>JAEQBH010000814.1:0-600000 GCA_016808115.1 Tetrastigma voinierianum
CATTCCATGAGATAATGGAATCTAGCGGTTGGCTTGTCAACTAGTGTTTAGCTCTATCACCTAGTGAGAGCGGGAATAATCTCAATCTAAGAGCTGTACATTGCCATTTGTATTTTGTTGTATCACATACTTGATGAAGTTTGTAAAATGCGTGTTCAGGTTCTCACTTAGTGATCGTAGGTGAATATTCGAGCGTTCTTGAGGGTTCTTTGTTTTCAGCTCAAAGTTGTTCACTTGAATAAGTGGTCTTCGGATAGCAGACCGAACAACCTAGGTGGTAAAGAGAACTCTTCTGAGCTACAAACGGATCATCTGATTTGTATGCAATTTGGGAAATAATTCCTACCATTATCCCCATTTATGTCCCCCTGAAGCTTGTTTTCCTCTTGCCCACTTCTGGTTACTTGCACTTAATTCTTAAATTTCTATAGTGTGCTTTTCTTTGTTCTTTGTCAGATACAGAGTTCTCGGCTCAGAGTTAAGCAGGAGTAATTCAACTTGACCCCAAGATCTTTGAATACACACCTTTGTAATCTTTCTTTGATTCCTGCGCCTGAACACTTAGAGACTAGATGGCACTTATGTAAATATGATAAAATGAAAAGAATTCCAGAGTAATATCTAACTGTGCTATTGTCAATATCAACACAAAACTTCTCCTCGACAACGGTACCAAAAACTTGACGTGCTCCGGATAGGTTATGTAAAATTAATGTAACACGTGGGCATATGACCATATTCAGTGTATGTAAAATGGTGGCTAGTCAGTGTCATTCCCACGAGAAGAAATTGTGTTGAATCTTTGGAATCAAACTCCCAGAGTATTATCTGGATCTCGAAATTGGTGAATCTTTGCTAGTATAATGATTTGATCTAATGGGTTATTATTCAATTGTTGATGAGGATTGGGGTTTTGACTCCCCTTGCCACGTTCAATGGATTATAATCTATGTAAAAAATTTTATTCAGTATATTAACGAATGCATGTTGGCGGGTTGATCGTGCCTACAAGATATCCTCTCTCGAGGTATATTAAGCTATCTACGCATCGACCCTCGACTCGAGGCGGCAAATCACACTTATGCAAGGAGATCTACACTCTTCGGTTACGAGTGTCCTTTCTGCCGGATCCCCGGGGCCTTTATCTCTTGATCTTAGATTCCTGGCAAAAGCATGTTGGTGTTGGCCAAACACCACCATGTAGGTAATTAACAAGAAATAGAGAAAGTCGATATAAGATCCATAGTTATACTAAATAAACTGAATCAAAAACTAATCCATACGAGTGTAACAAGAGTACAGCAAAACCCTAGAAATAAAAATAGAACATTATCTTGGTCATTATTATCATTGGGTTCTTAATCAATAGGAGTTCGAGAAAGAACATACAAAATACAGGGATTACACGATCTCTCGAGTCACTCCTGTGTAGTCGTCTACGTCGTATCTCCCTCCTTTCTTTTTCTTCTTTTGTTATATCTAATCTCTGTTGATTGAGTCCCAGCGACATTCTCGGCGTCACTGCTTATGGCGACATTGCTCATGAGGTTGCGTCGTGGGACCTAACACGTTGGGACGGTGAGGTTAGGTGATGGTATCTTAAATACTCATTTATCCTATAGCTAGTTAGTTTTTCTAGTGTTTTTTATGTTGAAATGGTGCCTAATATAAAAGTTCATACTTATAATCAAGTCATCCATTTGATGGAATTGTGCAAATTAATTGGAAAAACTACTCTGACGACTACGTATTTTGACATTTTTAGATTCCATATGAGCTCCAATTGAAGCAAGATTTATATGTATGAATTCTAAATTTCAATAGCTTTCCAGGGATACCAAGAACACAAAAATTGGAGTTTGAACAAAGAAGTTATGCAAGTTCCGAAACTTGAAGAAAATCAGCAAACATTGCAGCACCTTCAGCAGGAGAGACTACGTATTTGATTTCGGGCATCATATGAGCTCCCTGTGCATCAGCAATTGGATGGATTCTACACTTCAAGATCTTTCCAACAGTACCAAGAACACACAAATCGGAGTTCGGATGACAAAGTTATGGTCTTACGAAGTTGGAGCAAAAACAGGAAAGCTGCAGCAACGTCACGACGTTAGAACGTCGCGGCATTGCGAAGAGCAGCAACGCAGCATCCGACGTCGCGACGTGGGAACCGATTTTGGGTAGATTTTGGCCATTTGGAAGGCCCATAATGGAGGATTTTAAAGCTCAAACCATGGTGATCGAAAAGGAGAGGATTTGTGATAGATTTGGGAGCTTTTTGAAGGGGAGAAGCCCTCTCTTAGGGTGGAAACACCCTAGGGCACACATCTTGAAGGGGAAAAGCTTGAAGAACAAGAAGATTGAAGAAGAGGATCAGATGGGGCTTTCACTCAAAATGGTTTATTTTCACCCTCTTTCTTTTTTCTCTTTCTTTTGATGGTTTTCTTCCACATAGAGATGTTCTAGGTTTCGTTCTAGGGTTTTGTCAAAACCTAACTGCACTTGTATGGATTAGTTTAATTTTCATTTTTTATTTAATATAAGTATGATTTTTATCGACTTGCTTTATTTCTGCAATAATTACATGTTAGGGTTTGGCCAACTTTGGCATACCATTGCTAAGTCGAGATAAGAGATGATGACTCCCAGGGACATGAAATAAAGCAACAATTAGTGTCCGGGGCGAGATATCAGGGTTCAGTGTGGCATTAGGGTTATACATTTAAGCATTCCCGGTCGAGGGACGGCCAGAGATGCAATACACCCAACGGCGAGATAGGCGGATGTATCTCGAGAGAGAATATCTTGTAGGCGTCAGCCAGCCCAGCGTAAATCATATGAAATATTAAATAAATAATTTATCTAGGTTAAAATTCATCGAGTGGCCAATTGAAGCGAAACCACTAGTTTTCATAATTAATTGATTTACAGCAAATAATATAGGATTAGTTTTCTTTTTATTAATCGAATTCATTACGATTTTAGGTCTGAATATTTAGGCGTAAAGTCGGTGCTCGGCACACTTCTCCTAGTGGATCGATATCATACTTAGGTACTATATTGCTTGAGGCGACAACGTGCACTTGCGCACATAGGCGTACACATTTACATCACGCTTTGACCTATCAAGTTTTTGGCGCAGATTGCCGGGAAAAATTTTATTGTGATGTTGCTTACTAGAATGTGCTTTGGATCGATTTTTATTTAATACATTTTATTTATTTTTTTATTTTACCCATTTTATCCGTGCTTGTTACTTGGTCTCTTGTTGTTTGTGTTTTCGAGTTGTCTGCATGCATACAAAGATAGGGTCGAAGCGAACTAGTTCCTTTTGATCCAGGAGCTAGAGACCATAAACATACTACTTGAATGTGAGAAGTCTGATTTCAATCCTGATGGATCGAATCATCGAGTTGACAAATGCATTAAGCTCACCTTGGCGACAACCAAGAATGCGATAATTGGGTGATGAGCATCGAGAGTGACAAATCAATTGCGAAAATCAAGTGTGGAAACCATATGCATCGATGGATTATACTGTATGGGTACCCACGTACTTGAGCAATCATAATTTTGGATGGAGCCACCCCGAACACCTCATGGAATACAAGCTATAATACTCTTCAATCTCCACAAGTCGAAGATCAAGCCTAGAAGAAGCTATAGATGAATTGAGGAAGAACTCGAAGCTTGCATTTACCATGGCGCGACGTATTTTCAAGATCAATGGATGCAAATAGACTACTCGAGTTAGGTTGCCTCGGTTTTTAATCCAAATGAGATAAGTCGACCTCCACATGAGAGAATGACAAAGTTAGAGCAGCATTAATTGAAATGAAAAGAGTTCTTATTTGAATGTGTGACATCTCAAGTTCAATTCATGGAATTGACAAAATTGTGTTCAAATTCAGCGTACACCCGTTCGATAGCTTGAAAGAAGAGATAATAATCGATAGCCACTTACGAATTTCAGCTTTTTGTTTGAGAGAAGGTATCAAGAGGAGAGTATGAGTATAAGAAGAACTAGTGGCGAAATATATGAATGAGCAAGAGAGTGTAGCTCACTGTGTGTCCTTTGAAGGACAACATGAGAAATTAACTATCTATTCTTGGGGTGAATACGGAAGAAGAAAGCTGGAGAGTATAATGAAGGAAATCACTTCAGAGGTAATGAAGAACTTGAAGCTTCAAAGGTGGAGGATGATGATCACGAAACTTTGAAAGACTTAGTTGAAGAGGAGGGGAAAAGAGTCAACTTCTCAGGAATCATGAAAAGGTAAAAGAGTCTAGTTGGACTCGAAAAAGCGGACGGCTCCTTGGGAAGCGACCCGAGCTTAAAATGTTTCTTTTCTTTTTCTATAAGTGATCTGTAGTTTGAGTTTTTTTAATAAATTTTGTGCTTGATTTTGTTTTTTGTGTTTTAGTTTTTAATTTCGGGTTTTTGGGGATTCGTGCGGTTTGGAAAGTATTTAAAGCGTTGGAAAACGAAGTTCGATAATTAAGGCGACTTAAAGAACCAAGAGAGCGTATTCAAACATCCCACTTGTTTGGACTTAAAGTCTAACACCTCTTTCCTCTAAAGCGAGCCATATTCATTGGAGCAACTAGGACTTGGTCGGCCTCGGGAGAGTACTCATTATCCATTCTTGCTTTTGTTTCACATTGAGGACGTATTCATTTCAAGTTTGGGGTGAATTAATCATTAGAAAAAAAAATTTTCGAAAATCGACTTTTGTATCTCATACCTATTTAGTTAGTTGTTTGGTTTGTTAGTTGCATGTGTTTTTCATTCTTTATTTTGTTGATACTGTGTCTCTCATATGAGTGAGTTTGATGCCTTGTTGGCTAGTAGAAGGTCATTTTGAACCTGACTATTGAAAAATGCCAAGTGTAAGAGGAATAGGACCATGGGTTTTAAATGATATGGAATTGTACTGTTTAGTATGGGTGACTTAGCAAGTCACCTCCCATTTGTCTTCTAGAAGCTATTTCTCAAGGAATCCTATCACACACACTTTTGGTACTCCCCTTGTATACCTTGGTCCGGACCCTTTGCCTTGAATTCAACTAACCTTGGGGATTCTAGCCTAAGTGATGGGACACCTAAGCGAGAGAAGTTGCCAATGAGCTAACTTAAAAAAAATATATACAAAAACAATAGAAAAATGAAAAGGAAAAAAAGAAAAAAAAAGTCAAAAATGACATGAATTAGAATAAGTGGATTATCAATCAAGATCGGGCGCGATCAGGGCCTTTCTTGACCTGTACCCTAAATGGCCCAGTAGGAGTCATTGACTTCCTTTGCCCACTACATGGAGACCAGAAGATGGATCCTTCCTGACCTAGGGCCTTTGAGTTTGGTTGAGTGTTCGAGGTGAAGTTTGAAGGGGAATTTAATGCGCAGGTAGCATGTATTTGGTGGGAGTCTGATGGATCCAGCTACGAGGAACACTCTTCAACTTCTTGGCACTAGTTCTGTCACACTTTTACAGGTATTTAGGAATTTTTTTAGGTATTTTGATATGAATAAAAAGTGCGTTCTTATCCTTTCTTAGTGAAGCTTCTTCCCGGAAATAGGTGAGTTGAGCTTAAGTTTGGGGGTGCTAGGACCTTGCTATCTACTTTGAAAGATCATTTTTATCTTCCTTAGTTTCCTTGAGAAAGGTCACTGCGGACTTGAGGGGTTGATTTGCTCTGCTTACCATGCTTTGCTTTGCCATGTTCCTTAGAAAGTTTGAAAGTTTAAAAGTTTAAGGATCCTAAATTTTGGTTAGAAAGAGGCTAATATTAATAATTGTGAATATATTGATTCTTCCATTTGGAATCATGTTATCTTACTCATCTCATTATTTTTTTAGTTCATGTCATTTTCCAATTTTTGTTTTGTTTTGAGTTGGTCTCTTGTAGGGATAAGCAAGGGCTGGATTGGGAGTGTGATGAGTATCTTAAATACTCATTTTATCCCTATGCTTTAGTTAGTTTTTCTAGTGTTTTATGTTAAATAAGTGCTTACTAATGCTCTAAAATTTCATACTTATATGATCAAGTCATCCATTTGATGGAATTATTGCAAAAAATTGGTGGAAAACTACTACGAGGAAAGCGACTCTTTGTATTTGGATGTTTTAGATTCCATATGAGCTCCAATTGAGCAAGATTTACTCTATGTATGAATTCTAAATTTCAAGAGCTTTCGGGATGCGAGAACATGTGAAATTGGAGTTTGAGCAAAAAAGTTGCTGGGTTCAAAGAGCAGAAAATAGCCAAACATTGCAGCACCTTCAGCAGGAGAGACTACTGCTGTTTGATTTTTCCATTATCATATGAGCTCCTATTGCATCAAACCATACATGGATGGATTATACACTTCAAGATCTTTCCAACGTGCCAAAAACACCCAATCGGGTCGGATGACAAAGTTATGATGCTACGAGTTAGACCAACGGGGAAAGCTAGCAACGATACGACGTTAGAACTTCGCGACGTTAGGGGTCGATTTTGGGTAGATTTTTAGCCCATTTTGAGCCCATAATGGAGGATTTTAAAGCTCAAACCGTGGGGATCGAAAAGAAGAGGATTTGTGATAGATTTGGCAGCTTTTTGAAGGGGAGAAGCCCTCTCTTAGGGTGGAAACACCCTAGGGCACACATCTTGAAGGGGAAAAGCTTGAAGAACAAGAAGATTGAAGAAGAGAAATGGGGCTTTCTTAAAATCGTTTATTTTCACCCCCTCTCTTTTTCTCTTTCTTTTGATGGTTTTCTTCCACATAGAGATGTTTCTGGGTTTTTGTTCTAGGGTTTTGTCAAAACCTAATTGCGCTGTATGGATTGAGTTTAATTTTCATTTTTATTTAATATAAGTATGATTTTTATCGACCTTTGTTGCGCAATATGTAGTACATGTTAGGGTTTGGCCAGCTTTGGCATGCCATTGCTGGGAGTGCGGAGATAGAGATGATGACTCTAGGGACACAGATAAAGCAACAATTGCTGGTCGATCGGGGAATAGAAGAGATATCCGGGTTCCAAGTGTGGCATTAGGGGTTTATACATTTACAAGCGTTTCGGTCGAGGGCGAGGGCGGAGATGCAATGCACTTGCGGGATGGCTGGATATATCGAGAGAGAATCTTGTAGGCATGATGATCAACACGCTAGCGTAAATCATATGAAATATTAAACCAAACAATTTATCTAGGTTAAATTCATCGAGTGTATGACCGGTGAAGGAAAAACCACTAGTTTTTTCATAATTAATTGATTTAACAAATAATATAGGATTAGTTTTTCTTTTATTAGTAAGGAATTCATTCACGTTTTGAGTCCATATATTTAAGCGTAAAGTCGATTACTGACTGCTTCTCCCAGTGGATCGATGCTCCGTACTTAGTGCAATATATTACTTGAGCGGCAACGTGCACTTGCGCATAGGCATGCATTTTATCAACGCTTTCAGCCTATCTTGGGTCCACCACAATATCCTTCTTTCATATCTCCACATAGCCTCCAAATACCACCTTTTTCATCTAAAATGCAAAAGCCAAATTATGGATATCTGACTGATAAGCACACTTGGTACCCGGATAAAGAGGCAGCGTGATAAAGCGCGGTGCTCCATAGTGGCGTTTGGGCACTCATCATCCAGCAATACCTCATGTTTTGGTAATCCAGAGTAGCATCTCCTTAGCGACTTGAGAGACATGATTATTATGCGGTGGGGTGTGCACTTTCTGATTAGACCGGACTTTTATTATTTGTTTCTTGTCATTTAGCACTCTTTTACTATTCATCGGGCCATGGTAGAGATTTGCAAGTGCGGGGACTTGGTCTTCTTCGACCTTCCCAGATCCAAGGCTTCCATATATGTATAAGATCTTATTGCCCACATTTGATAGTTTGTTTCCATCAAATGTTGTAGGAGGCTGATGTTGAAAAAATTGGCTTCACCTTCATGATAAATTCTGGTACCTCAAAGAAAGGCTCTGATGCAATTATTATCTTTAAAAAACAAATAAAAAATTAGAATGGCGGTGCAATGGAGGAAGGCCATATTTTTTATTAGTTCAAAAAGAAGCTTGACAACCTCCTATATATAAAACAAATTAATATAATTAAGGGTCTGAATTGAGGAAAATCAAAAACTATAATCAATGACATAAAATCAAGTCATGATTGAAAGCTGGAAATCAAATACTAATCCGCAACTTGGGACTAATTTTAACAAAATCAACAACTAAATAAAAATGGAAAATGCGGATGGCGATTCTAAACATATAATTCTAATACCACAGAGGCTCAAGTGTGTTCCTTCTTTTTCATTTTTTCTATGCCATATTTTAACAGATTTTAAACTTATAGCTTTAAGAACCAACTAAAAGAAAAGGAAAAATGAAAACCAAGTAATATAACTAATAAAAACAGCATATACTCTAAAACCATTTAGTTCAATTCAAGAGTTTATGGGCATTTGTTTTAATTTTATTGTTGTCTTTTATTGGAGAGAGCATAATTTTTCAAAACATTCTGGTTAAAACAAGGGACTTAGGAAATATCTGCTTTAAGATGTAAGTCAGTGATAATTAAAATCATTTGACTCTCAAATGAGTGCAACTGATCAGAAATACAACCCACAGTGTAATTTATTTACTATCAAGTTTCCTTGTTGTGGGGCTACACAGCCACTCTGGAAAGACATGGGAAGGCAGTTCAAGAATTAATAATGAAGGACGGCGGATGAAGGAAGGCTAGCGGTGCCACAGCATTAACTAAGATCAGTAAATTTGAAGGATCATCGCTGCAATATTGGTTGGAAAAGCAATGCCGATGATTCGCTGGGATAAGATTCTGGCTTTCCTGTACAAGTTTAATGATTTTTGATCAGTTAGTATTTTAATGTCAATTAGTTTATACGACCTAAAAGATGTTTTGATTTGTTGAAATCTGAACAGTGGTGCCGTCGATGACCAACAACCCCGTTCAAAGTTTACCTGTAGCGCTTGAGTAGTGCTGGTGCTGGTGCCATTGATGGTGGAGATTGCAGCTCACTGGTAGAAAGGGGGTGAAGTTCATATCTAACGTTGAAGCTCAGACAAGCCCTTGCCCTTTCTTTCCACTGCAGCAAGCGAGCGCTTCAGGACTCATGGCATGCATGAACTAAGACTGTAAAGCGTTTGAGATACCGTGAAATGCTTCTTTAGTTGCAAACTTCTTGCCTGATTCATCGTGGCGGCAAGTCGTTATGCTTTATCGTATCCGCCACTACCTCATTGAATGTACCGGGATCCGTTACATTCTCTAATTTACTTTAACTAATGTCAGAACATACAGGAGCCACCAGCACATGGCATGTTCACTTACGTACGATAGCTAAAAATAAATGGAGGAAATGAATGAACAGGAGGCAGATGGATGCGCTTCATATGGTTTGCTTTTGAATACATAATACAAGTCAATTCCTCTATTCCAAGATGGGTTGGGATGAATTTATGGTCAATTCTATTGGGTATGCACTGAAGTCTCACAAATATCCTATATCAGTTAAAGTTGGGAAGCTTTACAAATATATAGCATCGATTGGGTAGCAGGGCCTTTTGAAGCTCGAAAACAAAATCATAAGCTTGGCGAAATTAGATGATGTCGTCACCGTGTGGATAGAGATAGGTCCATGAGGCTTCTAAAAGAGTGGTATCATGAGTGCGAGGTTCAAGCAGTGTGGGTAGCTTCGAACAAAATGATGTGATAGAGCCCTCCCTACGAGATAATAGCTTCACGTAAAACGTGTCTTTGAATGGAGTAAGGAAATCTTGGTTTGAGGGGAGGCCTGGGTGGAACTTTGTTTGAGGAAATTGTTGGGTGTGTCAAAGTCTATAAATAATGCATCCGTATTCTGGAATAGGAAGATTGCCATGAATATATAAACGCCATAATATCCGATTAGTATGAGACCTTTTAGGCGCCAACAATGTGAGCTTGGTAAAGTGAACCAGTATCATCTGAAATATGGATGAGGATAGGTCCATGAGACTTCATAACATGTTTATATTTCTCTATCTGTCTTTGATTTTCCATTATTGATTCTAGTGCGTTCCACATGCTTTGACAGTACTCTACCACTACATGCTCCCATTGGGCTCATGGGTTGAGAATATAATTGTTGAGAAATCCTGCTGAGCCCCTCTTTATTTGGCCTTGATATTTCCTTACTTTTCGGTCTGAGGCCTCTACGGGTTTACTCATGTGAATGAGCCTCTTCATTCAAAGCTTAGTTAAAGTGGTCAGGTGTTAAACTAGCATTAAAGTCTTGACATGCTGTCGTGGCAGTGGGACCTCTCTCCTCTGTCTTCAAGTCATCTATTCTCTCCATTTCTTCTCTCTTATCAGGTTGAACCTAAACCTTCTCCCATTTCCGATGTATAAATCAAACTATTTTTCTTTTTTTGCTCTTTTTTTATTAAATTTTATTTTAGTTTTAAAATATATTAATAAAAATTTAAAATTTATTTTTAAAAATAAATAAAATGTTGTTGTTTAAATCTAACAAAAAATAAAATTTTTATTTTAATTTTTAAAATATACTAAATAAAAATTCAAAATTGTTTTAATATAAATAAATTATTTGATTATGTTAATTTTAAATAATTTTAAAAAAATTCATTTAATTTTGAATCACTAAATGAAAAAATAGAATTTGCAATTTAAATAATATTTAATATTCAATATTATTTTAAGTGAATGATTTTAATATTTTATTATATATTTCATAAACTTTTTATTTAAAACCCACTACAAATATTGAAATGAATGAGTTTTAAATATTTAATATTTTATTTAAAAATTAATATACTTCAAAATATTAGTTAATAAGATTTTATAAATATCAATGGATGTCATTGCTCTTTTACGATGGAAATTTATAATTTAAAATGTAATGTTTTATTTATTTATTTTATTATGAGTAGTAAAGCAAAATATATTTATATTAAATAATTTAATTAATCTAATTTATTTTAATAGGTATTATAAAATTAAATTTTGAAAAATAATGAATAGTTGTGTTATTAAAAAATAGAAATTTGAATTTTATTTAATAGATTTTAAATTTTTTAAATAAAATTTTTTTATTAGATTTAAAATAATGACTAATTTATTTATATTTTAAAAATAAATTTGGTACATTTATTATATTTTACAAACTAAATAAGTTAATAAGAAAGTGAGTGAAAAAAAGAAAAAAAAAGTAATAAAAAAAAAAGAAAAAAGGCTTAGCGGTGTTGTTGGGTTGAACAACTGTTTGGGTTGGTTGGATGGGTAGGGTTTGTGTCAAACCGTTTGGGGAAGAAGAGAAACAAGAAGAAGGGAGTAGAGAAGGAGAGGAGAGGAGATAGAGAATGGGTCGCATGTCACGTGTATCTTCACATTCAGTGCTTAACGGTCTGTTTTTAACACCAGTTGGCCTACTTTATGGTTTGAGTTACGACATAGGCTAATATGGGCTGGTAGCGGTAGGGGCCTTTGCTGCAACCAAAAAAAAAAAAAAATCAAGTATAAGTGGAATATCAAGTACAGCACTATGAGGTTTTTTTTGTACATTTTCCCTATATTTGTTACTTGCTTTGCCTCTCTTTGTCTCTCTCTAAAAACTCGGATATGTAAAAGCTAACATTAATTAGGCTCTTTCTCATCTGCGGATCAAAAGATGATTTTGCTCTCTCATGCTTCCTTTTCATCTTGTTCCCTTTTTATAAATCCTAATATTTATCTTTCATTCAAATTTAGAAAACCAAAAACAAGAGGGAATGAGGTCTATGGGCTGCGATCATTATTACAACTAGAACAAGGAGTTAGAGTTAATAGCATGTTAACACTTGAAATAACTCAAGTTTGGGCCCGAAAGCGAGCTAAAGTAAGAATAGAGTAAAATTTGGAACATGAGCATATCTAAAACAAAAGGAGAAATAAAGTCGGGCTCTAGAGATTTATCAAACACATTGGGCATCAATCTGAAAGCTAATGGAATATACTTTGTTTATCGTGAACTCATAAATACAAAACCATTAAGCAAATGCAATCGAGAGACACTATCTCTCTGGCCCGATCCATGACTATCAACCAACAAAGCTGGCCAATAGCTCTAATAAAGTGCCAAAATGCTATGACTAATAAGTGGTTTGACCAAATTCAAAAACTACAACCTTTGGTTATGCATTACCCATAACTCTCTCCTTGTCTGAAAATAAAACACCTAATTTTCTCTTAGATAAACAAACTTTCTCAGAAGTGACTTGTAAATAGATCAGAAACTTGCTCCTCGGTGTGCAATGCTCCAAATCTTTATGTCTCCCTCAATCACATGTTCTCGATGAGGTGATGTCGAATATCAATTTGTCTTGTGCTTTTGTGATGAATAGGATTTTTCATTGTTATGGTGAGCTGATTATCACAGGGAAAAATTGTTATAGCCTCTCACGCTTTCTTGCATATTTTCTAGGATTCTTCTTATCCATATTACTTGACTATCAACATTCATTGTTATGTGTTAGCCTCTGAAGATGATAAAGTAATGGATGGTTGTTTTTGAACACCATGACATTGCATTGCACAACAGCCAATATCATGTAATACTTCTTCCGATCATCAAAGAAGGGCTTTTATTGACTGTCTAAAAAATCATTCGGCAAAGAATTATCAGCATTAGAATACCAAAGACCAGAACTCAGTTCCTTAAAATTATCAACACCAGCTTATTTGCTCAAGAATGTTTGCTTGATTTACATAAATTTGGACAAAAAAACATAACATATAGAACATCTAGGTGTTATTTGTGAGAGATGCAGCAAGCTAACCCTTTAAGCTTCTGTAAGCTCGAGCATCCTTTTCCTTTCAATGTCTAATTTTGCAGTTGATCACCAGGACCATTGGATGCGTCTTTATTGGATTACCCAATCTTTCAAGTTAAATTTCTCAAGAAGATCATTTAAATACTTATGTTGAAAATAAAGTTAACTTTGTTTTTCTACTTCTAGTCGAAAGTAACTTCATTGAACCAAAATCGATCATCTCAAATTCAAAAATTATAATCTTCTTGAAATCATCAATCAGCAATACTATTTTATTAAATTAAAATCATCCACATGAGACATACAATCAATACCTCATTAGCTCCTTTTGTTTGACACTAAAGTGGGCTCACTTGCTAATTTTAAAAACCATTTTTTACGAGTGACCATCAATCCTCTCATTACCCACGCATGGAGCTTGCTTCAATCCATAAAGGGCTTTTTTCTTATGATACACATTCATTTCTTCTCCTTTTAAATATAGTCTTGAGGTTGTTGTACATACACTTCTTCCTGCAAAAAACCATTTAAAAAAGCTGATTTGACATCAAACTGATATATTTTCCATTCGTAGTGAATAACTATGGATAAAATAGTATGAATAGTGTCAAATCTTACTACATGAGAGAAAGTTTCAACAAAATTAGTTACTTCCTCTTGCTAGTACTCCTCTTTAACTAACCCTGCTTTGTGCTTTTGAATCGATCCATCTTGTTTGTATTTGAGTTTGTACACCCATTTCAGCCCTACTACTTTCTTTCCCTTTAGCAAGTCAACCAGCTCCCATGTATTGTTTCTCTCTAAAGACTTCATTTCTTCATCCATGGCAACACACCAAGTAGGATTTTAAACAGCTTCCTCAAAGGTTTTTGGTTCTTCAAATGGTGCAAGTTGATACCTTTGCTCGTATACCTCCCTTAAAGATCTCCATTTCAGCATGTTGTAGCCACGTAAATATGCATTTCACTATTATCATCAAGTTTTCCCTCTTTTGACAAGGCCCAGGCATAGGATACACACAAAACTTTAGATGGTTGTACCTTTGGTTTCCTGTGACTTTAAGGTGTTTGATTACATAGTGTTGATGGGACTTTGGTTAAGAATATAGGTAGTCATATGAATTGCGTCGGCTCAAAAATTATTTGTGAGACATTTGGCTTTCCTATGCTCTTGGCCCATTTCACGAACTACAATTCTTCCTCTCCGCTAATCTATTTTGTTGTGGAGTGTAACTGGATGTTGAATCTTGAGTAGTCCTCCCAAAAATTTCAAATGCGGCTAAAACAAACTCACCACCACCATCACATTCTCCAAGACTTTCAAAGGATGTCCACTTTGCTTTTCAATGGCCTGCTTGAATTTTTTGAAGACTTCCAATACCTCTGATTTTTCTTTTACAAAGTAAACCCAAGTCATTCTACTGAAATCATCAACAAACACAACAAAGTACTTGTTATCATTGAGAGAGAGAGAGTCCTCATAGGCTCACAAACATATACATGAATTGCTTCAGCTAGGTTGAGCTCGCCCTCTTTGTTTTGCTGAAAGAGTCCACATGTTTCTTTCAACCACACGGCCGATGAGTGTCCAAAACACTCATTAGATCTTTAGTTTTTAGTATGTTTCAATCTATTTGATACATAAATAATGTCGTTTTCACTTCTGTTATTAATATTTAGTTTCAGTTTTCATTTTAGGTTAAATTGTGGCATTTGGAGGCATTTTGGAGCCTAAAAGTTGGAGGAATGAAGATCTTGCTCCAACATCGTGACGTCCCAACGTCGAGATGTTCTCACGTTGCAATGTTTGCCCTAGCGACGTCCTGCATCCCAATGTCTCCACTGGCCTCCACGCTGAGCACATTCGCAAGTCAGCTTAGTTTGGCATTCGAGAAGCTGATCTCTTCCAAGGTATCATAAGCAATAATGTCCCTGGTATAGGGTTCTGCCGGACCAAAGGTCAGAACAGGACAGGAGGGAATTTCAGTGGCTATTAGGTCAAGATTTTGGAAAAGAATTTGGGATTAGGAAGAAAAGACCTAGAACTCATCAATTTTCACATCATTAGGATTTGATCTACTCTTATTCTCATATTTGTGATGTACTAGACCTCTCTTATACTCTAAATTCATAACTAGGGTTTTGGTTGCAGTGTAAGACATGAGCTTATATCTAATTACTACAGAATTTTCTATTGTTTCATGTGATTGAACACTCTATTGATTCATGCGCGATTATATATTTACATATTTGGTTTCTTATCAGTCTCGATGGTGGTAAAGTGGTTACCTGCAATTTGAGAAAGGGAGTAGAGAAATTAGACACGAGATGAATCAGTGCTTAGGTGGTATAGAAATCATTAGTAATTAAGAGGCGTGTGAGGTTATTGGGACTTAAAGCACCTAGTGCTTGGGGAAGAAACCTAGTATTAGTTGGTAGGTTATTTGACCTCGAGAGAGGCTTGTAATTAAATTAGTTAAGAATCACCTTGGAGAACTTTCTCACGAAATAATAGAATAGGATTATGGTTCAGATATAAGTGGAATGTCTAATTGCTCCAAAACCCTAGAACTTCATTATCTCTTGGAACCCTTAACTTGCGTGATCAATTTGCTAGATTAAAATTCAGGAGTTTAGTTTTGAATTTTGTTTTGCCATCAAATTGGCGGTTTAGATATCGAGAAAAAGTATTCTGGACAATTTGGTATAGCATCCCGATTTCCCTATGAATCGATCTTTGTACATCTCGTACACTACTTTACTTGCATGAGTATATACGTTATAGGATGAAACTCTTTACACACTTGATCACATATTTTATTTACACATCACACAAATACGCCTATCAAGTTTTGGGCGTCGCTGCCAAGGAAATTTGCGGTGTTTTATGCTGATATCAATACTAAGTACTTCTTTGAATTATAACATTTTTTATTCCCATTTGTGTCCTTGAGTTTTTTGATACTTTTTGTTTTCTCTTTGATAAGAAAATTTCAGTACACAGTGCTGCAAGCATATGGATCATACAAGTAATATAGTGGACCAAAAGTCCAGATATCGATCCCACAGGGAAGGTGTTATTTTAGCAAGGATTGAGTACCCCAGCTACTGAATTCGTTCACTATTTAAGCGATTTAATGGTTTGGTAAAAAGGGGTTTCCTAAACGAAACTAAAAACAAAACAAAACAAAACAGGGTATGATCAATGTTCACTTAAAGATTTGGTTTAACTCAGTGAAAGAGCTCGAGGAAAGATATAGGGTTAGATTGTTTCGGTTATTTGTAAGACTATAAATTTTGGCACCAAAAGCAAATCCATGGTGTACAGAGATCCTGAAATAATATAGTGGCTTTGTTAAAACTGAGTGTCGGACCCATAAGAAGAATTTTGTGGTTTAAATAAGGTTAAGTACTCATTTGCTAAAATTTTACCATCTAAGCGATATGACTGATTGTGATGATGATTAACTAAAATTTAAACTAAATTAAACTAACCTAACTCTTGAAAGTAAGCAAATAAGTGAAGTGAAATGAAAGAAAAACTCTAATGATTAATTAACACTAGGGCCAGTTGCATCCATTGGTGGGTTTATGAAGCTTAAGCAATGCAAATACCAATTAATGAATACATCCTTATATTTACCTGGGAACTCAATACAAGGTTTACACTTTCATGTCTCCCCTCAATTTCTCACACTTGATTCCCATTCTTCTTTCGGTCCTTCTAGGTCCAAAAGATATTGGTTCTATGGCGAATCAGTCCTTGGAAATTCTATTGGTCTCATTTCAGTCCTTACAATAGAATATCCCAGGTTATGCTCCGATCGATCTCTTTTCGGTCCCTTCGATCTTTACATAAGATTGAATGCTTTCCATCTTAATAAAATCCACCTACTACTAGGCATTCCTAATTTCCTAGGTCTCTTTGATTAAGTTAAATTCATTTTAATAATTATGGGACATTAAAGGTAGAAACTAATCCTAAGGGATGCTTCCAGCTTGTCACTTTGGAACCCCTTGCTCTAGGTTTCACTCCTCACCCCCAATACACGCTGAATTAGGTAAAACCCCGAAAATCAAAGATCCACAAACGTATTAACCTCAACACAAGAATGGATTCACATAAATCATTCAATAAAAACTCCTAAGTCTACCACAAATTTCAACAACTCACTTGGTGGGGAGAAATTAGCCAATCGGGAGTGAATGTTCTCAAAACCCGACAATATCATATTTGCACCAAATAAAATACTTAAAAATTAAGATTAAGAGTAGAGTTAAGGAGTACAAAACAAATGTGTAATCAATCCCCTCTAAAACTCATCTCCATTACTACAAGATGTCCCCCAACAGTTGGATCTTCCAATATATAGCTATGAAAATGAGCTCAAAATCAAGTAAAAACTAAAAACCCTAGAAAAAGTTATTCAAGAAGAAGGGAGGAGAAACCCTAAGTAGGGTGTTCTCCCTAAAAAACCAAACCCTCTACAAGTCTGAAAGACTATTACTTATATGTATTGGAAAATGGGCCAATGATGGGCTAAAAACTCGAAGTTTGTTGATCTAGCCCATTGTCCTTCTTTCGTCTAGGTGAAGACATGTGTCTTTTTCTGATGTGGTGGTCCTTCCCCTAGGTGAAGGCAGGCTTCTTCTACGCGAACCCCTACGCTTAGGCGAGGGTTAGGTTCGCCTAGGTGAACCCAAGAGTGGTCTTAGTATTTTTTCCAAATGGCAAGGTTTGCTCGCTCCTGCTCGCTCATGTCATTGAACTCTTCTTTTGCTTGATTTTTCTTTCATATTTTGCAAAACATTTTAGAATGGGGGATTAGTAATATTGGATGAATATGGTGTGAATTCTAGCATTCGAAGCTATATAAATGCATGAAAAACACACTCAAAATGCATGTAGAATCCACACCGAACAACACCCCTAAACTTAATATTTTAATTGTCCTTAAGCAAAGAAATAACTCATTTTCCTTATTCAAAACTAACAAAAATGTTGAGCATGAAATTGGGATAATATATATAAACTGCCTCAAGGATATGACCTTCATACAACACAAAGAAAACTTTGAGATAACCTTTTTCAAAAAATAGATTAACCTTAAGTTGCAACCTAAACCAAAGTTCTCAAGTGTGTGTGTAGTCTTCCTCTCAGTTTAATTGTAGTTCTGATGAATTAGATGAGTTTGCTCGAATGGGGATCTCTCACTCATAAGGTGAGTGTGCAAGACTCCATATGCTTGTTAGGCATATCACTTCCACTAATGTAAAGCAGGGCACAACTCTTAGATCACCAGTCTTTTATAGCTTGCAAGGTATGGCTTAGGTAGGTAGTTAAATAGATCATTTAGGCTTTAGTTACCCAATAACTACATTTTCCTTTTTCTCCACTAATTTTTTATCCTTTTTGCATATTGCCTTCTTTTTCATTGAGCCTCTTAATCTTCCCTCCAAACTTAGCTTATTGCATTTTTTTTTATCTCATAGCTCCCCCAAATTTGCATGATTTTCACCATCCTCACAAGAACCCCAAGAACTTTATTTTTCAGAATTAGAAGGCAGGAGAGTAATGTTCAACCTCATTAAGCTTTCTACCTACCCCATGTAACAAGCTTTAGGTTAGTAACCTCTCTATACTAGTCGCCTAGTGGTACCAGTGTAGAACACCCTAAGAACTTACTTGCTCAAGGTGAAGACTACAAGGCCAGACTTACCCTCCTTCTTTATTCTTTCTTTATGCTTTTTTCTAATTTTTCTTCATTTTTCCAAATCCCAAAAACCTCCTTTGTTCAATTAAAGCACATTCTCTTCAACCAACTTCCCAATTCACACTACATGTATTCACAAGATATTGGCATTGAAATCAACATGTTAGGATAAACAAGGGCTTTGACTAAAATGTATTCAACAAAAAGGGACAAGGGGTTCATTCTTGGCTTTTCTTGAAATAAAATGGCTAATATGGCTCAAATTGGGGTGACTATGGACATATGCATAAAAAGGTTAGCTAGAAAGGCCTAACCGGGTCAAAGTATCATTTATGTAATTTCCTAATTAACATAGGTTGTCTAGGATTTCAACAAGTGATAATTGAACAAGTTCTAGAGTCTTGAGATCAAAATATGAAATGATCACCTAATTCTTCTCTAAACCAAGCAAAATTGACCAAAAAGGGTACATGACTTGTGCTAAAGATACTAAGAACAAGTGGTTAGGTTTACAACTATGTGATCAAACCATTATGCTTTATGTTCAAATATCTATTTTTTTCTTCGTGTGAGAGAAGGTTCAATCATTATTCATCATAGGAACCACCATTCCCAAAAACAAGCCCGACTAAAAACAAAAACATCCAAAAAATGAAAAAAAAAAAAAACCTAAAACTATACACACATAAAAACAACTAAAATACACAAGAAACAAAAAAGAAAACATTAAAGATAAGATAATTGAAGTTGTTGGAAAATTTTAAAAAAACAAGGGGAAATTTCCCTCAATACCCCCAAACTTAAGACATGCATTGTCCTCAATGTATGAAATATGAAAGATAAAGAATGTGATGACTTCTAGATGACTGGGCGCGTGACCACGGGCTCGAGTGTGGTGGATCTTGAGAAACTCTCTAATATGATTTAGCTTCAATGTCCCGAAAGCAAAACCAAATAAACACTTAAAATAAATCAGCATGTAACACATACTCAAAATACCGCAAACAAACAACTAAAACACTAAAATGGATAAAAATCCTTATTTTTAGTTTCAAGTGCCTCCCAAGAGTTGCCTGCTTTTAGAGTCCAGCTAGACTCATGGGGAAGTCCGAGATCTTCTCTTTGGCCCTTCATCCATCATGGCCAATTCTCTTTCTTCATCCTCATTGCTTGTGAGGATGACATCCTCCACCTCCAGAATAGGCGTTAAAAGCTCAAGTGCCAACTCTTTGGTGGGGAAAGAGTTGGAGCCACTTATATCCTTCAAGAGTATCCTCTTGGAAGGATCCTGGGTGCTTTACCGCAAGATGTAGAAACGAGCCTTTATCCGCATGCACGCCATCTTTCTTCTTCATCCATAAGTCAGATGCTTCCTGAGGTTGAACTTCACTTTTTCCTTACCAACAAGTAAGGTCATCTCCCCATGTTCTACATCAATCCATGCTTGACTTCAGGGCATTGAAGGCGCCCTGGCAGATGACACTTGTTGGTCCTCTTCCATGCCCAAAGTCATAAAGTCTATTGGGAAACTGAACTTCATTAATCCCAACCAAAAAATTTTTAATTGTTGTTCGTGGATGGTTCTCTTCAACTTGCCTATTTTCCACTAATAGCTCTTTCTCATTAGCAAGTTCATTCTTTTTCTCCTCAACCAATGTTTGTTCTTGGACTTCCTCCTTAAAACTCATAGGCACAAAGTTACATTCTCTTTTTTCCTCATCCTTTATGTCGCTTAGGAGTGTCCTTGAATATTGCTCTTTTAATGCATGAGCTAGTTGCCCTATGCGGCATGCGGCATGGTCCTTCTTTATCTCACTCCCATGTGGCATCAAAATGCTCTTCATCAAAAGGTTGCTTGATTTGTCCTTGATTATTGTAAATTGAGCCTCCTTGACATTGAAAATTTTAGCTTCGATGGGGAGAAATCTCATTTGTCCTCTAACCCGAATGATAGTAGCTCGGCATAATGTGTCAAGGTTGAAAGTAATGACCTCCATTGTAGTTGAAATAATTGGGTGCTCTTTAAGTTTGTTGGTCAATGAAGTTTGTGAGAGCATCAATCTTTTTTTCAAGTGCAACAAAAAGCTTGAAGTATACTAAATACAAATAAAATACAAAAAAAAAAAAGATGAAAATAAATTTTTTTCTCAAATTAGCAAACTTCTCTTTTGTTGGAATATTAATCTATTCGACTTAAACCACTCTTTTCCCTAGCATCGACGCCAAAAACTTGTTCGGTTATTTGCATGTATATAAATTTTGGCATAAAAACAACCAAATCCGCAAGTGTCTGGATCACAAGTAATATAGTGGCTTTTTAATTAAAAACCCCAAGTATCGAACCCAAAGGGAAAATTTGGTTTAAATGGGGATTAAGTACCCCGACTACTAAAGAATTTTACTATCTTAGCGATATGATTGATTGTGATGATGATTAACTAAAATTTAAACTAAATTAAACTAACCTAAATCTTGAAAAATAAGCAAATAAGTGAAGTGAAATGAAGAAAACTTCTAATGTCAACACTAGGGACAGCTTGCATCCATTGGTGGGGTTTATGACTTAAACCGTAAATACCAATTTCCATGAATACATCTTATATTTACCCAAGGAACTCAATACGGTGTTTATAATTTTGTGTCCCCTTCAATTTCTCACACTTCATTTCTTATTCTCCTTTCGTCCTTCTAGATCCGAAGTGTGATATCGGGTTCTATGGAGAATCGGCCCCAGGAATTCTATCGTCTCCTTTTCACCCTTACAATAGAATATCCCGAAGTTATGCCCAATTGATCTCCTTTCTCGGTCCTTCGATCTTTTACATAAGATCGAATGTTGTCCATCTTAATAAATCCACCTAAGCATCAGGCATTCCTACTTTCCTAGGTCTCTTGATTAAGTTAAATTGATTTTAATAATTGTGAGGCATTAAAGGTAGAAACTAATCCCTAAGGGGATGCTTCCATCTATCACTCTGGAACCCCTTGAGCTCTAGTTTTCAATTTCACCCTCTAGCCCACAATAATTAGGTAAAACCCTGAAAAATCAAAGATCCACAAACATACAACCTCAACACAAGCATGGATTCACATAAATCATTCAATAAAAACCCTAAGTCTACCACCAATTTCAAAACCAGGCCTAGGGGAGATATTAGCCACTCATAGCAACCTTTAAACCCGACAATATCATATTTACACCAAATAAAATACTGAAAGATTAAGATTAAGAGTAGAGTTAAGGAATGCAAAACAAATGTGTAATCAATCCTCCAAAACTTAGCTCCAGTGCTACAAGATGTCCCCCAATAGTTAGATCTTCCAATACAGCTCCAAAATGAGCCTGTAAATGAAGTAAAAACTAAAAACCCTAGAAAAAGTTATTCGAGAAGAAGAGAGGAGAAACCTTAAGGAGGGTGTTCTCCCTCAAAAATCGAACCCTCTAGAAGTTTGAAAGACTATATTTATATGCATTGGAAAATGGGCCAATGATGGGCTCAAAACTCAAAGTTTGTTGATCCAACCTGTCATCCTTCGCTTAAGCGAACTGAGCTTCACATAGGCGAAGACATGTGTCTTCTTATGATGTGGTGGTCCTTCGTCAGCAACCTTCTACGCTAGCGAGGGTTAGGTTCGCCACGAAGCAACCCGAGTCGCCTTGGTATGATTCAAATGGCGCGGCCGGGCCCGCCTAGGCGAAGCCGCCTCCGCCTAGGCTAAGGTTGGTTTATGCCTAGGCGAACCCGAGAGATCTTCCTCGATTTTCACTTATGGCCCGCATTCATGTCATTCAATATTTCTTTTGCTTGATTTTTCTTTTATATTCTACAAAACATTTCAGAATGGGGGATTAGTGTAATATTAATGAATAGGGTGTGAATTCAACATTTGAGTTATAAAAATGCATGAAAAACACACTAAAAAATGCATGTATAATACACATCGAATAAAGACACTCACAAGATGTCCATGAACTGGACAGGTTTACACTTTCGTGTCTCCCCTCAATTTCACACCCATTCCCTATTCTCTTTCGATCCATCTAGGTCATGAAGTATGGTACATTTATAAGGCAATGCTTTCCTTGGGAATCCTATTAGACCTCGTCCAATGACTACTCCTGACCACGCCTGATCAATCAATTTCTGGCCCATACGATCCTCACATAATGCTGAGAGACTGCTACTCCTAATGAAATCCATCTAGTACTAGGCATTCCTACACTACAAGAAAAATGATCTTCGTTGACAGTTTTTCACAGTCAAGATAAGGCATAGCAGTCAAGGTAGGTCAGTCTTCATATATGTTATCTATGTCAGTGTCAAGAAAAGTTTAAAAGTAACTTGACATATGCATATGTTAAGGTTGCCTCTATTTCTATATTAGTATTGAATTCAGCATATGTTAAGATTGCTTGATTTGATTTCATTTCAAGGTTACCTTGTTTTTCTATCAAGGTTACTCAAACAAATGTCAAGGTTGAGTATCAAATGTGTCATGACCACTTCCCCATATGTCATAGTTTTTCACTATACATGTCAAGGTTTTATTTTATTTATATTATAATAATCATTCTACTATAAGTGAAGGTTTAGGATCATATTTAATGAAATAATTTTTACAAAATTGGCAATCTTGACACTTATAAGAGTATCATCCTCAATCTATTTTATCAATGGCACCATCCTAAGACATTTTCTATCAAAAATAATATTTATATTTTCTAATTAAAATAATGGACTTCCGAATAATTAAATATAAAAAAGTTCTAAAAGTAAACTAAATTTGACAAATTAAAATATCACTAAATATTGATATACAATAACCGATATTAAATAATTAATATAACTACTTTATTACAATAATTATATTTAAATATGCTAACTAAGTCAAAATATTTCAAAAATACCTAACTCCTACTAAAGAATATATATTAGCGGAACAACTACTAAGATTTACATTCTTCAAAAACATAGTTCTAGCCTCCTAATGTCTTTATTAGTATCACTTTCGATTTTCAGATCATCTTCCTAATTAATGACTTCTCTTCTTTTGCCAAACCATTTTCCTTTGCAACCTGTAAAGAAACATAGGAAGAATAGAGAACCTCTCAATTATGCATGCAATAATCAATAAACACAATTTAAACTATAACTTTCAAAACATGAAGGAGAAAAACACTAGAACCAATATAAAAAAATGTAGAAAAATTTACGAAAAATAAATAGGGGTTATATAGAAAAATAAAAGAGCAAATCACTTGAGGATAAGGGGATATATACATGCCTTTGATATGTGAGCTCCAATAATTGGTAGTAGTGAGAAATCAACTTCCAAAGGTATGAGTTTATGCATAATGGTTCTTTCAAGCTTCCTTTTGAGGTGCTGCCAGTACTTATGTCCCTACTACGAAGAATGTACTGAGTAGATCATGCATCATGACATAAAGCCCCCAAAACATAATTTGGATGATTATTTCACAACAAAAATTATGCACTGATCCTCGTGGAAAATGTGGGACCTCCGCAGCCTCTTATCCTCGTGTCCAAAGAAATCTTATCAAGTTTCAAGGAGGAACGGGGTTTTAGCCAGCTTCATCCGAAATATCCTTTGAGAGTGTTTGCCACCGAAAGTGCCAAGAAAATGAGAGAAAAGGGAGAGAAAGTGGAGAAAGGTGGGAGATCTGAAAGCTTCTCCCGTCAATTTTATTGATTGAAGTTGATTGATCGATGTACTGACCGAGGCTTATATACGCCGCAGCTGCCGAAATTACAAAAGAAGCCAAAACCAAAGCTAATATAGGATAAATGGAAGAAACGAAAAATTGTAACAAAAAATCTCAGCTCAACAAGGTGTGAACAAAGGGTCGATGAATAGTGTCGAGCATGAACAACAGCGTAGGAATTCCCTCAGCCTCCAAAATTTCTCGCATTTCTCCGCTTCTTTCTTTCCTTCGTCTCTCGACCGCAATGTCAGGCCGACTCGACTCGTGCTTCGAATTGACTCGATAATTTTGGCCCGATTAGCTTGCAAAACTACAAAATTAGCCACAAAATGCGATCAAGAGAATAAGAGGGACCTTAATGTGCAAAATCGGGTTAATTAGAATGATAGTACAATAAAAAGCACTCAAAACCTATAATAAATAGGTCTAAAAGAGCACTTGCACTAATCACACCCCCAACCTACACATTGATAGTCCCTTAGCAATGAAAGAAAGAAAGAAAGAGAGAGCATACAAAACGATAACAAAATGATGTTCACAAAAATGGTATTTCAAAAAGGTTGTGAATGAGTAATGCCTAACCCTAAGTAAGAATCATCAAACCCTTGCCCAATAACTATCTTAAGAGAATGAATGCCATACAAAATTGAGTATCAAAAGAGTTTCCTTCTCGATGACTCAACCAGGAACTTCCACCAAAACCTAAGTATTTGTTTGACCAGTTCTCAACAATAAACTGCCGAACTGCACTCTCCCCCAACCAAGCTACTGCCTACACTTAGGACTCTAACCAACCTAAATAGATCAGGACCCACTCTTATTCCAATAAACTCTTTGTGTTGTAGGTGCACGTCGAGGAATCGACCTCACCAAAGTCCATAACGGTCTACCAATGACTCCTAACCACTAAGGCTTAGGCAGTCAAGGATACTTCGACCACTAACTCTTCAGCCACCCCGACCGAATGATTTCAAATCTCCAAAGACTCTACAACTCGCTAAACTCCACCTATCCACCCATGTAGCGAACACTAAGCCTGGTTCCAACCAAATGGGCTTGTGGCACCAGCTTTAAAGGCTTTCGCCATATACTTCTCTGACCATGCTTGGCTTCAAGGCAGTTGCAATTTTTCTTCTTTTTCTTTTCTTTTCTTTTTTTTCTTTTTTGCTTTTTCTTTTCTTCTTTTATTTGGAAGACATCGCCTTCTATTCACAGGGGCCCTTAACTCATTAAAGGTGGTCAACGAAAACTAGGGTGTTATTGCAAGGCTTAGAGGCTAGGCAAGCTGTGTTATTGAAGAAACCTGATGTGCACTGCGTGTGGTTAGCTAAAGGTGGAAGAAAAAGGTCGAAAGCAGCAAGAATTCAACTAATCATCCACTCAATTAGGCATGGAACCAATCTAACATCAATAGAATTCGACAAAGTTTCAATTTTTCAAACTACAAAGAAGTGTAATCAAAAAAGTGGTGCAATTTTTGAAAAAGTGAGCTGTGGCAGTATAACAAACTTTCAATAAAAGGAAACCCAACAAGCCACCGAACATCTACAAACGGGCTTGTCAAAATAATAACAAAATAGTAAATGTAAAGCCACTTCCTTCACTAACTCTTCCCCCAACCAAATGTCTCATTGTCCGCAATGGGCTCGGATTGGAAAGTTAGGGAAGGAAGTGCTACCTCCTTGATGAAATGTACTCGTTGTTGGCTTGGAGACTTCGCAAGCTTTCCATCGACACCTTATTCACTCCATTTGGGCTTAAGATGAACAAGTTAAGAGAAGAAAAGAGAGGAAAAAAAGGGACCGGTTGGAACATTTTGAATATTACTCATTTTTCAAAATTTCAAATGTGGTTTTTTTGGCCATATTTAGATTCTACACTCTCTAATCTTTCCAATGAGATGAAAATCACCAAAAACTGATATTAGATGAAAACGTTATGCTTAAAACAAAATCAGGAGGCAAAACAGGGGAGAGGGAGCGAAATTTTCGCTACATAGCGAAAATTCGCTACATAGAGAAAATTCGCTTTGTAGCGAACATTCCTCTCTCTTTTTCCTACTTTTCTGATCTTCATTCCTGCTTCAAAATTTTCACTCAAACTGCAAAAATTAATACAAGAAAAATTAAGAAAATCGTTAAAAGTGAAAATGCAGAACAAAGATTAACTTAAAATTAGAGAAAATCTAAAGAGAAAAATTAAAGAAATCAAAATAAACTAAAATAAAACAAAATAAAATAAGAAAAATCAAAACAAAAAGTGGGGGAGACTGCCCCCAAACCACTTGCTCGAGGTCTGAACCGTTGAGCTTAGAATGTCGAGGTTCGGGGTGCTCCACCAACCAAAGACCGAACCATCCACTATGCGCAATACGAGCAGCTGCCAATTCCTTTGATGGTGGAAAAATCCGAGTAGTGGCCACTAACTCCTAAAGTTTTGTGTAAGGAAGAAAGGTGGGACGGGGCCTTGTGGTCAGGTTTGGGTGTGGATCAGGCCGCAGGCAGGCAAAATGTACACTCGTCGTACTGAGGCTACTTAGTAGTGGGTTGTCATGGAAATGGATTCAAAACAAGCCTTTGGGCCTTTCCACTGCTTTCTTCCACTACCCTCCTTATTATAAAGGGAAGGATTTCTTCTTTCTTCTCCCTCGGGAACAGCACACATATCCGAGGATCTCGCATAACCCTTCGCACAATTCAATAAAATCCTCTATAAAACCCTGGTGTGGCTGTTGTTGACACTGCTCCTCTACCATGGTGTCACTTTGGCACTCTTCCTTTGGTGGACATTGCTGCTGATTGATGAGGTTTACAATGGAGTCTTGTAGGTTGTCCCATTTATGCTCAAAGTTATTTTTCAGCCCATCTAATTTCTTGTTCAAATTGTCTTCCACAGTGACAATTCTCTTATTCGAATGGGCATTAATCCCTTCTCGTCTCGCCACAAAGTCATCCACTATCTGCAAGGTCCAAAATGGCTTGTTCAAACGGAGGGATTGACTGCGGGTGGTTGAGGTGGACCGGGTGGAGTCAAGCATAATACGGAGGTTCGTGGAGGTGCATAACTGTAGAGTGTCTCGGTTCCCATGAGGAATTTGTGTGATTCCCTAACTATGGTTGTGGGGTACTACCATATGGTGAACTCATCCATTGGTTTCTATAGTCCTCATGGACCTATATTCATTTGGATTCTCTCCACCTGTTGACTTTGCCATGGTCAAGTTTCAGAATCCTCATGGGCATATATGCATTAGGGTTACCCCTTGCCACATGCTGACCATACTGTCCCTCTTCCATTGGGTTCAAATTTAACCTTGATCAAGAAACTCTATCCCACTGGAACACGAACTCCTGCAACAAGAACAAAGCAAACACCAAACAAGGAAAAAAAACAACTCTACCAAAGTGGGCAGTTAGCTAAAAACAAAATAAAATGAAACAAAATTAAACACACCGAAAAACACTAAAAGATATATATATATATATATATATATATATATATATAGCAGTATATATAAGAAAATTCACCGTAATCCTTGTGATGAGGGATCAGCAGCCATCAGTCATCATTCGATTTTCAGTAATTCATCCCCAGAACGACGCCATTTGATTCGTGCCACAAAAATTCCATCAACAATATTTATACCTAACTACTCCTATCGCCGCGGGCAAAGCTATCGCAGTGATACGCCAGTGGTTTAAATTACTGTGGATGAGTTTTTTCGCATAAATGATTTGGCAAAGTGATTTAAAAAATGGTGAATTTCATTTGGATTTGGTAGTTTGGTAAAATAGGAGTTGGATGGTTGTCATTGATAATAAACTCAAGAAAAAATAAGAAAAGAACTCGAACTCAAGCCGTGCTACCTGACGCGAGTTCCCACAGTCACTGAGGTTCCTGGGTTATTTCCACGCTATTGGGAGGATGACCTATAGTCATCTCTCGAACCGGATCTTCATTTAGCTATAAAACCTAACCCAAAATAATTATTCTTTTGAAAATGGCATTCATTGGCCATTTATGTTCTCAATCAGTTCAAATGAGTCTCCTTGATTCACATTACAATGGGTAATAAATGATAACTACGATCACGAGATCTAGTAATAAGCATCAAGTGAGCACTAAAGATTACCAAGTAATCGACCATTCAACATAAATAAAAGGACCTACACCAGCTTAAAAGGAGAACACGCATCTACAGCGACTACCTGAAAAATTGTGGACCTCCAGAGTCTCCGTGATCCCGCGGGCCCAACCACCGTCAGCCGTCTAAAGAGGAATGAGTTTTAGGCCGCCATCCTCCGAGTTGTCATCCCCGCAGAGTGTCAGTCGCCTAAAGTGCCAAGAAAATGAGAGAAAAGAAAGTGAGAAAGGCGGGAGAGCTCAAAGCTTCTCCCGTCAATTTTATTGATTGAAGTTGATTGATTGATACAGTGCTTGACTGAGGCTTATATACGCCGCGTTGCCGGTAATTACAAAAGAAGCCAAACCAAAAGCTGGTATATAAGGGATAAATGGGAAGAAACGAAAAATTGTAACAAAAATCTCAACGTCTAGCTGTGTGAACAAGTACGTTGGATGAATAGTGTCAGAGCATGAACAAGCATGGGCTGTAGGAATTTCCTCAGAGGCTCCAAAAAATTTCTGCATTTTCGCTTCTTCTTTCCTTCTCGTCTCTCGATCCGCAATGTCGAGTCCACCCGAATTCTTTTGTGTTTGAATTGACTCGATAATTTTGGCCCGATTATCTTGCAAACTACAAAATTAGCTACAAATGCGATCGTGAGAATAATAGGGACCTTAATATGCAATCGAAAGATTAATGATTAGTACACAAAGCACTCAAAACCTATAATAAAACATGGTTCAAAATATCACTTTTCGGGGCACTAATCACTCAAGAGGTACCACGTGTCGTGTCGGGCAAGTCAAACATTTCAAGTAAATTACATGAGGCAAAATGGCATCATGCCATTAGAGGAAAATCAAGGGCATGGATAAGTGATAAGGCGTAATCCCAATACACTTGTAAATTTGACAGTGGTACGAGAAGACAAGTTCTTGTTCCATCTTCGATCAAATGGGTCGGGAGAGGAGAGGAGGAGGGAGAGAAAGACCAAACGAAAGAGAGAGAAAGTAGAGATTTGTGAGAGAAGCTCTTACCTTCTCTCTAGAATTACCGCGATCTAATTACTGCTTCCTGAGGCAAGAAGAGAAAAGTTGTTCCCATGGCAAAGTGGCTACATGGGTGCTGGTTTTGTGGAGTTTCGACAAACTCTAAGAGGTAGGGGTTTTTCTCCTACTTGGTTTATTTTTTATCTAAGTGTTTTGTTAATGGTTTGGTTGATTTGAGGTCGCAGTGGTTGCTTGATCGGTCCCAAAATCTCGGGACCGGCTGGAAATTGGAGTCTGCTTTGGATACCCATGGACTGCTTGGGCAATTTGTGTGATAATTTATGTATTAAATTATGTTTACGTATGAGGCCTAAATGGCCATAGATTTTGTCTCCACAAAGTGGAACCGATAAAGCAGAGGGGTTACCCACTGACAATTTCACGCTTCTTAGGGATCGGCAAAATACCTGTGTTTGGTTGGTTAACAAATCAATCAGGTGTGTTTCAAGCAAAATATTGCTTGAATTTGATGTAGTTTGAATTGTGTAGAATTTAATATGTTAATGCATGGAAATTCGATGTGTTAACATGATGTGGTGATTTAACGGCGTTAATATACGCATGATCGATATATTAGCATGTGTTTAATGTTTGGTGTGCCATTGCATGAGCACTTAGTGGGGAGTAACCCATGGTGGTACTACCATCAAGGCGCTTCACCCCGCTGAGGGAAAACTATTTCAGGCACCGAAGGCGCACCTCGGGATGGACGATCCGAGGTCTCAGGCGAAGAATGGCCACATGTGGCCTTATTATGTATTTTCAGAGAAATTTGGGCAAAAGACCCGCTTTGGGATAATTTGTAATTCAAAAACAAATTGTAATTAAATTCTTTTTTGTATAAAATATGCATTTTGTGTTGTATGGATGTGCGCCTTATCGGGTCGTTTTTTATCGCATGTAATGGGTCTCATGACGTGAGACACACGTATTTTCCACTCTGCCGACGGTGGTCAACGACAAATTTCGGGGCTTTGGGGCCACAAAAGAACTAAATAGAGGCTTTAATCTATATTCTCCCTTCCCTTCCCTTCATGTTTTCCTTTATAAATAGAATATGGAATAAAATAAAGTTTTTGAGAATTTATACAATTTTTGAGTAAGAAAATTTCATGTGAAGAAAATATATAAAAATTTAACATAGATTTTATTTAAAATTCTTCTTAATCTTCAAGAATTCGTTGAAGAGTTCCAGACATGCTATTGTTTATGAGAAACATGATCATTCAATCAGTGTATGGAAGAAAATAAAATGCAATTTGAAGTGAATGACATAACCAAGATCTAAGAGAAAAGATGTTCAATCTTACCAGCTTATAGAGAGCCCCAAGTCAAACAAAGCACAGGGGATATAACCTATTAAGTTGTTGAAACTAAAATTCTTAGAAAAGTAAATTAAGAAAAGAATATGAGAAAGAGAAAAAAGAGAAAACAAGAAAAAAAATGATGAATATTTAAACATTTGAAGGTTAAATGTGTATCAACTTAACAATCTTGCTAACTTAGGAATTTCAATGTAAAGCATGGACTTCTTCCTGATCAATGCATTCAAAACTCGAGAAATGGATTTGTTTACATGAGAGATTCAAAACAAAACTAATTAGGAAATTAAAGTTTAAAAATGAATGGAGGATGATCATACAAGTCAATTAAGTTCTTTAGATTCTTAATGAAATCAAGAGATAAGCTAAAATTGAATAAATCAATTATTCACAACAATTGTTTATGAACTCTATTATTTATGAATAAATCCTTAATGAAACAACTAGTTTATTTTTCCAAAAATTATGGACATATATATATATATATATATATATATATATATATATATATATATATATATATATATAATAAGTAAGAAGAATTATAAAAGAGCCTCCAAAATACAAGGACTTAATCAAGTCCTAAAAAAACCAAAGCAACTAAACAGAAAGCTAGAAAAACAAAAGAATTAACACCTAGCCAAAATAGAGACTACAATACACCACCAAACTCGAACACCCCCATAAGCTCTAGCTGCCCACAAAAACTATGAAGCAACCCCTATCTCATTGGGAACTTATCCAGATATATAGATAAGGATATATATAACCAAGTAAAAATTAATTTTGAAGCATGATTACTAAGGGATGGAAAACTCACAGAGAGCTCAAATAGTCAGGTTCCATATAATAACTATTTCCATACCTACACTAAATCCTATCAAACTACATGCACTCAATATCACTTTGTCTAAATGCACTTATTCTTCTATCCAAATTAATTGGAAGCCAAAAAGAACAAAATCGCTAGATGAAACCAAAATGGACCAATCTACTAGAATCATCCACTAAGAATTGGTTTGAGCTCCACAAATGCATCACCATCAACCAATCAAAGGTTAGATTAAAAGAGATGAAAACATCCTTTCGTTGGAATTAGAGAAATAAACCTTGCCTCAAGAAACTAATGAATTTTCCCTCATGATTTGCACATCAAAGAACTGTGCGATAAAAATGAGCAAACACTTACAAGTTATCTAAACTAAGAGAAGCCATCTTCACGCCTTTTCTATAGGGAGGATTCAATATCTTAAGCATAGGCTACCACACATCTTTTGCAACACAGTGACATAAGAGTCCTTAGAAAAATGAAATACTTACCCAAATTCCAAAAAGACTCGACCAAGTTAAAATCTCTCAAATCAATAGCTTACTTACCTAGATTCATCATCTATCATGCTCAAAATATCCTTGACAAGTTTGATGTTTTGTGTTTTCATCCGGTCAGAAATTTGAATAAAAATGAAACAAAACAAATATGCTCACATGGATTGTCGAACTTACCATTGATAGGGTTTTAAACCCAAGAAAATTTTAAGTTTAAATTTTTAGGAAAAAAAAGCGGCAAAACTATAATTCCCATCGAATAAATTGGAGAAAAGTCGATTTTTCTAGATCTTGGATGATGAAACCATCGTACTGTATGAATCGCCTGAAATCTAGCTACCCAATCGAATTTCGTTGGATTCCAAGATAGTCGGAATTTCATGTATTTCGAGGCAACGGGTGTCGAGCGACACATGGCGAGCCATGTGGATGACACATGGCAAACCATGTGTGTGACACATGGAAAGCCATGTGTTACAATGCATGGCAAAGGCCTATGCATGTGGGACACATGGCATGCATGGCACTCTTGAAAGCTATAAATATGGGAGCAAGATTCAGTTTGTGGGAGCAACAAGAAGTAAGAGGAGGAAGGGAAAAGAGAAAAGGAGGAAAGGAACAGAGAAAGGGGGGAAAGGAAAGGAGAAAGGGAGGAAAAGAAAAGAAAAGGAAAGAAGAAAAGAAAGAAGAAAGGATAAGAGAGGAAAAGAAAGAGGAAAAGGAAGGAGTGTTGCACAGTGAGTAGACCCGGACGGCAAAGAACCCGGAACCGTGCTACAAGAGGTAGGTTTCTCTTACTCGTTATTTATGCCTAGGGTCAATGGCCTACGGTTTCATTTGGTTTTCGTACGAATTTATATGTTGTGTGGTTTGTTTGTGATTGTGTGATGGTCAAAGACCGGTTTCATGAGGTTTTGGGACCATCCAAAACTGAACATTGTGTTTCGGGACAGCAAAAATCCCAAGCATAATGGCAAACGGGGGTGTGCCCAAATTTCCGCACACCCTTGTGAATCGTCTGCATCAACTTTGGATGGCCATAACTTTCCCGTCCGAACTCCGATTTGCACGTTCTTGGACTCTACGGAAAGATCGTTGAGTCTAGAATTTAATAGAATAAAGTGCTCAGCCAAATGTGGGCTGAACATTGGTCTGGGTCACGGATAGTTGAGGAATGGTCCATTATGGGTTTCGGAACTTCTGTTTTTGGAATCGGTTTGTATCTAAAATGCTTGGGGTTGCGTATGGCCTAAGCAGAAAAATTACATGTTAGATGTTTTGTGTGGTATTTACAAAAACTTGACTTTCTAGACTAAGTCTAGATTATTTTCGAGGCCAAGCATGGCCAGATTTATGGCCAGGAATGGCTAATGTGTGTTGTTGCCATAAGTTGAATAACATGCTAAATATGTGAAATTATGTGATATATGTGTGATAAAGATGGAACACTGAGTTTATTAGGTTGTATGGGACTGATATACTATGTCTCAGCCTCGAATATGAATTATGGGCATTACTACTAAGTAATGGTTGGAATTTTGTTAATACATGCTTGAATGATGTGTTGACATGAATGAACCGAATGATGTAAAAGATGTAGTGCATGCTTATGTGATGTACTAATTTGAATGTGGTTAACACGACCGTGATATGTTAATGTTGAACTAAATATATGAATGTCATGGTGCATTAGACATGAAAGGCTCATAGCACACACATACGTAATAAAGGTAGAATGTCCATGTAGAGTAGTCTTCATACATTGGTCATAATCGGAGTGTAGTGCATAAATTGTATCAGATTGGTGTGCGACCGCATTACCCGGTGTGTGTGCATGGTAATTGATTCGCACTTCGCTCGCGCTGAATCGCAGGGCTCGGGGAATGGGATGAAGTCCAATTGAGTTCCACAAAGGTTAAATGAAAATGGAAAACGAACAGTGTTTGCAAGAAGTAGGGGATAGACACCCCCTCAAGTAAAAAGTCCGAAACCCGTTAGACAAACAGATCCATCGCGGGTGTGCCAAAAATGCTCCGAGGGTGTAAAGAGACCTACTCGGTTACCCAAAAGACATGAAACGACAAATAAATATCACATAGACTACTAAGTTGTGAGACGGAGGCCTGACCGACTCCCAGAGATTGAATTCCCATCAAGCACTTACATCGGGTGGTGGGCCTGAGGTTGACCCTAAGACGTAAGTACTGTGCAGAGTGTCGGCCCCATACATGCATGTAGTGTTTTTCCATGATAGGACAACATGTATGCACGGATTGGTTGTTGGTTTGACTGGTGAAATGATCTGCTTGCATGTGCACCTAGAGTAGGAGTAGCCTAGAGGATTTATCTCATCGGGCGTTAGCTTAATTCCGCCATAGACCCCTCCTTCGTGTACGGCAGGTACAGTGTGACGGTGCCCTTAGAGGCCGATTATGGAAGGTGCCGAACTATGGCATTAATTCATTTTTTATGTATATATTAGAACGAACTAGTTTTAATACATGTTTTGTATTAAGAGTGATGTAATAACTCTTGGATCTATAGAAATGTATGGTTTTGTAACTGTATGATCGTAGTATGGGATGATAATTATCGGGGTCATTTTACTCATGTATGGGTCTCATGATATGAGACACACAGGTTTCCGTGGGTTGATGGTTTTGGGGCGTCATTAGCCAGACGTAGCTAGGGTATGCGAATACCTGTATTCTATGGGGTACTGTCTGGGGACATCGTTAATGTGTAGGAGCATCACAACTTGGTATATCTTGGTGTTGGAGCTTGAGTTAGAGTTACCTAGTGCTCATAAAATGACATCCAGATCATAGTTTGGTATCAAGGTCTAGGTAGGAGGTTACCTAGGAGTCCATTGGACAGGATTAGATCACAGCATGCATCAAGCAGGTTTTCTTATGTATGCTTTGATCAGATGTGCGTTGATCAAGGTGTTACAATCATGCGGAATTATATGCTACATGGTGATGTATATAGGAAATGCGAACACTAGGTTGAGAACCATAACCTTAGGAGTTCGGAAATGAACGGATAGTTCGGGATATTAGGCCCATATCGTCAAGGCTTTTGCGGCGCTAATAAAGTAGGACACCTAAAAATGATTCTAAACTTCATGGTTTGACTCAGGTAGATGACAAGTAGAGATCTAGGGCGTAGAGGTTGCCCACGAGGCCATGGCCTTCCACCACCACACTGCTTTTTATCAATAGCTCATAGAGGCCAAGGTGTTATGATAGCCACCGCCGCACGCTAATGCAACTAGAGGTCGTGGAGGTGCCGCAACCTCCGCAGGTTAAAGGCACATCATCCTCCGACGCTCACGAGGAGGGACCCGGCGGTAACCGACCATTGGTTCCATCATATCGAGAGGATTCTCCGGCCATGGAGATTACCTCGATACTACCCTGACACACCGGCTTCATTCCAACGAGGGTGAGTCCCAGATCCGCGGGAGTGGGGTCACGACTTCCGTGGACTTCTGTAGACTATGACATCGATGATTTTCGTAAACTATTCATGGGGAAGTACTTCCACTTCTCGCTGTACATAAGGCTTGAGAGTTCCTTGCCGAGACAGGATGATGATTATACTACATGTAGCCCGACACGTAGTTGGCATGTTTCGGATGATTATGTATACCGACTGCCAAGGTCAGGAAGTTCGAGGATGGGCTGAAGTTGTCCATCCGGGGCAAGATTGTAGGACATAACCTATAGGATATGGACTTGATGGTCAAGCATAACCTTAACTATTGAGCGAGAGGTAGATGACGCCAGAAAGCATCCGATGCAGCGCGAGCGATAAGAGTTGCGGAGCCGTTTTTCTTCGTGCTCTGAAAAAGCTAGAGGACTGCTCCACCGAGGTTTTAGGGGCGTGGTTGAAGCCACGGTACAAAGCTGTGTTTTGGGTTACCAAATAGCCGGGTAGATGACATGTTTCCATCACATCAGCCGGACATTACGAGGCAAATCTGTCCGTAAATAAAGGGTTTCTGTGTGATCAAGGGACACCATAGTCCCGATCATCAATGGGACATGAGCAAGACTCAGTATGTTCCTCTTTACCCCAACATAGGCCGTGGAACAGTAGACAGTCAGGTGCAACACGAGCATCGGTGTTTACAGACAGCCAATGGCAGAAAGGGCGGGCTTCGAGGTCAGGCGTGGGCGTGATTCGTACACAAAGAGGTGTTTGAATCAACAATATTTTTATCCTAATCCTAATCACGTAGCAAAGCTACCGCAGTGATAATGGCTCTAGGGTCGAACACGTAGATGGGTTTTCTTCATATAAATGATTTATAGTGAAGGCCAAAATGGTGAATCTAATTTGATTTCGTGGTTTGATAAAACAAGGGGATTTTTAGTGAAATGTTGAGGGTCAAGCAGTGTGTTGAAAATAAAATAAATAAATGTAAAATAGAAACCCTCAAGTGTTAAAGCCACTGTCGATTCCTAGGGCAACTGAGGGTTCCTAGGGTCCTTTCCTCGTGTTGGGGAGGATGACATATAGTCATTTCCAGAACCAGATCTTCATTTAGCTTTAAAACCTAACCCTTAATAATTATCCTTTGAAAAAATGGCATCCACTAGCCATCAAGGTTTCACATATTAAAATGCAAATCACCTTGACTCACCTCACAATGGATCATAAATGATAACTAACAAACATCAATGGATCTAACATTAAGCATCCAATGAGCCCAAAATATTACCAAGTAATAACCATTCAAAGAGACTAAAAAGGGATGAAAACCTAATGTTAAAAGGAGAACACAGACGGTAGTGACTACCTACGTGAAAAACAGGGGACCTCCAGTAGCCTTAAGATCCTGCACCCAGCAACCTTCTGCTTCAAGGAGGAAGGGTTTTATCAGCCATCCCAAGTCATTCATCTTGGAGCGTGTGTTTGGCAAACTAAGAAAGGGAGAGAAAATGAGAGAAACTCGAGCGAGATAGGGGAAAGCTAAAAGCTTCCCTATCAATTTTATTGATTGAAGTTGATTGATATTACAGCCCTTGACTGAAGCTTATATATGCTCAGAGTCAAGGGAAATTACAAAAAAAAACAAAGCCAAAAGCTACTACAAAGGATAAATTTGGAAGAAAACCAAAAAGGGATCAAAACGTCAAAAAGCAGAAAGCAGCATGAATAGTGCTGGAATGTGAACAGTGGCAGGATGAATAGTGGCGGGCAGGAGCAATTTCGTAGGTTGTGACAAAAATTTGTTGTGCTTTATTTTCTTCTATTTTCTGCTCTTCTTTCCTTTTGGTCTCTAATCTACGATGCTGAGTTTGACTCGAATTATTTATGCTTGGATCGACTCAACAATTTTGGTACGATTAGCTCGCAAAAACTACAAAATTTGCCACAAAATGCGATCAGTAGAATAGTAGGGACCTTAATGTGCAAATCGGGTTAATTACGCTTATTAGTACATAAAAAGTGCTCAAAACCTGAAACAAACAGGCTTCAAAATAGCACTTTTTGGGAACTAACCAGGGTGTACAGGCCGGACTTTGGACTCATGTGGTCTACATCAAGCATTCAGACCGAGGCAACAGACGCTCGCCAGATTCAAGGTACGTTTCTACTCTTTCGCTTGTGGGCAAGGGTGTTATTTGACTCAGGTGCATCACATTCCTTTAGATGAGCCACTGCATGTGAGTTCTCCCTTAGGACTAAGGCGAGAATTGATCAGATATGCCGAGTGATGAATACACATTTGAGTGATAATTACAGTAGAATTGAGCACATCTAAGTCACAATTTACCCACATTTGGTATAAGAATAGGTACTCTAATTTCTTCTGAGCTTTAGACTTATAAGTGTGTCTTTCAGGTTTAAAACGTAAGTGCACAAGGATGTATGTCCGGGAAGCCAATATGAAGCACTATGGATGTGGGTGAACAATTGACGAAGTCTCGAACTCCAGCAAAGCAAAGAAAGCACCAGTGGACATATTGTACCTAAGATAACTTGAAGTTGCACTTGCATAACTTGGTCGAAAAAGTGGCAAGGACATTGTACCGGTACAACTCTAACCTGCACCTAAGACAACTTGCTTGAAAACCAATACAGGGAATTAAAAATTCCAAGTATTAAACTTAAACATGTACCTGATAACCGCATGGAAATTACTGATTTGTCCGAGAACTCGATCCGCACGCGAGGCACTTCACAACGAACCAAAATGGGAAAATCACATCAAGTGGGGATATAAAAGCAAGATATGCTGGGCACAGGCGTTTTGACTTCTATGTGGTTTAGGTTTGAAAGGAGAAGAGTTTTCCTACTGGTGGGGAACTTGTAGATCCGTATTAAGATTTCTTTTCTATCGAAGTTTTAGATTCAAGCGCTTGTAATCTTCTCAAATAGAAATACTTAACTTGCTTTTAAATCCTAATATCTCTTATTCATCCTTCCTCGCTTTATAAGTGAATTCGATTTCCAAAAGGTACTGCTTTTTTATGATTAATCGATCTTTAATTATAATTGTTCTTATAAGTTTTATGGAATGAACCCCCATCATTGAATCCACTGGGAAACTCACCCCGATTACAGTATAGTCCCCTCAATTCCTCTTTTGATCTTCAATGGATCAGGTAATATTAATCACTCGTGCGTAAGAGTCAGAAATCCTTAGTCAAGATATTCTTGACAACGTGTTAACGAGATATCCCTGCACACGCTGTGCTTGATCATGAACGCAAGCTAAGGGTTCATATTAATTGAGAACAAGTGTTTAGTATTACTCGATCATCTTTATTTTTCAAAGAGCATTTAAAGATAAATCCTCCATCAAAGACCGTTTATCAATGGTTCCTAGATGAGTTTATAAAATAAGAGGTGGGACTTACATGATCAGGAGTGAATGGAACCCTAAAAAATCCCAGAATTGTCTTTCTATTTTAAAACATTCAAACCAATCAACCATTCACCAACCAACACAACCTTACAATTCTCTTTTAAATCACACCCCTTATCGAGAATAGCTCCTATCAAGTCGATAAAATTAGACCACTCGTGGAGATGACCCGTGGATTCCACGTATTAAGTAATGTTAGACAACTCAGAATTCCTACATTGGGAATAGAATTCGGCATACGAATAAGGACGGAGCATTTTTGGCGCCGTTGCCGGGGAGTGGCGACTAATCAAGTTGATCTGAAGAGAGCTAGAGGTAATTTGTAATCGTATCGCAAATCCAAGACGCTCTCCATTTTCTTTTATTTCGTTTTGTTTTAGTGAGAAATCTAAGGGTATTTCGACGGAGAGAGTGTAGTATGTCGGGCCAAATCCGCAACGAGCAAATACTACCTAGTAAGAATAGTGCCTCCCGAAATTCTGAGGAAATCATATAGGTCAATTCGTCTCAAGATCACATTATACCTCAAACGACTTCACCCCGTAATCGCAACCTCTCGCTTAACGAACATACTCAAAGGATTCCCTGCGAACCCGCACTCAATGAACCTCCACAATATGAAGTAGAAGCTACACTCCGAGTAGCACCGATAGTAGGAGGGGGGAATGTTAACTTCCAACAAAATCAATATAGAGGTCTCCCTGCTCCTTTACCTAATGTGGAAAGAACCCTTAGAGAAATCCTACAACCTCAAAGGACTACAACCAATTCTTGCATTCGTCTTCCTGAAGAGGCCACTCAATTTCTAATGAAGTCAGAAATGATCCGTCTCTTACCTGTATATCAAGGGTTCGAATCTGAGAACCCTTATTCATTCATGAGAGATTTTGAAGATGTTTGCGCAGCATTTCTTTCTACTCGCTCACCCCTCCACATAATCCGTTTAGTTTTATTCCCTTGCCTTAAAGGAGAAAGCTAAAATCCGTCATTCCTTGGCACCTAATTCATCTTTACATGGGAAAAATATTTAAATGAGTTCTCAACAAATTTTTCCCTACCACGCACTAATGCTCATGCGAGCAATCTCGTAACTTTTCTCAAAAGCCCGGTGAACCGCTGCCGCAGATGAAAGATATATGATCTCCTCCATGCTAGCCCTCACCATGGATTGATGTAGGACAAATATGTGCATATTTCATCAAGGATTATCCCCGAATAATAAACAGCACATCTGCACGATGTGTGCAGCGAACTCTATGAAAAAGAGTGCTTAGGAAGCAATCCAACTCTCTTTTGACACTATAGCGTAGAATGCTCAACTCGGGGAGACTAACACTCCATGCATTAACGCTAAAGTGCATGCGACATCACGGGGCTAATCCATCACTCCAAGAGAGAATGATGAGTCAGTAAGCCAAAAATTGCCAATTTAACAAGGAAATTAGAGGCCATAGAGATGAAAAAGGTGAACGAGGTAACTAGCTGCACTTCTCAAATACCCCCAAGACCCACCTGGACCCGCAGTGGAGGAGCCATGCATTATATGATGATCCCACGCGACTCAACTATCAAGTGCCCAACCTTCCTCAAGTAAAAGATTTAATTCAAATAGAGCAGGTGCTAATGCCCTCAATTACCAAAGGAAGCCTTTCAATTCTCCATATTCTCAAACATATAACTCCGGATGGGTAAGCACCCAAATTTTAGTCGAGGAACGGCGGAGGGCCAATAACTTGCCAAACAACCACAATCCTCATTACTAAACCATGGCTTTACAAATCCCATTCCACCATTTCAGAACCATGGGCCCTCAAGGGTCCTCAGAACCCTAATAAAGGTTTTTGCACCATCGAAAGTCAAGGACTCCATCACAACCATATCAACCCCGCATAAGAGAAGTCCTAAGATATAGTTACGCGCCTGCATAAACCCAACAATCCACAAACACACTCGAACTGCTCAATGATGCGAGATCTCAGATAAATCCAAGTTAACCCCATCCATAGTAGCCTTCAACAAGAAAAAGGGAAACTTCCATCTCAACCCATCCAAAAATCCACAAGGGCAAAATAGTGTAGGAAGTTCAGGACCAATTGAGGGTACCTTTGAACACTGTAAGGCTGTCACTACTCTCCGAAGTGGAAAGGTAGTTGACAAAACCATTCAACCTAAGGAACCAACTCAAGAGTCTCCAAGTGAATTGTTTAGAGAGGATGAGTTGGCAGACAAATCTCATGTCCCTGAAACGAATGATATTGATGATCAACCAAAGGACGACAAGTCTACCCATATCCCTCCAGCCCCATACCCTCATAGGCTAAGAGCACCAAAGAAAGTGGAATAACCATGCCGAAATTTATGAGTTGTTCGCTGTGTGAACCAACATTCCCTTTGTTGGATGCCATTACAAATTCCATCTTATGCTAAATTTCTGAAGGATTTATGCAATAAGAAACGGAAATTAGGTGTCAGGCGGAGGTATCTACGATCGAACAATCTACTTCCCTAATTCGGAACAACCTGCCTCCAAAATATAAAGACCCAGGAAGTCCTACTATTTCTATAGTAGTAGGAAATTCAAAGTTGGGGCATGCTTTAGTGGACTTAGGGGCGAGTGTTAATTTGTTGCCTTATTCAAGATACTGTGACCTGTGGTTGGGAGAGAATTGGGAAATAACCAATATCACCCTACAAACTAGCGCATCGTAGTGAAAAATTCCTAGAGGGATAGTGAAGGGATGTATTAGTCCAAGTGGACAAATTTTGCTTCCCTCGTGGATTTTAGTTGTGCTTGACACTAACCTCGTCGTGAATCAAGGAACCTGGCCTCGCAATTCTGGTCGACCATTCTGCAACCGCTTAATGCCATTATATTACTGTAGGAGGCCTCGACGACACTATCGTTTGGTAACATGACTGTGAATCTGGAATATTTTCAATGTTATTAAAGGAATGGAGATGAAGAAGATATTTGTGAAATTAACATGGTCGATCTGCGGGTACAAAAAATACCCGATAATGTCTCACATGATGATCCTTCTTAAGTCATGTTCGGGTCAGCCCGAGTCGGGTGGCCAGAGGAAGTGACCACACTGGAGACAGAGTTTCTACACTCTTTAATCGAGCATAATGATGTACTGGAAGTTAATGGATGGGCACCTAAATTTGAAGTAGTGTTAATGTATCATTTGGCATTTCAATGATCTTTCATCCCGAAGCTTTTACCACATGTCCCCTTTTTCTCTGCTCGTATTCCACAACCTGACCAGATTCATGGACCGGTCACTGAATTTTTCGAGGTACCCAAGTAATCTTCCATAGGGTTTACGAATTATTCCACCGATTAGGGTTCCTAAGGCTCGAATCGACTTGGCAACTTTAAGCTCAAATAAGTAAGTGGGCTATACAATACAAACTGCGTTAGGTATGCAAAGAAATAATGGCCTCTAATCATTTTCTTCCAATTATAAGATGTTCCACAAATACTATGATGCATGAAGTTAACATGAACAACTAAATTGATGCAATAAATGGAAGCAACAATGTGCACGACGGAGAAATTTCGACCATGAGTCCGTGGTTCAGGGGCGAAAGCAAAGAAGGTAACGCAAAGGGGAACAATCCACGTAAGAACACAAGGCTTGTCAGGTGTGCTTATTAAGATGTACATGGAACAAGATGATGTGGAGAGTGTATGAGATCAAGCGGTATGTACGCGGCATGTAAACATAATACTCAAAAGAAGCAAATTTGAAATTGACCACCGATCATATAATCTAGCAAGAAGCATTCAACCAAGGTACACCTACCCCAATAAGAGAAACAAGCATTGTCCCCACGTGACCGAACTAAGGGCACCCCCACAACAGATTGAGGAATCACGTAAATAAGAGCCCTCATGATTTTTATTTTCTTCGATGTTATTGAAAAAGCAATGAAATAAAGCAAATGAAGTAAAAACAATAAAAATAGAAAAACAAGAACAAAAATAAAGCAAAACTATTTACAATGGACCAAGAGGTTAATGTGACTCCACATCATCTTATTGTATGTACATCTAACAGCACACACAACAGCCTTGTGTTCTTCCGTGGATTGTTCCTTGCATTCTACTCACCTTATCGCCGCACAAACCACGTACTCTACGGTCAAAAATTTCTCCGACTGCCTCAAGTATCGCTTTCCATTCGTGCATCAATTTAGTCGCTCATGTTAACTTCATGCATCATAGTCTTTGTGGAACATCTTACAATTGGAAATGATTAGAGGCTATTATTTCTTCAAGATACCAAGGATTTTGTATTGTCTCATCCCTTGCACCCATTTTGAGCTTAAGCCTTAGGAACCCTAATCAGTGGAATAGCCGTAAACCCTATGGAAGATCATGAGGTACCTCAAGAAAAATTCCATGACTGTCCATGAACACATCACTGCGGGAATCCAACAAGAGAAAAGCGGGACATGCAAATAAACCCCTGATGAAAGGTCATTGAAATGCCAATGATACATTAACACGACGTTCCCAAGTGAAAAAAAAAAATCATTGAACAATCGTATCGCACAAGTTAAACATGTACCCAAGACAACTCAGAAAAACAGTAGTTGGCGGTTGTACCGGTACAACTTAAACATGTACCGGTACAACTTATCCAAAAGTGGTAAGAGTGGTTAAATCGCAGACAACTTAAACTTGTACCTAAGACAACCGGCTCCGAATCGCGTAAAAGGCTTAAACCGAAATTTTCGCGCCTTCATTCCATATGCTTTTGCCATCCCACAAGAAGAGCCCTAGCCGTTTGCTTCCTCTCACAAGCATTCCTAAGATCAGTTGCTCTGCCAGGGTTTCCGGTATCTAGTTCCAGATTGGTTGTCTGCAATCAGTGTTCGAAAGTGGTAAGCCCCACAACTCTCTACTAGCATCAGCTGATCTTCTCGCCACATGGATCCGCTTTGGTCGATTTGCTGATATTATCTCCTCGTGATTGTTGGTCAGAGGTAGCGCCGCCAATATGGGCGTAAGATCGTTATCCGATGTGCACAGGCCAGCCCAAGGCCGTTTCGAGGCGTGCTTCGGGATACGATGATTTACTCGCCATATGGGCCGCTATCAAGTATCACGCCATTTCCATGGCACGTTCAAGAATATTGGGAGAGGGAAGGCATCTAGTTCCTCTATGGAACAAGCCGTAAAGAAGCGAAAATCTGATGCCTCCCAGCCGGTCAAGAAGGGAAGGGAAAACGAATTGCATCCTCTTCGCTGAAGTGAGGAATTATCTCGACGTTGATGACTTAAGAACAGAGGCTAAGGTTCGCCAAGATTCCGGTGGGAGAGCACGAAAAATGGACCCGCTCAATGGAAAATAGGGGCTTCCACTGCAAGAGGGGTGTTAATTTGGAAACGCTCTATATTCCTCATCCCATCAGGAATTATCCAGAATGTAATATGCACTTCGTGCACACTGAGGTTCGCGGATACTTACCTTCAGCAGTTCGGGAGTTCTACACTAACTTGAAGGAAAATCACGCAAGACAATCGTATTGGAAACTTCGCTGATGGGAAAGCAAATTTCGCGGTCACTCCCGACTCGACAGCACATGCCTACACCTGCGCCCGCCCGACGCTTCGTAATCACCATATCCACTGTATATTATCGAATTTCGATGCCCGCCTGTTCATCGAGGTGCACCCGCCTCGTGCCCAGCGAGAGTGGATTTAGGGAAAAGAATTCGTCTCTCGAAAGCCTCAAACCGTATCACGCCCGATGAACAAGATCATTAACAATAGGATTGAGCATAAGGGTAATGAAAAGTCCCCCAGCCAAGAACAGATTCAGTTTTTGTACGAGGTTATGACTGGGAAGCTGATTGACTATGCATTAGTCATATGGTGCGAACGAGGATTTCGCAATATCTCGCGAGCAACCCTGATATCTCCATTCCCTTCACTTGTGACTAGTATTATGGAAGAAGTGGGGATGAGGGGAATGAAGAAGAACGTAGGGTGTTACCTAGGACGGGGCCGATCACAAATAAGATCGAGGCCACATGGGGCAAGATCCACTGCACCTCAAATGCGCTTCACCAGCTGCCTTCGCATTCTCCCGGACCACTTCATCCACACCCCAAAGAAGACCATCGGTACACACGCCTTGAAGAGGGGATGGAGCTACGGGATCAAGGCGGTTCATGCATTCTGAAGCATGCTGATCGACGTCTTTCGAGGCCTGAGAGCCATTTTTCAGTGAGAGCCAGCGATGGCGATGCTACTTCTCTAGAGTTGTAGGAGATTCAGAATTAGATGACTGTGGACGAGGACGCATTCTCTTCTGATGAGGATGAGGACGACGCTGCATAGTTGTGTTAGGCTAGACTAGGGTGGTGTTGCACCCAGTAGCGTAATCTTAGCCATGTTTTATGCCAACAATCTCAGCTTTGGATCTTTACCTTTCTTTCATTTACTTCACTGTCATTACAAACTTTTAAGACCTCTTCGATTCTACTTATGCTTCGCTCCTTTGACATTATGCATGATGGTTACGTGGTTCTATGTTATATGATCGCTTACCTTACATCGATCACTACGCTCATCAAGCCAGATGACTATCTTACATGTCTTAAAGTCTATAATCCTTATTTGAATAACCAATTCTGTCAGCCTGTTATGATGTTCATTGTGTAAGAATGTGGTTGGTTTAAATGAGTCATGCTGGTGCACACAAAGCAAGGCGGCCATCTGTAATCGCTTATTTTGAGATTCTGCAAAGCTTGGCACTATACCAGCTACTCGCTGAGATTCATACCTAGCTGGTAGCCCAAATCTTGCTAGGGACTAGCAAGATGCGTGTCAGGGGTGTGATGAATACACATTTGAGTGATAATTACAAAGAGAATCAAAGCACATCTAAGTCACAATTTACCCACATTTGGTATAAGAATAGGTACTTCTAATTCTTCAGGTTTTTAGACTCTGCGTAAGGTGTCTTTCGTGTTTAAAACGTAAGTGCACAAGGATGTATGTCCGGAAGCCAATATGAAGCACTATGGATGGGTGAACAATCGACTTGTTCCTGTGAACTCCAAAGAAAGCAAAGAAAGCACCGAAGGGACATATTAAATGCGATTTGCTGGAAAAGGGAGGTATTATATTTGCACTGTACAACTTTGAATTCAGACCGGCATAAACTTTGCTTGAAAACCAATAACAGGAGGGAATCAGACTCCAAGACAACTTAAATACGTGACTAAGATAACCGCATGGAACAGTGGATTTGTCCCGAGAACCTGATCCATGAGTACTCTTGTCAACGAACCAAAATGGGAAAATCACATCAAGGGGGATATAAAAGCAAGAGGACACAAGTAATGTGCGCATTTTTGACTTCTGGGGTGGTTTAGTTTTGAAAGGAGAAGAGTTTTCTCCATTTTGAGGGGAACTTGTAGATCCGTATTTAAGATTTCTTTTCTATTGGAAGTTTTAGATTCAAGCGTTTGTAATCTTTCATTAGTAAATATTTTATCTTGTTTTTAAATCCTAATATCTCTTATTCATCCTTCTCGCTTTTATAAGTGAATCTCGATTTCCAAAAGGTACTCATGCTTTTTTTGATTAATCGCTTCTTAATTATAATTGTTCTTATAAGTTTTATGGAGTTCTAAACCCCTAATACTGAATCCATCAAACTCACCGATTAAGGTATAGTCCCTCAATTCTCTTTGATCTTCAAATGGATCGTGTAATATTAATCACTTGTGCAAGTATGAGTCAGAACTTAGTCAAGATATTCTGACAACGTGTTAACGAGATATCCCTAGATACGTTGTGCTTGGATCATGAATGCAAGCTAAGGGTTCGTATTAATTGAGAACAAGTGTTTAGTATTACTCGATCATCTTTATTTTTCAAAGAGCATTTAAAGATAAATCCTCCATCAAAGACCGCTTTTATCACGGTCCCTAGATGAGTTTATAAAATAAGAGGTGGGACTTACATGATCAGAGGAATGGAACCCTAAAATCCCAAAGAATTGTCTTTCTATTTTAAAACATTCAAACCAATCAAATCATTCAACCAACTAACACAACCTTATGCTAATTCTCTTTTAAATCACACCCTTATCGAGAATGGGCCCATTTGGTCGATAAATTAGACCACTCCTGTGGAGATGACTCAGGGATTCCTTACAAAAGATACAACAAGTACAACCGTAATTCCTACGCTTGGGAATAGAATTCTATACGTCATGACTGAGTTATTTTGAGCTGTCAGGAGTGGCGACTAATCAGTTGGATCTCAAGAGAGTTAGAGGTAATTTGCAAACAGATTGAAAATCCTAAGACGTTTCTCCATTTTTCTTTTTATTTGTTTCGTTTTTTAGTGAGAAATCTAAGTGTATTTCTGACTGAGAGTGTAGTGCATGTCGCTTGGGCTCGCAACGAAGCAATACTGCCTAGTACAGTGCCTAAATGATCCGGCCAGATATTCATTAACTCGGGCAGGTGCACGCTAAGTGCACTCCCCATATGTCACCTTGTTCGCTTATTCAAACGACGGCCTTGCCATAAATTTACTTTAGTTTTTTTCATCGAGGCACTTACATACTCGATAGCACATCAATACCCAATTTACATCGTGTTTATGGAATAAAATGGATGATTTTTCATGAATGAATGATCGTGATATTTTCAGCCTCTAACTTTGACCCTACATGTACAGCTATGATTCTGACATATATTGAGCATTCTAATCTGTGGGCATAACCCTTTCTTCACCTTACCTACATTTCCAGAGTGTCCTACAAGGCATAAATTCCCTTTATTTTCTTGGTTTCTCTCTTATCACTGTGGCATTTTCTGTCACACCTAGGCATCCCCTCTTTGTCATGATTGTGTTCTTGGATTTCCGCTTATCTGAGTTATTTGTCATGTGACTCTGACGCCATACTAGGTACCACCCTCTCCCTAAGTTTTTTTACTTCTGCTTAGCCGTTTCGTGGTCAAAGAACTCGCCCAGATCCCAACATGTGACTCACATCGCTCTGACCCACCCTTTCCACACCTCTGATCCCAATCTTCCCATCGCCCAATCCACATCTCCCAGATCGCCCCATCCCACCTTTCCCACTCGCCCTGATCCCACTTTTCTAGTATCTCCGCCCGATCCCACCTTTCCACTCTCAGACCTGCCCTTCCTGATATCCGCCCCGATCCCACCTTCCCTGCAGACTGAGATCCCCAACCTTCCCGGCACTCGCCCTGATCTCACCTTCCAAAGATGCCTCCAAGACCATTCGCATTTGCCCTGGATCCCACTTTTCGGTACGCCTGTATCCCACCTTTCCACTTAATCATTCTCCCACTTGATTCGTAGCCATAGTAGATGTCTTAATCAACAAAATTTGTATCCTTAGAATTCACCATTATGAGTAGCTAATGCAAAGATAAAGGTATATCGTCGAATACGGATTGCTTTCTTCAAAGAGGTGCGGTAATGGATCAAAATGGTGTTTTCGATTTAAGGATTTTATATAAAAACAAAGCAGTGGGGAGAAATTATGAAAACTGAAAGTAAATTTGAAATAAAATTAGAAAAAGAACCTCAAGTCTAAATAACGGGTTAGTGTTCTAAGGTACATAAACCATGTCCTCTTTCCTCATTAATGTCGGGGAGGATTTATATCTATAGTCATTTCCCTAACCTGATCTTCATTTACAAAATTAAAACTAAACCCAAATTTCCTCTTCTTCTTGAAATATGGCATTTAATGGTATATGTCCCCGACGGTGGATAGAAATGACATCTCATAACCCTACCCTGCCAAGAATCCAATAGAGACAATCTGAACCGGATATCAGTGGATCTAGTACTAAGTATCCTCTGAAACCAAAAAGCTTGCCAAATACATGTTAATGAGGGCATGCCTAGGAGATTTTAACCTAAGGTGAGAAGCAGGAACGCAAACGCCCATAAGTGCTTACATGAAAAGCAAGAGAACAGCCAGCTTACCTTAAGACTGGTACCTAGTGGCCTTCCTCTTCAAGGATGAGGGGCCTTAGCTAAACATCCCTTGATTTGTCATCATCAAGGGTGTTTGAATGAGGAGAAAAAGAAAGTGAAATGAGTGCTGGTACATCACCAAAGGAAGTGGTAGGAAATTCGCCAATTTTATTGATGGACCGGAAGATCGACATGTTACAAGTTTGACTTGAAGATATAGGTGTCAAAGACTGCTAGAAATTACAGTAAATGTATAAAGGAACCAAAATTACATCAAGGGAAAAAATTTGTACAAAGCCAAACAAAGCGAAGTTGTGCTAAACAAACTGGGTACAGTAAGAGGAGCAGCAGTCAGAAATTTGTATTGCGAATTTTGCAACCCCGCCTAAATTTCAACTCGTGTCTTCCTTCCTTCTCGTGATTTTTGCTCCAAATCTCCTCCGGTTCACCACATGCATCTTCGACCGCTCCTGGGTTCATCAGGTTGAACTTGATTGAAGATAATGAGGTATTTGGCCCGCAAAACTACAAAAAATAACTACAAAATGTGATTAGTAGCAAAGCTGGACTTCAATGTATCAATCAGTTATTTAAGTTGATTATACACAAAAAGTGCTCAAACCCGCTTATAAATGGTGGCTCAAAATAGCACTATTCAGTAAAGTACTAATCACTCCCCAACTGACGCATTGCTGCCTCTTAGCTGGGCCATGATGTTAAGGACGATCATGTAGGTTATGTGTGGCAAAAGGGGATTAACTGTCAGTGTGTATATAATGCCCTACCCTGTGAAAATCGGGACCTCGTGATAAAAATCCCCACCTTTGGGAGAATAAATCACTATACAAGAATAAGTTTCAGAGCGTTGCTCCATTCCAAGGAAATCAACTGAACTTCACCAATCTAAATGTTTAGTGACTGAACTTACCATCAGTTATTGAACCTGCTTCCTCTCCCCCTCCCCCAAACTGCTAATGCTAATCCCTTGTGAATTCGACCAACCTAAATAGATCCGGGTTCCACTCTTATTTCACACTCTATTGTATCGTGAGTGATGCACCGAGAACTCGACTCACCAAAGTCCCAACGGATCTCAACCCGATGACTCCCAACCAACTAAGGTTTAGGGCATCAAGTCAAAAGGATCTTTCGACCGCTAACTCTACAGGTTTCACCTCGGAGTCCGAATGATTTAGAAATTCTAGCACCTACAACTCGCTAAACCTCGCCTATCCACCCATATAGTGAGCACTAAGTCTGGGTCTTTAAACTGGGCTGGGTTTAGCACCTGATGCTGCTCTGTTTCAAGGCAAAGCTCGCTTTTCTATTTTCTTTTTCCTTTTCTTTCTATTGGAAGACTTCATTGGCCTTCTTCATGGGGAACCTAACTCATTATAAAAGGTCAACGGTTAAGCCGCTTTTGCAAAGTAAAAAAAGGGTATGTAACTTCACCATGACTTAAACTCCACGTAATCAGGTGTGGTTAGCTAAAGGTGGATGAAAAAGGTTGAATACTCGGGGACTTCAACTAACCATCTACTTAATCATGCATGGAACTATTCTAGCATTGATGGTATCATACAATGCTTCAACTTTTCAACTTACATGAAAGGCAGAACCACAAAAAAATGGGGGCAAAAAATGATTTGCAAAAGTGTAGAAAATGGAATTGTATGATATATATAATGGTGTATTTTTCACAAAATCTTCAGCTTTTCAAAATGAAGTAAACAACAAGTCACTAAACATACAAAAAATGGGCTTTACAAGGTGTGGTACAAAAGAACCCGGGAATCGCTGAAGAGGAACATCACTTCCAACACTAACTCTCCCCCAACCAAATATGCCATTGTCCGCAATGGGCGTAGAATGAAAAGTTAATGGAGGAAGGGCGCGGATCCCCGCCTGTAGCCGATGAAGAATCGCCCTCCCGCCTGCATTACGCCCAGGTGTCGCCGGAGTGGTTGCAACCGCCGTACCGCCGCATATCCAGGGATCTGCAGGGCCAGGTAGGAGCCGATCCCGCCTGGGAGGCAGTGAGGCCCGAGGCAGGGACATAAGGAGAGACATGTGAGGCTCAGGTGACTCGATCTCGCATGGGAGGACGGCCCGATTCGTGCTGACGCCGGCCCTGTTTCTGGGCGGCGCTTTGCACGAGTCATCCTATCTGCGAGGGTGGCATGGGCAGCCGCAAATGATGCCAAAGTGGTGGAGAACGTGTGGACTACATCCATGATAGTTAGAAAGTCCCTGGTGGAGATGGTAATGCACACTGAGGGTATGGAGGTGCTCAGCCAAACGAGACATCCGAACGAAAGCACCGGGCACTGGGCCGAGGGCCTGATGATAGAGCACCCAGCCTGGTGGCACCGGAGCGTGGTAGGTGGAGAGCCGAGGAACCGATGTCGACCGGGCTGAGCCGAGCCGGAGGCTCCCGTTGTGCTCGGCCACAGGCGTGTCCGAGTAATGATTTGCACGGCTGGCCCCTGGTCCTAAAGACAAAAGACGAAGGCAATGAGGCATGACCTCGCCACCTCAATTGACGTTAAGGGTGACCCCACACCGGCGCGACTCCCCAATCGTGGCTCGATCAAAGCCGATGTGCTATAGCACCCGCACAGATTCGCGAAAATAGGGAGAGGCGTGACCGCCCGGGGCGCACTGGCCGTGGACCTTTATCCTGTCAGGAACAAGGATGTCGCACGCCCGGGCCAACCAAGCCCCTCTGAAATACGATACAAAGCCTTTAAAATAACTTATCTCCTCTAGACGATGTGCTGGAGCGAGAAGAGATTAGACTGCAATATATGGTATATCATCAAGACGCGCTACTGTGAGCCGCTCCTAAACAATACATGGGTCCCAGCCGTAGTGTCCATGGAGGAGAAGACTGACCATCTCCGGGCCGAGGATGTGGTCACCATCTATAGATTGTTGTGTCATGAGGACCAATCGGTGATGGAGAGCGCCAGATGCTCCGAGGCCCGAAGATTTCTCCCCGTCGGCCACAATGGAAAATGCAGCACCTGGTCGCCTCTCACCTGGGTCATCATATGATAAAACTCGATAACTACCCAAGGATTAAAATATCGACGCAGCATCATGAACAACTCTAGGTGGTATCTGGCGCACAGTGGAGCGCGGAGTCCGCCCGGTCCTCGGGTAAATGCCTGAGATCGGCAAACCTCCCGCGCGTATCTCTCGCACTACGCCAACATTCCACCCGGGATAGGCTACAATGGAAGTAGAGTCACCTGATAATGGATGTGGATGTGTCCGGGGCCCAAGAATGCACTAATAAGGCGTGAGGGTGGCACCGGTCTTCGAGGTGATTTAATTTCAAAGCCCGAATTTCGCCCTCTAGGCTGCGGGCCCTATCGCCCGATGCAATGAGTGTGCTGAATGGGACCAACCCGGTAATACTCCCCAGGTGGGGCCACAGAGGAAGAGCTCCACTGGCAACAACAACACCGCCGCTCTTGATGGTCGGCAGGGCAAGGAAGCGTGGCGCATTGGGCCGGCTCTAATAGCGGTGGCGGTCCCGGTCAGGCGGAAAAGGCGCACGTCGCTAGTCATTACCTAAGAATAAGTTCCCGACTGGAGATCGACCTTTAAGGGGGAGGGAGGTCCACGCGACCCGCCATTGAAATACCGAGTTCTATGAGCCTCACCATGCTTCCTAGCAGTGTTATGGTAGTAAGTAATGGATGTGGAGGGCTAAAGAGAGAAGCCTGTGAAACCGGAAATGTGAGTGGGAATGAAAAGGAAGGAATCAAAAGGGGCTTTATATATGTGAGGGTAGTAAATATATCATTAATGTTACAATTCATTATTAAATGGGGCGGTTCAAAAACGGGAGAATTTATGGAAGAGTGGAAACTAAGGGTTTGGCAAATAGACGCATAAATAAGATGAACAGCAGACTTCGCGAAATTTCACAGGTTCCAAAATCGTTGCTTTCCCAATATGTCGCAACACTCCAAAAATGAAAACCAATAAGATAAGAAAATTTGAGGATAGTAAGAAAATTCTGATTAAAACTTAAAATAATGTAAAACAAAAATTCCATAAAAAATTGGAGCGGTTTCTAGGTTCCTGTAAGAACCACTCCCACGTGTGTAGCTAAGAGAGGTTAATGGGGGGTCAAGGAGGAGAAGCTCCTCCATGCTTCGCAGCCGAGGTGTGTCGCATCTGAATCCAACTTCTCGCCCTTTCAGGCTAAGCATCCTTATCTCGTGGTGTGGTGGGACTACTATCAGTAGAGGAGTGACTGGTGTAGTTAGTTCTTTATTAATTGCTTCATTGTTCTTCATCAGTTCTTCCTGCAGTTCTTGGGTATTGTGTTTTCCCACACTGGTACCACTCAATCAGACTTCATCTGATTTCTGCTCCTCATCCTCTGCTGACTTATGCTTGTTGCTCAAGTGAAAAATGTTGAGCTCCAGTGTCATGTTGCCGAAGGTGAGCTGCATGACTCCATTCCGACAGTTGATTATGGCATTCAAAGTGGCCAAAAATGGCCTCCCCAGTATGATGGGCACTTGATTAGTACCCTCTACCACAGGCTCCATATCGAGAACTACGAAGTCCACCGGGTAATAAAACTTGTCTACCTTCACCAAGACATCCTCAATTATTCCTTTTGGTATTTTCACTGATCTATCAACTAAGGATAGGGTGATGTTGGTAGTTTCGGGCCCCCTAAAACCCAACTCGTTCAGATAATCGGCATGGTAATAGGCTTCCACATCGGGTTCCTAGATCCAGCATATGTTTCGCCTTGCGCGGTGTCCCTCCTTCAACGCTTGACTGAGATGGCGGGGATCCCGATCTTTGTATTTCACCATGGTTTCAGACTGACGACTTGAGCTCAATTCGCTTCCGTTATGATTTTTGTCAATGCCCAACCCTTTTTTATCGTGCAATGCATCTTTTAAAAATTTTATAGGTGGGGACTTGTTTGATCATATCAAGGGGAGGGGGATGTTGTCTTCACTGCCTTAGTACTTCAGGATGCCCCGTCATTGGGAGGCCTTCTTTTACCTCTCGTTGCTTCGGGGAAAGGAGGAGTACGCTTTCTTCATCGAATCTTCTTTAATGAATATGTGTTCGCCCACTTCCTTTCTCTCGGTCTCTCCAAGAAGTTTAATTGGCCGCTTAATTTCCTTATCCACTCCTCAAGGTGATAATGGCCTTAACTCATTTATCTGTGTAGCTCACTGTCATAGCTTAGTTCACGACTCCCTAGGATCAAGCAGTTGTCCCGGGAAGGACTCTCCTGCTCCCCGCACTTGCACCTGACAGCCTGCTGATGGATGACCATGGTATCAATTTCTTATCGAGGCACATGGAGCCCATAAATTCTTTGTTCACGCAGCTTACATTTCATTCCTTTTTGGATTCAATCGAGCATTAATATCTTTCATTCCTCTACAAAATTCCCCACCACCTTTGCTCAAATTCATGATAGCTTGCTCACCGTGACGAGGTCATGGTCATGGTCGAGAGGTGGACCCATACCGTTGTCGCCGTGCACGCGTAGGAACATATGCTGGAGGTTTAGGCTTCTAGGAGAGGTTGTGGTGGTTCTTCCAGTTGGGATTGTAGGTGTTTCCATACTGGGCATCAACTGGTGGCCTATTTTGGCCCACAACATTTGCATGTTCAGCCATCAAATCCCTTACTGAGGGAGAAATTGGACAATGATCTCCTTGGTGACCAAAGTGATCGCTGCTTAAACATGGCTGGGAGGGCACAGTATTTTAGTCACCGCCCGTATCTCCCGCCGATTTCATTCAGTTCTTCCATCTTTCCGTCAGGTGGACAACTTTAGCTCTTTAGTTCCACATCCTCCGCTAGTGAATATATACCTCCCCTTTGGTTTACTGGTGGCCTATGTTCATCGGCTCCCGGATTCGTTCATCCCAAGCTTTGGAGGTCTCAACAACATAGTTGAGGAAATCCATGGCTTCCTCAGGATTCTTGCTGAGGAAGTCCCCTCAACACATGGTCTCCAAGAGTTGTTTCATGGCAAGGGACATTCCATCGTAGAAGTGGTTCACCAAAGATCCGTGTCAAAGCTGATGCGAGGGCGTGCACCGGATGGTCTCCATATACCTTTCCCAGCATTGATAAAAATTTCATTGTCATGAGCTGCAAAGGTGTAGATTTGCTCTATTCAAATTGTCAGTCTTAGGCACTGGAACCTCTTCAAAAATTCCGCCTAAGCTCCCACTCTATCCTCTCGAATTTCATCCCGTCTTGGGGCAAGGACTAAGCCAAATTTCGATTCGACTTTGAGGTCAAAGGGAAAGCTTTCAACTTCAGCAACTCCATATCGGTTGCACCCTCTTTGAAAGTTGTGCAAACTTCCTCAAAATCCCTGATGTGTGTGTATGGATTTTCATTTTCCATACCATGAAAAGTTGGGAGCAGGGGCACCAAATAAGGCCTCACTGCCACATCCTCAACAGGAAGTATAATGCATGAGGGTGCACTCACCGGGTGTATGTGATCCCTCATTGACCTGTAGGCATTGGCCCTCTATGAACCCCGTTGGCTCCATCGCTTCTTCGTGTGGGGGCTTCATTTGTTGTCGTGGCAGAACCGATTCACACCCTTTGTTCAATCAACCGATACTGTGCCTTTCTTAATTCGCTCGCAGTTGTTCGTCCCACTGCATAAGCTGCTATGAACACACACAAACAAGCAAGAAACCAACAAAAACGAGGCTACCAGAAAGGTTGATGTTAGTTAAAATAAAAACAAGGAAAAATCTGTATGAACAATACAAAATTCCAAATTCCCCCCGCAGCTGAACTCGTAAACGGGAAAATGGTGTAATAAAAAGAAAAATGACTCACCAATACTTGTGATGGGATCACAAGTTCATAGCTTCTTTCTCGCTAGGGCACCATCCCCAAGACGACGCCATTTGATTCGCAAGGCCACGTAGATGTCCAATCAACAAAATTCTCAGATCCTAGGTTCCACGCTATATAGCAGCCGCCGGCAAGATAAGGGGCTAGGCCGAACACTGATGGGCTTTCTTCTGAGAGAAGAGGTGCAAGTGGATTGAAAATGGTGTTTTCTCTTTGATTTAAGGATTTCAGTAAAACAAAGGGTGGGGAGAATGGTTGAAAACTGAAAAATTGAAATAAAATTAGAAAAAGAACTCCTCAAGTCTGGGCCACTAGGTTAGGGTTCTAAGCAAGTGCCAGCCATGTCCCTGGTCTTTTCCTCTCGCGCTGGGGAGGATATCTATAGTCACTCGAACCGACCCATTTGGCTCTAAACCTAAACCCCAAAATTTTCCTCTTCTTGAAATATGGCATTTAATGGGCATAAGTGTCCTTTACTTGAGAACACATCTCTTACAACCCCATCTCTACGTAACCAATAGGAGACAACTAACTGATATCGCGGGATTCAGCTAGTACTAAGTATCCTCTGAAACCAAAAAGCTTGCCAAATACATGTTAATGAGGGCATGCCTAGGAGATTTTAACCTAAGGTGGCAGGAAGTAGGAAGCATAAATGCCCATAAGTGCTTACATGAAAAGCGAAGAATGGCTTACCTTATCTAGTACCTAGTGGCCTTCCTCTTCAAGGATGAGGGCCTTGCCAACATCCCTTGATTTGTCATCATCAAGGGTGTTTGATTGTTGAAGAATCTTGAAAGTGAAGGAAAAGGAGAAGATCACGAAGTGAAGGAGAGGAAATTTGCTGGTACATTGGGCGAAAGATTGATATGTTCTGAAGCTTGGCCCGAGCTTATATAGGTGCTCGATGCCAAAATTACAAAAATGTATAAAGGAACCAAAATTACATCAGAGTAAATTTGTTGAAGCCAGCTGCGGTCAAAGTAGTCAAACCTTAATGCGGGAAGCGGTGTTGTGAAATTTTGCAACTTTGAAATTTGTGGAGTTCTTAATTTTATAACCACACTTGAAATTCCCTTGTGTCTTCATACTCTTCTGGCATTTTGCTCCAAATCTCCTCTAGTTCGATCATGCATCTTCGAATTCGGCTCGGGTTCATCGTGTTTGAATCAGATTGAAGATAATGAGGTATTTGGCCTGTAAAACTATAAAAATAGCTACAAAATGTGATTAGTAGCAAAGCCGGGACCTCAATGTATCAATTGGGTTATTTAAGTTGATTAGTACACAAAAAGTGCTCAAAACCTGCTATAAACAGGGCTCAAAATAGCACTATTTGGGTACTAATCAATACCTGGGATCCTACCTTCTCGGTACTCGCCGGGATCCCACATTTTTGGTACTCGGTCGGATCCCACCTTTCCGGTACTGCCGGATCTATTTTAAGTTATGCCCCGGATCCACATTTTAGTGCTGCTGGGATCCCTTTCCGGTACTCGCCCAGATTTTTACTTTTCTGGCACTCGCCTGGATCCCACCTTTCCAGTACTCACTCGGACCCTTCTCTAGTACTCCCGGATCCCTGCAGCACCGGTACTCGCCCGGACCAACCTTTCGGTGCCGGATCCCACTTCAGTGCTCTTGGATCCCACCTTTACGGTACTCGCTGGATCCTACCTTTATTCGCTCGGATCTTTGCCTTTAGGTACTCGCCGGATCCCACCTTCAATTTTCGCCCGGATCCTACCTTTCCAATACTCTCCTGGACCATTCCGGTGCCGGGATCCACTCCGGTACTCGCTGAGGATCCATTTTCGATGCACGCCACGATCCCACCTTCCAGGTACTAGCCCGAATCCACATTTCGATTGCTCTTGGATCCACCTTTCCAATACTCACCCGAATCCAACCTTTTCCGGTACTTGCCCGGATTTCCTCACCTTCTCTAGTATCGCCCCGGTTCATTACTTTTACGGCATTGTGCGGATCCACTCATCTTCGGGCATTGTACACGGTTTTCTTTAAGTCAGCCCGATCCTAAGCAATGCTCTGTTCCGTTAACCTTCATTACTAGGTAAGGGGACAAAATTGTTAGTCATCACAGGTTCTTCACTAAAGTTCATTTCACTCTTTATCGCTTGCGGACCCACGATACACTCGTTCATTCACTCTACTGAAGAGGGGCATATTTGTAGACCCTCAATTTTGTCCCTTAGCACTTGCATTTGTCCTTTGGGTGGCACACTCACCCATCGTTCTCATATAACACCATTAGGGCCCTTTTAGGCTTAGTCTGTCTCCGAGCCTCGGGTGGACTTGTATATGGTCCATTGAGTGCCTATGTAGTTGACTTTAGAGTGTCATCGTGGCTTATTTTTTAGTTATTGTATCGTACCTAAAAAAAAAAAAAAAAAAAAAAAAAAAAAAAAAAAAAAAAAAAAAAAAAAAAAAAAAAAAAAAAAGGTAGGAAGCAAGTGGGGCCCCCCAAGGGTTTAGCTCAATAAGAGTTTATTAGAGCAAGTTCGAATTCGGACCACTAAGGCTTGTTTTGGTCATATCTCCCTCACCTGGACTCGGAATCAAGCACCATTTTTTTTTCATGGACTCCTTATTCTTCAAGGAATATTATCTCAGAATTTTAGATTTTTTCTCAATTGGATCGTGGGTTAGGGCCTTATGGCCGGTGCATCGGCTTAGCTTGCGTCAGGCGTAATTTTTGTGATTTTGGTGCCCCGAATCCTATGGATTAGGCCCATTAGCTCGGTCAGTCCCTAGGCATGAGTTGGATCAGTTTTGGACCATGTTATGGGTTGCTTACAGCCTACCTTGGATCCACTAGGATGCCAGGTGGTTAAGCAAAGGGAGTAAATGTGGCCCGACTATGGACCTTGGGAATAAGGAGTGTTTATGGTTGGGGAATTCGAGGCCCGAAGGGGAGTTCCGGGAGCGAAGGTGTGAAAAATGGAGTAGGCCTCGGAGAGAAAGGGAGAGAGAAATAGAAGAAACAGCATTGGAGAGGTGATCAAAGGGAAGGGGAGGAAGAAGAGAAAAAAGGAAAAAAAGGAGAGGAGAGTTTATCTAAATTCGGAGCGTGGTCTCTCTTGTTTTGAAGAGGAGTTCGACCGGATTTGAGGAGTGAATGTCACCAGGTTTGGAAGCAGAGAGAAGAAAGAAGAAAAGGGGGGTTCTTTTCTTTTTCTTTGCCTTTGTTGTTTGCGGACTCGTGTTAGGTCACTAGGCCTTTATTTGTGTCGGTTCTCGATCATTTAGGTCGGTTGTACTCATTTGTTTTGTTAGTTTATGACTCTTTGAGGGAAGGTTCTGAAAATTTTGAGCCTCTCTCAACCGGATGAACTTGGTTGAAACCAAATAGAGTCAGTTCTTTGAATTCGATTTGCTATAACATTGTTTTGGTCTTTAGCCTTTGTTGTGTCGGTTATCAGCCATTCGAAGTCAGATTTGTACTCAGTTTGTTTTTTTGGATTCCTGAATCTTTGAGGAAGGTTCTGAAAAATTTTGAGAGCCTCTCTCATCCGGTTAAAATGGTTGGGAAACAAATCACGGTTCATCGAATTCAGTTTGGTCGAATAGCTTGGGTCTTTGGCACCGCTTGTGCCTGCCTCTCGCCAAAGTGAGCCATGATATTGTACTATGTTTGTTTTTTTGGGTTCATTACTCTTTAAGGAAGGTTATAAAAAATTTTGAGAGCCTCTCTCAACCGGATGGATTGGTTGGGAAACCGCATCATCCGTTCATCAATTCGCTTGTTTGAACAAATTGCTTTGGTCTTTAGCACCGTTTGTGCTCTGCTCTCGGGCCATTCGTAGCTCCGATTGTACTGCTTGTTTTGGATTCTTGACTCTTTGAGGAATGTTCTAAAAAATTTTGAGATCCTCTCTCAACTGGATGAACTGGTTGGAAAACCAGATCAGCCGGTTCATTGAATTCAATTTCCTAGAACAACAGTTTGGGTCTTTGGCGCCGTTTGTGTCGGTTGTCAGTCATTCGGAGTTGGTTTTCTACTTGATTTATTTTTGGATCCTCGACTCAGAGGAAGGTTTTGAAAATTTTCCGAGTCTCTTCAATCGGCTGAACTCGGTTGGGAAACCTGACAAACCCAATCTATCGGGTTCAATTTTTTAATGGAAGTTTAGGTACTTTGTTTTGTTTCAGGTTGGTTCTAGTCATTCGCGGTTTAATTGCACACCGCTTGTAGTTTTTGTGGTTTCCTTACTCTGTAAGGAATGTTTTGAAAATTTTCAGAATTGTTCTCAACCGGATCGACCGTGGTCAGGAATTGATCACCCGCTTTTCTGGTTTTGTAAGGGTCAGGCTCGATTTCGCTTTTAATCGAATCCCGTGACCTTGTGAGTCGTGCCCATTCGCCTCCAACCGCCTTAGGGCTATGTTTAGGTCTGAAATGGGGTTTAGTTTAGGTTAATGTTATTCAATTTGATTCTAAGAATTAAGACTCATGGGTCCAAGGGGCGATTAGTTACACCAATAATCTAGTGTTTTGTTGAGCCCGCTTTCTTCTGGATGAATAGATATGGTCGTATTAGAGTGGTAGCATCACGAGGGTTGAGATGCCATGTATGGTTTCTCTTGGCTTCCTTTTCTTTTGATATCTAATTTTGAGAAATTATTATATGCTCAAAAGTAATTTAATTAACTTTCCTGCAAATCATGTGGACCACAGTACGCGCCATTTGCCCTTTGGTTGAGTGTTTTAAGCATGCTAGATACTCAATTAGGCTATCCGATCCAAGCTGTATGTTTAGCCTAGAGAATCATCTTGATATGTAATCCATATGCTCCACATACCCAATTCACTAGTAGAGACCAGTTCCGGCCTGGGGAGGGGTGCTACCTCATATAGTACTCCGATAATCGATCCCTGACCTTAAATCTAGCCTTTTTGAGACCGCTTTTCCATACTCGAGTCATTGGGGTTTTTGTTCTTACTTCGTTTTCCCTTTATAAAATAACAAAAGTAAAGCATGACTCCCAGTTAAAACTCCATTCCTCCTGTGGACGGATTTTCTAAAATTCGAAAATCAACCCACATTTTCTTTTCATTTAAAAGCGAGTCGCGCCGACCCATGGATCGGGTAGGGTCCATAGTTTCACCACCCCGATAATTTCTTTAACAAAACCATTGCGAATAAGGGATGGAGGGCGCTTTGCCAACCCCCGAGGCCAGCTGCCACAATGGTGGTATGAGAGTTCTACGCCAATCTTGCCTCCCACGTACTAAAAAGGGTCCGGGTGTGCGAGGTTTTGGTAGACTTCAGTGCGATGTCTATCAATCGATACTATAACCTTGAGTCGGTCAACCCGAAGGCCTATGATAGAATCCATGAGAACCCTAACTATCTCAAAGTCCTTAGGATGTTTACTAACGGGAAGGGCGAGTGGAAATTGAACAATGAAGGGCATGTAGTGCACTTCAAGGCCAAACACTTGGCCTACATTCCTAAGGTATGGCATCACTTCATCACATCGTGTCTCATTCCGACGACTAATGTGTGTGAAGTGATGGCCAAGAGGGCCCTACTCAACTATGCCATCATCTAAGACATCCCATTTGATGTTAGGGAAGTTATAAAGGATGCAATCCTGTATAGGGAAGTTATAGAGGATGCAATCCTGTATACCAAAGATGCGAAGATGAATCTCGGGCGCCCCTTCCTCATCTACGGTTTATGCAAGCAAGCCGAGGTGCCCTTAGAGGAGAATGAGGCTTGGATACACCCGATCAATGCAATCATGGTTAAAAAAGACAAACCGGTTGTACCACAACCATAGGGAGTGTGTACACCCGTAATGAGCCTAATGAGAATGCTTAGCATACCGGGGCCACGCATTGGGATCCAGCAGCCCGGGCGAGAGGCCCGACACCATCCACCCAACCCCCACTACCACCACCACCACCACCATCCCAGGAGGAGACTCTGGCCGCCCTTCCACTACACCGGGAGGATCCCGGGCATGTGACCTCGACGCTCGATTCGGCGCGATGGGATGAGACCCGTGAGCACTGTGCTTCCATCACCAACGATGGACGCGCTTGTACGACATGAACACAAAGACGCGCACAACTAGGCGACCATCCTAAGCAACCAGCAGTCCATCCAAGAGTAGCTTGCCCAGCTCCTCGCCTTCCACATGCCACCTCCACCACCACAACCGTGAGCCGAGTGATCACCAGGGCGGTTCACTCCACCCTCACTTGCTATTTTGTTGACATTGAGGACACTGCCCACTTTTGTTTGGGGGGTGTGGGTGATCGGGTCTGTTTTCTGTTTATTCCTGTGTTTCTTGTTTTAGTTTGTCTTTGTGTTTAGGGTATTTTAGTTTTTATGTGTTCAAGGTGCAGGTGTTTAGGTTCTTATATTCGAAGCTTTTACATGTTCACTTGTTTTAGGTTGTTTTCACAGCATTGCATGTTTTAGGTATTGTATGTGAGTGGATGTCACGCCAAGGAACGGGAGATTAATTTGAAAGCCAAAAATTTCAAAAGACTGAAAGAGAATGAAAAGGGACCCTTAGGTTGTTACATGATCTGGAGTAGTGTGCTAGAATAGTTGGGTGACTTAGTTTAGTCAACCCCTGTGTGTTTCAAGAAGCCATTAACCAAGTAGTCTATCGCACACACACACATGTGATCTCTTGTATACCAAGGCTCCGGACCTTGCTCACAAGAATTCCATGAGCCTTGAGGGTTTCTAAACACCTAAGTGGTGGGACACCTTTGAAAAGAGGATTGCCATCAAGCCCCAAATAAATAAATAATTAAAAAAAAAAGACATGTGTGAATGGAATAAGTGGGTTTCTTCAATCGGAATCCCAGTCACAGTTCATGGGGCCTTTCAAAGCCAAATGCCTTGAGCCAACTGATCGGGAGCCATTGACTTCACTGCCCGCTACATAGGATAGAGGAAGGACCATTCTCACAATCTAGGGCCTTTAGGTTTGATTGAGTGTTCGGGGTGAAGTTCGAGGGGAACTAAATGTCCAATGCCCTTAACCAACTGGTGGGGAGTCACCAATGAATCCCCGCTATAGGGACACTCAACTAAAACTTATAGGCACTAAAGTTCTTTCATGCTTAGGTAGTATGTAAATAAAAAAGGGGTTCATTCTTATCCTTCTGTGGTTAGAGTCTTTCAAATGGGTGAGTGGATTTCAAGTTTGGGGGGGTACTGAACCGGAGGTATATGTCGAGATCATGAAACAATTGGCACATAGACTTCCCCGGGAAAGGTCATTGAAAACTCGGGGCCGAGTCGTCAAGCCAACCTAACCTTGTTTAGCTAGGTTCCTTAGAAAGTTACACAACTTTAAGGATTCTCTGATTTTAGACGATAAAGGCTCGAATTGCAGACTTAGTTCATTTTGACTCTCCTTGTTAGCGTCGTTTATGTTACACTCATGTCATAGGTGTTTTTGGTGTAAATTTTCATATGTCATGCGGAGTGAGTTTGTTTTCGCTGGGGACAAGAAATAAGACAAGCTGGGGGTGTGATATGCCCAAAACACTCATCATATACCCGCTTATCACGCCGACTCTCTTTATCCGTAATAAGTGTGTTTATCACATTTATTCGAGCATCATATTCTCAGGCATTTCAGTGAAAAAGGCAAAGATTTCGAGGTCACCGCGGTGAAGATATGAAGAACGATATTGATGAATTCCAATTTCAACATCGCGACGCCAGTCAGACGACGCGGCAGCCCCTTCATCACCTAACGCGCGATGTCGCGTGGACGCCGTTTCTAGACCCAATCAACGAGATTATATAACAAAAAAGAAGAAAAAGAAATGGGGGAAGGGAGATATGGTATGGAGATAATACACAGAGTGACTCGAGAGATCGGGTAATCCTCGAGATTTTGTATTTTCTTTCTCGAACTCCTATTGATTAACAATCTAATGATTGTAATGACCAAGATAATGTTCTAGTTATGTGGTTTTGCTGCACTCTCGTTATTATCTGTATGGATTAGTTTGAGTTCATTTTTATTTAGTATATCTTACATTTCGCACCATTTATGGTGGTGCGTTTGGCCAACACCAACTTGCTTTTGCCGGGAATCTAAGATCGAGAGATAAAGGTCCCCGGGGATCAGGGTAGAGTGACACTTGGTCAATCGGAGAGTAGAGATCTCCCGGTTCCAAGTGTGGCAATTAGGGTTTAATCATTTAAGCGTCTCGGAGTTGAGGGTTGATGCAGAGCAATAAACCCTACGAGCGAAGGATACTGTGTGGAATATAGCATTGAGAGAGGATATCTGTAGTGCGACTGGGAACTCACCATCATGGCATCCGTACTATACTAAATAACAAATTTTATATAGATTATAATCCATTGAATGTGGCAAGGGAGGCAAACCCCAGTCCTCATCAACTGAATTAACAACTCATTTAGATCAAATCACTGCTATAGTAGCAAAGAATTCACTCAAGTTTGAGATCCGTGATAATACTTTAGAGTCGACCAGATTCAACACACTTCCTCGCGGGGAACGACACTCTGACTAGCCACTATATTACGCACACTCGACGCGTATATCAAGGCCAGGCCTACGTATTACATTAATTTTTATATAATTTATCCAAAGCCCATTGAGACAAAGCATAATGAAAGATATGCGATTCTAAGCTTGTTAAGGGAATTTGAACTCCAGAAAGAATGAAGCGATCTAAATCGCTTAAAAGAATACAATCGGCGTAATTTTAGAATTGCAAATATATAAGACTTCTTTGGAGTTATGAATTCATGTGATTCAAGAATAGTTGAAAAAATCCTCGTTATCGTTTGTGCATTAAGCAACCATCACGGCCCTTGAAAACACTAAGGACTTGTCAAGAATTTCTCTGGCAGAATTGTTGAGTGCTTTGCAATAGAATGAGCACTAGCAGCCAAACATCAAGAAGCTACCAAGCATGAGTTGAAAAAACAAGTAGAAAGAAAGTAGCACTAGCGGGCCGAACCGAAGAATCGGAAAGTGAAGGATGGCAGAATAGTCATAATCACTGGGCCAACATCGTAGCTAAAGAAATGTCATCGACCTTTCAAGTGCTGGAGAAGACTAGATGCTAAATGCTCCAATTGTCAGCAAATGGGGGCATGAAGCTATTATTTGCAAGAATGAAAGGCAACAAAAATGAGGAAAAGGCAAACACAGTAGATCAAGAGGAAGAAGATTACTTGTTTGTTGCTACTTGCTTCACTAGCATGAGTTCAACAAACCGTTAGCTCATTAACAATGGTTGCTCCAACTACATGACAGATAACAAGAGTCTGTTCAAAGAATGGTGTGAAACCACTTCATCAATGGTTCGAGTGGATGATAGTAAGCAAATTGTTGTCAAGCAAAATGTACAATTGTTATCCCAACCTGTCATGGTTCTAAGTTAATCACTAACGTGGTTGTTCGCGCTTCAACATAGACCGTAACTTGTCGAGTTGTGGTCAACCGGTTGAGAAAGGATATAAAGTAATCGTTTGGCTAATGATTATTTCTAAATTAAAGATGTAAACATAGTGACCAATTCATAATTAAAAGACGTGAGAAAATTTTTGCTCTAAATCCATTTTTATAGGAGGAGAAAATTGCATTCCCGGGTGACTTAGGTTGAAAAAATGAAAGAAGAGAGCAAGTTGTTAAGGGCATACTTGATGAGGCAACCTAAGTAGATAAAATGGATTTCACTCATGTTTTATCATATAGAAACAGATCTAGCAGTCCGATTTAGCACAATGCTTTCATAATTGAAGTCTCTAAAAGCTGAGGATTAGCAGTTCAAAATGATTGTGGATGGGAAGAGAAAGGAAATGGAACCTCTATAGTAGGTTATGGGTATAAGTTACATAGTTCAAACACTGCCAACCGAGAGAGGGGGTGGTACTCTATGTTCATATGAGGAAGAACTTAATAAACTTATTCAAAGCTTACATTACCATATGCAACATGAGAGCATTCCATCTTTCGTTGAAGAGATGCAACTCTAGGAAAATCCAAGCAACACTTTGAGGGAACAAGAGAGAAAAATAATCGCTGGTGTTAAGTACATGAAAAGATTCAGGACTCATAGGTCAGTAAGAGGCCATCCAAGACCAAGTTATACTTATAGGTGTTGATTTGGATGGGGTAAAGAATAAGGAGAAACATATCAGGTGGCCAAAATCAAGAACTTAGGGGATGGTTTGGAAGGGAATAGACAATGAGATTGGATTCCTCACTGAGAACTCAGGTGTCGCTGCACAAAAATGAGAGACATAGCATATTAAAGTCTCCAAGCACTTGTGGAAACAACGTGATGAGGATAAGATTCCTAACTGACTTAGTGGAAAACTCAGTGGAAGCAGCTAATCAAGAATTAGTGCCGAAAATCTCTCAAATAAGAGTAAAGTATTAAAATTAAATGTTTAGGCTAATATCTGTGATTTCTTCATTATTAGTTTTTATTTTGTTAATTAGTCCACTTGTGGGATTTAGTATTACTTTCTATTTCTCAATCATGGCTGATTTTAGGTCATTGATTTTCCTTAATTCGACCTTTAATTCTATTAATTTGTTTTTATATATATAGTTGTTAGTTTTTTTAAATAAGAAACCCACAAAATCCAAAAATGCCACACAATACCTTAGAATTACTGGTAATATCTTAGGAATTCATAAGCCCTAAAAATACTGAACCAACTCATACCCAATAAGATCAAGAGGGGGTCAATTAAATTATATGGCTATGCTCACTGCATTCACTAAAATTTCTAAAAATCCATGAATATATCACACCATGAAACTTAATTTTCAGTTCAAGTCGAAAAGAATTTAAGTCACCCAACTCTAACAAACTCCTCTTTAATATGAATTTCAATACAAAAATAAATTCTAATCTCCAATAAAACAAATCTCAACCTTTTACCGAGAGGTAATATAATGCCAAAAGATCAAGAATGAACACCAACCAAGTCAAGCACTATTCAAACTTAGATATGGGAAGTGACTTGATCATCATATTCATATAGCTATTAAGAATACTAATTTTTCCCATAATAATATTACCATCTACCATGGAAGAGGGAACGATACTGCAACACTTGTAATTATAGAACCATGCAAAACATATAACTTGGTAAACCTTTTATGTCTTTCATGTTGTGATGAGTCAAAGATAATAAAAAATCCTGGAGAAGAAAAACAAAGAAAATACATTTAGCATGGTTCGAGGAAAATGGCATCCACAGAACGACGACTAAACTTCTTTTCATTATATCTGAAATAGGATTATATAGAAGGGTATTTATACAAAACCTCGGATACTATCAAATTACAAAATACCCTATACCCTAAATATACCAGATCGCACTGCGGAGGCTTCACTGCACTCCCAACCTCGTTATTTCGCCCCTTCAACAAAGTGGTTATATAGAAGGAAAATGCCCGAGGAAGCGAAAGCTTGGTCAACTCCTTCTGTCAACTCTCATGTCATGAGCCTACATGACATCAACATTTGCAATCATGTGAGTACCTTTGCTAAACTTCAACTTCACCAATGTACTTGTATCTTTTGAATCAACAGAACTAAAAAAAATCATAATTCTCTTAAGATTTGGAACATGTCTCACATTACAAAGTGTCCTAACAACCCCATCAAAACATTTGATTTGGACTATTTTAATTCCAACAATCCTATATGATGCATTATTTCTCATCAACACTTGCAAACATGGTTTCATATGTTGAAAATGAATCTCGATAATTAGGACACACTTGCAACGCATTCAACCTAAGTCAAGAATCCAATCTCGCTATTTTTGGAGTCACCATCAAAAGTAACTAGCTAGGAACTCTATCAATGTGTAATTATATTTTTGCAATATTGACTGTACTCAAAAAATTCTAATTACTTACTTCTTCATGATATGCAACTCCTCAAGATTTTATTTTGCAAACTTAAGTATTATTTAGATTTCATGTGCCATTTTTTCTCGCAAAATCTACAAGTCTTGTCTCTCATACTACCACTAGAATTTTATTTTCTTGTGTCCTTAAATTGTTGTAAAGCCTTATGCTTGAGTTCAAATCCAAGCATAAGATACTTCATCTTCTCCCGTATTACAAATTAGTAAGATATATTTCATCCAAAGTAAGGGTGAGAATGTACAAAATAATATCTTTGAAATTAGTATAAGAAGAGAGTAAAGAACATAGTAAAATTAACCATAAATCTTCTTCATCACACTTAACCTCCACTTGCTCTAAATCAAAAATGATTTTCCCACAGTGGCTATGATTTTCTAAAAATGCACCTTCTACCATACAATGAGAATAAAATTACTACTTCAAGTGTAGCTTACTTGTTGGCCTTTTTTTCATACATGATGACTCTAACTATAACATCACTATAGGGGTGGTTTTCCTTTTAAAATGGTTCTCAGGAGGAATCTTAATATGATAAATGAAGATGGATTTAAGATAGGACATTTTGATCCTTACATTGTTTTTCCCCTAGTATCTCAAACCCTAATAGTGCATCATTTAAATCTGTATGGGAGAGAACAACTTGCATCTTTACCCACCATAACAAAGATTTTGTGTTTTAACCAACAATGTATAATATATTTTATTGCCACATGACTTAAAACTAGTTTGCATTGATACCAATGGTAAAAAGAAAAGGAGAATAAACAACAAATAAAAACTAAAAATACAAACATAAATATTTACGCAGTCCCGCAAACAAAGAAATAAATCAAGGGATAGAAAGAGAAACTACTATTCAAATATATATAAAAGATTAGAGTATTTCCAACTATTTGAAAAAAAACCTATAAAACCCTAGAATGCCACACAATACCTTAGAATTACCCATAATGCCTTAAAATTTCATAAACCCTAAAACATACCATTTATTTATAAGCATCTCAAAACTCAATATGACTTCCCAAATAAGATCACTAGTGGGCAACAAGATCAGGCCTATCAACCTAATGCATTCATTAAAATTCTTAAAAGAATATATATGATGTAAGGAAACTTTAATTCAAATTGAATAGAATTTTCATCACCTGATTCAAGAAATTGAAATGACACAGAATCGGTCTATGATTTTTCATTCCAAACATGGAAAGTAATCGCTAAGATAATGCCAAAGAACAAATGATTTGTCTCCGGGAATTAAAAGAATTCAGACTTATAAATGTGGCTAGGAGGAGATTGATTTGTATTGATTTCATTAAGTGTACAATGTGTTAATCACATACAAGAGGTTTAAACCATGGATGCCAAAATTTGGTCAGAGTTAGATTTAAGAGGGATCGACCCCATGAAATGCACACATGTATGGGATTTACTTGGATTATAATGCTAAGGTTATACGTGTGGAGGGTCCATTTGGCAAAATGAAAGGTATATATATATATATATATATATATATATATATATATATATATATTTATTTATTTATTTATTTATTTTTTCTTTTCAAATGTTGTTTTAGAGTATTTATGTATTTTATTAGCTTCATCTGTATATTGGATCCTCTTTGTCATTGCGACCCAATTGAGTAAATGTTAATGTTTAAGTCCGGTTGTAGTATAAACATGCTTTACATTGTTGTAGGCTTCATCTGACGTTCTTTAAAAACTTTCAAAAGTACTTAGCTGAGTCCGTGATTATGAGATTATAAAATTTCAAGTCCAACTGTCTTCATTTTGTTATTTTGCCAAAACACTTAAAATAAAGTAAACTCTTCGGCTAATCCTTCTTGTCATAAGTAGCAAAAGTTGTTAAATTAGTTTATTAATTATGGAATAAGTATAATCATATTAAAATTTTAATTGTATAATTATGCATGTTAATTATGGATCATTTATGGGATGGTTTAATATTAACTGGTTACATCTATTGGTTTATCTTCTCCTTTTCTCGGTAAGTCTTATTCTTAACAAAACCCACCGTTCTCAGCTCAGTATATAAGTACATAGATCCCTAAAATTTCACAAGGGTTTGATAAAACACATTTTGAGAAGAAGGAAAGATCTATCTTCAACCCCTTGCAACCTTTTGATTTCGCCTATATAAATTTTGACAATGTACATAGCCAATAATGCTCATGGAACCATGCTAAGTATGTTATCTACCCAGTACGAACTAATATGTTCCATTATTTCAATAAAGTTATTATTTTGTAATATATCTATTGCCCTTATCAGCCGGGATCACCTGTTTTTAGGATCAATAAATTACTTTATTTTCTAAAATACTTAGAAAGCACCTGGTATCAGTCACTTTAATTGATATTGGAAACTATAATTGATATGTATTTGATTTTTGAATCATGATAGAGTAATCAAAGAAAAAAATGACTTTTAAAAATTTGTCTTATTCATTAACGTCCCAATCTATTTAAACTAAAAAAAAAACAAAAAAAAAAAGAGAGGGATATCCATTTTTTATTTGTTTTATTTCATTAGTCGTGTGGAATCTGTGCAATTAAAAAAAAGGTTGTCGATTCTCGATGGGATTTTCAATCTTATTTTATTTTTAATGGGGGCACCTTGTTATTAAGGAAAAGAGTGAAAAGTGTGTCAATATAAATAAATAAAATGGAAAACTATATGGTGTACATAACTATTAAACAGTAATACTTTTGCTTAGAGATAAAGGCACCACAGGCTGATTTGATTAAATAACGGATGGAAAACACGAGTAGCGGGTTTCAGAGAAAATCTTATTTGTTGTCTCATTTTCCTTTTGCAACCCCACTACTCTCAAATCCTATTAGGCAAGTTCACATTTTACTAATTTTTTTTTTATTGACGTGAATAAAATTCACAAGAATAAAAATACATGGTCATTAGGATTTCATTCATTATTTTTTTATTATTTATTTATTCATGACACCTTACTCCAACCATGAATACTGGATTGAAGTTTTCAGTCTGAAAATCAATTCTTTTTATTATCTTTTTTAAATAAGTTTATCAAACTGCGGATGAAAAAGGAAACCATGTGCTGTATTCTCTTTCCATTATCACGACAAGCACAATTTTGTTATTTAGATTCTTATATTTACTAAAGTTCCCTTTTCTAGAATAAAATAGTATGATTTATCAAAATTAAATTATTACCCAATTTTGTAATATTTTTATTTTCTTTTCACATATTACTTTAATAACTATGTATATGCTATTTGTAATCATTTATAGCATAATGTTGTGAATAAAATTATTTTCTTGCATTTTGGGTAAAATTGAGAAATATTGAATGCTTAAGAACTTGTCTCTCATGAGTCTGATCATGTAAGATATTTTTAGAATTGATGTTGTAACTATATTATCACCCGTCTTGCGCATCAATTTTGCTAAGATCCACACGTATAGTGAATTTGTCCTATCGATTACTTTATTATTTGGTAGGATAATTAGTTTTGTGAAGAGATTTCATTAAGTGTCATGAAATGCACAATTTTACTACCCTATTTGTGGGAAATTGATGCATTTAGTTGTGACGGTTGGTGAATTGCTCTTACCTATGTATGAGTATTTTTATATTTTATAAATCCTAGCATTTGGTGACCACTTTGTGGGTTTATTTGGTGTTTCTAAGAATGATGCAATTTGCATGTCTTTGTTTTACATGTATTTTTGACATTGCTCTTTTGTTTATTCTTCAGGTTTGAACTTTCATCATGAAACTCAATGGAACTAATTACAAGAATAGGAAAAATGAGTTATCTGATAATCATTAAGTGAATGTTTGTTTTGAAATCAATATCATTTATGTGCCATCTGACATTTGGTGGTTAGATAGTGGTGCTACCATTCACGTTTGCAATTCTATACAAGTAGTGATAAGTAGAAGAAGTCCAACTAGTTTGGAGTAGTATGTGTACAAGGGAGATGGTACAACAGTATAAGTTGATTTTCTAGGAGTTGTTAGATTACAGCTTAGTACAAGAAATTTTTTGGAATTGCAGGATGTGGCATACATACCCTCGATTAGGGGAAATTTGATATCAATACCTATTTTGGATAAACTTGGATATAGTTTTCGAACTGAAAGTTAAATTGTACCAAAATTCACTATTGATTGGCACTAGAGTACTTTGTGGAAATCTTCATGGATTCAAGTTGTTTGCTTTGCCTTCTATTTCTGCTACCCTTACTGTTAATACTACTAGTAGCTCCAAACACTTGAGATTGAATGAAAAGTCTTCTATTCTCTGGCACAAGCACTAGGTCATATTTCCATACAGAGAATTGAGAGATTAATTAAGGATGAGATTCTTCAAGATCTTGATTTCTCAGTTTTCTTTGACACTCAGGCCTAATAAGTCCTGGTTTCAAACTCCATATGAGCCTATGTCGCGAAGAAGACTAGTCTTCACACTTCCATGTTTAAACAGATAGTGGAAGTGAGACCATATAACCCGCAATCCTAGAAACTTGATCCAAAGACCATCAAAGGTGTACTTTATTGCATTGCAGGGATCAAGGGATTCTAGGTTTTATCGTCTCGTCATGAAACCACTAAGAATACTGAGCTCTGATTGAGTTGTCTATTTTGAGGATCATACTAATACAAGCCAAGGGTCAAGAGAAATTGTGTTCAAGGAACGCCCATTTTTTATTCCTATGCTTATTGCTTTCATTCGATTTCTAGTTCTATTTGGCTGAATAAAGATCTAGTGTTGGTCATAGAGATGAACCAATTGAGGATGTAGATCCAGTAGCCCTAGATGTAGCAATGGATATACCCTAGAGGAGGTCAAAGAGGGTGCGTAGGCTCGCAATTTCAGATGACTATTTTGTCTACTTGCAAGAGCATGAGTATGATGTGGGTGATGTATTAGATTCGACTACCTACAAATAAGCCATTGTTAGTCCTCAATTCAACTTTTGGATTGATGCAATGAAATATGAGATGACTTCCATGTCACAGAATAAAGTGTGGAGTTTGGTAGTGTGACGCCCCAAACCAAAAACCTTTAACTACACGCCAACCTACTAATTTCACCTCAAGTCATCAAGACCTAAGTCTCATGGCACCCATTAAGTACCAATTACTCATGGACACCGAGTTACTCGACACCACCTCAATATATCGCTTTACCGAGACTCATTCATTCATATTTAAATCTAAAATATGAGAATAATGCACTTAAATACAGTCTGTAAGAGTCTGATCACGACTCTCTTACCATAATTACGTACCCGATTATATTGACAATAGTCCAAAAGAATTTAATCACAATTCTTTTATACAAAATTATATGCTAGGACTAGTTTGTCCTAAGCACTTTTTACAAAAGATATATCAAAGCCACATGCTCGCCTTTCACACAAGGTACTGCTCAAACGCCCATTAGTGTCATTTAATTCTATACCCGTAAGGGTTGTCCTGCAAAGGGTGAGCCACGCATTGCGAGAATACCTCTATAAGGGCTACTCCCTACCTAAGTGCACATTCAATGTTCACTAATATTTCACAAACGCGACATTCCAACAAGAGCATGCCACTCTATATGGAATCCTACATGCAATGCCATGAATGAGATGCTTAATTCCACTATGTACCATGTGCCCAAGTCCTCACAGACTTCACACAACGCCTAAGCCCATGTGTGTGATAAACCGTCATTCCGATTTGATATCTTAATGATCATTTAAAAAAAAATTTCATTTGTTTAAAAACCAAAAGCTTTTTGGATGGTACATCACAATGACCATTTTTCATTCAAAATCCATGCGCCTTTATGTGGGTAGCAGATTTTTAGTGTCACACCGCGGGCTTTAGAAACCCAAACACTTTTACAACCTTTCACCGTTGGGGACTATGTCTAACCATAATTGGCAGGTCTTTCACTTGAGGGGGGATTTATCCTTTCTTGCTGATACCCGACACATATTTTCTTTACCATTTTATCCAACCCTGCGAATCTGTTAGACATTATCCCATTTAACCAAGCCCACCCAATCAACACCAAACGTAGTGTCGATTTACCAAACATGCACTCACACCTATTTAATGCGATGTCCCCGTGCATATGCAATGCAAGATGCCACTGCATGTTATATCATGTCACATGCACAATGAATTCTACCTGAACATTTCTACTCATGCATATCACCAATACATCATGGACAATTATAGCTATATGCATATAATTTCCCTACATTAATTCATTCATGTCAATATATCACACAAGCATATGTCAACATCACATACAAATCATTACTTAGTCAAGTAATGAAACACTTTATCCCTGGGGGATTAAATTACGCATATAACATGTCCACAAAATAAATTTCACAACATGCCATGTAATGTCCATAACACATACACCATCACATGTCAATGAGGTTAATACACATATCAACACTTCATCAAACAAGCAACACAGTCGCGATACGTAATTAGTACACTCGTGTTACGATCAAAATTTCGCAATTATGTGAGCACCACAAACGCTCATCACCGCATATATTAGATTTTAGACTCAAAGATCTTTTCATAGAGTCTAAGAATGTGAAACCCCAGAAAATCCAAGATTTTGGATAACGGGTAAAATAGAAATTTCGGTTGAAAATTCGGAATTTTACTAGATCTCGATGACGGTTCCGACTTCCGTTGAAATCGTCTCTGTAGGGTTCTAGCTACCACGTCGAATTTCGTTAGATTCCGAGGTGGTCGGGATTTCACGTTTTTCGAGGCGTGGGGTGTCGGATGACACATGGCAACATAAGGGGATGCCATGGCACCAAGTGTGACATCGTGATCAAAGTGAGCGCTCACCAAGCCAATGCCATGAGTGGATCCCATGGCTCACATTGAGCCATGTAAATGATGATGTCATAAAAAGGGGAATTATAAAATAAAAGAAAATGATGGAAAAAGGATAGCCACAAAATTGGTTTGAGGAAGGAGAGGAGGAAATTTCCTCCCATTGACCGAATGATGATTTCTCCAAAAAGGGGAGAAAAAGGACCAAAGGAGAAAAGAGAAGATGGAGAGAAATGAGGAGAAATGAAGAGAAATTGAGAAGAGAAAAGAGAAAAAGAAAAGAAAAGCAAAAGTAAAGAATAAAGCAAAAGGAAAGCAAACGTGGGGAGGAAGAAAGGAAAAAGGGATGCAGAAGGCTTTGTTCTTCAATTTTTAGTGAGAGAGAGTCTTCCTTCTCTCTAGGTCAGTAGAAGATCCGACCGTCGGACTCCTTCGAGACAAGAAGGTGTTCCTGCACCTGAGAGGACAACGCTGTGTATTCCCTGGGTTAGAGTTTCTTCCAACTTCCAAGAGGTAGTGTGATATTTTCCTACTTGATTTACTTTAGCCTAAAGGCTTTATAATGGTATGGGTCATTTATGGGAGGCCATGAGAGGCCATGTGAATTAGTTCCAAGCCTGGGACTAAGGGGTACGGATTTCATGACCTGGCCAGAATGATTCGCTGAGTTAGATTTTACTAGAAATCGAAAGTTTCTAGATGTTGCGGATTTGTTGATGCATGATCGATGACTGGAACCACATGGTTCATGTTTCGTGGAAGGGCCGAGGTACCTGAATGGTCTCCAAGTCGAGACCCCGGCTCGTGTGTTAGGAGTTGTTTGAATAACATGCAGTGAAATGAGATATCATGCATGCTATTTAATACATTATGGTTGACATGGTGGTAGATTATATATAAATTATAATTGGCTCATGGCTTGTAAATTTATGTAAGGCTCATTCATGCATGTATTACTGAGGAAAATGCATCGGGACATCATGCATTTATATGCACTACACATCGCTACGTCTGGTGTGAGTGCGTGGTAAGGTTTATTCATCGTTGTTGGTGAGTGGGTCGAGCTCTGGGAAAATGGGACAAAGTCCAAGGTAGAGATTCACGAGTGTAAATGGATCAAATGATAAATTACATGTTTTCATGATGTCGTAGATCCCCCCAGTGGTGAAAGTCCCACGTGTTATTCACTAAACATGAATTACCGACGATGCAAGTTCGTGAAAATGTTGAAAAAGGCGTGCGCGCCCTACTTGTAAACCCGAAATCCGTTGCTCCACAAAATAAAAAGGAAAAGAATCAAAATCAGTTTTTGATAAATAAAATTGAGGGGTGTCCAAATGGGTTTCAGTCATGGTGTGACAGTTTTAGTCACGCTGTATCCAAGTGCAGGAGCTCATTGACTTCAATACAAGGCCATGAGGGTGAAGACCTCATGCATGTTGTAGACATTTCATAGAGAATAATTTGTATGGAAATGTGATTGATTGTTTATATATGCTATTGCATATGCATTTTTAGGTGGGGAGTAACCCTTAGAGGGAGAATTCCTTTTCTACTGGCTTGGGCGACTCCTGGCTGGGACTCCCTGTGTGCAGAGACTATCCAGTGGAGACTAAGACTCAAGAGGAGGTAGTTTTTGAGAATTATGCCGAAATGTGGTTTTTGGCAAACATTTCTTGTAAAAATGTATACCTTTTGTAGAACAAAACATGAAAACTATGAGAGAATATAGTCGAGATATTTGTTTTTATTAGCATGGATATATGAGCCCACGTGGCTATATTACTCAGTGTATGTTTCACACACGAGACATTTAGGATTTCCCGCAGGTCGACGGTAGTCAATCTGACACCTGACACGCCACAGAACGATGAACTGAGTTCTGACGAGAGCATATGGCAACCGAAGTCAGAAGACACCAGAGCCACACTAGCACGCCAATCCACGCAATAAAGGTAGTCAGGGCTGTGGAGCATTTTCGGGAAACTCAGAAATGAAAATTTTCAACCCAAATTTGCTCTGGAAGCATTCCCTTAAACAGCTGCTACAAACTCGCCCCATGCCAATAACATGTACACAAAATTCCAATTAGCTCAACACACAGCCTTCCATAAAGTAAAGATGCAAATCCAGTGCAGAAGAATCCACTCGCGAGCCCCTCGCGAATCTTCTGACTTTACTCTCTTCGTCTAACGAAGTTCACTATCTAACAATTTCCAATTTCCTTTTCTCCTTTCTCCTTTCTTTCCTCCTTCCTCTTTCTTTTCGCTTTCTTTCCCTTTCCTCTTTTTCTCTTTCTTTTTCTTTCTTTCCTTTCTTTATTTTCATGTGCTCTTTTCCTCCCATCTGATTCAAGATTCTATTTATACTTAATTTCCTTTGTGAGTATGACACATTTTGGCTCACGGTGTCTTGTAAGACATGCATTTTTAAGTATTGATGGTTTTCTCCTTGAAGTGTCACCCACACGATGCCTCAAAAAACGTGAAATTCTAACTATCTTGGAATTCAATGAAATTCGCTTGGGCAACTAAAATTCACGAGACAAACCGAATGGTGAGGTCCGTTTCATCACTCGAGATCTAGAAAACTTCCAGTTTTTCAACTTGTACGTATCGACAAATCACTGTTTTGCCTTTTATGTTTTCATAAATTTTCAATTTTTTTCCTGTTTATTCTTCCCCAAAGAATTTCATCTGGGATCACACACACATATACATACTATCACATGCATATGCACATCTATTTTCATTATCAAATGACTAAACAACGACATCCTCAAATAAGAAAGGATAAGTGGTATGGATGGTGTCCTTGCGCTCCTATGTTGCCTCTTTCCACTCCTCGTGCGATGCCACAACACCATTATTAGCCCCTACTCGCCTGCGTAGAAACCTGAATCTCTACTATCCACACACGCACAGGTCCCTCCTCAAAGGTCTCATCTGCATCTACAACAAGCTTGCCCCAATCCACCACATGAGTTGGATCTGGAGTGTACTTCCAGAGCATGGAGACATGGAATACTGCATGAACACCCGATAAGCCTAGCGATAATTCCAACCGATACGCAACTGTACCCACCATCTCGAGTACCTCGAAGGGTCCAATATACCTCAGCGATAGATTTCCTCGCTTTCCGAATCTAACTACCACTTTCTTAGGCATCGCCTTCAAGAAGACATGATCACCTACCAAACTCTGTGAGGTCGCCATTGCTTGTCGCATAAAATTTTCCTGGGCCGCCTCCGAGCCAGAGAAGAAACTTCCATATGAAGTCCATCTTTTCCAAGGTGTCCTTTACCAAATCCAGACCTATAGCAGATCTCTCCCACCTCCGTCTAACAAACAGGAGATCGACATGGCTTCCTATATAGTGCCTTATAGGGTGCCATCTGTATACTTGCCTGATAACTGTTGTTGTAGGCGAACTCCACTAAGGGTAAATGCTTTCCCAGCTACCCTTAAGATCTAAGACGCATGTCCTCTAATGTTTGGATGGTCCTCTCAGATTGACCGTCTTTTGTGGATGAAAACTCATGCTCATCATCAACGGTGTCCCCATAGCCTACTAGAAGCCTTCCCAAAAATGAGCTTTAAACCTAGGATCCCGGTCCGATACGATAGAGACCGGTACTCCACTTCTTATAACCAAACGATCTCTCATATATATAATCTGCAGAATGCCTCCAGAGTGAAGGTCATCCGCACAGCTAGAAAGTGTGCCGACTTGGTGCACCAGTCCACTATCACCCACACCGCGTCATGCCCTCGCGATGTCTGTGGCAAGTGTGTCACAAAATCCATCGTGATGTGCTCCCACTACTACAAAAGTCCCAAACTTGTTGTTTCATTTCACTCCGCACATCGGGCAACGAAAAGCCGTGACATCTTCGTGGCCACTCGATGGCATGAAAATGAGAGACAAACGGACTCCCTAAGGATCTCCTCTCTCAGAACTTCTAACTAGGGAACCATAACCTATCCCCTATTCCGAAGACTACCATCTGAGTGCATGGTCTAGCCTTCGTCACCTGTACCTAATCGTACTCGGTCCCTGATGGACATTATCTCTACATCTTGTCCTTGTAACTCGATCACTCTGCCTAGTAGGGAACACTAAACTCCCTAATGTACCATGAGCCTAATCACTATACTACAGTTCGAATTATCCCATAATCTCGAGCATCTACCATTCCCGGGAAGCTATAATAGCCAACACTCCCCGTGACTTTCTACTTCGAGGGCAATTGAAGCCATCATATTCGCTTTACTTCAGATGGTAATGCAAAGTGAAATCATAATCCTCTAGATACTCCATCCACTTGCGTTGTCTCATGTTGAGGTCCCACTGTGTAAAAATGTACTTCAGGCTTTTGTAGTTTGAAAACACCTCGAACTTCTCACCGTATAAGTAGTGGCGCTAAGCCTTTAAAGTAAAAACAATGGCCGCCACTCCATGTCATGTGTAGGGTAACTCTACTCGTGGTTCTTTAACTACCGAGAACCATAAGCCACCACCCTCCCGGACTGCATCGGAACACATTCTAGTCCGTCCTTAGAGGCATCACAATACACTGTGTACCTCTATCCCCTCTCTGGGACTATCAGAATAGGAGCTAAAGTAAGCCTCCTCTTTAATTCCTGGAATGCCCTCTCACACAAGTCATTCCACTTAAACTTGACCTCCTTTCGAGTTAACCTCGTCATAGGCATAAATAACCGGAGAAGTCCTCACGAACCTCCCGTATCACCCCGCTAATCCTAAGAAAACTACTCCATCTCGGGGCACATTAACTTTTGGTCTCTCCCAACTCATAACTACCTCGACCTTCTCTGGGTCCACAAATACCCCCGTAGCTGATACCACGTGCCCTAAGAATCTCACCTCAATAAGCCAGAACTCGCACTTACTTAATTTGGCATACAACTGATGCTCTCTCAAGGTCTGGAGAACGACCCTCAAGTGACCCTCGTGATCCTCCTCAGACATGGAGTAGATTAAGAATTCATCCATAAAAACAATAACGAATCAATCTAGGTAAGGTTGGAACACCCTATGCATAAGATCCATGAATGCCGCTAGAGCATTTGTCAATCCGAACGACATCACTGTGAACTCGAAATGCCCATATCGTGACTTAAACACTGCCTTAGGGATATCCGCCCCTAATCCTTTGCAACCGATGGTAACTGTGCGAGATCCGCTTTGGGAGTAGACCCGCACCCCTCTCAACTGATCAAACAAATCATTAATCTGCAGCAAAGGGAACCTATTCTTGATAGTAACCCTATTCAACTGCCGGTAATCTATACACAGTCGAAGAGTCTTGTCATTCTTCTTGGAAAATAGAACCAGAGAGCCCTAAGGTGAAGTGCTGATGAGTCTTAAAATCATCTATTTTTAATCCATTTTTTGGCTTATTTTTAGGATATTATGATATATTTTTAATAGTTAAATTATGGATTATCTACCAACTTTGTGTTTTGTAGGTTTTAATCCAAAAAGGAGAAAATTTCGGCAAGAAAGAGAAAGAGCAATACAACAAATCTTGTCAAGTATTGTAGTTCCGTGTGTCGGAAAATGTCCAAGAAAATGGCGAAATTGATTCACGACAATATGTCCTATCTCACAACACAAAGGATTGAATATAGAAGAGACGTGACAAAAGACAAATAAGTGGTCGCACAGAAATGGAAGAAATGTAAATAAGTCAATTCAAGACAAAGAAGCTACAAGCAGCAGACAAGGTTTGTCGCTGGATGTTAACACCAGAAGAATTTGTCGCATGTAAGCTCCTCATGCGACAAAGGAAACAGAAGAGTGCATAAATTCCGTCAAGAATAAGGTATCTTCGTCACGACAAGAAATTAAAAAAGCACAGAAGAATACTCAGGATAAATCAATTTATGTTATTTAAGATAATGAAAATAGAAGGCAGAATCTATATTGTGACATAATCTTCTTCTGTCGTGACACTGATTATTGAAACATGGAAAAGCTTGTTAAGACAAAAAAAGAGCTTCAGAGAAAGACCTCTATCGCGATTAAGGTAGCGAAACACGCGACACCGAGTTATTAGGCTGGGGCATTCACTGATTACTATGATAAACAAGGTCATGATATGTATATACGTAGTAACCGACTCGCTTGCAACAAAAGAATTCAATGTTATGACATACTTCAAGCTGAAGAGAGGTTTCGATGTCGCGACATAGAAATAAGCTGAACATAGATAAAAAAGTCGCGACAGACTTTTCTATGTTTCGACAATGATTCCCACACAAGGAAGAGAGGTCTTGTCACGACATGACAAATTGGGTCGCGACAGAAAACATCTACAATACTAAGAGACTATGTCGCAACATCGAAATGAAGCTGCAACAAGAAATCAAGTTAAGTAGCGACAAGACTCTGTCGCGACAGAATTTCCTAATTGCGACTGAAATGATGACAACACAGAAACATTGTTGCAACAAGAACCAACAGAAATGCTGTCACGACATAAAAACTGGGTCGCCACATCAATTTAAAGAAGCTGCACATAAGCAATGTTGCGACACAATTGTTAATGTCACAACATAACTATTCCAATAATCACACAAAATCTGTCACGACAGAGGAAACTCTGTTGTGACATAATGGATATGCTGAAGAAAATAATTATGTCGCGACCAAGGAAACTTTGTTGCTATTGAATCCATGAAGGATGCACAGGGAGCAGGTCGCAACCAACTACTGCATGTTGCAACAGAGACTTGTGATAAAGAATTAAAACTATGTCGCAACAACACTTTTAGGTCGCGACAGAGAATGCAATCTGGGCCAGAATTTTGGGGATCCATAAGGCAGCCTCGAATTTAAGGCCCAAACTTCCCTGAACTCTATACATAGAAACAATTTGAGAAAAGCGAGGCAAATGCAGGACTAAAACTAGCATCCGAGTCGAGGACTCTTTTGTATTATATTTTTCTTTTTATTTTCTTTTCTTCGTAGATTAGAAGTAGTGTAGAATTTTAATTTGTTTACTGGACTTGAAACACTGAATTATTTAGAAGTTTAGAAGTTGAGCTCTATTGTTGAAAACCAATTCTGAATTACTTTTTGAAACTAATGAAATCTAGAGAAAAACTGGAATTCATTTTTCAGCTTGATTATGGGGGCTATATTTTTGGAAATTTCTTGACGTATTTCAGTTTTCACGTGATTCGGGGCCAGAAACACAACTTCTACTGGAAATATGATGTTAGTTATGGTCTTTCCCGCACAATTAGAAAGAGATTGATCGAGAATTTTGAGTTTATTCAATGGTGTTGTTCATGAATTAATCCCGCAATACAGTAACTTATAACGCATTTAAAGATTGTAAAGTGGGTTTGGCTCTGATCAAGAGGCCTTCTCGAAAGTAAATACGTAGATGGAGATTCCTCGAGAGCATGGATGCCGTACTGGGGTATGCTAGACTAATATCAAGAATTAATGAGTTTCCTGAAGATTACTTAGATAAATCATAAATTTACTCATGGTTTGAGGATTAATTTAGTGATCTATCAATTTAATCAATTAGAGATTTCTCCTTGGTTTGTAGGAATGATCTTGATCTTGTGTTAGCTTAGATCTAATCAAGGAAATGGAAAACTCTTTAAGATTTGAAGGATGAGACATCATTCATTTTGTAGAAATCTTACAATGGCCCTGTCTTGGGAAGCAAGAAATCTGCAGTCATAAGAAATGAGTATGAAGTATTAGAAAAGAAAAATACCGAAATATTATAAAGAAATTTTGATTACCAGTAATTGGTTAGATACATGTTTTAGAAATGAACGTGACTTTCTAATCAGTGAAATGTATGGTTAAGGGAGAAATCCAAACTATACTACCTTACCTATTTGACAATTTCGGATTCCAATTCATGATAGAATAGAATTAGATTATGTTGTAGGAATTGATAATTTCACAATGTTGAAACTTGTCCAAAGAATAATCCGTTAAGTCCAGTTTATGTTAAGGTTTTTAAAATTTCTTTATTATATGTATAAATTCTTGGGGATGGTGAATTCTTAGTTGTAAGGTTACTCGAAAATTTTATGAAATGGAGTTCAAATAGCATGAAACTGAGTAGTCGTAGTTAAACTTTTAATTTATTTTTACCTGGGAACGATATTCGACTTATAGGTCCACTTTATTACTCAGGACACCTATGCACTCAGAGCATTAAGACCAAACTCCACCTTAAGAAAGCTCATTGATAAATCCATTTCTATTATGAGAACACATGTTCTACTTTGTTCAAAACGAAGTTTCGTTCCTTATCGGGATTAGCATATAGTCCTTTTGCAATAATAGAGCAGAATTTGTATCTATACGCTTTTGTCCGATCATACTAAGCGCCGTCGCCGATCAAAGGAATTTAAAAATCGATATTTTGACAAAAGAGAGAAGTACTAATTTGGACAATTTTCTTTGTTTTACATAAAAATTTCAAAAAAAAAAAAAATAGCAAAAACAGTTTTAACAATAGTGGCTGAATAAGCTACTGATATTTTTGGGAGCCTAAATAGATATATAATTTTTGATATCACTGACTCCATTTGATCTCAGTGTGTTTCTACTTTCAGGAAGAATATAAATGCATAGAAGACCAAAATCAGATCTATTGCCTCTAGACACTGAAATTGAGAGAACCCTGCAGAATCTGAGAAGAATCACTAGTGCAGAATCAAGAAATATGGAAAATCAAAGAGAAAGATTGCAAGCTATTCCAGAAGAAGAAGAAAAAGTATAGATAAATAAGAGGCCTAATACTATTGAGGAATTTTGGAGGCCTATTATCCAAGAGGAGTACTCTGTAGTGAGACAACCTCCCATTGAAGCCAACAATTTTGAAATGGCCAGTGATTGCCACTATGGTTCGCAGCATCAGTTCACGTGTCACCCCCTTCAAGATCCCAATGAGCATCCGAAGCCATGAGGATGGCTAGCATGCTGAAGCTAAATGGGGTGAGACTAGATGATCAAGCTTCAACTCTTCCCATTTTACCGAGAGACGGGCAAAGAACATGGTTTAACCTACGCCGCTAGATCAGCTGAACACTTGGGAAGAATTGGTGGAGGCCTACATGAGCAGATTTTTTCCTCTGTACCATCGAGAAGGTCATTCAGCTAAGTCGAATGATAATGGTATAAAGAACACCCTAATGAGAAATAAATTGCAGAAACACTACCGGGCTAAAAGGACAACTACCAATCATATATCCACAACGCCAAAGCAAGCATGTTTGATACAGTCACTAAATTCATGGAAGTGTTTAAAGTTACACATCAATATCCCATTCACTGATGCCTGAGCAGATGCCCGTGCCTATGTGGAAATTTATGAAAGACATTTTTGTCTCGTAAGAGAAGATCTATGATTTCAAACAGCTTAACTTAATCGAGGAACGAGTGCCACATTTCGTAGGAAGTTGCCTAAAGCTTAAAGACCTGTGCAGCTTCACTATTCCACGCACCCACTGAAATGCTATCTTTCGAGAGAGCTCTTTGTGATTCGGTGCGTGATTAACTTCATGCCCTTATCCATTTTAAACGCTTGGGATTAGGTGAGGTCTGGTCCAACTACAAGCCATACTTTTAGCTTGCCTACGTATCTTGAAGCATCCGAGAGGGGTATTAGAAGATGTCTTAAGAAGGTCGACAAGTTTATCTTCCCCACAGATTTCATTGTATTAGATATGGAAGAAGATAAAGAAATACCCATAATCTTGGGTAGACCGCTTTCAGAACTCCGCGTGGCAATGATTGATGTTCGGGCGGAGAACTGAATTAAGAGCGCAGAAGACGGTGGCGAAGTTCAACGGTTTAAGCCGTGAGACATCCAGTGAGAGCGTGATACGTGTTTGGCGGCAAAGAATAGTAGAGGGCTATAGTATTCAAATGCAAAGTGGTCCATCGAATCTCTTCTGGAGGCTAGTTTCTAGTAGAGAATGATCGGTGAACATGAGCGAAGAGGCGTAGGAATATGTTAAATGGATGGACCTTTCTGACCCAATAGGAGGAAATACTTCGACCTAGGCTAAGGCCAAACGCCATACACCTGGCTGAACAACCACCTAAGATGGAACAAAACCTCTACCTAGCCATTTGAAGTATGCATATTCAGAGGAAGCATCTAATTTTACCGCTGATTATCTCAAAAGATCCTCGACCGAACTGCAGGAGGAGCAGTTATCAGGGTCCTTAGAGATCCCAAAATGTTCCTGATGGTCTTTAGCCGATTTAAGCGGATTCGCTTCCATGTGCATGCATCGTATTTTGCTAGAAGATGGGCATAAACCTCTCGGAAGGCAGAGAGGCTGGAATCCAACGATGAGCAAGTCTCGGCCCGAAGAAGTATTGAAATGGTCGATACCTGGGTAATTTATCCTATTTCTTATAGTGCATGGGTAAGTCCGGCCAAGTAGTACCTAAGAAGGGCGAACAATCATAAGAACGAGGAATAACATATTATCGCTTTCGAATAGTTACCGTGGAGGATTTGTATTGATTATCGGAACTCCACAAAGCCACTGAAAAGATCATTTCCCATCGCTTCTATATCATATGCTGGATCGACAAATTCTGGCCATGAATATTTATTGCTTTTGATGGATATTCCAAATACAATCAAATCGCTATAGCCCTCGAAGATCGAGAAGATTTTATATTCACATGTCCCTATGGGACATTCGCATTCAGCGATGCCTCGATCGTGCAATGCGCCGCACCTTCAATGATGTATGATGGCCATTTTCTATTGATGGTCGAGAAGACAATCAAATCTTCATACGATTTTTCGGTATCGGGTAATTCATTTGATAACCTGGGTTGGAAAATTTGAGATCAAGTGTTGATAAGATGTGAGGAGACCAACTTAGTACTCAATCGAGTGAAGCGGCTGGCTTATGGTACAAGAGGGTATTGCATCTCGACATCTGATTTCCGTAAGAGGAACAGGAGGTACAGAGCGGCAGATCAAAGCAATTGAAAAATTCACTCCACCCTCACGCAAAGGATCATAAGCTTTTAGGCCACGCGGATTCTATAGGTGGTTCATCAAAGACTTCTCTCAGATCGCAAAATCGTTGTTCAACCTTCCGTCCATGGATCCCATTTGAGCTCTGATCTTAGCGGTTTGCATGCATTGCCGGGCGATAAGTCGTATCGCCTCCTATTGTCGTGGCTTCGAATTGGTCCTTTCCATTTGAACTTATGTGTGACGCAAGCGATTTTGCTATGATCGTAGTGTCAGCAAACGAGAAAATTCCAGTAATCTACTATGCAAGTAGAACTTTTGAATGATGCCTTACTTGAATTATGCTACTACCGAGAAAGAACTTTGGCTATCAGTTTTGCTTTTAACAAATTCAGGCCTTATTTGATCGGGTAACAAGGTAGTAGTACTACACCGATCATTCCGCCATTAAATACTGGATGACTAAAAAGACGCCAAACCTCGATTAATCTGGTGGGTTCTTTAACGCAAGAATCGATGTTGAGATTAAAGAAAAAGGCACTGAAACGAGCGGCATCATCTTTCACTTATCGAAGGGCAAGATGATGTTCCAGTGAATGACGAATTTCCAGATGAGAAACTCTTAGCTATTGAAGACAAGAGGGCAGTTCCATGGTTTGCAGATTATGTGAATTATTTGGTGGCCCAGGTAGTTCCTCCGGAGTTTAACTATCAACAGAAAAAACGGTTTTTTTGCAAATTTGAAACATTACTATTAGGAGGAGCCAATTCTTTACAGACACTGCGCTGATCAGGATCTCGGAGATGCGCCCGAAGATGAAATGAATAAGATATTGAATCACCGCCACTTCTACCATGTGGTGGACATTTTGCGGCTGCAGGAACAGCTAGAAACAAGGTCCTTCAATCAGGCTTTTATTGGCCGACTTTATTCAAAGATGGTCATCATTTCAGATCCACATGTGACAAATGTCAACGAACGGTATTGCAGCAGCGACTCAATGTACCCCATGCACCCCATTCTCGAAGTAGAACCGCTCAACCTATAGATAGATTTCATGCGGGACCATTTCATCTATAACAACCTCGTACATCTTGTCATGTGAGACTATGTTTCAAAGTGGGTCAAGCGATTCCGACCGCACCATCGATGCCAAGGTCATGGACTCAGCTTTCTTCGCACCACATATTCTCACGATTTGGAACCCTCGAGCACCGAACATTATAATAAAATGATCGCAATAAGGTGGTTGACAAGGTTTTAAAGCATAAGTGTCGCCATCGTACATCTCTCGCGTGATCACCCACTCAACGGGCAAGCAGAGGTATCTCTACCAGAAATTAAGTCCATTCGAGAAGACAATTACTAGCCTAAGAAGGATTGGTCTAAAAGATTGAAGATGCACTCTCGGGCATACCGAATGTAATTTAAAACATCTTTATGTCACCTTAGAATTGTTTATGGCAAAGCATATCTTCCAATGGAATTAGAGCACGAGCCTACCGGGCAACTCTACAAATGAACACGGACAAAGAATTGGCCAGGAGAAGCGATCATACAAATGCTGAACTAGACGCACTGTGAACAAGCTATGAAAATGCCCGCATTACAAGTGAAAAGACAAAAGCTCGACACGATAAATATTATTACTGTGAAGGAATGAATGACAACAAGTTCTCTTGCTTAACTCTGCCTAAAACTCCTTTTCCTGAAAAATCTAAGTCTAGATGGTCCTGCCTTCACAAAGGACTCAAAGTCTTTTCACATGGTGGGGGCGTAGATTACACATCCCGAGAAAGGAACATTCACGCTACTTCACCCAACGACAAGCCGCATTTGAGGCGAGTTCCATGATAAGCAGGATTAACCTTTCACCACACGCATACAAGGCAGCAAGAGGTCATGGGGTGAGTTCGGGGTCCCAGCCACACGAGATTCAGCCGAGCCACCCACAAACATAGCGCTTCGAGGTCCCAAGTTTTCTTGAAATTTAAATTTCTATGGTTTAAACATAGCGCGACGTTGGAAAATGTCCTTCTCCGAACGATGTTGCCCCCTAACGTCGCTGACGCTCGCTTCTGCTTTGAAAAGGCCCAACACTCCCATCTTGATGTTCTTACCAGCCTCATTCTTCCCTAACCCTACCTCGCACACCCGTCCACACACCCTTGCCTGAGTCGCCTCTCAACGGCCTGAGGCCATTCTATTGCCCTCCGATGCTCTCCCCTCCTCCACGCACCATCTTCCTCACCCTCCGTCCCTCGCTTCACCACTACCACACTCCACTTACTCAAGGCTCACACCAGTCTAACTCATCCACCTTCTATTCAGAGTTCAATGCTTATAGCCACTTTTAGAGTCCCATCAGAAATTATTTCAGCTGGTAGGATCACATTTAGGTCTTAGGTGTAATTCCATTGGGTCTCATTTTCCTGGGGCACTGGCTGGTGTTCGTCAGGACAGCCCAAAGCCAATCAGTGTGCCACCGTGCCATTCCCACATTCCCCCCACCCCCCAGGAGTCGGGTCATTTCCTCCAATGTCCGGGAAAGAGGTGGTTGTTTACTGCTGTGGTGTACGTGGAGGACCGAATCTCAAATTACGATGTCACGCCGCTGCTCAGGAACGAGTGGGTGCCGCCGATCGGCTCTAAGAATTATCCGCAAGAACCGCTCGTGCTTATCAAGAAAAGGGGCGTTTCATCACCCGACCACTCTTTCTCGCGAAACGACGCGCAGCTGATGGTGAAAGACTTTGCCAACCACCCATCCACTGCTGTACAGAGTGGTGCAGAATTTTACGCCAATCTCACCTCCCACGTCGTCAAGAAGGTCTTCGAGGAGGCGTTTTGGCCTGCTCCCCAGTGCGGAGCCGATCAATCAATATTATGATCTTGCCCATGTCCCCGAGCCGCTTGATCGCTTTACGAGCACCCGACCACCCCAGGCTGGCCTAAAGGTCTTGACTAATGGCTTCGGTGAGCGGGAAACTTAATAGCCAGCCATGCCGCCCACTTGCCAGCCAAGCATTTGGCTTATATCCCCAGGTCTGGCATCACTTCATCACGCCGCCTCATTCCGACGACGAAAAGCGGTGAGCGGGACCGCCAAGCGTGCCCGACCAACCATGCCATCATTTCTAGATATTCCTTTGCATTGTACGGCAGCGTTATGTATGCACCCATCCTCCATAACCGGACGCTAATGAATTTGGGGCAATTCTTTCCTCATTTAGTATTTATGTAAACGAGTCTGAAAAGTTCCCTAGATGACAAATGAGGCGTGGATTACACCCACAAGGTCATATCGCTTAAGAGAGAGACAAACCGGTGTACCACGACCAACGGTTCATGATCTCTACCATAAGCCCCTGGACGAGGACTAGCTTCACGACTATCGCCTGCTTTAATTCTGGCTATCCCTAAGGAGACGCTGGGCCACCCTCGTCCCACCCACCTCCACCACTACCACAGCCTCACGGAGGCGTTTCCTCCAAATTCACCACCCTTCAGACCCTGTTGCTCTCCCCACCGAAGCTGATGGCTATAGACTAGACCCAGAGCACCGAAAGCCTCATCACATGATATGGAGGCGCTTCGCTGATATGTTAATGTTGGTTGGCCAACCAGTGCCACTATTCTTCTAAGAAGAAGAGTCCTCTCCAGCCCAACCACAAATCTCGGCATTCCATCACCGCCACCGCCACCACCGCAAGGGACCGATCACTGGGAGCCCTCTCACCCCATACCTGCGCCATGTCAGCTAGACACCGGATATTTTTGCTCTGGGGGTGCAGTGGTGATCGAAGCTTTATTAGATTAGTACCGTTTTCTTTGATTTTGTATTAGTGTCGAGTTTATTTTATTTATGCATGTTAGTTTACATTTATGCGTAGAGTTTCAGATTTCTCAAGCAGAATCGAAGCATTACGATTGCTCATCCTAGGATATTGAGTTTTGCGGTTTAGTCATGTTTGTGTTTTTGTGTGTTCATATACATGTAGTGGTTTCGTGTCTAGGGAACTGCATGTGATGCCATGCTTTTAGAGTGTGGGATCAAATCTTAGCCGAACACACTTGTGTAAATAAAGTAAGGCTGTACTGGGTCGTTCAATGTTCTGAATTAGGTTGAATAAGGAGGGGAGGCATAGTAAACTCACTTTCTATTATTCAAGAAACCATTCTCAATGAGTCAAACACTCACACACAAATGACCCTAGTATGCATAGGTGCCGAGCCCAACTACTATGGTTCAACAAACCCCGGGAGTCTCTAAATACCTCAAAGAGATGGGACAATCATGAATAAGAGGATCGCTCTTCGAGTCCCAAATGAAAAAAATATATATATATATACATATATATATTTTATATATATATATATATACATATATATGGTTATAGAAGAGAGAGAGTAGAGAGAGAAAGAGAGAGAGAGAGAGAGAGAGAGAGAGAGAGAGAGAGAGAGAGAGAGAGAGATGGAATAGCGGATCTTCCAATCTAATCCCGGCACAAATCCGAGGGGCCTTTCAGCCCAATGCCCCGAGCCAACCCGGCCGAGTCACACTTCACGCCCGCCAGTGACGTAAGACGGAAGCTTCCTCACAGCTAGGCCCCAGGGTTTAGCCGGAAAGTGTTCAGGGTGACGCTCGAGGGGAATTGAATGCCCTAAGGTTCTTAACTAATCGGGCGGGAGTCAAACAACTAACCCCCACTACTGGACACCAACATAAACCTACGTGGCACCAGTTTTGTTCCTATGGTGAGTAGATATATTAGATATTGCAAACGGTGCTGCTTCCCATCCTTTCTTGGTAGTTAGGATTTTCCCCAATTAGGCGAAGCTTAACTCAAGCTCAAAGGCCGGAACTTTAAGTATACACCAGAGGTCATTTCTTTTATATGCATTACAGGATCATCGAAAGCGCCATTGAATATTATTCAAGTCGAGACACCTGCGCACTTCACCGAGTTCAACCCAGTTCTTTCAAAATTCGAACATTACTACATCCTGAACTTCAAATAAACGGCAACGCGCATCGGCCTCATTCTTTGATCCTCTCTACCATTTGCAAATACGCCATTCTCGCAGCTAGATTATAGCACATTTAGTGTGTGTTAGGTTTAAACATTTCGTTTCTGTGACAAGCAAGAAACTACAAGTGATGAGGCCAAACACTTTCGGGATTATACCCGGCCGGGTCTTAATGCTTTTATGCTTATTTTGGTATTTAAATATTGAAGCCTTGTATCGATACCCGATTTGGTGATCGTGTATGTGTGTGCAATTGGTAAAAAGGGCATTTTGAAGCAATTTTGGAGCAGCAAGGAGGCAAGGTATACTGATGAGCCGGGAACGCCGCTGACGTCCTAACGTCGGCGACGCCCCAACGCCGCGCGACAACAGTCAAATATATCAAGAAGTCAACAGCGTGGCAACGCCGCCACTCTCCAAGGTGTCGCGATGTGGCCCCAACGCCGCGACGCTGCGACGCTGTAACGCCACGAATGCCGTGTATGCTTCTCCTCTCACCTCGTTAAAAGGAAAATGGGAACCGGACCAGGGGATCTAGATCGGAATCGTACGAATCGCGGCTTTGTACGAAATCGAAGCAAGAATGACATTGATCTTGAAGAAGAGCCTGTGATTTGTATTTTTCTTTGTTTTGGATAATATAAATGATGTTTTATATATCACATATTGGTATTTTCTTATTCATGATGTTCTAGATCTAGCCTGTGTAGTCTTAAGCTGAACTCCGCTACGTTTTGAATGGAATTAAAATTTTATTGAATTTCAAGTAAGGTTATTCATTGATTTATGATTCATATTATCCGCTTAGCATCTATGGATCAATTACATGGTGATGTTTGGCCAACATTAGCATGATCATACTAGAGATCCGAGATTTGAGAGATGAGGATACCTAGGGACATGAGTAGAGCATCCTTTGGTTGATTCGGTAAATAGAGATATTCCCAATCCCAAAGGTGATAAATTAAGGTTAGAACATTTAAGCATTTCGGAGTATCGAGTTGGGGTAGAGATACACTCAACTCTACTAGCGAGATAGGCGAATACACCTCGAGAGAGGGTATCTCGTAAGCAAGATCACCTTGCCATTAATAAATCATAAATAGACTGAATAATATTGTCACATCCCACTTTTATAGGCTGTGACCGGCGCTAGGGAATGGGTAGGCTTAAGGCCACCAAAACCCGTAGCAAGCCTAAGTCCCATAATTTACTACCGAAAATTCAGCAAGACCTATTCGCTTTCTATAACAAATGATGTGATCCTCGTTATTCGCAATATCAATCTAAAATCTACTAATAATTAACTCAAAATCTCATATCATGATATTATCTCAAATAACATAACAAATAGACCTCCGTATTGGTCCATTAACAAAAATCGACCTCATTACCGGTCTCATCAAAATATCACAGTTTCAACAAAAGCAAAATTTATAATCCTAACCTAACTATTCAAAATTTATCATTTAACCAAATACTCAACCCACAACTGGTTAATTCACCATGGAGCCTTCTGGAAAACTTAGACTCTCATTCACCAACAAACAAAATAATTAACTATTTGGCATGCTCAAATAGAATCCAAGTGGTCAAGAAATGTCTGATTCTCCTATCTCCCGTTCAATTCTCGAAAGGAGGAAATCAATCTGGTGTGAGATAACTCGTTGAGTAAAATAGCATCACCATACTTGTGAGCAGTACCAAGGCCAACTCACAAGGATGGTTATGTGCCTCAATCAATCAATCACCGTAGGTTATGCAACAAATAGCTGCACATGGTTTTGAACAACAATATCAAATGATTTTAGAGGTTTGAAACATGTAAATATACACCATTCCGTGCAAATCTGTAAGATTCCTTTACCTTATACTGAACTGCATGTGATTCCAACTACAAAGATCCGTGAGAACGGACCAAGCCCTACTCGCTTAGAGTTTTTTACCAATTCTCTTCTAGGAAGGTGACCGGCTTTGCCCGTACTGTAGGGTACCATGCACATACCATGCACCTCCCCACGCCTAGCTTTCGTGGATTCATACCATCAAATGACATTAACGACATAGTTATAGCCGACCGTATCACATGCAACAAGAGACAACACCAAATACAATAAGAGGTTAGTTTTGACCGTGTTTCGCTGAATACCATCGTGACACGTGACTTGTGGCATACGACAAATCCAATTCAATTAATGTTTCCAAGAATAAGGGTCTTAATCATAGTCAATCACACGATCGTCAAACAACGAAAAACACCGCTATACATTTCAAGGTGCAAGTATCATGATGATATAAAATTTACTACATCTCCTATTATCCAGTTTCAGCGCCTGTCTCACCCCTTTGAACGTGAGCTTCCCCAACTTCATGGCTTAAGGAAGTACCAATATTCATGCAAGAAAGAAACATAAAGATAACGCCAAAATCATAACGAAACATACCTTGTTATTCACCATTCACCAGTCACATTCGCTTATTTAATCGCCTAACTTGCTTCTTTAAATATATTTTTTTTAAAACTCTTTACTTTCCTTACCTTCAACATTCTCGCCTTTAACATCTAAATACCTCGAAATTATAATTTTAATATCTCACTTCACAACTAATTTCTTATATCTAATCTTTAATCACTAAACTCGTTTTTTTTTTGGCAGATTGCATCAATTAGTATTTTGCCTATATCTTCTACCGACGTCGAAAAGACCTGAAACCAGTGGAAAATTTCACTAACATCCATATCTTCCAATGATGTCAAATTGGCCCCTAAAATTCGTCCATTAGGTCCTCCTAGGCGATCTCTGTCCAAGTCGACCTCTCAAAACAAATTCACATTCAATCTATTCAACTCTTAATTCCACTAATTACCACCTCAATTTCATCTCCTAAATACATTTTCCCAAATTTTAAACATACTAGACTTAATTCATACCTCTTAGGTCACATTCTATAGATCTTAAAATGCAATTGAAACCTAAATATTACTGTAGACATTAGAACACTAATCATTCCAAATAGCCTTTAATTGACCATCCAAACAACAACCATTTACCAATTCAGCCCTTTCTCCAATACAGACCATGCAAAACAAAAACAAAAAACCATGGCACTTTATCATACCTTCAGAAGTCTCCCACCATGAAAATCACAGGTTGATTCAAAGGAATTGGCTGCAACAAAATTTTCTTCCTTCCCGCATAGTTCAAGGGCCGAACGGAGAACCTAGGGTTCTTCAATTTTTTCTTGTTTTCTGATCGATTTTCTGAGGCCTAATATTTTTAAAAATCAATTCAATATTTCACTTAAGTCCCTGAGGTTTTTCTTTTTGAATTTTGCGTCCTTGGGAATCTATTAAAATTGTCTCTTTGGCCCTAGCCCAACAAAATCTGTTGACTTTACCAATCCAGCTCACTCACTCACGTATTTTATTTATTTTATTCATGTATTTTCATTAATTTTATTTTATAATATATATTTGGACCTTAATTTGCTCATAAAAATTCCCATAATTTATTTTTTATTCATTGGGCATTTTTAAAAATTCTATTTCGGTCAACTACTTAATTTGACTCCATCAGTATATTTTCCTAAAATCTATTTTTAATTGAGAAACAATTCTCAAAAATTCACAGAGTAAATTCATGATGGACCTTAAAACACCTAAAATTCAAATTCCATTTAAAAAAATCATTTAAAAAAATTGTTTGGAGTGTTACATTCCCCCTTCTAAAAAAAAAAAAATTCAGTCTCGACCTATTATTAAAGAGTGCGTACCTTATCACCAAGAGGTTGAGGATACTCGCCCTTCATCGACCGCCACTCTCCCAGTACACTTCTCTACTTCAGACATCTGCCACTGAACCTTTACCATAGCTATTTTTGTTTCCTCTCGCCTTCCCGGGTATGTCTATCCACGTTAATGGTACCTCTTCCATATGACGTATCCTTATCAACCCTAATCTCCGGAGTCTCCAAGAATGTGAGACTGACAGGAACGTAATTGCAATAATAGATGTGGAACACCGATGCACATGGCCAGTTAGGGGGCAGTTAACTTCAGAAGATACTTGCCACCTCATCCACATTCCCAAATGTCTCTATATCTCTGTCGCCTTCCCTTCTCCCGAATCTCATCACCCTTCATAGGAGATATTTTAAGGAAAACGTGATCACCCACAATTCAAACTCGCATCCCGTCTCCTGATCAAGATAACTCTTTGTCGACCGAAAAGTCGCCCTCATTCCTCTCCCCGACACAGGTACTTTCCCTTGTAGCTTCTCCGATCAACTCTGACCTTCCAATTTCATCACCTACCTCCATCCAACAAGGAAGGTGACCTACATTTCGGGCCACGAGTGCCCCCATATGAGCGCGCCATTCCAATCGTAGGAATGGTAGTCAGTATTATAAGCAAACTCTACCAAAGGAAAATATTTTTCCCAACTACCTCCGAAATCCATAACACACATCCAAAGCATATCCTCAAGAGTCTGAATTGTTCGCCTGACCGCCATTCGTTTAAGATGAAGGTCAGATCAAATCCAACTAAGACCTAAGGCTTCCCAGTTTCGCGCCAAAACCTCGAGGTGTGAACTCCGTGCGGACCTTTTGTCGATACTACTGGACACTGCACTCCAAGGCAAGCAAAGGCTACTATACCATCCCGATACATATGTATATTGTGCCACCGTATAAGTGCAAGCTCCAACGCCTAAGAAGTGAGCCGATTTCTCACACCAACTATAACCCAGATCAATCATGCCCTTCTCCAGTCTTTGGGGTAACCCAACCACGAAGTCCATAGTAACTCTCTCCCATTTCCATTCAGGTAATGGCAACTCCTGCAGAAGACCTGTGGGTCTCTGGTGCTCGAATTTGACTTGTTGGCATGTCAAACATGATGCCACATACTGTGCCACATCCTTTTTCATCCCATTCCACCAATACATACCTTTAACATCCTGGTACATCTTGGTGACTCCTGGATGAACACTATAAGGTGTATCATGCATTTCCCGTAGGAACTTTGTCTCAACCCATCTACACTCGTGCACAATACGCGCCTATTTCCTCATCTCGCCACGCCATCCCTAGCTCTCAAATCCGATGTCTCGTCCGAACATCGCTCTTTCACTTACCAAAGGAAGGATCCTATCTCGTCAGCCTGATCTCATCAATCAATAAGTGGTCTTCACCTGAACTCGTGTAACTAATCCCCTGACTCGTAACTTCAAACTCGTAATTTGCTTATTAAAATGCATCCCTGGGGTTCCTTCCATTATAATTCTCTTATGTACTCAAAATATGTTCCTGTGACCACTCACGGACTTCCTTCTTAAAGCATCACCACCACATCGCTTTCCCTGTGATGATATAAAAGCCGGCAATCATAGTCTTTCAAGAATCTCAATTCATCTCCTCTCCATCGAGATCCAAATTTCACAATAATGTATCATATTCGTGAGCACGTAAATCTCACACTTCACCATATAGCAGTGCCCATATCTTCGCAAAAATCACCGCCGCCATCTCCGTGTCATGTGTAGATAATTCCACTATGTCTCAAACCTGCCTGATGCATATGCTATTACCTTCCCATTTAGCATCAGTACAACCCATCCTACTGGAGGTATCATAATACAATCGCTTTATACCCTTTGACCAGGTATGCCAATTAATCGGAGCGTGAGTTGCCAACCCAAGTTTCTGAAACTTTGCTCACATGTCATCCCACTCAAATTTTACCAAGCTCCCGACGCTGTCAAATGTGGAGCGTATATACCTGAGTACCACAAATCTCCAGAATATCCAGCCACATCCAGAAATTACGTATCTCGCCGAGATTAGTGGTCTAAAGGGGCTAGACATCGTCTAATTCTCTCTTCTGATCCACCTGAACATCCTCGTTATATCATATGCCCCAAGAACTCAGATTGTGCAAGCCAAACTCACATTTGGCGCCAGATACTGATGTGTTCTAAGGTCCGTGAAGCATTAAACCTTCCCGGTGTTCCCCAGGCCCCACACAAATTTTCAATAAAATCAGATCATCTATAAACACCACCACAATCTATCTCAGATAGTATTTGAAAACCCGGCTCATCAACTTATAAACGCGTCAGAGTTGAATAACCCTGAACGCAGTAATACCAGAAACTCATACGACCATACCAGTCCCTAATGCAAGGCCGTATATCTTCCCTCCTTTATCTTCAACCGACAGTAACCGTGGCCTCCCGGCAGCCAATCTTTAAAACGACCGGCCTCAGAACTGGGTCAAACAAATCATCTATTCGAATGATAATGGCCTTTGACACATACCTTTCTATTCAACCGTCGCACTTCAAATGCACATCCTCATGGGCCCTATCCTTCTTTCAGCTAACACCATGCACTCCTTACCTACAGAACCCATGCTTTGGCCTAATAAAACTCTTATCCAAAGAATTTTTGCAAACTTCTTCAACTCTTCAACTGCTGCTATACGGTACGGTAATGATATAGATTTGTACCGCAATGTCAATATTAAACTCAATTTGCCCTGCGATAATCTCAAATCACTGCAGCATTAACTGAGTAATCCTCACAACGTATATATTCTCCTAAATCAAAGAGAGAATTCTAAAGATCTCCTCACACATGAGCTAAATTACCCCCGCAATCCTTCTCTGGCAACTCCTCGTCGCAAGTATAGTCAAATCAAGGTACTAGTGGTTTCATTATGATCTACCTGAAAGTCTAAACTCAAAGACAACAATGGCTCGAACGCTATCTCTTTCAGGAATACAACCATGGTCAGATAAGAATGACAACCATTCCATACCAGCATAACATCAATAAACCTAGTATAAAATTCAACTCCAAATCAAGATATAATCCGCCATCCTCTATCATTATCTCACATGATCCGTATATATAGTTCAATTCAACTATTTCTCCAAGTGTAGTGCTAATAGCTATGGACTTTCCATTATCATTTTCTACCCTTGTTCAATTTCTTAGCATAAGATGGGGATACAAATGAAAGTGAGTGGCTCCCTGATCAAATAACACTTTGGCTTGTTCAAGCTGCATGTATTATGTACCTAAGAATTAAATTAAAAGAATTTAAAATTTTTCTACCTCCAAGAAATACAAATAAACTTGATATAACAAATTCACACAAGAAGAAGCAGGTCCGGGCCTCCGTTGCCAATCGCAAAATCTACCTTATTCTAATGGAAGAGTACTTAAACTTTTCATCTATAGATGTCAAGTAAATTAAATCATGTACTATGATGATACAAAAGACAACAGGAACCTATGCCCATGGTGTCACATTTATCATTTACCCAAACATCCCTCTCTAAAAGTTCTTTAAAACCGCCTGAGTTACCCAAACTCTGTCACATCCCCACTTTATAGGTCAGACCGGCTAGAAATGGTAGGCGAAGGCCACCAAAAACCCGATTGCTTCTCCAAGTCCTATACATTTCACCTGGGGAAAATTTTAAGACTTATTGCTTATAACAAATGACGATCCCGTTATTCACAATAATAACTGCACCACACATCAACAATGGTCTATACATAACACCAACACATCACATCAAACGCAACATGAAGGAAATATATAATATATGCTAATAACATTATTTAATAATTAAATCAAAAAATCTATATGGCTTCATGATAGTTATTATCTCAAATAACATAACAAATAGACTTCCGTGGTCATCCACTAACAAAAACGACCAACCCGCTCATCAAAATATCACTAAGGTTTCATCAAAAGTAAAATTTATCCAATCAACTATTCGTAAAATTTATCGATGAATCCAACAATTAACCCAATAACCGTTAATCTCACTATGGAGCCTTTCCGGAAACTTGTAATTTCATTCACCAAATAAACAAAATAATAATCCATTACATGTTTCAAATAGAACTAAGTGGTCAAGAAATGCTCGGGATTCTTTCTCGTTTACCCCGAAGCGAGGAAATCAACTGGGTTAGATAACTCGTGAGTTAAAATATATCAAATTGTTTACTCTCAGAGGCTGAAAACACTCAAGGCCACCACAAGGATGATTATGCTCAATCAATCAATCAATTGCATATAGCCATGCAGCAACAAATAGCTACAATATGAACAACAATATCAAATGTGAGGATTTCAGAGTTTTGAAAACACAGAACATAGTTTCATCATTCAGAACTGTGATACATTCCCTTTTACCTTTATACTAAAATCCGGCATTCCAACCAAAGATCCCGTGAGAACTGGTCAAGTTCTACTCTAGAGTTTTACCACTCCCTAGGGAAGGCACTGGTTTACTCAAGCCCCAAGAGGGTACCATAGCACATAGCCCACGACCTCCCCACTAGGCTTTCGTGATTCATACCATCAAACGACATTAACGATTACAACATAAATTTTTTATCGTGACTCAAGATGCAACAAGAGATAACACTAAATTACCAAGAGGTTAATGAACGTCACCATCACTCAACAGACACGTGACTCCAGGTGATATGACAAATTCAATTCAATGAATGTCATTAATGGTGGTCTTAATCATAGTCAATTACTACTTCATCAAGTCAAACAATGAAACACCGCTTATTACTCATATGCAGTACGATGATATAAATTTACTCACCTATTAGTCCAAAGTCAACGAGCTATTCACCCCAGTGTGAGCCCCAACTCTCGCTTTCTACGCACCAATATCATGCAAGAAAGAAATATAAAGATAACGCCAAAACTAGCAACGAGCCATACCTTGTTATTCACCACCATCGCCGCAATCTGCTTCTATTTAATCGCCCTGACTTTTAACAAATTTTTTTAAACTCTTTACTTACCTTCAACATTCTGCCTTTTAACATCTAAATACCTGAAATTATACCTGGTCCACTCACAACCACCTCCTTCTTATATCTAATCTTTTTAATCACTAAACTCTCAGTTTTTTTTTTTTTTTTTTAAGTAGATTGCATTAGTTAAGTATTTTGCCTATCTTTCTACTGACGCTTAAAGACTGAACTCAAAGTGGAAAAATTCACTAACATCCATATCTTTCCAATGATGTCAAATTGGCCCTAAAATTATTCCATTAGGTCCTCCATGATTCTGTCCAGTTTACCTTCAAATGTAAATTCACATTCAATCTATTCAACCCTTAATTCCACTAATTAATAATTCAACTTCATTCTAAATACATTTTCCCCAAATTTTAAACATACCAGACTTAATTCATACCTCTTAGGTCACATTCTATAGATTCAAAAATGCAATTGCAACCTAGCATACACATTAGAACAATTAATTCATTCCAAATGCTCTAATTGACCATCCAAATAACAACCATTTATCAATTCAGCCCCTTCCTCCAATACAGACTACGTAAAACCAAAATTAAAACCATGGCGCTTTAATATACCTTCAGAAGTCTCCCACCATGAAAAATCACAGGTTGATTCAAAGGGAATCTGGCTGCAACAAAATTTTCTTCCTTCCTCAAAGAAGCCAAGGGCTGTAATGGAGAAACCTAGGTTCTTCAATTTTTTTTCTTTTGTTTTGTATGATCGATTTTCTGATGGGCATAATATTTTTAAAAAAAATTAATTCAATATTTCAATTAAGTCCTGTGAGGTTTTTCTTGAATTTTATGTCCTGGGAATTCATTAAAATTACCCTTGGCCCTTAGTCAAATAAAACTGTTGACTTTACCTACCCTTGCCTAATCGTTCACGTGTATTTTTATTTATTTTTTATTCATGTATTTTCATTAATTTTATTTTTATAACATATATTTGGACCTTAATTTGCTTCATAAAAATCTATAATTTATTTTATTCATTGTATTTTTAAAATTCTATTCTCACAATCACCGAATTTGACCTTACTGGGTATATTTTCCTAAAATTCCATTTAATTGAGAAATAATTCTAAAAATTTATTATAAATTCATGATGGACCTTAAAACACCTAAAACTTAAATTCTATAAAAATATCACTTATTTAAAAATTTTTCGGGTGTTACAAATACCATCTTAAGAAATAATCCATCTAAAGTATGTGGGGAGACATAACCCTAGTTCCATTACATAGTAATTCAATCGTGTATCAGTTTGTTTATTTTACTTCGTACATTAGTACCCTTACGCTGTAATACGTACATCCGTGATAAATATTTGAAAAGCAAATCTCTCAGAATAACTCACCTATCCTCGTGGATCGACATCCTAATTACTGGTACACTATATTACTGAGGCTGTTGCACTTGCCATTACATGTACATATATACACACCACGCTTTCAGCTCACGCAGGACTCCTACTGAGATCCGGAATAGACATAGCACCAAAGCACGCACAAGTATCTCGTATAAGCATAAGCATGTAACTCCTAATGCTGAGATCCGAACTTTATAAGATAGATAAAAGTATGAGTATGTGATAAGTACCGTTTAAGTATATGTATAAGTTCGCAATCGTTTATAAGGAACTGAGTAAGTATAAGCATGTCCTTTTGGGGAGATCCGAGTAATTATAAGTCTAAGACAAGCATTAGTATAGTTCTAATATATATGTCATCTAGAGATCTGAAACTTGAGAAAGTTATGATACACATGTGCAGAGACTAATTAGATTCTCTAATATATATGTCTGTTGCTCAATAGTGGATTTGGACCTGGCATATAATTCGATTTCATATGAATTCATGAAGATTTTGATATTGCTTCTCGTTATATGTTTATCATGATCCATCTAAACGGCCGTATCAAGATAAAGTTATAAGATATGTTTCCACTGCCGTAAAGCTTCAGCACCCAGTTTTAACCAGGTAGGTACCGGAGAAGACGTCAGTGGGCACAACTGCCATCCGCACACCGGGTCAACACACTAGTAAGGGCCACTACACGTAGTTCAGTGGTTCGATCAGAATCAAAGTACGCTTGTATTTGTAAATGGTAGATTTTGATGGACACCAATTCCTGTTGGTAGTTCTGCTTTATACATGAGATTTGATTCATATAAGATGTGGGCCATACCCATAGGTACCAGACCTACTAAAAAAAATTGTGTAAAGAGTCCTAAGATAGGGCTGTCCTGCCACCCAACTCTGCTCTGATCCGCCTAATCGGTCGGATCTGAATCGGGCGGTGTGAGATGATGTTCCAATCAGATTGGTTATTCTGCCCGTAACCCAACACAGAAGACATGGAATTGAAGGCAAAGCTACCCACCTTGACTAAGAGGGTGGAAGAACTGGAAGGAAAAAGACTACATGAGGTTCAGGCAAAGTGGATCGAGGTCCCTCTATTCAGCTGCTTCATGCTTCACATCTGTCAATCAACCGAGCATGTGAGAGCAAAGGTCCTACCATTCCGCCAAAGAAGAGAGATGTTTTTGATCGCAAATTTTATCGTCAAAGCAAACCACCACCCAATGCCCCATACAACAATACATTACAACCCCAACTGAGAATCATCCTAATCTCTCTTCGGGAGTTCAGACCTCCAAATTTCATGTCCCTCTCTTCAGCACGACAACAAAGTGGTTCCCCATCTCAACCACAGCCACCATCAACCTCATCTCCTATTTAGCAAGCTATTGTAAATTTTAGCAAGGTGGTACGTGAGTTTGTGGAAGAGCAAAAGGGAATCAATGTGCAATTGGCCCAGAGAATTGATACTATGGAAAGCACCCTTAACAAAAAGATAGATGGGCTCTAAAGTGATCTCAATCAGAAAATAGATAATCTGTAGTATTCATCAATGTGGATTACCAATCATTGAGGTACAGAGTGGTGGAGATTCCTTCCCAGACATAACCCAACTTCAGGGGAGTGCATGAACTGAGCTATTCCAAAGGGAACCCGCCCCAAAATGGACGGCGAAGGCCGTTATCAGCCTCTCGAGAAGTAAAGAAATTGAGCAGCCAATGTCCAAAACCTCGCTGAAAGGCCAACCAGAAAAGGGAAATGGAGTCGACAAATAATTATTAAAAGATTCAAATGAAGAAAAGTACGCTCTCTATCTCTTAAGCCGATGCCAGACATGATTAAATGTCCCAACCTATGTCGAATTTTTAAACGACTGGGTACGTTAAGAGAGGGTTGTTGATAAGAGGGCCTTCCCAATCAGAGCAAGTGAGCTCCACTATTCAATGCAAGACCACGGAAATACAAAGATCCAGTGGTCCTGACCATTTGGCCAATATCGAGGGACTTCAGCATAGACAAGGCACCGTCGATTTAGAGCGACGTCAACCTACCCGCTTTTCGCATTAATTGTAAAGCATTAGGTTTCGTGGGAGCTAAAGCCTACCAACATCACTTTATCCTACTGACCGATCAAGAAAATCCTAAAGGTATAGTTGACGATGTTTTGGTGAAGGTAGACAAATTTTATTATCTGGTGGACTTCGTAGTTCTCGATATGGAGCCGGTGGCAGAGGGCACTAACCAAGTGCCCATCGTACTTGGGAGGCCATTTTTGGCCAAATCCAATGCCATAATCAATTGCCATAACGGGAGTCGGCGTGGGCCAATTTTGCACATGAACTTGAGCTTAGTCATTTTCCAATCAGCAACAAGCATAAATCGCCAGGGAGAAGCGTGACCGATGAAGTCTCGCCTGACGCCCAGTGCAAGAAAGCACGCGTTCACAAACCGCAGAGGAATTGATGAAGGGGGAATCTGGGTGAAGCAGCTTTATGAAGAATTAACTGCACGGGCCACTCCTTCAGCACCACCGATTCCCCCACACTACCTCGTAGTGAAGGTCTCTTAAAATGAGGGCGTGCTACAAACTCACTGGGCAAATACCACGCATATCGAGGGACTAGTCCTCCTCGAATTCCTCTATGAATCCCCAAAGAGCTACTTGGATTAGAGTGGTTTTATAGTAACAAAAATAACAAATTCTAATTTTTTTGTTACTTATTCGCTACTTAAGTTTTTATTTGTGATTTACGGCATTTTTCTTTTACAATTCTTCTCACTTTAGTTAATTTCGTTTTCACTATTTTTAATTTTTCCATTCTTTTCTTAACTTTTTTCAGGTTTATTTTTGCAGTTCAGGAAGCTCACCTTAAAATTTCAAGAATTCATACCGCAGTTGAAAATTTTGCGTGTTGCAAAATTATAAAACTTACACTATTCCTCGCGAAATCCCTATGTTCCTCCACTCTGCTCCTTTGTACAAAGGTTGCTTTGTTTTTGGTTTTCGTCAGACTGCCTTTTATATATATATATATATATATATATATATATATATATATATATGTAAAGAGAAAAAATTGTCTTTGAAATATATAAAATAAAATAAAATTTTTGTAACTAATTCACAGACAGAAAAATTTCATGTACTCTTCCATTTTTGGTAAATCCATTTTGTTTAAGCCATAACTTAGCTTATCCGAACTCCGTTTTGGGGCATTCTTCCTTGGTAAATTGCTGGAAAGATGAGAGTGTAGTGAATCCAAATATAGCCATATAAAGAAATACTTTTGAAATTTTGTTATATAAATTTTAAAAATGTCTAAACTGATCATTTTTTCCTCTTTCTTCTTCCAACTTGCTCATTCAAAGCCTCCCAAATCCAGTGAATAATCCTCGATAGACAATCATGGGTCTACTATCCAAAAACAAGTACATCTCATCAAGGAGGTAGCACTTCCTTCCTCAACTTTCCAATCCGAGCCACATTGCGAACATTGAGACATTTGGTTAGGGGGAGAGTTAGCAAAGGAAGTGGCATTTATTTATGTTTTTGTTACTATTTTGAGCTGCCCGCCAGATGTTCAGTGGTTTATTGTTTTCCTTTTTGTGCAAAGTTGTTATACTATACAAACTTACTTTTTCAATAAAAAATCGCACTCATTTTTTTCGTGTTTTGCCTAGCTTACAAGCTTGGAAAATTAAACACCGTCCAATTCTATTGATTTTAGATTGTTCCATGCCCGGCTGAGTGGATGATCGCTGAAACCCTTGTTGCTTTACAATCTTTTCTTCCACCTTTAGCTAACCACATTGTGCACATATGGTTTCCTTCAATAAGTCGAGAAACTACCCCACCTCCTAGACTTTGGGTAAACCCACTCTAGTTTCATTGACCAATTGCAGGTCAGGCTATGACCCCATGAAAAGAAGCACAATGTTTAAAAAAAAAAAAAAACAAAGAAAAAGAAAATGTAAGAAAATTGCAATGGTTTCTACTCTGGAAACTGAAAGACTGTGGTCCGAGGGGTATATGGAGAAAGTCTTAAGCCTGGAAATTTTTTTTTTTTTTTTTTTTTTTTTTTTTTTTTTTTTTTTTTTTTTTTAAAAATATAAAACCAACTAGTTAGGTTTCACTACTTAGTGCTCACTACAATGGTGAGGTTTAACGAGTCATAGGTGGCGGAAAGCCAAATCATTCAAAGTCCTGGGCGAACCTAAAGAGTTAGTGGTTGAAAGATCCTAAGACTTGGTGCCCTAAGCTCCACTGGTCGGGAGTCATCGGGTGCAGATCCCTGCTACATGGACTTTGGAGGAGGTCATTCCTAGCAGCCAGACCCTACAAAGACAAAACGAGCTGTGGAATAAGAGTGGGTCCCGATCCATTTGGGGTCGGTTAGCATGCTAGGCTGGGTGGGACAGTGAGGCTGGGGTTTAGTAGAGTGGTGGGCTTGGGTAGTTTATCAGAACTGACTAAACAACACTTAGGGTTTTCGTGGAAGTCTCGTTGATCTCACCAAGAGGGAGGCTCTTGATACTCAATTTCAGAGTGGTATCTATTCTCTCAGATAATTAGACAAGTAAGGGTTCTCAAAGGATTCTCATTGAGGGAGCAGCATTACTCATTCACAACCTTCTTGAAATATAATTTTTTATGAACATCATTTTGATTTTGTCTTGTATACTCTCTCTTTCTTTCTTTCATTACTAAGGGACTAGCAATGTGTAGGTTGGGGGGTGTGATTAGTGCTCAAAAAGTGCTATTTTAAACCTTGTTTATTGCAGATTTTGAGCACTTTTTGTGTAATAATCAACGTAATTAACCCAATTTGCACATTGCTGTCCCCGCTATTCTCGACGTATTTATAGCTAATTTGTAGTTTTTGCAAGCCATTTATGCCAAATTAATAGCCGATCCAAGTTAATTTAAGAGCACCCAAGAAAACTTCGTGATTATAAATCAGCTTCAAAAGAAAAGAGGAGCAGAGCAAACATAAGAAAAGCACCACAATAAAAATTTGTGGTTGCGAAATTCTGCTTCCTTGCTTGCCAATGCTCATGCCTCCTCGCACACCTGCTCACTTCTCACATTGTTCCTTTGCCGCCTCGCTTGAAGTTTTTCCTTTTTGTTCCTCTTTTGATTTCTTCCCATTTTGTCCTTGTAATAGTTAATTGATTTTGTTGATTTTGTACTCATGGTCTTGGTGGCTATGTCATTGTATACACTGTAGCAGACTTTTGTCTTCAGTTGAATAAAACTTTTGGCACATAAGTCTCCTAAGCTGATTTTCTCTTCTCTCCCATTTTCTCTCATTTTCTTCCACTTTCTTGACTGCCAAACACCCCTTGAGGATGACAACTCAAGGGATAGTTAGCTACAACCGCTCCATCCTTGAAGAGGAGGGCTATCGGGCAAACGTAGCTTTAAGGTAAAACGATGGTTTTCAGAGATTTAATGCAAGCACGGGTGGTATTTATGTTCTACTTCTCACAATAGTTTAAATCTCTTAAATATACCTTCGATTAACTCGTATTTTGGCAAGATTTTCGGTTTAGGTGGATGCTTATCAAGTAGATCCACCGTATATTCATATAGTTTCTCCACTAGTTACCGCAGGTAGGCTTGTGAGGCTGTTCTCACCGTTCCAAAGCACTTATGTCATTAAATGTCATTTGAAAAAGCGGAAAATTATAGTGGTTTAGTTTTTAAAGTTGAATGAAGAGATCCGGCTTTGGGGGAAATGACTATAGGTCATCCTCCCAATCTGAGGTGCATCCCGAGAACTTCACATCGTATGACTCAAACCCAGAGCCCAATGCAAGCCTATGAGTTCTTTCTCATTTTATTTCCTGTTTTATTTTCGCTTCAAACATTCACTTCCAATCGCTTTTACAAAACCCAAATCCAAAGGAAATTAAATTCCTTCAGCCAACTGCAAATCATTTTCACAAAGAAAACCCATCCCTGTGTTCGACCCTAGAGCCACTATACTGCAGTAGCTTTGCCACGGCAAAGAGGGAGCAATTAGAATGGAAAAATTTTGTTTTTTCATCTCTAGTACACCTACTGTGGCATGAATCACCATGTGTGACTATCCTAACATTTGACACCCCTAAGCAACTATCCTTGTCTTCAAGACTATGGAAGAAGTCGCTATGATCAATTAAGTGTGTAAAAATAAAAAAATTCATATTTCATAAATACGCTTGTAGCATCGGTAGTTACATAAATGTCACGCCCCAATAGGCCACCATAAAAATGAGGGAGCAGAAAAGAAAAGAAAAATCAGCTCAGCCTCAAAGAGCCACCTCAGGGGTTCTGTCGCCCTCGCCTTCTAATTCACCTTATCGTCGACCTCGGGCTGTGGGTCGCCAGGTCGGGGGCACCGGGGTTCAGCATTGGGAACTCTCATAGAGGAAAGCTGGTGGTCGGAGAGAGTGAGTCGGGCATACCATCCCAACCTTGGTTAGTCTCCACAAACACAGTTTAAACACACAACATTTGTAGCCATGTTAAAAGCATAAAGCCGCATGCAATTTCTATGAAACAAGTGCAGTCATGTTCTGGGGCCACCCAACAACTTGTAAAAATAGAGATGTTCTAAAGAAAATCATGACACAAACTCACGCTCATGTACTAAAATTCAAACGTAATGTAAATTAATCGACTCATTAAAGTTGTGGTTATGATGACATCCCATATTCTACCATGCATCGGAAGTGACTTCCTATCCAAATAGCGAGGAAGGGACGAAGTACCTCGCATGAGCCACTGGCCGTGTACTCTGAGAATCGCTGGGGTGTAGTTTGCTCATGTATGCAACCGAAGACTCTCTTTTGTTAAAGGGGCTTAAGTGGTCAATGATTTCCGAGCAAATTTGACTAGGGAACTATCAGAAACACTAAAGGACGATCCTAATTTCAGAATAACATACGAGCCTAGCACCAGCCGGTTAGGCATCCTTAGCCTACAAAGGCTAGAATTTGCAAGCCTCACCAAGAATGACTACTCACAGCTATTTCTTGGCTTGAGCCTCCTACAACTCCATCACATTAAGAGGGGCCCCCGCCGGGGACCCCACTCTCCATCACTGTGCCAAGGCCTTTGGCGACATCCCAGACAACCCAAAGTTGGCAAAGAATCGGGAGCTCGTTCTGGGGAGTCCACAGTAAGTATTGTCGGGCTCCTATGAGCCTCTTTTATCCGGAAAGATCGCTGGACCCTTCCGCCAGATACTTCTCAGATCCGCAGTAGTCTCCCCTGGCACCGCCGCCGTCACAAGATCCGTGCACAACCCGGTAAAGGCTTAGACATATCTTCCTCCATCTTCTCAAACTGTAGTCATTGAATTGATCCACCTAACTGGTCAAAGCCCCCAACCCCGTACCAACGCCATGATATCGCCTCTTTCTTTTTCACGTCGGGCAAATTTTATCTTTCCTTTCTCTTCTTCGCAAGACGGGGCGTGCTCTAGTCATGCACATGACCAAAGGTGATTGAACTCCACGAAAAAGATGACTATGGCTCTTCAACGGACCGCCTTGCTGAGGAGCTACCCAGATTCGACTTTAGGGTCGGTTAAGACGAAACGGCCCCCTCCTTGGACGAGCTCTTCTCGCAACGGTTTCTGGGATGACGGGACTATGGGAACTAAAGGGCTAACGCCCAACTCCCGCAGTTCTCACTCCAAAGAGAGCCGCTGATCGCACTACCACCTTAATCTTGAAGTAATCACCGATGAAGCCCGGGACAGTTCTCTCACGCAATAATCCACTCGCTCCGCCCGCGCTACTCGTGCAAAGTCCAAAGAAAATGGGCATGTCAGCAGTGGGGTGGTCTAAAAGAAAATTAATTCGATCTAGATGAGACAAACCCGAAACATGAGGGACCGGTTTAGGTCAAACACCTGGGAGCCTAAGAGAGCTTCATGCCTCATACATGGCCCTTCACTAAACCAACCCTTTCGCCTCGCCTTAGGAGTAGGGGAACCTGGTTAGGAAGCAACATAGATAGCTTCCACTCCCCAACTTAAGCTTCAGTAAATAAAACAAACCCACTAGTGAAAATATCCAATCAGAGTGAAGTTTAGTTATCGCAACCTATCAAGATCCGAAAGACATTTGGATGTATGAGCACATGAGGTGCCCAGGTGAAGTGCAAGAACTGCTTCACCAACAATGAGATGGGGAAGCGAAGTCCAGCATAAAACTTCTCCCCGGGTGAAGTAGACGGCATTATCTACCCCTTCAACAGTTGAGATCACCGCTCGATCTAACAACTCCAGACTAATGTCAGCAGTGACTTAACAAAAGGATCTTAATTGCTCTATAGACATAGTAGCAACAAGGCTACTTACAATGGGCGATTCCCGAGGGGTCCTCCTCTTACACCCAGTCTGACTGGTAAAAGCCTCTTCCTGACCTCTTGCCATACTACAGGTAAAAAAAAAAAAAAAAGAGGATAAGCTTGAGGACCTTAAAGCAGTAACGACTTTAAAACTCTGGAGAGCCTCTCTAGAGGTTTGACAACACACCAATAACCAAACCTAAGAACCCCATCGATAAACGATGGACGCACCCTCAAAAGAGGCAAAAAGTTTCTGAAAATAAAAATACTCCAAAAACGGAGACAAGAAAAACACAACAAGAGGGTAATGTAAACACAAAGTGGTAAAAACCCCACTAAAATTAAAGATGGTTTATAGGCTCTGATGATTGCCACAACAGCTCATAGCTATCAGAGAAAAGAATGTCCCAAGGTGAAAGATCTTTGGTGAATAGTAAAAGAGGCAGCATTCGAAGCCTAACCCCTATATATAAGGGTGAAACATCAACAGGCACATTAAATGCGCCGTCAAAACATCATGCGCCGTAGACATATTGGGAAATGTGTGCTATCAACACCATTTATGAGCCTCTAACACCGCCCACCTTCCAAAGGCTCGGATGTAGCCTCCTGGCAAAGGCAGTTCTCTTAGTCCTTTCAGCCTCCATACCAGGTGTGTTACAATATTTTCTCCTTAGCGGAAAAGACAAAATTCTAAATTGTGGAGAATGGGGCATTATGAGTACCTTGAAGTGGCCTTAGACCCATTCACTAATGGGCCTAGTGACCACTCAATCTAAGGCCCGCCTAGCCCACGATGAGAAGCAGGCCAAGCCCACCTACCATATTAAAACTGGAGGACAATACCCAGATGGGGGAATATGAAAGCTCATCTAAGAGAGACAAGGTGTTCAAATAGCAGGCCACTTTAAGGCAACCCGCTTTGAGTTTTAAGTCCTCAACCGCCCTTCCTGTGGAGTTCATTATGGATAAGGATAACATGAAAATACGGTGGATATTTATCGCAGATTTCAATGTCCAAATCCATTATTTCCTGAAAGGATTAATCCTTTATAAGGAAAAATTAATCCTGGATATGGAAGAAGATATTTTATCCCCAAGATTAAGAGATTTTCTTTCCTAAAATCAAGGGGAGATCTGTGGAACGCTTATAATTTTGGGAAGATCCCCACAATAGGAGGGTAAGAACATAAATCTCACACATTCTTTCTTATTTCTCTCCATATTTTTGCTCACTAATCATTGGAGGCGGTCATCCCAATCTGCCGCTTCTGATCGCCTTTTTCAAGTTTACATCACAGCTTCTCATTGATGCCTGTAGTCCAAACAATCAAGGGCCTAGGGGTTCAAACTAATTGGTTACAACAAATTGCTTGTATTTTAATAGTTTCTTTCCTCTTATCTATCCTTCTGTCACAATAATTCTAATTGAGCAAACACGCTTGTTTGCCTGCGGGAAGACGGGCAAACAAATTTACATTATTAGAAGGCTCATTCAACTTTCTTTCTTTAAACAACTTTTGAAGCACCAACCGTGAATCCGTGATTATGACATTAGAAAATTTTGAGTCCAACTATCTTCGTCATGTTATTTATTAAATGATGTTTTCACCTCAATCGTTTGAACCTCTGGGCATCAGCAGTGCAATATGAACATGCAAAAAAGGGCGATCCGGCGATGGTGGGATGGCCGCCTCTCCGATGATTAAGTCAACAAAATACGGAGAAGAAGAAACAGAGGGTTCATGTAGATGGAATTGCTTACCTTCCCATCATGGGGGATCTTCCTAATTTATAGAGGTGCTGGTTCACCACCTCCCTTGATTTAGGGGAGTTATAACACATCTTAATCTTCGTGGATACGAATCTCTTCTTCCATAGCAAGGACTACTCTTTCATAAAGGATTAATTCTTCCTATCGCGATTAATCCGAAATGTTTGATTTGAAACTAGGGAAATTCTGCTACACAAATATCCAAAGAGGTACTTTTTCGCCTTCATATCCCTTTTTCATAACAAACTCCCATACGCGTAGGATGGCCAGGTCAGGACTTAAAAATTCTAGACGTTGCTATGAGCTACCCATAGTGAAGACATCCTCACTCTCTTTAGGATTCTCCTATCCCGTGCAGCACCCTTGCTCTAATATGGTAAGTGGGCTTAGGCCATTTCACAATATGGGCCAAGCGGCCAAGTTGACCTTGGGCCCATTGAGTAGTGGGTCTAAAGACCATGGTACCCATTAACAGCTCCTTTTCCCCGACTAGGAATCTCCTGCGCTTTTCCACTGGGAAAACACGTGGCTTTAAACCTTGTGTAGAAAGTTGAAAAGGACTAGAAATCTACCGCAACGGATGCGCCAAAAGGTGAAGTGTGTTTGGACACAACACGTGGGAAGCATCTTCCCATCATGTCCAGATCGCATGATACTCGACGGCACACTTAATGTGCATTGTTGATGTTTCACCCCTATATGTGGGTCGGCTTCTGTTGCCTCTTTTACTATTTCACAAAGCCTTTGCCTTTTCACTTCGCTTTCTCCCAGACTTCGTCATAAACTTTTCTTTCAAGTGAATCATCGAAGGTCCCTCGACTACTTTCAATTTTCAAGTGAGTTCTCTCAAACTTTGTTTGTATTGCCCTTGTTGTGTTTTTGTGTCTATGTTTTTCAAGTATTTTTAGGTTAGAAAGTACTCGTTTCTTCTTGAGGGTGCGAACATCGTTCTCCAGTGGTGTTCTTAGGTTTTGTTTAGACCTTCGTAGGGCGATTTTTTGGCCTTTTGGTTGGTCCCCTTTATCTGTTTGTTTGCTTGTAGAATGGCGAGAGGTCACAAAGAGGCTTCCACTAGTCAAGCTGGGTGTAAGAGGAGGACCCCTCGAGAGACAACCCACTAGAAGTAAGTCTGGCCAAGCAGTTATGTTCAGAGAGGACTTGAGTGTCCTTTAAACAAGTCCCACCTCCATTGTGATTGAGATGGCAGAGGCTTGAACTACTCGATTAAATGTATTTTTTACTGATAATGTGTCGTTTATTTTACCCGAGAGCACTTGTTATGTGACTTTGCCTCCCGCCCTTCCCCTTTTCAGTGAAGCAACTTATACTACTAGAGCACCTCCTGCACTCATACACTCGAATGTCTTCCGGATTCTTATGGTTTGTAGTGTGCTAAAATTTCTTTACCAGTTAGATATTTCGCTGGTAGAGATTTGTTTTATTTACACCTTGAAGCTTGGGATTGAGGGCCACCTATCTATGTTTCACCACAACCCCTCACATAGTTATTAATTTTTACAATCCTGCCCTGTGCTCTCAAGGTTAAAGCTTTTTAAAGGGGTTGTTTTGGTTAAAGGTCTGTGGTACAAGACGCCGCCTCTGTGTGGCTTCCTTGGACCCGAATCGGGCCTCATTCCCAAGTTTTAGCCGTTAGACTTATAATTCTCCCCCCCTAGCTCGTCATACTTACACGCCCCACTGTAATCTTGCATGTTTTGACATGTTCTTCTTCAAATTTCAGAGTGGCAGATCGCAGTGCGCAGGCCTGGTAGTTAGTTAGGCTGGAGAAGGCCAGTTTGTAGAGCATCACGCTAGATTCTCGTGGTATGATCACCTCAGCAGTGAGCGCAACCACTGCAGCACCTCCTTATCTATGAAGAACTCTAGGACCTAGGTGCACCCCCTTCCCTTACATAGTTCCCATCACGCTCATCCATTACAGCAAGAGTCATATTAGGGCAAACACTTTACTCGCCTAACTTCCTAAAGTCGATCCCAGTAACTCTTCAAAGGTCCGCTAAGATTCCTGCCGAGACTCCGCCAAGAAACCCTACTACTGGCCCCACCATTAATCGCTTCTGGAAGAACAAGATTATCGGCTTACCCCTAATCGAGGAAGAAGAAGAAGAAGGGCAAGATCATAGCTACCGTGCCGGGTTTCGTAGGGCTTGGGGATTTGGTGATCTTGGGTGCTATGGACCCACTAAGTATCTGACGAAAAGCTTCAAAGATATGGTTTCAGATGAAGAGGCTCAAAGGAGTCTTCTAGACAATGATTGGTGGGACTCCCAGAGCTAGCCTGTTAGCCTTAACAAGATTGTAAAGGTTATCGCCTTGTAGATGTTTACGAGGTTTGTGCATCGCTAAAGGATGGGGTTTCACTTGGGCCTAGCAATGTCGATAGAAGGAGGGAGGCTCCCCCGAGGCGCCGGTTGGGTCATGAAACCCCTGCCAGCTTGTAAATGCTAGCCCCACAGCTGAGCGGGGCCCTCTTTAAGTCGGTGCTAAACTCACCCATCAATCCGATGAAGTGACTTCACTTTCACAGACATGCTCGCTTCTGTCTCCGATGTCGCCTAGTTGATTATCAAACCACTAGAACCCCAACCATAGGACACTTATGTCACTACACATGTTAGACTTCACCCACTCAACCTTCGTGATACCGGTGTAGTACTTTTGAATAGTACTTCAACTCCTTCCCTGACTATTTCGATAAAAAAGTTTCAGACCAACGCGTGGTCAAGACAAATGTAACCTTTCAACTATGATTTCAATGAGACATCTCAGAATGTGTATGGCTTTGTCTTCAACGCTGATCATGTGTCTCATGTTATGATTTCCTTCTAATTCCTTCCTTGTAGTTGTCAACATCTGAATATGGCGTACAGCACGGGGGCTTCACCATAAGCTGGAAGATGCCGAGAAGCTATGGCTCTATGCTCGGTCCACTGCTTCCAAGCACCACGCACTAGAAGGCCTAGGCAATGCCAAGGCAATGTAACATCCCAAAAATAGCCTTCTTGTTTTATTATTTTACTTTATAGTATTTCCATACTATTTTTTTACTTATTCTATTACGTTATTGGTTTTTAGTGATAGAAATACTGAGATAAGGGAATGTAATTTAGAATAAGTATGAAGGACTAAATGCAAAATGAGAAAACAAAGCCAAAAATAGATAGCAAAAACAAGGCCTGTAATGGATTTGTGAGAGATAAGACCAAAATTGGTCTTCATCGGGTATTTCACGCTTTGGAAAAGTGGTGAGAATCCAGAAAAGCGCTGGTTCTGAGAAGAGCCATTGTCAGGATTGCTCTCCATTTGTTCCTCAAGTTTTCAGTAAGAAAAGAGAAGAAAAAAGCAAGCCTACTGGAAGTGCTTTCTCAAAGAAGAAAGCAAGGTATGGATTCCTTTGATTTGTTAGAGAAAGTCCTTAATCCATTTCGCTTTTTGTTCTTAGGAGAACCTAACTCTTCCATCATTGGGTAATTTGTTCTTGAATTAGAGTTGTATTGCTTTGGATTGTTTGTTGCCAGGGGGTCTTAAAGACTAAGAAGTGGTAAAGAGATTTTATGTGGTTTTGAAGGAATTGTCACATAAAGTTTTTTTTTTTCTTCCAAACCCATATTTGTTTTATTTTGGGGCCATAACTGCCTTGAACTCCAAATTGGATGATTCCAATTTGAGATGGTTCATAAGAATCTATGTTGGTGTTTCCATGATGGACTAAAACAAAGTCTAGAAACAGGAAAATTTCTAGGTTATGGCAACGTTTTTGTTTTGGCCATAACTTGGCCATTAGTCATCCAAATTAAGTGATTCTAGTTGATAAAGAAAACCCTTAAGAGAGGTAAACCCACAAAATTACAGAAGGTACCAAGAAGAAACCTGACCCTAAGTCCCCTGCTTTAGACTAAGTGAAAATAATGTAAGTCTGGTTATTCCTATTTTGGTATTGTTTTGGTGTTTTGGCCATAAGTTAAGTTGTAATGAACCAAATGAGATGATTTCAATTTATACAAAAAATAGACTCATATGGCTATCATTTTCTTAAGGGAAGTTTGGGTAAATATAATATTTGTTCCTTAGAAATTTTCTGTTTAAGGTGTACCTGGGCAGAACTCAAACTTCCCTAACCAAGCCCTAGCATGCAATTAATTGATTTTTCTTTGTTTGTTCTCCGATTGTGAAGAATTTGAAGATGGATTAGGGCTGTGATGATAAAACCTGAGCAAAAATCGATTCAAAGAATAGAGACAAGAATCGGCCAACTCTTTTGGTTTGATTCTTCTTGTTACTTCTCTTTGTTTTGCTTCAGAGCTGATTTTGTCATCAAACCTCGGTGTTGATATAAATTCTGCATAAAGCCTTGGTTTGAACCATAAATAAATTGGAGCTAAGTGTTACACTGATCTCATGTGACTAAATATGAAAAAAGGAAAGGCAATGTGCTTCAGACTTATTCGTGCCGTAATTCTATCTCCCAAGCTGTAGGAATTATAGCTCGTCTAGCATTGTAATAATCGTGGGAATCCACAGTCATCTCCACTGTGGGAGTTGGTCTAATTTTATCGACCAAAGAGCTATTCTCCACAAAAATTGTAAATTAAGGAAATTGTAGGGGTCATGGTCAAGTTGATCAAGTGATTGGATTGATTTGAATGTTTTGTGAGAAAATAAGACTTAATGTCGTGGTGGATTTTGGTCCCACCCACCTCCGACTGTAACAAATCCCACCTTTTTTTTTTTTTTAACATTTTTACAACCTGTCATCTAGAGCCATTCGATAAATGAAGGTCTTTGATGAAAGATTTCCATTCCTTTAAACGCCTTTGAAAAGAAGATGCCATTTAAATACTGTCAACACTTTGTTCCCAATTAATACGAACCTTTAGTTTGCATTTAACTGCCACAACGAAAATCCAAGGTGATCTCGTTTCACACATTGTCAAGAATATGCCAAACTAGGGTTTTTCATAAATCATTTGCACAAGTGAATAACACCACACAATCCATTGAGGTTCAAAAGAGGAATTGAGGATTAGTACCCTTGGATCAAAGTGGAGTTTCCACCCTAGAATCCCAAGATCAAGGGTTTAGAAATCCATGGAACTTATAAAACAGTTATAATTGAAGCGATGTTAATCATAAAAACAGTACTTGAGAAAATCAGAATTCAATTGTAAGATCTAAGAATGTAAAATGTGAAATACTATAATTGAAAACAAACCAATTGTTCTTGTAGAAAGATTACAAGAGCTTGAATTGTAAAAACACCAAAATAAAAGAGTCTTCAACTGGACCCTAGAATCTTAACTCAGCAATGGAGAGAAACCCTCTTCTATGAAAACTCAACCCTAGCAAATAAAAGCCGGCCATTACTTGTGTCCTCTGCTTTTATACCCCCTCCAATGTGATTCCCATTTTGGTTCCGTCGACAAGAGTGCCCTCGCATGCACGAAATTCCCGGACAAATCTCGCATCGGGCATGTACCGCACACATTAGTGGATGCGCACCGGTACACTTCACTACACTGTCAATTTTTCGAGACATGTACCCCAGACAATTTGTGTTATACCTGGCACAATGTGCCCATCACACTTTTAAGGTGTACCGGTGACATGAATGATGACTCGGTGAGACACTGGGTCCCTCTGTGCTTCTCGCATGCCTTAGTTCCCGAGACTTCGACAATTGTTCGCCCGCATCCGTAGTGCTTCATATTGGGCTCCTTAATACATCCTGTGCTACTTACGTTTAAACCCGAAAGCACCACAAGCCCAAAAACACAGAAGAAATTATAAAAGCACCATCCCATGCCAAATGTAAAACTTCAGATTTAGATGCTAAATTCTACTAATTATTGCTCAAATGTGTATTTAACACACCTCAACCCATCCCTGCTAGTCCCAAATTAAAGGATTTGTAGGATCTAACTCAAATTCACTAGGTATGAATCTTCACTGCGCGCTTATTACCGAAGCAGAATCTCAAAATAGAAATCAGGAATAAAATATTTCACCCACTTTAAAGTATGCACCATCATGACTCATTTAAACCAACCACATTCTACCCAATGAACATTATAACAGTTAACACAAATTGGTTATTCTCAAACAAGGATTATGGCTTTAAGAAAATGTAAGGTAGTCTTGCAAGTAAGGAACTGTATGGGAACTATATGGTAAGCAAATCATATAACAATGGAACACATAAACTACTATGCATAATGCTCAATAAACAGAAAGCAAATGATATAAAACAAAGAGGTCTTTACTGAATAATCCAGCTGATTTTTAAAAAGAAAAGGTAAAAGATCGAAATGGCAAGGTTATGCAGACATAAACTGGGTCTACTCACCCCAGCTACAACACCACCTAGTTCAGTTTAAATATAGCTAGCAAAAGATCATCCCTATCCTCCGCTCGAAGAGAATGCACTCGCTCCACACGTCATCTACCCTTCAGACCCCCCAAACTGAGAAGCAGTGACACCAGCCATCACGGGCTCTCCTGAAATGGGACTCAAGCTTCAAAAGACGGTCATCCAATTACTGCTTCCCGTAATGCACTGAACTGATCTCATCCACGCCTTCCATCCTCTTCAATGGCAGCGTACCAATGGCAGCTGGGTCGTGGATGATGTGATCCCTGAGAAGTTGCATCAAGGTAATCGAGGGCTAAGGGTCTAGTGGGATGTCACTGCCTCGCCTCGCCTTATTTGTGATCGTCCCCACCTTGTGTAACAACCTCTTTTCTTTAACTGTTCCCCTCATCCCCGCTTCTTCTACAATACTAGTCACAAGTGAAGGGAACGGAATATGCCGGCTTGCACGCGAATATTGTAAGAAATCCCTCATTGCGCACCATATGACTAATGGAGTAGAGTCAATCGCCTTCCCGCCATAACTCGCATAAAAACTGAATCTCCGTTTTCGCTTTGGACTTTTCATTACCCTTCAGCCACTTGATTGTGAATGATCTGTTCATCGTGGCGTATTCGCTTTTGAGTTTCAGAACGAATTTTCTTCGCCAAATCACCGGGCACGGCGTTGCACATAGCCTTTCGCGAACAACCTGGCATCGGTCGCGAATAGCCCCGAGCGGATATGGTCGGTCCGGCGCATCGTGGCGATTATAATGTAGGGCTACAGCGCCATCTAATGTGAGCACACGGCCGCTTCCCATCACCGGAGCCTCCAATGACGGCTTTCAACCTCACTGATTTTCCTTCCAAAGTTGGCGTGAACTCCAATCATCATGTAAGAACTCGGCTTAACTTTATGTGCGCACGAAATGCATATTCCCGTTTCCCGATAATCCTCTCACGTGATGAGAATATAAAACGCTTCCACCCCACCCCTCTCGCAGCTGGAAACCCCTATTTGCACTGACCGCCCATTTTTCTCTGGGTTCGAACACTGAGTTCGCAAACACGTTTCTATCTCTTCATCATTATCACAATGATAATTCCTCACTCTTCCGAAGAGGATGCAAATTCGCTTTTCCTTCCTTTTCACCGGTTGAGAGGCATCGATTTTCTTCTTCACCGCTGTCCACAGAGAACTGATGCCTCCCTTCCGATATTCTTAGAACGCGCCAAAGGAGAAGTAAGATAGCATCAACTACTGTATGGCTCAGATATATATCATCAGATTCAAAACCCTGATTTCTGAACAAAGACTCGCCGCCTGCCCTCAAGACATTAAGACATGTTTTCCACTGATACTAATGTGTTGGTAAACTCCCAACCACCAAGTACCGAAAAATAACAACCAAACCCAACAAAACAAATCCATGTATAATAAAGAGGAGATCAACAATGCTAGTAGGGATTGGTAGGGGCTTACCATCAGCTAATCGACTAATAAACAATCCGAATCGGACTGAAACCTCGGCAGAAGCAATCAAACTTAGAGACACTTGTGAGGAAGCAACCCGCTAGGGGCTCAACTTGTGGAGGTCAAAGCAGCCTGGAAATGAAGAGCTTCTCAAGTTTTCGGGATTAAAAGTCCCACGCCCACCTCGACACGTGTGTACCCCAAGACATTAGCGACAAATTCAAAGACACTCACACCACCGCCCCACTTTTGATCAGGTTGAATCCCAGACACGTTTGTTGTACCTACATTATCTCGCTCACCAAGCTGGAGCAAGTCACTGGCTTACTTTTTAAGTTTAAATCAGATTAATATCTCTCAATCTTTCCTCTCCGTTTCTAAAGATGAAATCCATGTCCCGCATACGCTTTCTTTAAGTCAGACTTTATTAATTCCCAGTTCTCAACCGATTTTTTTTTTTCATATATTTTTTTTTCTTTTTTTCTTGAATATATATATATATATATATATATATATATATATATATATATATATGTTATATATTATATATACATATATATATATATATATATATATTTCACTTTGAACAAGGTGCCACTATGCATTTCACCTTCCAACCCATCCCGGTTTTGTCGCATGTTCACTTTTTCTCGTTCAACCCACAACCGACCGATTCAGACTATCACTATAATCTATTCTTTGATACCTTCAATCTCTCCATAAGATCCACCATTGCTCCACAACCTGACATTCCTACAGTTCGAATAACTCCTGCAACTTTAAGCTCAAATGGGAGCAAGGGGTGAGACAATACGTGCTTGATAGATGTATAGAAATAATGGCCTTCTAATCATTTTCCAATATGTAAGATGTTCATAAAGACCATAATGCATGAAGTTAATATGACCGCTAAATTGATGCACAAATGGGAAGCAATAACAAAGTAAGATCGCAGAAAATTGACTATAAGCTCAGGGGTTCAGGTGAGCAAGAAGAGTGAGGCCAAAAGGGACAATCCACAGAGATACAAAGTTGAGCTGTGTATGCTTGTTAAGATGTACACATAAGATGATTGTAGAGAGGCATGAAATCATGGAAGTGCCAATAAGGTGCAAACATAGTACTCAAAGAGGTTATTTTGGAAAATTTTGACCCATCGAACATGTTGTAACTAGCGCATAGTTACGCTCAACCAAAGGTACACCTACTCCCACACAATGTAAACAAGCATTGTCCAATCGAGAAACTAAGGGTACCCCCACAACAAAATGGAAGGTGGCATAGAAACAAGGGCCCCAAGGGTTTTTTTTTTTTTTTAGAATGCAAGGAAAATGAAGTAAAAACAATAAAAATAATATAAGAAACAAAATAAACAAATCAAACTATATACAATGCTGAGAACGAAGCTACTTGGAATGAAAGTCTGTAGAGCTGTCTACCAAATCCTCAGATGTTCGCGGAGAGAAATGCCTCGAGGAATGGTTTGAGGCGCTAGTCATTCACCCAGGGAATTTCCAAAGTGGTCCTGATTAATCTCCACTACTTCAGATGGATAATCCACTAACGTATGAATGGGCCAACAACGAGAGCTTTTAGCTTGTCTTGAATAGATGCGCAAGCTGGAGTCAGACAAAGAAGACCTTCCTCGGGGTTTGGTTCGAAAAGCTTTCCTAGTACAGATTTTTTCATGGAACAACTTGAGCCGCTTTTGAAATCGGAGCCATACTTAATTTCTCCAGCTCTTCGTTCATTCGGGCCTTAAATATCTGGCCGCCACCATTGAGTTAAATCACAAAGTTCTAATAACTTCAAGAAGCTCTCTCAAGGTGTTCCATTTTTAACCGGGCAAATGGCAAGCTCTTGCCAAACCAGCCGATATGTGGAGACATACCAAGAACAATGAAGGCAAGACTGGTGAGCTCAAAGAGCACTGTAAGACTGGAGTAATTCAATCTTTTCGATTCGGGGCAACCGCCTTTTCTAAAATATGTTTTATCTCCTATTAGCTAGCTCACTTGACCATCAATCTCGTGGGTGGTGGTCAAGTTGGACACTTTATGGGTGGACTGGCTATTTTTGCACGATTTTCAAAAGATCGAACAAGAAAAGTGGAGCCCATCACTAATAATCGTGATGAGGAGTTCCAAAACGAGGCAAAAATATGTTCCTTTATAAATTTCAAAACAACCTATGGTCACTGGGTTCTATTGAATTGCCTCCAACCCACTTAGACACATAATCAATAGATAATAGAATGTAAAGATAATTCCAATAGGAAGGGGGAAAAGGCCCCAGTTCATGCCCCAACAATCAAAGATTTCAATAATTAAATCAGGAGGCATCATGTTTCGTTTAGATCCTCCGTTGTCGGCATTGAGCACAAGATTCAAGGGTAAATCAAAAACAATCTTAAATAAGAGGCCGTAGTAAACCTTTCTACTGAAAATCTTATCTCAGCTTTTCCATGGCAGAGAACGTTTCCCACATGCTTCCCTGAATGGAAAAAGGCTAGGATCTGGGCTGCTCATCATCATTAGGTACATCTTCTCAATATTTTATCTGGATGTATTTAAAGATAGATATGGATCATCAAAATAATACTTCTTAATATCCGTCAAAATTTCTTTTCCATCAGGGTGTCCATTTGCGGTTGAATTTGACCTGCGGACTAAGTAGTTCACAAATGTCGCGATACCATGGGCACGAACAAGAGTAAAGAGTCAAGCCATCGTGAAAATCCACGCCTCTAAGGGCAGCTATGAGAGTTAGACTGAACTAATCGAGATAAATGGTCGACTACATTCTCGCAACTCCCTTTTATCTTTACACGACAATTCTCGCATGTGAGGATCCACCTAGTTAACCTGTTTCAGAGTCCCGCTAGAGAGCAAGTACTTCAAAGTCGCATGATCCCCGAAAATGGCTGGGCTGTGGGGAGCCAACAATATATGACCCAAATTTTTCTGTAGCAAGACAACAGCCAGAAACTCTTTTCTGTGGTCTGTAGTTGGCCCGGCGTGAGTCTAGTGTCCACCGGGCATAGTAAAATGACAAAGCCTTTGTCTTCCCTCCTCGTCTCTAACACGCTCTATGGTATAATCACTTAAGTGTAATATGATCTCAAATGGGAGGTCCCAATGCCAGGTAATCGCACGACGCATGCACGATGACTAAGAGATGTTTTGGAATTATAAAGCAGGCACAAGCTTAGACTATGTGAAAGGGACATCTTTAGTGTAAGCAGTACATATGGCCGGCTATGGCACTAAAATCTTTATAGACCCCATAGAAACCAGCATGGATTCCAAGAATGACCTTATGTCTCTAACACACCTTGGGGGAGTAGGTTGGAAATCACCCACTTTGGCCTTATCAACTTCGATTCCATCTTGATACTATGTGGCCTAAGACACCTCTCAGGTTACCAAGAAATGACATTTTTCCTCCCAATTTAACACAAGATTTTTCTCGACACCTCTCCAAAACCCAATAGTTCTCTAAACAAATTCAACGAGTCAATTAAAACTCGAGAGGAAACTCATCCATGAAGATTTCCAATATGATTTATCATGTCACCGAAAATTCCCATCATGCATCGTTGAAAGTTCCTGTATCGCACAATCCAAAAGGCATTCAGAAGGCGAAGGTACCAAAGGGCAAGAATGTAGTTTTTTCTGGATCTCTCCAAAGCTATCTCAAATTTGAATGTACCTCGAGTACCCATCAAGAAACAATAGAATTCATGTCTCAACTCTCTAACACGGATCAACAAATGGAAAGGGAAAGTGGTCTTTCCTGGGCACAAGATTCAGCTCAGAATCTGGCGCACACCTCCAACCTAAGTGACACAAGTAGGATGAGCTCATTATTTCTACTGGCGACTACAAGAACTCCGCATTTCTTAGAACTACCGTGTTGGGCTAACCCACTTGCTATCTCAATAGGATAAATACCCTCATCCAAGAGTTTTAAAACTTCCTTCTTTACCACTTTTCATTATCGGGTCTGCAATGTCTCATGGTCGCTTAGAAATGTTTAACATCCTCTGCTTTAATTTATGTGTGCATCAAAGGACCTGATTCCTAATATCCGCAATTGTCCAAAATTTAGGCACTCTACAGACTCATATTCTCAAAAGTTGACTTTCTTATCCAATCTATGAGGCAGACATATACCATCGGGAAAAGTCTCTTCATCCCCAGGAAGGCCTCATTCGAGAAAAAGGGTAAAAGGGTTTAGCTCTGCTTAGGGTGGCTTTTCCCGAGGGTAATGCCCTCCTCATTTGGTGGCAATGGTTCAAATTTAGGTGCCCACCCATTAACTTCCAATACCAAAGATAGCTCAATTACAGAGTGTAAAAACTCGACTGCAATAGGTCAATACTTCCTCATCCCAACCTGGTCACTAAGCATGCCTTAAGAGGACTTTTACTCATGTGGGACATTATCCAAGTGTTTCGTATTCATAGAATCAACCATGCTGACTCCCAGCCACACATCTTCTTCATCCCCCCATTCCTTTATAGTCATTATTATGTCCAAATTATCAAATTATATCAAGTAAATGATAGTGTCTATTAGTCAGCCTTTACAATGTATATACTGGCACAAAGGTACTTGCTAAGAATGGTCGCATCAAGAATTACCGAACCGAGTCTCTATTTTACCACAAATGAGTGTCAGCACAAAAAATCCACGGGAAATAGAACTTATCCACTTCAGACTAATACATCCTTACTATCCCTCTAGGAATTTTGATTAATTACGGTCGCCTAATTGGAGAGTGATATTGGTCAAGTTCTAATTCTCCTAATCCTGTGTCCACATATACCCCATTAGGCAACAAATTAACACTTGCCCCAAGTCCTCACTGGGTGCGTGTCCCAAACTTTGAATTTCATTACTATAGAAAATAGTAGGCTTCCTCGGGTCTTTGTATTTTATGTTGTTTCTAATTAGTGGAGGTAGATTTGCCTCTAGCTTCATGAAGGCCTCTCGCTGACACACCCCACTTCCTTTACCATGCACAAACTTTAGAAATTTAGCATATGATGAGATTTGGTTTAATGCAGCATCTAAACAAGGAATGTTCAATTCTTACTTGTTTGAACAAATTTCATGATCTCCTCGAATGGTTATTCACTTTCTTCGATGCCTCACCCATGAGGTATGGAGCTGAGGGATATGGGCAGACTTGCTCGTCCTTTGCTGATCAATACTCATTCGTATTAGGACATGAGAGTTTGTCTCGCAACTCATCCTCTCTAACAACACCACTTGGAGACTTGAGTCAGTCTTAATGAATGGCTTCACAACTACCTTTCCACACTTCTATAGTAAAGGACAGCAAATTTTACAAGGTTCAAAGGTACCCCTCAATTGGTCCTCAAACTTCCTAAACTATTTCGACCTTGTGGATTTTGAATGGGTTGAGATGGAAGTTTCTCTTTCTTGTTGAAGGCTACCATAAGACGAGTTAACTTGGCTATCCGAGATCCCCACATCATTCTGTGGCAGCTCTGACCTTGCCTGATCACTGGTTTGTTCAACCGTGTAACCATATCCCCGTCCTAATTTTTACAAGATATGGCTATCGGTGAGGATGGAGTCCCTGACTCCGATGGTTAGAACCTTGATTAGTGGTTCACAGTGAACCTTTGATACCTGGATTCGAACAGTGGAATGGGATTTGTAGCCATGGTTTTGGTAATGAGGACCGTGGTCAGCTGGGCAAGATTCGTCCCTCCTTCATTCCTCCAACTAAAATTGGGGTGCTACCCCATCCAAAGGTTATATGTTCCTGCATCATGGATATTGAAAAAGCCCCTTGCAATTAAGGGTATCAATTATCTATTTGAATTGCGCCTTTACTGAGTGAAGGTTTCCTAGGCACTTCTGATGGTTAGATGCTGTAGATCATCGCATACAATGCACGTGTTTCCTCCAATTCGGGTCCAGGAAGCAGGGTATTCGAGGTAATAGGCTACCTCATGCACCTTTTCTATCTCTATGGGCACTCAGCTTCCTTGTTAAATTAGCAATTTTTGCTCAGAACTCATCATTTTCTTAAGTGACGGATTCCGCCATTGACAAAAGCATATGCACTTTAGCAAAGTGTCTACGTGATGCTGAATCCCTAAGTTCGAGCATCTCGCTATAGTGCCAGAGTTGATTGCTTCCTAGCACTCTTTCATAGAATTACCCCGCACATCATCCGGATGTACGCTTATTATTCGTGGACAACTCTTGATTTAGCATGCACATATTTGTCTCCACATCCAATCCATGGTGAGGGATAGCATGGAGGAGATCCTATATCTTTCCCATACCCAAGCAGCTAAACCTTGCCTCTCACCTGTGTTTTGTTAAAAGTTCTCAATTGTCGCATGAGAGCATTAGTAATGCGGTGTGCTGAAAATTTGTTGAGGAACCTACCGCTTATTTTCCCATGTAAAGATTTAATTAGGCGCTATGAACGAAACCAAATTCTTTCAGCTTCCTTAAAGCAAAAGGAAATAAAACTAAACAGACATGGAGGGTGAGCCAAGAGAAAGAAATGCACCACAAATTCAAATCTCTCATGAATGAATATGTCTCCGATTCTAACCTCTGATACAAAGAATTCATCATTTCACTTCATTAGAATTTGAGTGGCCCTCTTCTAAGAAGACGAATGCAAGAATTGGTTATAGTCCTTGAGGTCAGAGATTTCTGGGTTCTTTCCACATTAGAGTAAAGGGAGCGGGGAGACCTCTATATTGATTTTGTTGGAAGTTAACATTCCCCTCCCTACTACGGTACTCTGGGAGTGTAGCCTCGTGTTGTGGAGGTTCATGCCAAGAGTCCTTAATGGGTTAACGGGAATCCTTTGAGTATGTTCGTTAAACGGAGGTTGCGATTACGGTGATCCATTGAGGTATAATGTTATCTTGAGACAGTGACTAATTGATTTCTCGGAATTTCAGGAGGCACTATTCTTACTAGACAGCGCTGCTCATTGCGAGCAAACGGCATCACACTACGCTCTCTCGGTCAGAAGCCACACATAGATTTCTCACTAAGACAAGTAGTAAAAAAATAAAATGAAAAAATAAAAAAAAATGGAGGCATGCCAGTTGTGTACAATTGCAAATTACCTCTAGCTCTCTTCAAGTCTTGTGTTGTGGTAGCCACATCCATGACGGCTTGAAATGTAAATCTTTGATAGTGTGCCAAATTCTATTTCCCAAAGCGTAGGAATTCACGATTGTCTAGCATTGTATCTTTTTGTGGGAATCGGGTCATCTCGGGGGTGTGATACAATATTTTTATCGGCCAAGTAGTTGTCTCCCACAAAAAGTGTAAAATTAAGAGGAAATGTAGGGTTCAGTATTGTTTGATCAAATGATTGATTGATTTGAATGTTTTAGAAAAATAAGAGAGCGAATCTTTGGTATTCTTAGGGTTCCACTCATACGATCAAATCAGATCCCACCTCTTATTTTATCTAGGAGCCATTGATAAATGGTCTTTGATGGAAAATTTATCTTTAAGCGCTCTTTTGAAAGAAGGATGGATAAATAATGTTGAACACTTGTTCCCTGATTAATCTGAACCTTTAGTTTGCATTTTAATCAACCACAATGTGCAAGGTGATCCTCGTTCACACGTTGTCAAGAATATACCAAACTAGGGTTTCATAAATCATTTGCCTGAGTGAATAATACCACACAATCCATTGAGGTTGAAAGAGGAATTGAGGATTAGTACTTTGATGGAACGAGTTTCCACCTTAGAATCCGACATCAAGGGTTTTAGAAATCCATGGAACTTATAAAACGATTATAATTGAAGCGATCATTAATCATAAAAGCAGTGCCAAGAAATGAAATTCAATTGCAAATCTACAGAATAAAATGCAAATGCATATATCTAATTGAAAACAAACCAATTGTTCTTGCTGAAGATTATAAAAAATGGTGTAAAAACACGAAATAAAAGGAGTCTTCAATTTGGACCTCTAGAATTCAACTCAAAGCAATGGAGAAAACTCCTCTTCTATGAAAACCTAACCTAGCAGTCAAAACACATGCTTGTGTCCCTCTTGCTTTTATACCCATAATGTGATTTTCCATTTGGTTCGTTGACAAGTTCCCTGTTGTCTGGTCGAGTTCTGGACAAATCTACGCAATTTCCATGCGAGATGTCTTAGGGTACACATTAGTGATGTCACCCAGGTACACAATTCCTACTTGTCAATTTTACGCACATGTGTCTGGGGTACAATTTGTGTTGTGCAGGCACAATCACTCCTGCCATGTTTATGCAAGGTGTGCCGGTACATGAATGATGTCTTAGGTACTTCAGATCCTACAGTACTTTCCTTGTATTCTTAGAAGGTTCCCAGAGACTTGATCCATTGTTCGCCCGCATCCATTAGTGCTTCATATTAAGCTTCCAGGACACACATCCTTGCAGTACTAAGTTTTAAACTTTGAAAAGACTGCTGAAGTCTAAATATAGAAGAAAGTACAAGTACCTATCCTTATACTTTTAAATGTGGGTAAATTGTAGATTGGTGCTACAAATTCTGCTATAAATTATTACTTTCAAATAGCATATTATCACAATGCTATATATTATGAATCATGTTTAGTCGAATGTGTATTGGGTATGTGCTGGTTCGAGTTTTGGTACAAAATCCATTTATGTGTTTAAATTATGTTTCCAAATATGTTAAAAAGTTTGGTGTAATTGGGAAATATTAAGTAAAACTCATGTGTTAAGAGTGAGTTAAAATGGAAGAAAAGTGGTGGATTATGGCCAAATGCAGATCACATTTCTATGAGATTATATGTAATTTTTATGTGCAAAATTATTGACTTGGAATAAATTGGTTTTTTAAAATGAGTTTATTGGATGATTAACTGATGGTAAAATGAACATAATTGTTTGTAAACTTGCATTATTGTGAATTCTGTGAATATAATCCACTAATAACTTTACTATGACTAATTTATTGATGCTATAGAGAATGTCTAGCCGTCATATTCGAGTTAGGGATAGATTAGTTTACCAATAAGGATAAATGTAAGCGATGCATAAATGATATGTTTTATGGCGACATGTCGATCCGTAACCGATGGGGCGTGTCGGTAGTGCACATAAAAATACCAGTGTAAAAAATAAAGCTGATCAGCCTTCGACAAAATAATCTGCGAGTTATTAAGTGTTAAGCAGAGCCCGTGACCCCAATGAGACCATATCGGTGATTCTACATTATCCTCGCACGAAAATTTGATTAAATTCATTTAAGAAAATTATTAATAAATGTGCTGGTGTGTTTTGTGACAAAAATACTAGTATATACGAGCATGAAAGATGTGAATTACTAATTGATGTTTTTATATATGCGAGATAAAATGAATGAGCGTTAATTAAATATAAAATGTTACATATAATGTTACATTGATCACCACGAGCAATATCTTTGAAATGTTTGGAAATATGTTGAATATGTTATGACCCGAAGTAAATGGCATACACCAGCCTGAATATTGCCATAGCACATATACATATTGTGTTGATTGTTTGACATGAGAATAGAAAGCGTAAGAACCACTAAGCATGAAAATGCTTGGCGCATTGATTTCTCGAACAATGCAGTCTTAGTGTGATAGTGGGAAGAATGAGACCAGGCATAAAGTCATAGTCCTCTGACTCGAGTATACGAAAATGCTCAGTTTCATGCATACCCACTTCATTTCATATGATATCATGCAGTTATTTTTATGGAAATCAGATGTTAAGTCTTCTCATGGATATGAGAGTGAACTCCGGTAATATATTTTGTAATGTTTTGGAAAGGCATGGAATGCCATTTAGTATCAATAGGTTGTCTCCCCAAAGAATAGATATGGGTCAACTCTTGAGAGAGTGATGGATGTATATATTTCTCATATTAATGAATGTATTATGTGATAATCATATATATATGTTTTATATGAAATGTGTTTTGACAAATGTGGTTTCATGTGGTCCGCGTCTCGGATCCTAGTTCACCGTTGGAGTGGCTCGAGGCCGACGGGTGAGAGTCAACCTTTGGGAGCGGATAGCAGGGAGGATGAGGCTAAAGAAAGGGGCTCGAATTTTGCCCGGTTGGTTGCGATCCTTGTGGGTGACCACAAAGGAAGCCCAGTGGAGGATGAGTTGGCTAGGGTTCAAGACACCACGGAAGTGTTATGAAGAGGCTAGGCAGGGATGAGGTGAAATTGCTCACACGGAAGTTCAGAGCAGACTTCCTTCTTTAGAGACCAGGGCGTAAGATGAGTGTCCTCCCTCTTTGTCCCAAGCGACCTAAATGAGAAGCGTTGAGGACTACCGAAGGCTTTAGGCTAATATTTTCTGCTGGATCACAGTGTTGTATGTTCAAAGCACAACCTTTTATGGAGACTAGTAGGGAAGTTCTGATGGTATGCTTTCGACTCCTCTGGCCCACTTCCTTCGAGTTCTTAGTGGTTGGTGCCCAGACCCCATCATCCATTGGGGCCTGCCAGATTCGAGGTGGATCGGGGCAGACGGCGAAGGAACCTGTGAGATGAGTGCTCTGGGCGATTAAGCTTTTGTCCCTCTTTTCTTTTCCCCCCTTTCTTTTGTTGAAGTTTCTATAAGGGGCCTCGTTTGACCACTTTAATATATACGAACTTTCATGTGATCATTGACGCCTTTCGACGTATTAATGAAATATAATTTTCTTTTTTTACTCATGCAATGAATCTCGTTTCTTTCACATCCTATTCATGAATTTTTACTAGGATAGTTGCTTTAGGGATTTCAATGTTAAGTTTTATAAGAGCTAGAAGCTGGTAGGGTTCGCACATAGGTCAATAGGCAAGGCACCATTTTTTGGCCTTAACTTTAACCAACAGGCTAATAGTCGTTGTTGTGCTTAGGCATGTGCCAGTATTCTAGAAGCTAGCCTGGTCTTTTGAAAGTGCCAGCAGGTTTATAGCCACATCTGGTCTTTTGAAAGTGTCAGCAAGCTTAGAGCCACATTTGGTCTTTTAAAAGTGCCAGTAGACTTAGAGCCACATCCAGTCTTTTGAAAGTGTTAGCAGGCTTAAAGCCACATCTAGTCTTTTGAATGTGCCAGCAGGCTTAGAGCCACATCTAGTCTTTTGAAGTGCGGCGTGATATTAGAGCCGCATACAGTGTACTAAAGAGTGCTAGTAGGTTAAGCACATAAGGTCTTGAAGTGCCAGTGGGTTGTGAGCCACATCCCCAGTCTTTAAAAGTGCTAACAAGCTTAGAGCCACATATGCTCTTTTGAAAGTGCCAGCAGACTTAGAGCCACATCTGGTCTTTTGAAATGGGGGTTATTCCAAAAATTGAAGGAAATAATGCCTTTAAAGAACACATGATGATTAAGTAACATTCAAGGCTGAAAGAAGATGCTAAAGAAAATTTATTTAGTATAACCCACATAAGAAAATTTACTAATATATGCCTTTTAGGTGCATAGCATTCCACATTCAGACATAGTGCCTCGTCGATTTATTTAATCGCGTGCGACCAGCGGCCCCACTCTTACAATCACATATGGCCCTTCCCAATTTAGCTGGAATTTGCGAGTCGCTAGGTCAGCCGTGTTTTCAAAGAACCTTCTCAGGACTAGTCTCCTTCTCGGAATGCACATGGCTTTACATGCTTGTTATATAGGTTTTTCAGTCTTTGTTGTGGCGCTATCGTCGGCATGCTCTGACGATGGTAGCTTTAACGGAACTTTCGTCATCATATCTAAGTCTTTGGTGATGAAACTCAACATTTGATTTTTCTGTGATTTCAGATCCAGTATTGGGTATACTAATCTCATGTAGTGCCTTCAGCCCCATAAATAAAATGAGCAGGGATAACTTCGGTCGTCTTCGGCCGATTGTTCTATAGGCTGAAAAGAACTTAGGTAGCTCTTCTACCACTGCCGCTGAATGTAGACTTTTCAAAGTCGTAAAGAGAGTCTTATTAGATGCTTCCGCTTGACCATTGCTTTGTGGGTCTGCAGCGGGGGTTGAGTACAAATTTTATGATTTTCAACTCATGGCATAGAGCACATGCTGCTATCAAATTGTGGTCCATGGTGACAATCGATGAGGTATTCCAGGCAGCGAATGATATTCTTCCACATGGGTGGATGGCGTGCTTGGCTCTTTGATGGAGCGAAGGCCTCGACCTATCATTCATTGTTAAAGTAGTCGGTGGCAACCAACAATAGCTTTTTTTGAGCTGGGGAAGTAGGTAGTGGTCTAACTATATCAATTCCTCACCGAGCAAAGGGCTAAAGGCTCATGATGGTGGTTAGATCTTGAGCTGGGACCCTTTAGATGGGGGCTTGTTGTTAGTGTGGTCGCACTTTCGGCGTAGGTGTGTTATCCACTATCATGGTTGGCTTGATAACAACCTTGTGTATGGGTGCAATGAGCTAAAGTTACATCGCTTTGTGGTTTCCGCACTATCCACCATGATGGGTTCAGTAATAGATATTGTCCTGATAAGTGATAAGACGTTTAAGATATGGCGAATCCGAGAGATCAACATATGGTGTCAGTTTCACACGGAAAACCTAGCCCCGATGACCCTGATCTGTGGGTTTCAATCCTGTTATCTGGTAGCTTTCCCGAGCTTAGATAACACATTATAGGGGTTAGCCAAGGAGAGGATTCTTCGTCTATCTAACTCACTTGGTCGGTCGTAATGGACGACACAGGCTGGTAGTAGACAGGAAGGAACATCGTTTCTCTTATCGAGGATGGATCTGACCATTGTTTGTGCTAAGCGATTCGCCTTTTCATTGAGTCCTTGGGATGTAACCGAGCTTCCAAGTCGTAAAACTCCTTGAGTCGTTTATGGCCGACTTAAGTACTTAACCATGCGTTAGTCTCGTGTTTCGTACTCTCCATTCACCTGTCCCACCACTAGTTAAGAGACGCTGCGTATGATGAGTTTTTCTAAGGATACAGACTTTACGAGGTCAACCCTAGCCAAGATTGCTTCATATTTAGTCTCATTATTGGACGTGGGGAAGCCCAACCATATGGCCTATTCTATCACTAAGTAGTTGGGGCTTTAAGTTGTGGCCCGACTCGAGAACACCATTGGAGAGAAGCGTTGTCACATTGAATCCATAGTAGTATGTCACCACTGGTCCACATACGGATGGACGACTTTTGCTAAAAAATTTCCAATATTTGTCCTTCAATGCCAATGAGTTTATACTAAATACTGAATTAGCTTAGTTGATTGCTCCTTCGGGCCATCGCTTCACGATAGGTCGACTTATGCTTATAGTGCCGTAAGGGAGATTGGTAAGCATGGCGATAAGTAATGCACGAAAGTAGAGAGTAGCTTCTTAGCTAACATGCGTAGGGCTAGTGCAACTTGTTCAAGACGGGTATACCGGGTTTCTAGTTCAGATAGATATTTTCTTATGAAGAATATTGGTCTCTACTTTCGTTTTTTGTCTTTGAACAATCTTTGCGCTTACTAAGACTCTATGCCCTTGAGGAACAAAGTGGAGTGTATTGCTGTACAGGGCTAGCATAATTGGCGGTTAGGTAATTCCTCATTCCAGCCGGCCCTTTTGGCTCCCCTTATAGTGATAAAAAATGGTTTTAACTGGTCCATGGAATGAGATATGAACCTCCCAAGAGCTACCAGCCACCCAGTTAGTTGCTATACTCCTATCTTGGAGGTAGGAGCTTAAGAGTCCATTATAGCTTTGAGATCAATGGAATTGGCCTCTATCCCTTTCTAAGTCACCATAAAGCCTAAAAACTTGCTCGAGCTAAATATTATCTCCGATCGGATTGTTAAGACGAGAGAAAGTGGCGATTCCACCTAGATTATTAAATCGAGATCATTCGAGACGAGGAAACGGGCAACTTTTGTTGAGGCGAGTTTCATCAAGGAAGTGCGATTACCGTGGCTAGTCAACATGGTGGTGGTTCACAAAAATCGGTCAAGTGGCAGAGTATGTGTCCTTAATGAAGCATGCGAAGATAGCTTCCCTTCCACGGAATAATGACCAATTGTTTGATGCCCATGACTAGGACACAGATCTTGTAGTTTATGGATGTTTTCTCTAGGTACCATCAAATTCCTATGCACCCACGACATAGAAGGCGATGTATTACACCTCACCCAGGGTTATATTTGCTATGATGTGATATATTTTCTATTCAAAGATACTAAGACAACTTATCAAAGGGTTATTGACTAAGATATTCATTCGTTGTTGGGTAACCTGATGGAGGCTTATATCGGCGACATGCTTGTGCAATCTAAAGACGCTTCAACCACCAAGCATCTACAAGGGCCACTTTGTTTTAATTGAAGAACATGTCATGAAGCTCAACCTTTAAATGAGTTCTAAGGAAGTTAGTTCAATAAAGTTTTTAGGCTTTATAATTTGACCTGAGAGGGATAGAGGCCAATCTGCCATTCAACTCAAAGCTATATGAGTCTTTGGCTCCTACATCTAGGAAATGAGTGCGATGGTGTTGGTAAATTGTGGCTCTCGGTTCATATCCCATTCCTGAGGCGGGTTAAAAGCATTTTCATCACCTAAGAACGAAAATGTCTTGTGGAATGAAGAAAAGCAACCCTCGTAGATTATCAAACAATATCTTGCGAGCCAGCTAATTTTGTGGCCAGCAGGTAGGCGATACACTCTACCTTTACTAAGGTCTGGAGGCCTTATCAGTACAACTTTGTTCAAAAAAGACAAAAAAAGAAAGCATAGACAAATATTCTTCGTGAGCAAATCTCTATAAAGCTGCTCTGACATACTATATTGAATAAAACAACATTAGCCCTCAGGTATCAAAGCTAAAAGCTTCACCCTACTAAAACACCTTTAAATCAGTCTTTGGCAATCTCTACTGCAACACCATCTAACACTCTGTTAGGAAGGATGGCTCAATGAAGCGACCAGACTATCTAACATTGATGTCGATCTATTGTGAGATGAAGAAAGGGTGGCGGCATATAAATCAGTGCGATTTTCTGTAACTACTGGCAGATATGGACTCAGATAACATTGGTTGGTGGATCCTTAACATGGGCGACGTGCGCCGGCAGGGGCTGGTGGCACCACAGCTTAAAGCCTCGATTGGGAGAAAGATGGAGCGAGCCATATGGTGGAAGCTGACTATCGAAAAAATGAGGTACAGATATGAAACAATCCTGTCATGATTAACGCTGTCTGTCCTCAAAAAAACTCATCATACACATCAACTCTCAACTAGTAGTGGGACAAGTGAACGAGGAATATAAAACACGAAGGAACTGCTGATCAAATGATATTCAGAATTTTATGGCAGAGCTTGAGCATCACTCCCGGCGACTCAAATGAAAAGGCGGATGTTTTGACAGTAGTGGTCGCGTCCATCCCAATAAGAGAAACAATGTTCCTTCTTATCTACTACCCGGCCCTAAGTTGCTCCATTATGAGGCGGCCGGGTGGGTTGATGACGAAGAATCTCTTCTTGGCTAACCCCTATAATGCGTTATCTATATAGGGGACTTCTGGGACAACAATATTAGAAGCCAGCCAAATTTAAGTCTAGGTGGCTAGGTTTTCCCTTATGAATGGGCAATTATATAAACTATCTCTAGACGGGCCATATCTTAACTTTCTTCTTACCACTCAGCATGGACAGTATGTATTGGCCGAACTCCATGAGGGGATATGCGGAAACCATTTAGAGGCATTAGAACCCAGCTCTGGGGCCCATACACAAGGTTATTATTGGCGACCATGAATGGATAGAGGCCACTTACGTTAAGAAAGTGCGACCGCTGCCAACGATAAGCCCCATCTCAAGGGCGTCGACTCAAGATCTAACCACCATTACAAGCTGGCCTTTACCTCGGTGAGAATTGAGTATGGATTGGACCATTGCCTACTGCCCCAGCTTAGAAAAAGCTATTATTGGTTGCCACCAACTACTTTAGCAAATGGATAGGGACCTTCGCCTCCACATCAAGACAAGGACATCTGTCGTTCTGTGGAAGAATATTGTTTGCCAATTCGGAATACCTCAGACGATTGTAACTGATAATGGGCCATAGTTTGATAGCAAAGTATATAGAAATTTCTACCATGGGTTGAAAATCATAAACTTGTACTCGACACCATGGTACCCATAAAGCAATGGCTAGGCCGAAACGTCTAATAAAACTCTCTTAACGGCTTTGAGAAAACGCCTACATTCGGCTAAGGGAAAGTGGGTGGAAGAGCTACTCGGACCTATAGAACAACTAGAGGGAAGCCAACTAGGTGTCTGCCATTCACCTGCCTATGGGATGACCATAATCCTACCGAAGAAATTGGAATGTCCCCAAATTCGAATAGAAATCCCTAAACTAGCATTAAATCCCATGCCAAAAACCTGAATATAGCTGATGAGATGAAGCAAGCAATTTGCTCATAACATTGTCTGACAAAGAACAAGTATACAACGAGGCCCGGGTAAGGCAGTGTTCATGCAAAACGAAGTCTAATCTGCAGGAGGGTTTTTGAAAGCATGATATAGACTTGGCAGTAGATAAGTTCCAACCAAATTGGGAAGGCCCATACATGATAATTAGAGTGGGGCCAGCCGGATCGTACACATTAGATAAGATGGACGGGACGCTAGTGCCCAAGATTTGGAATACTACGCATCTTAAGAGGTATTATCAATACAAATTCTTTTCACTTTAGTCTTTTATCAATAAGTTTCCTTCTCGCGTTTTCTTTTCGATTCTTGAATATGTCGATAAAATTTTCCTGTGAGTGTTATCAATTAAAATTCCTTTAAAGTGTTGTCTTTTAATAATCTCGTATTAAGAATGACGAGATGTGGCTTTAAGGCTGGCACTTTCAAAGACATAATTGTTGCTATTAGTTTGCTAACTTACTTTCAAAAGACTAAACTTACTTGTGGCTCCTAAGGTTGTTAAGCTTTCAAAAGAATAAACAGCAGCTCCTTTGTGGCAATTTCAAAATATCAGACATGGCTCTAAAGCTGTGCTTCTTTGTCAAAAGACTAGACTACATACAAATGTTCACTTGTGAAGCAGACGATACAAAAAGATGAGAGAGGAAAAAGAAAAGGAAAAAAATAAGCTATGGTTCCCATGGGAGAACTCTTCTTCTCAAGCTCCTTTTGTCATTCCTTTGTGCTTTACCTGTTAGTGACTCAATGTTGGTGGAGGTATGGGGTGAGGTGACTTATGAGTTAAATGCAAAAACTCACACTGGGCAGGTGGGTCAAAGAGTGTTATCTGTAGTCAGAAACCTTTGGTTTGGTCTTCACAAATGTTGTGTTGAACACACAACACCCATAACCATAAGAAAAAAATCAACTCGGGGCTTTATATGATCTTATCAAAGGCCTCCTTATCCTTGCCGCTTGAGAGTGAAACCTTATCTGGCGACCATTTGAGCTTTGCGAAGTCTTGCTTGTTGTAAGCTCTAGGTAATGGAAAGCAAAAAAATGAGTGACTTGACCAGCCTGCAAAGACTATGCCCTCTTCTTCTTAGCCCCTAATGGTCTTCCACGGACTTGGCCTCCCGCTCTATTGCTTAGACCTATGTTGTAGCCGCAGCTGCAAGAGGCATCCAAGTCCTGGTGCTTGGAAATGGCCGACTGAGCATAGAGCCTCAACTTCTCGATATCGCCAGCTTGGGCGTAGATTCCTTATGCTAAGTGAGCCATGGCACCCCGAATACGATAACATAAGGATAGGAGATATTTAGAAGAAAACTACAACACAAAACCTCTGGACATGTACTAAGTCAAATATACCAGCTCAGTGTGAAACTAGCTAGTAATGTGGTTGTGCAGATGTGTCATCCTCGGCCACGCGTCGGAAGGACTTCCTATCCAAGTAGCCGAGAAAGAGGATGGAGTACTCCTCAACACTAGCCACCAACGGTACTCAGAGGAGAATAAGGTATAGGTCGTGCATATTTGCGACTGAAGACTCCCTCTTGTTAAAGGGGCTCCAACGGTCAATGATTTCCCAAGCAGCCTCTGGACCAAGAGTCGATGTGTTCTCCGAAGGACGGTCCCACTCCTACAGTAGAACATACGAGCATAGCATTAACCGGTTAGGTAGCTTCGCCTTGGGAGGGCCAGCATGTGCAAGCCTGACCTAGAACGATGGCCTAACGACTATCTCTATTGGAACCTCCACCATAACTCCATCAACATTGTGAGACCCCCAGGCTGGGACCCCATCCTCCAATGATGCATAAGCCTCTCTGGAAACATCCTAAGTGGCACCCTTCAAAGCCGATAGAGCATGGGAGGACCGTTCTGGGGAGTCTACAATAATTACTGACGGGCACCTCTAAGCCTCTTCCTCTAGGCCAGACAACCTTGGGTGCTTCTCTCCATAAACTTCAGAGTCAGGGATAGTCTCCCCTTAAGCACTTGTCTCTCTCTTGCACATCCGTGAGACGAATCTAGCAACAAGGCTAGACATATCTTCCTCTCTCTCTTCAGTCAGGTCACTAGCATGTGGATCCAACCAATACACAAAGCCTTCTAATCCCGCGTCGGTGGCCTTGACTTGCTCTGTTGTGATTTTTCCTTCTTATTTTTCGCCTTCTTCTTGGTAGATTGGGGAGCAGGCTCTGGGTCTTGGACAGCCAAAGGCGATTGATCCGGCCGGACAAAGCTGACCAAGGCTCCTTCAGTGATCTCAACCTAAGGCTCTTTAGAGGACACCGCTTGTGAGGAGCTGCCGGGGATCCACCGTAGAAGGTCAGAGAGGAAAAAATGTTCACCCTTGGCGAGCTCTTCTAACAGCGAGAGGGGGATGACAAGAACTATTTAAGGGAAGGGGCTGGCACCTAATTCCCACAAGTTCTTCACGGATAAGAGGAGCTCATGGTTATGCTCCCCCTCGGTGGTCACTAGAAGTAGTTTGATACGCTCCAAATTGGCCTTCTCAACCCAACTAACGAGTCTGCCTTGCTTGCGCCTACCTACAAAAGTTTCAGAAAAGAGAACATGTTAAAACATGCAAAATTTTGGAAATGAGGGACATGTCAAAGACTCAGACGACCAAGGGGAGCATAAGTCTCGCTAAGCTAAGACAAATCTGGGAAGAAGAGAGATTGGTTTAAGTCAAATGGAAGCCCTAGAGAGCCCAACGTCTTGTACCACAGACCCTTAACCAAAACGACCCCTTTCGCTTCGGTCTTAGGGGAGTTTAAGAGCTCAGTTACAAATTGTAGCTGATTTGTGCCACGGTAGGGTGATCCGGAATCAACAAAATTTGTTTCCTATTTTCCTCCTACTACCGTAGTCAAGCTACTGCAGCATAGTGGTTTAGGGTCGAACACGGGGATGGGTTTTCATCTTACAAATGATTTGTATCATGGTTCAAAGTGGTGAGGCTTTCATTTGGATTTTTGGATTAGCATTGAAAAGTGTGGGTGTTGTTAATACTAGGTTAATCGAAATAAATTTAAAATAGGGTGTAGAATGGAGACCTTGAAGGCTTGGGTCACTAGATCGCCTAACGAGGTTATAAAGGTGTCCTCGGTTATTTCTCACATTAGGAAAAAATGACATATAGTCATTGCCAAACCGATCTTGTTTAGCTTTAAAAACCAACCCTTAAAAACATTCCTAGTTGAACCAACGCATTTACTGAACATTTAATGTTTCAGCAGTTGAAAACCAAGCATTTAACCTACCTTTAGTGGCTCGTAAATGACATCTAATGGATGTCAGTGTATCTACCATTAAGAATACATTGAACCCTAAAGCATGCCAAGTATTGACCAAAGGAAATACATTAAATAGCATTAAACCCTAGTTTGTAAAGTTTGAACACATAAATGCAAAGACTGCCTCCATTTAAAGTAGAGGAACACCAAGCCACCATTAACCAACCTAAACTCTCCTCTTCTCGTTTTTGAGGCTTAGCTAAACATCCTTTGAGTTTGTCATCCTCAAAGGGGTAAAGGTTATGTTTTATGAAAATGAGAGAAAGAAGAGAGAGAAGAGAGAAAATCAGAACTCAAATGAAGCATGATCGGGAAGTTAGCAAAGTTGTGGTTACAATTTGTCCATAAGGTGGCTTATAGCCTACAAGATGTGTGAAATACCAAAATAACCAAAATAATATGATTACATTGGGGACAAAATGGGAATTACACAAAACGCGGTCGTTTGGATCACAAACAGAGTGGCAACAATTTCGCTTATGATAGTGAATTCTCGCTTATCATACGAATCGCAGGCATAGCAAAATTTGAATTTTGCTATGCATAGTAATTTTCGCTTATGATATTACCACATCATAGCTTAAAATTTGGCCATAGCGGTTTTCGCTAGGATTGCAATTACTACCATTGCGAATTTTCGCAATCCTTGCGAAATTTTCGCTATGCCATAGCGAAATTCCTGATCTCCTGCATTGCATCCTGCATCAATTCAGCCTACATTTCTTCATTTCCAGCTTGACATTTCTTCTCATCCCTATTGATGAAATCGCGAGAATAAATACGAACTCAAGATAAAACATCCCAATTACGAGCTAAGCTTGATATGATGGCCGAGGTTCCCAAACCGTTAAAACTACCAAAAACAACCTCAAACAAAATCGCAGAGTACTAAACGGACTCCACACACGCTGACCGGCTTAATTAATATGATTAGTACGCAAAAAGCACTCAAACCTATCTTAAATAAGACTCAAAATAGAACTTTAAAATTAATCACACCTACCAACCGACACGTTGCTAGTCCCTGAAGAAATGCTAAACAATCAAGGGGATGCAGGCTATGTTTTTGCAAAAAGAGTATGCTATACAAAAAGTGTGTGTACAAGTGAGGCTTACCTTTAGTATGAAAAACTTAGACTCTGTATAAATACCATCATGAGAGAGCAAATACCATATAGGAACAAGTTTCAGGGCAACATCAACTCTAGGGAAGTCAACCTAAACTTCCACCTAAATCTAAGTGTTTTAAGGTAACCAAATGAACTAATAAGTCGCAAAGCTATTCCTTCCCAACCGCTACCGCAGATCTTTAAACCGATGACCAACCTAAATAGATTTAAGCACTTTATTTCACCTTCGAATGTACTGCGAGATGCAATGTCAAAACTCGACTTCACCAAAGTCCGTAACGGGTCCACCGATGACTCCCAACCAATTAAGGCTTGGGGTGGCATCAAGCCAAAAGGATCTTAACACCACAAACTCTATGTGCTTCACCCCTGACTCAATGACTCTCAAGAATCTAGCACTTACAACTCGCTAAACTCTACCCATCCACCAGGTAACGAACACAAAGTCGCACGACTCCCAACCGCTGAAGGTTTAGTGGCACTGGCTTTAAAGGCTTTCGCCATATACCCTCGACCGTGGTTCGTTTCAAGGCAAAGTGTCACGGCTTTCACCTCTTTTTTCTTCTTTCTTTTCTTTTTGCTTTTCTTTATTTTTCATCGCAAAGACTTCATCGGTCTTCAGGTAACACAAACCTATTACGTCATTACCAGATCTAAGCCGCTTGCAAAGTGAAAAGAGGTATATAGCTTCACAACCTATTGGTAAAAACTGATGTGCACGGTGTGTGATTAGCTAAAGGCGGAAATACAAGGTTGAATACACTGGAACTTCAATCGACCAAAAACTTAATCATGCATGGAATTTTTCTAACATTATGGTGGCATATAGGGCTTCAATTCCTCAACTAAAGGTAAAAGCAAAAACATAAAAATATAAGCACAAAAAAAAAAAATGATTTGCAAAAGTGTAGGAAAAATGTAAATTTTGCTATAAAGCTTTTGATATAACCAAAGTGGCTAATACAAGCTTAACATAGCTAAACACAACAAAAGTATCACCGCCTACTATCTGCTATCACATGCATCCTATACAATCCCGTACAAAATAAAGAGCAATTGATAACGCTAAAACAAGACAAAATGTGATAGAAGACACTGCACTCTAACTTCCCCCAAATCAAAGTATAAATACGTTCCACTAGCAGGATCATAAAGAAGAGAAGGGAGTGCGACCACCACTGCAGGCGCAGATGTCGATGGATTCCGGTCGTCAGCACGGCCGCCGATATCCAAGGAGGTCACATCAAAGGAACTGATCTCGAGTGGGCTGTGTAGGCTCTGTCTCGCTGACTGGCGGGAGACCGAGGTGGCTCATGATCCGAAGAAGCATGGTGTGATTCTGCGCGAGAGTGACCTCGGCTCGGGCCATCCGCTGGTCTAACGACGCCTGTGTAGTAGCAAGCAGCAGACAAGATTCATAAGCGCCAGCCTAGCTCCTATAACTCCACAGGATATGCCTCGAGATCGCTGAGGTATAGGATGGGCCAAGAGGCTGGTGAGGGGCTAGGTAGTAGGAGGTGTAGCCGGAGGAGATGAATCGAACTCGGGTCCTCCACTTCCACTCCACCTCTCGAACAGATGCTCTCCCCTGCGGTCCCTACCACATCATCTCGTCGCCCATCCCGCCGCTGGAGAATAATGGAGATTGGCATGTATAGAGATCGCTTCTGGGATAAGACCTCGAGTACAACTTATCCGTCGCCCATATGTGGCTCCCTCGTGGGGAACCCTGCATGCTCTAGACCTGCCTAAGAACCCTGCATCAATAAAGCCGGGCACTCTCAACTCGAGCCAAGTCCCGCGGCAGGACCTTCTCCTCAAAGTGTAAAGAAAGAAGTCATGACAAGCTAGAGGGACTAAACCGTAATCCCTGAGATCCTGCAGATAAGGCTCCGGAGTATAGCTCCTACACAGACATAGTGTTGTAGTGGGAATAAGCTGGTACGGAGCACGTGGTCCACTAGGAGCATCTAAGGGGAAAGCTGCCTACAGAAAAGTATAGGCCTGGCTGTGGTGTCTCGAGCGAGACAGCGAACCATCTCTCGCTATGATGGCTGAGGCCACCATCGTAATCGCGAATTCGCCATCACCATCGGGCAAAAACGCACGCAACCGTAATATCCGGGCCGCCGGAAAACGGTGGCGCCGCCACGTCAAATCAATCTCTAGCAGACTAGGCACTCCTGCATGCCGGCAGTGTAGAACTCAAGCACAACCCGGATAGAAGAACCGGCCGGGCGCTATGAAAGGTAGCGTTGAATACCATTTTAACAACCGCATAGAATCTCTCAAACGCCAGTCCGCGCCAACACGGCATATCACAAGATGGTTCTCATGGAAGTCTCTCGAATCAACCACTGCTCTCTGAATCTGACGCAGTGAACATAGGGTGCCCGATCTCGGCTTCAGGATAACCTGGGCGATGAACCCTGATCAGCTGGAGGAGGTGACGGCTCGGGCCGAGACCTCGAAGACTCACCCGGGCCTGATGTCCGGGCCCGCTTGGAGGGCGGGGCCCTCCTGCGTGGTCTCGGATGCACTGGAGAAGGGGCCCGAGGTCCCACCCTGGTCTGATATCGCCGGGATGGGGTTCGTACATGAGGGCCTCCCAGATAGCACCGGGGCCAATGTAGGTGGTGACTCTGCAACCTGGTCCAGAGAGTGAGCCTCTGCAGCCTTGGAGGTGCCAGCACCATCTCTCTCAAGGGTGCTGAACTGGACCCTGGGCTTATAACGATGACCTCCGCGGGTACGAACCATGGATGTGGTCCGGCCGCGCGCGCCCCGGAGTGCAGGCTAAGGCAAGCAAGCCGCGCGGTCTGCGGCGCAGGCCGGGTGCACTGCGGCCCCAGAAGCAGCCCAAGGCACCCGCCAAGACCGCAAAGGGGCGGCCTCAGCTCCGACCCGCCAATGGGCTCGGGCGCCGTCACACAAGCGCTCGGCAGCTGCAGGACCGTGGCTCAGTTCAGCCTGCAGCACGGAAGTGGGAGAGGGCAATGGCAGCACCAAGTCATGGTTTCGCGACAGGGCTCTAAGTATTCGGGACTGGCTCGGCGGAGATGTATCAACGGATGAGTTCAGAGAATATGAATAGTGGAATGTTAGATGTGATCCCTATAATGTTCAAAACTAGGTATCTTATATCAGAAGATCGATGTGGTTAATTCACTATAGACTAGGTTTTATTTCAATTCACTCGAAAATAATAAATAAAATTTTAATTTAGGTAAATTAAAATAAAATAAAATAAAAGTAAAAATAAAAATAAATTAAAATACTTAAAAAAATTAAAATTTACATTTAGTTAAAATTAAGATAAGAAAAAATTACTAAAAATAGAATAAACCTAAAATTGACTAATTTAAGAAAAATCAAATTTTAGTCGCGCTTGTCTCGCGAAGACCAAACCAGCTCGACAACGGTTCACTACAAAGAGACCTGTGAGAAGGCTCGTCCGAGACATTTTATGCACTGCTACTGCAAACGAGGCTCTTTACTTGGTATTATAACACAGTCAGATGATCAAACATTCACTCACGATCATTTTTATACATCCAATCACTCGAAGGTGATTTATTCTCGCTCACCCATTATACTTCCCCGCATCCTCGCATGTCATCTTCCGCTAGCTTCGTGTCATATCAAGTGAAAAATACGAGCTCCAAATCATGTTGCCAAATGAGCGATGACTCCATTCGACAATTGATTATCGCATTGAAGTGGCCAAAATGGTCTTCTGGTGATAATTGGCACATGATTAAGCCCACTCTGCGATCGGGTTCTGTGATCAAGCACTACAAAGTCCACCGGGTAAAGAGAATTCCGCCCACCTTCACCAACACATCCTCACTATTCCTTTAGGAATTTACCGATCGATCGCCTAATGAGTGATGTTGGTAGGCTTAATCTCCTTAGACCCAACCGCCATATACCGAATATGGCGTGAGGTTTACACCGCCCCTGTCTACCGAAGAAGCTTTGTCTATGCAAGTCCCGCCTGGGGTCGCCGGGACCGACATATCGCTGGGGATCCCGATCCAGTATTTCACCGGGTCTTGCTCACGATGGCACCGACTGTTCTATTAGGAAGGATTTCTTTTCAATGCCCAACCCTTTCTTGATTGTGCACAGGTCCTTCAGGAATTTTGCATATGTTGGGACCTGCTTAATCATGTCAAGCAAGGATATTTACCTTTACTTCCTTAAGACCTCCCAAATTTCAGCTTGGTTTCGTGGATTTTTTCTACCTTTAAGTGCTTGATGAAATGGAGAGGGGCATGTTTTTCTTCATTGAATCTCTCCATTATTATCCTCTGTGCTCAACTTCCTTTTCCTTTCCTCGCTTTCTTCCAGCAATCTTAGGTAATCAAGTTACTCAATTTCTTTTTCCACTCCTCAAAGTGATGATACTTTTACTTCATCCATCTCAGCCGGGCCGGAAGAACCTATTTCATGGACTCCCTTTGGATTTAGCAATGTTTGGGAAGGGAATCTTCCTTTCTCCTATACCTCTAGTAAATTGTTAATCCTGGTGATGGAATACTGTAGATTATCAATCTTCTGATTAAGGTTGCTTTTGAGCCCATCTATTCTCTTGTTCAGGGTGCATTCCACAGTATCTATTCTTTGAGCCAATTGTACATTGATTCCCTTTTTCTCTTCCACAAAATTGCCTACCACCTTTGCTCAAATTTAAAATTAGCTTCTGTTCAATAGGGGGATGAGGGATGGTCAGAAGAGTGAGAAACCAAACTATTGTTTGGCACCGTGAGGCACATATGTGGGGGTTAGGTTTCCAAGAGAGGCTGTGGTGGTTCCTCCAATTGGAATTTATATGTATTACCATGGCCGGGTATCGGGTCAGGCTTATATCGCTCACGACATTGGCATGCTCGACATCAAATCTCTCACCGAGGAGCAATTTGACAAGAAATTCTTTCAGGTGGCCAATGGATTGGCAATGATGTACTTGGTCGCCTGCGCAGTTCTCAATCACCGCCCGCACCTCATGTAGCCTTTTCTAAATTTTCCACCTTCCTTGCTAAGGTCGATATCTTGCTTTCATTTCCACGCTCGGAAAGTGCATAAATGCCTCCCTTGCGGGTCAAGGCTTCATTCTTTCAAATACCTCGATTCGTTCATCCCATGCCTTGAAGTTTCAACCACATAATTCAAAAAAGTTCATGGCCTATCCGGTTTTTGCTCGAAAGTCACCTCCACACATGGTTTTCTAAGCAGCTTGTTTCTACGGTTGGAGACATACTCTTCCATAGAAATGATTCACTAGCATCCATGTATCAAAACCATGATGTGGACATGCATTGATGGCTCCCATGAACCTCTCCCAACACCGACAAAATTTCATTGTCATAGGTCATAGGCGTAGATTCGCTTCAAATCGTTAATCTCAAGTTGTGATCAAGAATCTCTTCAAAAATTCAGCTTGAAGATCGCCCAATTTCCAATTGTTCTCTGGGCCAAAGGAATTGAGCCATATTTTGGCTTTGTCCTAAGGGCGTTTCGCTTTTCTATAGACTAAAACCCCCCAAATTAACATAATTACAAGAGCCTTTACACTTCTCGCAGATACATGTTACTGATAATTTTGCTTGATAAAATAGTTTTCTTTATATTGTTCATGATTTAAACAAGGGTCAAGTTCTCCAGACATTGCAAGTGCACAAAGTCAGGCATAAGAAAATCGAATGTAAGTCCGAGTATCATTCCCACGTGAGATTGATAGCAACATATCAACTACCCCAACTACTAAAATTTCATAATTATTTGACTAAACTCATAATGAAGGTTTTATCTTTTTAAACAACACAATTAAAATCCCCATACTATTTAATATATCAAATTAGTTAAAACAAAAGTAAATGAATAAAAATAAACTCCGCTTCATAAAAGAATGGATCAATCAATTTCCGCAGTGAGAAATCTAAAAACCATCAATGAAATGCAATGGAATAATAATTCTAAAGACTAAACCATTGCTTTTATGTATGGGATCCTTGTCCAAGATTTCCAATTATCGAATTGATTTCCATAGATCCATCATTAGATATCCGCCTCTCGAATACAAGATCTTAACCAAATACCGTATTCAAATTCTTTGCAAGATCTTGGTGTTTTTCTTCTCAATACTTCAATAATCTATTTCCAAGGATGTTATAATCCTTTGTTTTTACCTTCTCTCTGAAGGATTTCAAAAATTTACTACTCAATTGGCAGGTTTCCAACCTTCAAATCTATGGGTTCATCCTTTCCCTTGATTAGATCCAGGCCAACACTGGGATTGGGGCCACTGTGACGGTGAATTTCCTCTCGATTATTTATATTGTTGAACACACCCCTCTCACCTGAGCGAATGGATTTATCAAAATGAACTTTAGGCTTAGCGCTGTCAATGGTAGTCGAACACACCAAAAAAGAATGTGTTTCAACTCGTGAATTTCCGTCAGGTCGCAAAGGGCATCCTCGATATCAAAGTAAGATACATTCTCAACTCGGTACCTGGGTACTACTATTGGAACTTAACATTAAAACGACACCATGGTAAAACAACCTAAATCAATTAAATTGTGCAGAAAGACTATAACTAAATGTAAATCAAACTTAGAGCGCGTTATGACACGCATTGCTTAATTAAGAAATGGAGCACCGATCACGCACAACCACTATAATTGCAATAAAATTTGTGAAGAAATGAATCTTAGTATCCTGATTTCATAAATTTTCAAGTAGTACTTAAGAAAATAACAGATCTAAAATCCGTACTTTTACTGCTTCTCAGTACAAGCTCATGATTCAAAACCTAAAAATTAAACAAAAATAAAAAAATAAAATTTAATATAATCGAAGTCTTCTTTCTTTCCCTTTGCTGCAGTGAAGATGTCGCCATCACGCCTTAAAACTATTTATTTATACCAAAAGTAATCGGCCTAATCCTCAAACCCGTGGAAATCCAATCCCGTACTTCTCCCATGTCGCGACTTCGTTATCGTCTTGGTTACGGACTTGTTCTATATCGCCATGGATCAGGCCGCAACCCTTTTAAGTTGCAACCAGCTTTGTCTTGCCACGCCTTTTGATCGGGCATCGCTGACATCGTGGTGTGGTCGCGTAATTTCCATTTGCTCAATGTTCCTTCAGCGCGTTGATGTCAGCGACCTCACCATACTTCTCCCAGCCCGAAGGCGACGCGGGCTGCTGCAATTACTTTGTCAAGCCAGATGCCGACTTCATGTTGTGACCATTCTTGGCTGGCACCAAAGTTAGTGGTCTTCTTGTCTTCACGTTCTGAAGTATACTTCACACATCATAACGCATGCGACTTCTTTTTACTTCCATTCTTCTTCGCCAGGAACCCGCACGTTGCAACTAATTTCCTTTCTTCCCACTCCATTTTCCAGTTGCACTCGGGCCGTGAGTGTCGCGATACTCACTCTTCGTCAAGCTTCTCGTGTCTCAATCAAACAGTGGCTCTTAGATATATTTTCTGATCCTTAATCTGTAAAAGCACCGCAGTTCGCCTCCTTGCAAGTGATTCATCATGCTAAGTTACCACCTCCTTTCAAGTACCTTTAGTTGTTGCACTTTAAATCTTCCGCTTATGTCGCGACATAGTAGTGATAAGGTTACGAAATGGGCCCTAAAACCAAAGTGCACCCTTTTTCTTTAAAGACCTCTGCTTCATAGACGGATTCTTGCCGCGACCTCGCAGTGGTGTTCGCTGTAAGGCACACACATTGTTAACGTAACAATGCGATTACCACCAAAAATCATCAAAGACTATTGGTGTCGACACAAAGCAGATAATATACCGACATGAATTTCGCTATTTGATTGCTTCCTTAGTCTCACCACATTTTCTTTGTCAACTCCCCTTAAGTGACGACTTCACTTGTTCGCGCTTTCAGCTTGTTGATGTCGTGGACTGAATGGCACCCAGCATTCCTCGTCAGATTCTAAATTTTACCGTGGACTTCAATTCTTCATTCAAGGCTAATTTCTTTGATTTTTTTTCTAAAAATTTGAGTTTCTCACTGTATTTTCCTGAAAATCTTAAATTTAGTCAATACTCATTTTTCTTCAAACAAATCAACATTTATCTGCCAACAAACTCTCAAAAATGGATTAAAAATCTAATGAGTTTTTAGACTCAAATTTCAAATCCTAAAATTCCTTTCGTCCCCAAGAAAGGTGTTATAGAATTATTTATCCTCAAACAAATAAGCTTAGAAAATTTTTAAGGACATTTTTCTCAGATCTATACTACGCCTTTCTCATTCCAATTTCAGATATGAAACAGCGAAGATCACCCAGGTCATTTTAAATTTCAGTTTTGATTCAAGATACATGGTACTTATGCAGACAAAATTCTGATAAACTAATGTATTTAAAATGCTTTATTCAACAAGTCTTGTTCTTCCTCGTGGTGTGCGTGTCTTCAATCCTTTTTTCATCTTCATGTCGATTTAGTTAATCTTCTGAGTTTTCATCGCTTGTCAAAGTCCCATATTTGATATATTGATCTCCACTAATGTAGGTAAATCCAACTTTCAAAATCAATGAGGTCTTCGTGCTTGTAATGTTACTAGGTAATTGGGTGCAGATAATGTACCCTGGCATTAAAATCAGTTTCCACCTTTTCTCTATACTTGTTCCCTTCAATCTTTTTCTTCTTCTCGTTTCGCTTGAGATTCTCTTCAACTTGGGCCCCGATTCATCTTCATGTTAATCTTTTTAGGAATTTTTGTACCTTAGGCTGTTTCGAACTCTCTTTGCTTTTGTTTTTCTAGAATCGGGAATAGCAATGTTTTGCTTTGGGGGTTTCATTATTTCTTGAGAACTGGCAAGAAACTCCCATACCAACTGGTTAGGTACTAGGTGTTAAAACACCCCCACGTAGCTAATTGTTCAAGGGACAAGCCAAGACAAAACTTATTCCCCTTTTATTTCACTAGCTTCTTCTTTACTTCTTCACCTCCTTGTAAAAATTGGAAATATTTTTCAAACTTAAGCTTCTTCCCTTTTATATAAACTTTTCCTGACTAGAAACTGACAATATGGGCTCTTGCTGCGTGGCACGTAAAGGAAGGACCTCGTTTTCATTATTAGTTTTACTGAAAAATAAGGCTTTTATTTGCCTGGGGAATCAAGGAATCTTGTATAACTGTTTATTATATTTTGAGGTAGCTTGGGAAAGTCAATCCCATAAGGATGGCCTCTATCATTTCTTGTTGGTTGTTTTCGCACCCAAGCATTCAACGCCTACACACTCAAACAAAGTAGGATCATGGATTCCTCAACTCCTTCGAAACGGAAGATGTTCTACCATCAAAGTTTCGCTAAGTTTTTATTGACCAAGGTGTATTATTTCTTCGTAAGACTTATATCGTTTACTTCACATTATTTCATCCGTGTGTTTTGTTCCATCAAGAATAACCACTTCCAATTTGAAAAACTGAAACCAAAGTTAAACAATGCAGCACACCCCCTTAATTTCCAAGTTAATAGTTCACGACTGATATTTCGAATTTATGTTCGAGAAAGGACAATTATTATTTGATTCTTGGTAACAGAAAGTGAAACACATTTAAACAAATGTACCTGGGAAGTATCATAAACAATCAAGTTAGTTAGAAATTTTATTCAAGTATCAAAACATACACCGGCTTACAAATAAGACTGTAATTCAAATTTCGAGAAACTTTTCTATTTCTTGATCTAAAAATCATATATCTTCCTTCTGAAGGTTGCCAGATCAAAATTTGGTTCACGCCACTTCATGATTCAGGCTAACAAGAAGGGTTTTTATGCCTTGTCTTCGAGCTTAGTTGATGGTTTTGATTAACCCTTCTTCCAATTCCTTTCCCATCAACCACCTCTTCATGATTACACAACGTTTATATGGAGTAAAAAGAATTGGTTTGTTTTCCACCCATCCTATTCCAAACTCGGTGTTTGCCAAAGATCAAGAAAGAATAAAAATATAAAATGATCAGAATGGTAAACAGCTCACAGCGATCGAGTAAAAAACCTAAATTTAAACAATGAATCAAAAGGTTTAAAAGATCACTGGTCACTTGTAATGAGGGATTACAAGTGCACTATCAACTCATCAGAAGCTTACACCTTCATCCAGTTTGATTCAGCCACGCCATAGCACCCAATCAACAAAATTTGTTTCCTATTTTTCTCTACCGCCGTAGCTGCCATCGTATAGTGGTCTAGACGAACACGTTTCATCTACAAATGATTGCATCAGTGTTGAAACAAAAAATGGTGAGGCTTTCATTTGATTTTTGACAACATTGAAAAGTTTTGTGTAAAAGCACATATTGACAAAGAATGGAATGTGCACTTAAAATAGGGTGAAATTTGGGTCACTAGATTGGCCTAATGAGGTTATGTCCTCGGGTTTTCAGATTAGGGGCAAAATGACACAGTCATTTCCAAACCGGATTCTTGTTTAGCTTTTTAAAAACCAACCCTTAAACATTCCTGAGCCGAACCAACGATTTGTCGAACATTTAATTGTTTCTCACTTTTAAAACCAAGCATTTAACCTACCTTTTAGTGGGGTCATGTGGTGATGCAAGGGTATCTACCATTAAGAATACACGAACCTCGACATGCTGGTATTGATCAAAGGAAATGCATATGCATTAAACCTCAGTTTGGAAAGTTTGAACACACAAATGCAAAAGACTCGCTCCATTTAGGTAGAGGAACAATCGTTAAGCCACTATTAACTCCAGAAACTCTCCCCTTCTCATATTTCTTTGCGCTTGTATCAAACATCCTGAGGTCGCCATCCCTCAAAGGGGTGTGTTTCTCGCAAATTCTGAGAAAAATGGAGAGAGAAAGAAGAGCAGAGAAGAGAGAAAACCCGTAACCTGGGTGTCGGCAAGCACAAGTTGAAAGTTAAAAGCAAGGTTACAATTTGTCCATAAGGTGGCTTATATAGTCAGAGTAAGATGTGTGTGAAATACCAAAAATAACCAAAATAATATGATTACATTGGGGACAAAATGGAATTGGCACAAAACGGTCGTTGATCACAACAGGGCGTTTAAATTTCACTATGCATAGTGAATTAATTATCATAGCCAAATTCTCACATCATTACACACCGCTAGATTGCGAAATTCGCCACCATTGCGAAATTTTTGCAATCCAGAGTCTTCACTGGTGCCATAGCTGGGCCTAACAACATTCTACATTGAATCCTCGCATCAACTAGCTCCCCGCATTCTTCATTTCCACTCGATGAAACGAGAATCCAGCTACTTAACTCGTGTTATATGTACCACCACAATTACGAATGCCAAGCTTGATATGATGCCAGGTTCAACCGCAAAACTACCAAAACAACCCTCGAAACAAAATCGCATTACTAAACAGACCATTTAATATGATTAGTACGCGCAAAGCACTCAAACCTATCTTGGTGAGACTAAAATAGCACTTGGGTATTAACTTAATGACTATGGGTCACAATAGGTGGTAATCGAATCAACATTATATCCTAGGATCTACCGGTCGCAGGCACGCAAAGATACCGGTTCAGGGCTTAATTCGCCATAAACAGTCGCTTGATCGAAAAATGGTGTTTCCATTTGGGTTTTTTTTAAAAACAACAGAGGTTTCATGGTTTGAAAACCGTAATCGTAGAGAAATAAAAAGTGTAAGAGAACTCTTTTGAAGCCTCGTTAACGGGCGATAACTGTAATGTCTCGGTCCACGGGAGGATGACCCGTCATTTCGAACTGAATAGTATACAAACATTGACAACCATTAATGTTTCGTGTTTCATAAAACTCGCCCTCGGATTCAACCTCGTAAGCAAAATAAATGCACCAAGTGAGCATCAGTGGATTTAGAAATGTTATCCACTAAGCCTTGAAAGCTTGCTGGCCACTGTAAGTGGCTGATTCAAACCTAACGTGAGATGCAAACATAATGATAATAAATTCCCTCAAGGTCATAATAAGAGGATGTTGTTTTTAACTCAAAACTTTAATCAAGTGGCCTCCTCTTCAAAGACAGAGGGGGCTACATCCCTTGAGTTGTCATCCTCAAGGGTTTGTAGGTGAGAAAATGCGGTAGAGAGAAAATGAGAGAAATTGCTGTTCAGGAAATGAAAAGCTTTGGTGCCACCTTATTGATCGACGGACGACTTTACAGAGCTTGATCGAGGCTTATATATGCCAAAGTCAAGGAAATTACAAAAAGGAAAAAACAACAAAAATTGAGATTGAGGGTACCTGGTACAAAACCACAAAAGCAATCAAAGCCGTCAATCACGCCCATCAACAAAGGGCAGCCGTGAAATTTTCAAATCGTAAGAAGTTGCAAAAATCTCGCAACACCAAAATTCTCTGCACGCCACTCCTTCTCAGGTGATTAGTCTATTGCCTTAATCAGACATGCGCTTGCCCGCTCAGTTCTTCGTATTTGACTGAAGATAATGGTAATTGGTCGTCCACAAAAATATCCACAAAATATGATCAATAGTAAGGTCGGACCTTTAGTGTATCAATTGTTATTTAAGGATTGCAGACAAAAAGTGCTCAAACCTACAAATGAATAGTTTGGGCAATTTCTCAACTCGCCACATTGAGCAATTCCTTAGCAATGACAAAAGAAGGAAGAGCGCATGTGTTGTCATGTAATGGTATTAAAACAGATGGGACAAGTAAATGCCAACATCCTCAGAATGATTGAGACCCCCCATCAACCGCCTGGGAGAATAAATGCCATACGTGACCGTTTCGAATCGACCAAACTTCCACCCACAACGGCACAGATCGCCAATAATCCGCTAAACCTGTTTCTCCCCCAACTGCCATCACAAGTCCTAAGATCACCAACTGAATAAACTGTTCCACTTCATACTTTGTATTTAGTATGATGCAATGGTGAGAAATCGACCTCACCAAACCATGTAATAACAACTACCGATGACCCCAAACTTCAACTAAGGCTTATAGGCATCAAGTCATGGAGATCTTTCTCGACCACTAACTCTTTGAGCTCATCCCACTTTTAATGAATCGAAATTCCAAGACTCTGCCGCCAATCCTCGCTAAACCTCACCCATCCACTCACGAGCGAGCACGGTGTCGGGTGGCTCCCAAACCACTTATTTAGGCACCAGGCTTTTAAGACTTTCGCCAAACCCTTAGAGGTCACACAAGCCAAGGTGCGTCGCCATGCTTTGCTTTTCTTTTTTCTTTTCTTTTTTCTTTTCTTGTTCTTTTCTTTTTCGAAGACTTTCATCGTCTTATTTCTAGGGAACCATAACCTTTACGCGGTCAATGAAACCAGTAGGTTTGCACCTGGGAGTTATGCGCCTCTCGTTATTACAGAAACCGATGTGCACAAGTGTGTAGGTTAGCTAAAGGTGGTAAAGAAGATTAGCCATCAGAGACTTCAACCGACCATCTACTTAATCATGCATGGAACTGTCAGCTAATCTAGCATCAATGGCATTGGGCGTATATGTTTCAAATTTTTCAACTTGCGGTGTTAGCGCAAAAAACCACACAAAAATGGGGCAAAGCTACTGCAAATGAGTTAAGAAACTGGTAAATGGGTTCGACAGAGGTATATCAAAGGTGTGTCACTAAATTTTCAACTTTTCAAAAACAGCTAAAGAGCAAAAAAGCAAAGTCACTAAACATACAAAATGGGCTTTGCTTAAACATTGTGTAGTAGACCTCAAAAGTGTAAAAATGATATCAGCAGGAAAATCACTCTCTCCCCACACCTCCCAAACCAATTGCATGATGAACCAAGAATGGGTCAGGGGATTGAAAGCGGTGTGGAGCGCGCCACCCTCACAAATGCGAGTTTCGTAAAGATTCCTCCGCTTGACGTTTGGTGCCGCCGGGTAGAGGGTCGCGAATCGCCGTGATTCGCTAGGACATCAAGGCGGAGTCATGGTCGGCGACGAGGGGGTAACGGCCTACCGAATGGAGCGTGCGCCGCCCGAGCAAAAATATGGAGAGATCTGTGGACTAGGTGACTCTAAATCCACACGAGAGATGGCTCCACCCTGGTGCAGGTAAGGATGGCGCCGGTCCGAGCCACAAGTGGTAGCCCCTCGCTAAGTGAAGTCATCTCGTTCGTGAGGGCTGCATGGTAGCCGCAAATGATAAAAGCTTTATGTAAGAGAACAAGTGGATTGCATCCACGATGTCGAAAGTCCTAGTAGAAATAGTGATATGTCAGCGTGGAGGTGTGTGGCGGAAGTACCGACGCAAAGAACTAAACCAGAGCGAGCTAGGCGTGGGGCCCCGAAAGACGCCGGGCAAGGGCGGAGTCACCAGAGCGAGCCCGTGATGGGAGATGTCGGTATCGCAGGGCGGCGTCGCCGGAGCCCACAGGCCCTCAATATGCTCCATCGAGGGGCTGCCCTCCTCGCCAGAAATATCGACAACCGATCAATCTCGATCTAGGGTCTGGCAGGCTAGCGTGTGTGATAAGAGCGGCTTCAACACCGACGATTTCCGGTAAGGATGGCTCCTTTACGCCAATACGACAATCGTCCAATCTAGGCTCATCAAAGAAGTCGATATGTGTTTCAAGACCCGGCACAGCTCGGAATAAGAGAGGCGTGACTCAGCTCGAGGTGTGACTCCCTGCGATGGACCTTGTCCTCAAAATGGAACAAAGAAGTCATAATAAGTCCGATGGCTTAAACCAAAGCCCTATAAGTAGATGATGGCGTGCGGCCTCCAAGATGGCTCCTCTCCCTTTAAACCATGCGTCGGGGGCGTGAAAAGATTAGATCTGCATCGTGATCTCAGACATGCACCGGCGGGAGCAGCCCCAACATAACGTTCCCTGCAGGTGTTCAGAGAGAAAACTTAACCATTTCCCTTAGTCAGGAGCGGCCACGCCTATAAAGCACACCGAAGTTGGCAGGACCACCCAAGCAGATTGAATGGGGGGGGCCACATGTCCCGAGGCCTCAGTATCCCCTCGCCTACCGACGAGAGGAAATGAAAAGCGTCGTTGACTCAGCACCGATGTCATCGTGTGGTAGAACCTCGATGACCACCAGGTGAAAAATCGGATTGTAAAAATATGAATCCGGCCTGTGAAGTGCCTCTCTGCACTAAACATCAAGTCTCGGAGCTCCGGTCTCTCGAAAAGGCCGAGAGATCAGCTGAGTCCCCACGCAGTCCTCTCACTACAATCAGCACTTCTACAAAATAGGTTGGGTGCTGGAAGTAAAGGCCACCCAAGATAGAGGCAGTGGGACAGTCCGTGATAGGGGGGCTCCAAAGCAAAGCCCCGCATGGCAGGATCAGGGTTCATATTCCTCGACCTACAAAGGATCTCCCAGTGCCTGCAGGTCCCGGCCTCGGATTGTGGCCATTCTGGATGGCTGGGATAATGGAGAGGGGCGGAGGGGGCCAAACTATGGCACCTCCTCGGGCTCTGATAGTAGTACCATGGGAGGGAAGGAGCGCAGAGAGGAACTCACAGCTAGACCAAGCTCCGAGCGGGAGCAAAGAGGTGGCCACAAAGCAGCCGGCGCGCCACGTTGAGCGTGCAGCCGCAGACGCGCAGAGTGAGAGGTCGGAGGCGCGGTGGTAGAGGGAGCATCTTCGCTGGCGCCCGCAGTGGTGGGAGGAACCCGGCGCACCCGAGGTCGCAAATGCCGAAAGCGGTCCTTCGCGGTCTCTTGCCATGTTGGGACGAGAAGGAGAAGAAATGAACGGGGCTAAAAAGGGGGCTCGCAACCTGAAATGGGATGTGAAATGAAAGGGAGGAGAAAAGTGGGGTTTTATAAAGGGAAGGGGAAAATGAAGGGTCTTGGCTAATTAATGGCCTTAAGTGCCTATTTATTGGTTCGGAAAAAGAAAAATTAATGCAGGCTAGAAATCTAAGGGTTTGCGCACCAAGATGAAAGGGGCGGTGGAGCGAATCAGCTGAAATCGCGTCATCATAGCCTATAACTTGCGGAATTCCATGTGTTGCTAAAAATTTCTCATGCAACTGGAAAATTCAAGCAGAAACAACACCCCCAGCCCATTGGCAACACCTGTAAAATCCAGGTCCAAAACAAAGAGAGAAGACAAACTTGTAAAAGAAAAAAATTTCAAAAGAAAAAGCAAGGGAATCAAGAAAATCTCTAAAAACAAGAATTGAAAGTAAAACCAAAATTGCTTGAACAAGTTTAGGGGCTCAGATAACAGGAAGCCACTTCATGTAAGACAGTTAACATGGAGGGTCATGAGGAGACTTCCTCCGTCAGCCACTGAGTTGCACTCAGATATGGTCGCCTCTTCGCCCATTAACCTTGAATACCTTGTAGTTCGGGATTGAACAGTCCACCTATCCATTGAGATAGACCTCCCTAGATGGTGAATGGGCTACCATCTTGATTTAAGCTTCTGGCCCTTAGAAAGAGTGTGGGTTTGGAGTCAGAGAGCAATACTGGGTCTCCCTTGCTGAAATTGTTTTTCATGGTTTATTAGTTGATCATGCCACCCTTCACTATCTTGGTAATTTTTAGCTTCACAGCAACATTCAGCCTCTTCAAGCCTGCTGATATCAGATCATGGAGACCAGCTCTCTACTCCATATCCAGTTCACTTCTTCCCCGCTTCACCATTCCCATATACTCACTTCCACCGACATGTTCAGTTATAACCCGAGATAAGGAGACATGCCCGTAATGGTCTTGTAGGTCGTCTGCAGACCCACAAAGAGTCCGCCAGCCGAGAGACCAATCCTTTCTGCTGAGTTCACTGGGTATTGTCTTGACCTCTGTTAGCTCAACCTGGCCAATGTCCGAGGGTGTGCGGTACACTTTATGCTTTGACACCTCAACATAAGAGGTTCTCAAAAGTTTTGTTGGCAAAATGCGGAACCCCATCACTAATTATGGCTTTGGGGACCCCAAATCGAGAATATATTCTTTAAGAATTTCATTAATTCCTACATCCGGCCGTCGTAAGGAATCGCCGTTTCAACCCACTTGGACACATAGTTAACTCCCGGCCAAAATGTGTAGGTATCCATGGGGAGGAAGTGAATGGTCCCATGAAATCGATCCCATACGTCGACAGGTCAACTACTGCACCTAAGCTAAAGGCATCATGTGATCGCGAGAAATCTTCCCTCAAACTTTGGCATTTGTCGCATTCTCGCACATGGTATAAGTGTTATCCTTTGAAAAGACAGGGCCAAGTGGAATCCGTGATCGTAGAGCACCTCTTCCCCGCAACTCTTCGGGAAGCAAAATGCGGCCTCACATGCACTCCTCAAGTGGTAAGGCTGAACGCAGCCTACTTCCAAGCACACCTCCGATTATCCGATCACATCAATATTTTGCGGCCACAAGAAGGGTTCTTCCCCACATCAGGAGTAAATTTACGTAAGAATTTCTTATCTCTTGGCTTTCCAATCATCAGCTCCCCGTAGCCAAGTAATTTGTAATGTGGGCATACCAGTGTGCTTTCAACCGTGGCGGGACTCCTTAGGGAACCTATCATTGATTGAGGTTGCGAGTGCCGGTGCAATTAGTTAATCTTGATAGTGGATCGACAATAACATTTTTCCACAACTTTTGTCCTTGATTTGCAGGTTGAACCCTTGGGTAAATGAGAACCCATCCGATGTCGGTTTCATCACATTTTTTTTTGTGAGAAGGTATTTCAAGGTCAATGATCCGCGTGGAATATTATTATGTCCAACCTAACCAAATAAGCTCGAAATTTGTCTAAGTGATAAGACCACTCGCCAATAGCTCTCCTTTTCTATGGTTGTGTATCTCTGCTCATTCGTCTTGCTCTCGTGATATTAAAATTACATAAGGGATTTCCTTCCCTGGTCCGAGAATCGCCTCACGGCCAGATCGCTTGCATCACACATCACCTCGGAGGGTAACTGCCAGTTGGGGGCTCTCACTATTGGTGTAGTGGTCAAATGGGCTTTAAGCTCCTCAAAGCTTTCTGCGCCTCTCAGTATCCTAAATAAATTTGGCATCTTTTTCCGTAAGTTTCCTCAGAGAGGTTTCCTGGGCAATTTTTGAGAAGTCCATGATGAACCTCCTCGTAGAACTGGCACAGTTCCCAAGAATTCGCTTTCTCTTTACGCCTTGACATTTATGGTATGGGGCTTTGAAAATGGGTTTCACTTTTGCCTTATCAACTTCAATCCTTTGAAATAATACGCCTCAAAGAGTACCGGTTGACCATAAAATGGTATTTTTCCGGCCAAGATTTGTGTTTTTCTTCTATAACTATGCAGACGCTCTGTGTTGAGGTATTTCTTCAAAGCTCTCCTCCATAGACTAGAATGTCATCCATGTAAACCTCCATAATGTGCTCTACCAAATCACTGAAAATATTGAGCATACATCGCTGAAATGTGGCAGGGGCATTACACATGCCAAAGGGCATTCTCCTATATGCATATGTGCCAAATGGGCATGTGAAGGTGGTCTTTTCCTGGTCTTCTACAACAATTTCAATTTGAAAGTATCCTGAATAGCCATATCCGGGAAATAGTGTAAGCGCACCAAATCCTCTCAAGAAGCCGATCCATGAAGGGTAGGGAAGTGATTCTTCCTCATTCACTTCCACTAGCCTTCTATAATCAACACATACCCTCCAAGTCGTGGGTGAGGTGGGCAGCATCTCTCCTCTCCTTTTCATATGCAACGTGGTTACCCCGATTTAGGCAAATCACCACTGGTTGGACTCTCACCCAGTTATCTCGATAGGTAGATAATAATACCAAATTCTCGCAAATATTTTTGTGACTCCGCCCTAAACCACTTCTTGGCATATGTGGTTCGCCTTTCATGGTAGCTCCACGACTTTGCCTCCCTCCTCTAGGTAGATGTGATGGTGCAAACCGCTCGGGCTAATACCCTTCAGACAGTAATCTTCCACCCTAGGGTCATTTGTTCTCCCCGAGGATGCAGGTAAGAGGCTGGCATTCCTTCCCATGAAGTGCCGAAAGTAGGATGAAATGACAATTGACACAGCTCCCGCCTTCCAGCCAGGAATATTTCAACCCACAGCAAAGGTTTAAGCTCCACTTCACAGAGGGCTGTCACTTTGCACCTTCCTCAATCATCAAAGGGAAAATCTCTTTCTTTTTTCTCTAGCGTTCTGGCACAAAAGTTTCATGTCACGGGCCTTCCGCGCCCTTCGAATACTCACCAATTTTTAGTTACAATGCCATCCCCGATCCCCGCCGGGTCAACCTGTTCCTCCATGATTGTGTCAATGATGCAAACTTTTAGCCATCTTCCACCGCATGTGCTTTTTACTGGCTGAAGATGTCGAGTTCTAAAGGTCGTTTCCGAAGGTGAAATGCATAAACAATCTTCATTTCGGTGTTGATAATTGTACTGGAAGTGGCCAAGAAAATGGTCTCCCAAGATGAGTAAGTAATTCCCCGCCGGGTTATGTGTCAAGTACAACAAAAAATCTACTGATAGTAGAACTTGTCCACTTCAGATAGACATCTTCCACCGCCCCTCGTATCTTGACTGATCTATCTGCAAAGAGATCAAGCAGATGGAGGTGGTTTAGTTCTCCCCAACCCAAGCTGCTTGTACATCGCATAGGGGAGGAGATTCACACTTGCACCTGTGCTCCAGATAGTAGTGCCTTTTCCACAAGTGCTCCAATAAATCGAGATATGGTCGACAACCCATCTTATACTTCACCGAGTCTTGGTATCGATGACAGCACTCCATCTTCAGCCGAATTCCTCTTGTCGAACATTCACCCTTCTTCACCTGTAGACAAGTTCCTTCAAAATTTTTAAGGAGGGACTTGTTTGATCATGTCAAGTGTGTGGATGTCGACCTTTACTCTTGCCCTCAAGACTTCTAACACTGTACCGATTAATGGCCTTCTTTAGCTTTTAGTGCTCTTCGAGGAAAGATGGGGGTAAAAGGGTTTTCTCAATTTACGCACGCTTTGATCACCACCCCTCTAGTCAAAGCCTCTTTTGCTTCCCCGCCTTGTCTTCTACCTGTTAGTTGATTAGCGCTTTTTTAAAAAGTTTTCTTTAAGGCCTATTCATCGAGGTTTTACGCACTTTTAGGTACTAATCATTCCAAATAAACTAATTGCAGCACAGATGCGTCTAATAGTTACTAACAAAGATTTTTGTAGGTGTTTTGGTAGTTTAAAGCAACACTCCATCTTTCGGACCGGATCGTAGGACGTAGCTTCAACACCATTTAATCCAGCCGAGTTCAAAGCCATATTGCAACTTAGGAAGCAACGAGCGTAAGAGGAACTCGAAGAACGAGTGTAAGAGAATGAAGCGAGAGTACGGTGCCAATGCGACATGCGAAAATTAGCAAAAAATTGGCATTGGTGCAAATTTCAGACCGGTGCCACTTCGCATTAATTTTCGGGCAACGGATCTCGCGACACCGCCATGCAAAATGTATTGTGCCAATTTTGGCATTAATTTTGGCATTGGATCCGGCACTCATGCGCAAATTGACATCGGTGCCAATTTTGCACCGGTGCCAACTCTCGTGTGCGTAAAGTGTAATCCCTCAAGACTTTTGATTTTCTTTTCTCCTTTTTTTTTTCCATTTCTAACTCTTTCGCTTCCAATGCTTTTGAGGGGCATAATGGTGTTTGCAGTATACCTTAAGAAAGTTCTTACATAAGCTCCAATGTTTGGGAGAATTGTAACTTTGGGGTTGAACTCTTGGCTTAGTGGAAATACAAGTAATCAAGTTTCCACTTTCTTTTCTTGCTTCATTTTCTTTCAATTCTTTTCATTTTCTTTCTAAGAACTTCAAAACATACCTGAAAGACACAAACTAAGGGTATGCTTTGGCATTCCATTTTTGAAGAGGAGGGTCGCCGGTGGAGGTTTTGAGTAAGTTCATGCCTTCCTCATTTATCACACTGATTTCAGAACATTTAAGCCCCCAGATCAACCTCCTCAAAGTTGAAACCCCAGATCCAAATTTCGCCACTGTGTATGGGCGGGGGAAGCTAGGAGCCACAAAGGATACTAATCTTAGACTGTCATCCACTTAGCTGTTCCCTCATTAGTTGGTGTCGTAGGTTGCCCCTCTTTGAGGCCATGCACACCGGTTAGGGGACTCTGAATGCCAGACCCCATGAGGCACTTCTGGTTTAGGTTTTGTCAATCAAGGGACCCGCTGGGGAAAACGACTATAGGTCATTATCCCCAACGCGAGAAACAAACTTTTGAGGGCATGAATACACCTTAAAATTCAAAACTGGGCTGATCCACAAGACTTCAAGGAGAGTCTTCTCTTTTCTGGGTAAATTTTCCTTTAATCTATATGCGCTACAAACTATCCAACCCACTCATGTTTTGAATAAAACCCAAAAATCCAAAAGAGAAATGTACCATTTTCAACTCAATCGTACTTCTCATTTCACTTAAGAAAACCCATCCCCGTGTTCTGAATTCCTAGACGCTATACTCGCATACAGCCTCACTTTTCACGATATTATAGGACAATCTAGGGATACAAATTTTTGTCAGATTCCTTGCAGTCTCACTGTGGCAATTTAATCAAATGGCACCGCTATGGATGGTGCCCTAGTGTGGTTATCGTTGAACTTGTGATCTGTTATCATCACAAAGTTTTGGTAAAATTCATTCTTTTTGATTTTTATCATTTTTTTCCTACCGTGCCAATTAGTGATTTAAATTTTCCTAATACATTCAGCTTTTCTTTTTGCTTTAATTCTTTTAGCTAACCTTAACCCTTTAAAAGGTTTTGTTTGGTTGTTCCTCGCTGATTGTGAAGTGAGCGCTAAGGATAGGAACACCGGGCAGTAGGTTTGAGAGACCGGCCACAAGAACAAAACAAATTGATCCTCACAAGTTAAATGGATTCCTTCAGAGGAACAAAGAAAGCTGCAGTGCCTAGGTGTACTCAATGCATATCGATCCATGGATCACATACACCCACCTAGGGTGAGAGTGCACCTCATGGATAATTTCATAAGGAGGTGTGCGAAGCTCCTTACTGGTGCCTTTACTCCCAACATTCCATGGCATGTGGAGAATGAAACCCTTTATAATCATATTTGTGGATTTTGAGGAACACGGCGAACACTTCTCAAAGAGGTGCCATCGACATGGAGCTACTAAAGCAGAAAAGCCTTTCCACTCGACCATAAAGGACAAGGCAAAATTTATTAAATGCATATACAAGAACCATACACTGGGTGGTAGAGTCGCAGCGGTGAGTTTCTAAAATTCTTGCTCACAAGACAAACAACTCAAGAGGGCAATTCCAGCATTTGCAGCTCATGATGGTGAGAGGTTCCCACCAAGGTTTGGGGAGAGAGATTTATATGGAGACTATTAGTGCACGCCCACACCATGGGTTTGATACATGGATGCCGGCAGGAACTATTTTTTTATGATGAATGTCCCTTCCATGAAATAAACATTGAAAACCATAAAGCGAGGAGATTTCTTGAGTAAAACCTGATGAGGCAATGGACTCTCACTATGTGGCCGGACCCCATATCGATGGGCCAACGAGAAGCGCATGTCTAAGCCACTCGTTGAACCCAAAAGAGAGGAGGCATGTATGCCCTCCTCGAAGATAGGAGCTTCAGCTACATTACCACCTGGCTAGAAAGATCGAGGAATTAGAAAGAAAAAGGGTCCATGAGGTGCGTGCAAGGATCGGAAAGCCATGGCAAGTCAAAATCGTCTTCAACCATGAACTGATCCAACACCCAGAGAGAATCCATGTCCAAACCCCCCATTCTCGAGGGATGCAAATGTGGCGGGCAAAACATGCCGCAAACAAATGTCTATATAAAGTGGTAACACTTATAACTCTACCATGAGAGTCAAATCTTTAACCTTCCCCGAAACTTTAAACCTCCCGTATATGTACCCCCTGTAGAGCATGCAGCAAGACTCTACCACCACTTCACAAAGATAGCAAGCACCCCACCTTCACATGAGTGCTTGGGCCTTAAATCGAAAGTAAGGTGGTGGAAATTCAGGGAGGAGCAAAAAAGACATCAATGCTCAGTTGAACAAAAAATTGAAAATGTAGAAAGCTCCTGAACAAGAGAATAGATGGCTTGCAAAGTGACCTTAACCTAAGAATTGACGCTGTGTGTGCAGATCCATGGGTCAAGAATGGTAAAATCGCCAGCCAGCAGGTGAGGCCCTTCGCCATCGCCAAATCTGGGTGAGTCCATGAACCAGATATTCCAAATGAACCTCCTCCCCAAATGGATGAAGTCAAAGCTTTCTCATTACTCAAGAAGTGGGTGAGGTTGGATCACCAATGCCCAAGCCCTGAGGAAACTTAAAAGGAAGACTGAGCCATAACATATTGAACGAGGATCAATGAAGACCAGCCACTCCATTTCCCTGCATCACATAGTTAAGCAAGAAGGCATCCCGTACAGCATCCAAAGTCCTATGTGTAGGTATCAACAAGATACTCCTCGGGAGATATCATCAAACAAGTCCCCGCTTTCATGCAGTGCTGAAGATTCCTCTGTAATCAAAAGTGGTCAGCATTGACAAAAGGCATTCTAGAACAAGCATTCTGTCATCCAATGTACAAAGAGCAATGGTGAAATACAGGATCCGTGATATACCCCACCATCTCGGGCCAATATTGGATGGTAATCTCGTGAGTAGACAAGGCACCCACCGGATTGTTGGTCAACCCATCCACATTCGCAGAGCAAGAAAGAGGGTCTGGAGCCAGTCACTAACATCACTCTGATCTCAGAATGACCGATCAGGTAAAATCTCATACATAGCGAGATGCTTTCTGCAGTGACAACCTTGTCATCCGTGAATCGAGTCTCGACACTATAGAGTCGGTGGGCAGTGGTACCAACCGCGCCCATTATGACTGGAAGGCCATTTCTCGCCACACTAAATGCCATTATCAATTGTTTAATGGGTCATGCGTACTTCACATTTGCAAACATGATGACCTGAGCTCAACATTTTCCACTTCAAGAACAATAGCAAAAACCAATTGAGACATGAGGGGAGCATGAAGTTTCGTACTGAAGTGGCACACTGTATAAGGCATGAGCACAACAAAGGCAAAGAGAAGAATTGGGATGTAGAGAACAAATGGAAGCGCGCAATGAAGAATCCAATTAATTTCGCAGAAAATGTACAAAACATTACACTCGTGAGACCAGATTGCCTAAAACAAGGATCTGTTAATACAGAAGGCACCCAACACACACCACCCAGATGCGTGGAGGAGCGCTCCCGATCCCTCCAGATCCTTTAATAATGGTTATTAATTGGGAGGAGCGGAGCTCCCCGGAGGGAAACTGGGAGACCACCCACCAAATTCTTATTTAGAAATTTTTACTTATGTTAGTTTTAAGTCTTAGACTTGGTTTTTAGTGGGTGCCATCATTTTTACCCATCTCTCTTCAGCATTTTATCAAAGTTTTCTCAACGCATCTGATCTGAAATTGTCATGAGGTCATACAAAAAGGAGACCCCATTTTCCCCAGATTATAAAGCAGCAAAGAAAGGTGTTCAACCATGCATATTCCCTCCCGGTTCAAATCATCTAGTTTCATCTTTCTCTATTGGAGGTACCCAATAGCTTTCTCATTTTTGAAAAAGCTGATAATTTTGTGAAACATATTTTATATAGAAATATACCATACAATTCATTTTCAGACTTTTAACCATTGCCCCCATATTTTTGTGGTTTGGCTCTCTTCCAAAAGTTGAAAATTGAGCATTGCATGTTATCGTGTTTTGTTAGCCTAGTTCATACTCTATCTAATTAAGTTTGGTCAGGTTGAAGTCCCGGTCTTCACCCTTCTCTTCCACCGAGAGCTGTAGCCACACATAGAAAAGACACCATTCTCATTCAGGCTCATTTCAGGCAGCAGACCCGTTTGACCCTTTTACTTAGCAACTACCTTAGAAGCTTTAGGTGACCACTTGTGGCCAGGTTGTGGTTCCTCATAAAGAAGACCATTATGCCCTCAAAAGAAGAAAAAGAAAAAAAAAAGAAAAAGAAAAAGAAAAAGAAAAGAGCTTGAGCACCGCGACGCTTGACCTCAAACCGAAAACGGCTCGAGGGTATATGGCGAGCCTTTAAAGCCCGTGCCTCAACCAAACTGGGTCGGGAGCCACCGATTTAGCGCGTCGCTACATGGTGGAGTTTACGAAGTTGTAAGTGCTGAAATTCAAACATCTAGTCCCGTAGAAGCCTATAGAGTTTGTGGTCGAGATCCTTTGGCTGATGCCTCAAACCCAGAAGTTGGTTGGGAGTCACTCTGGGTGGATCCGTATATGGACTTGGTGAGGTTGAATTCAAGATCATGCATCCTACATACGAAAAGGCAAGGAAACAAGAGTGAATCGATTCTATTTTTGGTTGGTCACCCTTCTCTAAGGCATTAAAGAGTCGTTGTGGAAGTGTATATGTCAGTTAGTTTATTGATGCAAATTGATCCCCTATGTACACTAGCACCCCAGGAAGCTTCAGGTTGATTCCCTTTAACACCGCCCAAATAAACATTCAGATGGCATGCGTCAAACTGATTTTAATGCATGGCTCCAACCTTGACACTGGGCTGCAAAGATTACCCATACACAGTTTCACCTTAAAATAACATCCTAGTTTCCTTTTCTTTGAAAGCCAAAGCCATTACTGGCGTGGACTGTTGTCGATTAGTGCTTAAAAAGTTAGTTCTGAGCTCATTCATCGAGGGCGTTTTACCCACCCTTAAATAATCATCTCAACAACCCACATTGATGTCCCATTGTGTTGCTAAACAAACAGATTTGTAGGTGTTTTTGGTAGTTTTGTAGGTCAAACACTCCATCTTGACCCGACTACGATCGTAGAGTCGAACACCCATGAATCCAAGCCTAGTTCAAAGCCATATTGCAACTTAGAAGAATAGGAGCGTAAGAGGAACTCAAGAAGAAATAAGAAGAGGAATGGAAGAAGAGGAAAATTGGTGCAAAATCCGTGATATAAAATTGCGCAAGAAAATTGGCAAAAATCACATTGGTGCCAATTTTCGCAATCGCGCCACCTTGGGCACACTTTTGGCATTGGATCCACTATGCAAAAATTGGCATTGGTGCCACTTTGGCACAGCCAATTTCGTAATCGTGCCAATTCTTGACATTAATTTTGGTATCGATCCCAGACTATGCGTAAATTGACACTAGTGCCACTTTGAACCTATATGCAATCATGTAAATGCGAAATCCTCTTGTTGACTTTATGATTTTCTTTTCTCCTTTTTTTTCCATTTTTACCCTCTTTGTCTAATGCTTTTGAGCATATAATGGTATTTTTACCCAAGAAAAACTCTATATAAGTCTAATGTTGTAGAATTGTAACTTTTGGGAACTTTTGAACTGCTTAGTGGAAATGCAAGCACCGTGGTTCTCCGCTTTTCTTCTCGCCATTTTTTGACTTTTCATTTTCAAGAACCAAACATACCAGATGACAAACTATGCACGCTGGCTAAAGCCCCATTTCCTAAGAGAGTGGTCGCTGTGGAGGCTCGAGGTAAGTTTTCATGCCTCTCACGGTCAATGCTAATCGCATTTATGAGCATTTAAGCTCCCTACATCTCACCCAGGTTGAAACTCAGATCCAGCCTCGCCACGTATTCGCAAGTTTTGCGGGTTACGCGGATGCTTAATCTGGTAATCCACCGCCATCCCTTCCTATTAGTTGTCGAGGTTGCCTCTTTTGAGGCCATATACACTGGGTAGGGACTCAATGCCATATCTCATGAGGGAGTAATTTAGGGTTTAGGTTTTAGTGTCAAATCAAGGACCGGTTTGGGAAACGACTATAGGTCATTATCCCCAACGAGAGGAAACAAACCCGAGGGCATGAATACACCTTAAAAATGCAATCCAGCTGACTCCAAGACTTCAAGGAGTCTTTTCTAAATTTTCTTTAATTTATATGCGCATAACCATCCAACCTAATGCTTTTGAATTAAAAACCCAAAATCCAAAGAGAAATACCATTTTCAATCCTCCAATCGCACTTCTCATTTCACGAAGAAAACCCATCCCCGTGTTCGACCCTAGACCGCTATACTACAGTAGCCTTCACTACAAGAGTAGGGGACACCAGATACAAATTATGATTCCTATAGCCCCACCGTAGACGACCAAATGGCGCCGTTGCTCTGATGGTGCCCTAGTGAGATAAGAAGTTGTTGAACTTGTATTCATATCACACAAGCTGGAATTCTCATTCCCTTTGATTTTATCATTTTTTTTCCACTTGCGCCACCGTAAGAGATTTTAAATTTTTCCAAAGATTTTGCTTTTCTTTGCTTTAATTTTTTCAACCTTAACCCTTTGTTAGTTTTGTTTCGTTGTTTTCCGTTGATTGTGAAGTGTGCAGGAGCAGCTTATGTGGGATAGAAACACCGTGTGCTTGAGAGGGTGACCGCCGTACGTGAATTGTGGTCAAATTGATCCTCACAAAGGTTCAATGGATCCTCCACAGAGGAACAACAAAGCGCAAACAGGAGCCTAATGTATATCTATCCATGAGGATCACATACAAATCTACCTAGGTGAGACCTCATGCATAATTTCACGAGGAGGTGGCAATGAAGCCTTACTTGGTGCCTCTACTCCCAACATTCTATGGCATGGAGAATGAAAACCCTTATAATCATATTAGGGATTTTGAGGAAGAATGCACCACTTTCAAAGAGGGTTCCATCGACATGGAGCTACTAAAGCATAAGTTTCTTCCATTGACCCGCGACAAGGCAAATTTGGCTAAATGCATTAAGGCCAAGAACCATAAGGAATTGGGGAGAGCTGCAGGCAGAATTTCTAAAAAAATTCTTCAGTGCTCACAAGACAAACAACTTGAAGAGGCAAATTTACACATTTGCAAAATTTCATGATGGTGAGAGGTTGTACCAGTTAATGAGATTTATGGAGACTATCGCATGCCCACAATTCAGCGGCCGATACATGGATGTCAGAACCATTTTTATGATGGAATGTCCTCCATGAAACAATTATTAAACTATAAAGCGGTGGAGATTTCGAGTAAAACTCGACAGGCAATGGACTTCCCATTTATGTACGAGACCTCCAAGGGCCGGGATGGGCCAAACCTAAGAGTGCAGCGGCACAGATCTGCCACCAAAGGAATTAAAGAGGAGGTATGTATGCCTCTCTCCAAGATGGTGGAGCTGAAAGCTGCTGTATCTACTCAAGCAAGATTGGAGGAATTAGAAAGAAAAAAAAAGGGTCCATGAGGGTGCAGCAAGGATCAAAGCATGCACGTGTCAAAATTATTTCAACTCGCCAATCCATAATCGACCACCCAGAGAACCATGTCCAAAACCTCATTTCACCATAGCTGTTTCACCATCTCTCTAGTTCACTCTTTATTTCTGGGTCGATCGATTTATTGGTGCCGCCTCGCTTGAGCTTTACCACTTCTCAATTTGATGATTGCCGCGAATCTCATCCATCCTAGAATTTTGCTCATTGAGGGCCTACTTCATGCAATTCCCGATTTGCCAAATGCTAAGAGAGGGAATTTCCTTCCCTGCACTACGATGGCTGGATAGTCTCTTTGATCAATACTGTAGTTGTCATTTTTGGGAAATTTTAGATTATAGGCTGTCATGCTTTTGAGAAATTTTTGAGTGTAGGTTGCTAATTTTCTTATTGAGTGTGCTTTCCACTGTGTCAATTCTTTGATTAGCCTGGGCATTCACTGCCTTTTGTTCCTCCACAAAGTTACCCACTCGATGCAGAGACCAGAACACACCAAACATTGGGAATCTGCTCTACCTTATTGGCAAAGAATTGACTGGGGAGGTCAAGACGCGCATTGAATACATGTGAAAAGTCTCTGACCTCATTTGGGCCTTGGAAGGCAAAAACGTGGTCGACTCGACAAACCCCCTACGTGGAGCCGCCATATTTATTTCAGAAAGCTTTTGCTTTATTTATCTTAGAAAGTTTGCTTTATTTATTTTAGAAAGTTTGCTTTATTTATTTTAGGAAGATTTGCTTTATTTTAGAAAGTTTTCTTTTAGGAGTTGCTTTTTGTAATTTAGAAAGTTTCTTTTCCTAGTTAAAGTAGAAGTTGTTTTTTGTACTTAGAAAGTTTTTTTCCTAGTTAAAGTAGAAGTTGTTTTTGATTTAGGAGTATGGGCTATATATACTTCTAATGTAGTCTTTGAAAATCGGGCTCAAGTTTAATAATATTTTCTTATTTCTTTAAGAGTTCTCTCTTGTTCTCTTATCTCTTGGGTGGATTCCCTGGGGACGAGTTCGTGCTTCTCATACTCGTGATCTCCGTGGCGGTCTTTGTCCACTTATCAATCAACCCATTCATAGCTTATCAGGCGCCTTCACTCCATCATATATCTAGCGTGATCGTTTTTATTAACCCTTAAGTAACCACACTGTAGTAAAATCTACTTTCCCTCACCATCTCATCTTCTCTCTAAACTTTCCATAAGCAATTTTTCAACTCCTACCCAAAACTTTCCATGGTTCCATACTACTAAAACATCTTTACATACCCTTTTCCTTATATATCACAAATACACATTCCCTAACTTAGAAAATCTCATAAACTCACCATAACTCGCTTACCCTAGAAACTACTCCCCAAACCCACATTTTGACTTACCAAAACTTCTAGATCATCCATCACTGGCCCCAACCTTGCATCAAAGTGGTATCGTAGCTCATGGATTGATGGCTGATCATAAACTAAACGTAGGCTTGATGCTAGGCAGAGCAGATCTCTAGATACGGTTTGAGTCATTCACTAGCCAAGGGAGGAAAATATGGATTTTTATGAAGAGCTTTTATGTACTAAATAACTTGAACGCTGGGGCATAAGAAAGCCAAAGGTATGTATGTACGGACATGATTATCATGGGAGGTATGATTGCTACTACCGTAATGAAGATTACTATAAGAGGCATGGTAACTATGATGAAGGCTTTAGATGCAATCCAAAATTTAACATCTGCACTGATGGAAGGATGGATCCCGGCGAATTCGGATTGGCTTAATATGGCGTGGAGCATGTCTGAAGTATTATGATTCCCCCGAACGTGAAAGTGAAGTCAGGCTACAAAGATGTGCAAGAATGCTTCTATTTGGTGGAAAAACATGAAGAGACAACGTGAAAGAGATGGTAAAGAATATTCAAACTCGGGAAAGATGAAGAAAGAACTAAAAATAAGTACCTTCCTTTTAACTACTACTAAGATATCTACCTCAAAATTCGTAATTTTAAGCAACGAGATTTGAGTGTGAGTATATTCTGGCTATTTGTAAACTTGATTATCAAAGGAGACTTGCAAGAGGCCGAGGAAATATGCATAGCCCACCACTACATTGCCGGGTTTGAGATCCTCAGACATAAAGGGCTTTGAACCATATAATGAAGCCAAGACGATGAAACTTGCTTCAAGGTTGGGAAAAAAAGCATGGAAAACTCACTTCACAACTAAGAGGCTACGAAGGTCGGTTGAGGGTCTCACTCTGGAACTTCAGTGGTACTAAAACTACTCCCCACTATAAAGAGGAAGCAACAAGAATTGGCTTTGGGTCAAAGACGTTTTGGGTGCCAAGGGTTGGGGCATATTGATTCTGAATGTCCTAACTAAAAGTTGACGTTTAATTGAGGAAGATGAAGCCAAGGAAGAAGATGTTGAACAAGATCGAATCTAACCATGTCCAAGAAGACGTATGAGAACAAATCACTACCGGCCAAAATATAAGTCGGATGTCAAGAATGGACCTAACCATATCCCGTAAGATGAGGAGGTTATTCACTACTGCCAAATTTGATTTAGAAATCAAAGATGTTTCAGATGCTTAATGACTTTTGGTTTTTGAAGAAACCGAAAGTGAAAAAGGAATTCTCACGAAGCAAAATCGATTATAGAATTTGTCGATGTAATGCCCAAGAAATACCACACTCCGCTTTCCACTGCAATGAAAATATTCAACATCAAATAGACTCATACTGTGTTTGGTTTTTCCTATTAAGCTAGCTCTCTATGAAGATTCTAAGGAGCATGAAGAGTTTAAAAACACAAGTTACATTTTTCTTGACAAAGGGCTTACTCAAGAGAGTGTCTATGTGGTTCCCACTATGTCGCATGAGCATGGATCTTGGAGTATGTGTTTTGATTTTCGCTGCTTTCAACAACATTTTTATTCATGAGGAAGCAAGATTCAACAAAGGGCAAAGAGGAACAATATGAAAGACAAGCATATGAAGGTTATCAACTACCGTATTTGATCCAGAGGATGGATTCGGTTACACATAAAAAGAGGTGTCTCCAAGTTGTGCACACAAGAATAGATGGTTCTCCAAGATTATTAAGAAGATCATAAAGAATGCTTACAAGGTTAAATTGTCCTAAGGATCAGCAATATCTTTCCTATATTCAAGGTTAAGGATTTGAGGCTCATCAGCGGTGAAGACTGAGGACAAGTCTTTTTTCCCAACTATAGGGGCTTGATGCAGGAGCCATCCGTGAAACACACCAAACATTGGGAATTCACCCCCTAATTATTGAAGAATTGATTGGGGAGGTCAAGACGCATTGAATACATGTGAAAAGTCCTTGACTCCTCTGGGCCTTGAAGGCAAAAACGTGGTCGACTGACAAACCCCGACGTGGAGCCGCTATATTTATTTTAGAAAGTTTGCTTTATTTATCTTAGAAAGTTTGCTTTATTTATTTTAGAAAGCTTGCTTTATTTATTTTAGAAGATTTGCTTATTTTAGAAAGTTTTCTTTAGGAGTTGCTTTTTGTAATTTAGAAAGTTTCTTTCCCAGTTAAAGTAGAAGTTGTTTCTTGTAATTTAGAAAGCTCTTTTCCTAGTTAAAGTAGAGTTGCTTTTGATTTAGGAAAGCATGGGGCCATATATACCCCCTAATGTGGTCTTTGAAAATCGCCTGCTTAATAATATTTTCTTGATTTTTAAGAGTTCTCTGCTCTCTTATCTCGGGTGGATTCCTCAGGGGACGTAGTTCGTGGCTTCTCATACCTTGTGCTTTTGTCCGGCTTATCAATCAACCCATTCATAGTTGGGATTGTGGCGCCTTCACTCCATCATATCTAGCGTGGATCGTTTCATTAACCCTAGGCAACCATACCCCAAAATCTACTCTTCTCACCATCTCATCTTCTTAAACTTTCCATAAGCAATTTTTCAACCTCTCTACCCAAAACTTTCCATTTCAGTTCCATACTACTAAAACATTCTTTACATACCCTTTTTCCCTTATATATCACAAATACACATTCCCTAACTTAGAAAATCTCATAAACTCGACCATAACCTGTTTTGGCCCTAGAAACTACCCCAAACCCATATTTTGACTTACCAAAACTTCTAGATCATCCATCACGGTCCCAACTTTGCATCACCCACCACCTTGCTCAAGTTCATAATAGCTTGTTCATCCTCGGAGAGAAGCACGGTACGCTGTGGCTGAGCCGAGGATCCATGCTGCTGCTGTGCAACATGAGGCACATAGAGAGGAGGTTTTGGTTTCCAAGAGAGGTTTGGGTGGTTCCTCCAAATTTCGGGGGGGTTGTAGGTATTACTCAGATGGGGTCAGGTCAGGTGGCTTATATTGGCACACCGCATTGGCTTGTTCACCCACAAAGTCCCCACGAAGGAACACTGGGCAATGCCTCCTTGGTGCTCAGTGGACTAACGCTTGAAACATGGCCAAGTTAGGCATAGATGCCTCGCCACCGCTCACCTCATAGCCGACCTCCTCATTTCAAGCTTTTCCAACCTCCTAGCCAAGGTGGATAGCTTTGCTTTCATCTCCATGTCCTCTGAGAGCGAGTACATGCCTCCCCTCTGATTTGGTGGTGGCCTCATCCTGTTTATCTCCCTAGGATTTGGCTCATCCTAAGCTTTGGAGGTTTCAGCTACATAGTTGAGGAAGTCCATGGCTTCATCTGGATTCTTGCTTAGGAAGTCCCTCCACACATGGTCTCCAATAATCAAGCTTCATGGCAAGAGGACATTCCGTCATAGAAGTGGTCAATTAACATCCATGTATCAAAGCCATGGTGTGGGCATGCACCGATGGTTTCCATATATCTCTCCCAAAGATTAGAACTTCTCATTATCATGGGCTGCAAATGTATAATTTGCTCTTCAAATCGTTAGTCTTGTGAGCATCAAAACTTTTCAAAAACTCATCATAGCTCTACCCAATTTCTGGATGGTCTCTGCCTTAAAGAATTAAGCCAAATTTCGCTTTGTCTGAAACTCACTAAGCAAATCCATATTGGTTGCACCCTTTTTAAAAGTTGTGCAAACTTCCCTCAACTCTTATGTGTATGATTCTCATTTTCCATACCATGGAAGGTCAGGGAATAGGCACCAAATACATTCGACGACTACATCTTCTGCAGAGGTATATGCATTGAGGGTGCACTCACCCTTGGTGGGTGTATATGGTCCCCATCGACCTATATGCATTAAAGGTTTCTTGGTGCCCCCCGTCGACTTTGTTGCCCTCATGTGGAGGCTCCATCCGACATCGTAAAACCGACTTCACACCCCCTATTCTTTAGGATCACTGGTTCTCTAATATTGAGTTGTTTCATCCAAGCGTATAAAGTCCTAGGAACACAACACAAAACAAAGAAGAAACCAAAAACAAGGCTACCGTGGGTTATAGTTGGTTAAACTTAAAACAAAGAAAAACACAGGGCACAATATAAAATTCAATTTCCGTAAAGGAATCGTGAAATGAGTAATAATGGTAAAATAAAAAAGGAATGAGACTCACCAATACTGTGATGTGTATCACAAGTTCAACAAATTTTCTCACCACACTATTACACCATCCCCAAAGAACGACAGCACCATTTAATTCGGGACTACGAGGTGCATTGAATCCAACAATATTATATCCTAGGATTCCATCACGTAGCAAAGCTTAATGCAAAGATAGGGTGGTCCAGGATCGAACTCAAAGATGGGTTTTCTTCATGCAAAATGAGCTCATAGTTGATCAAATATGTTTCACTTTGGATTTGGGGTTTCAGAAACGCTGGAGGTCGATGGCTTGAAAAATCGTAATCAGAGAGAAATAAAGTGTAAGAGAACCCTTGAAGTTTCTAGCCATCAGCCTAGGGTTCTAAGGCAACTGTAATGTCCTCGAGTCCTTTTCCTCACATTGGGGAGGATGACCTATAGTCATTTCCCGAACCTGATCTATGTTTAGCCATAAAGACTGAACCCTAAAAGTGTTTCTCCTGGGTGATACAAAGATTTATTAACCATTAATGTTTCGCCATATTAAATCAGCCCTTGGATCTAACCTTCAGGAGAAAATAAATGGCAACTAAGTGAGCATCAATGGATCTAGCAATAAGTATCCACTAAGCCTTGAAAGCTTGCCAAGTAAGACCGCCACTGTGGTACATCACAGGATTCAAACCTAACGTGAGATGCGTAAACATAAATGATAATAAATGCCTCAAGTGCTTGGCAAATGTGGAGTACGTTGTTTTACCTCAAACTTAACTGGGCGCCTCCTCTTCAAAGATTTGGGGGGTTTAGCCAAGCATCCCTTAAGTTTTCATCCTCAAGGGGTGTTTGGCAGGTGAGAAAATGCGAGAAAGGGAGAGAAAAATGAGAGAAAGTCACACCGGAGGGAAAGCTAAAAGCTTTAGTACCAATTTTATTGATTGATGGATTGACTACTTTTACAGAGCTTGACTGAGGCTTATATACAAATTTCGTGAGTCAAGGAAATTACAAAAAGATAAACAAATGTACCATTGAGGGTACTTTGGTACAAAAAACCACAAAAGTAAATTAAAAAGTGGTCAACACAAAGAAATAGGGCAGTCGTGGAAATTCGTAACTGGCTAAATTTGCAGTTACAAAATTCGCAACACTGCAAAATCTCTGCAATGCTCACTCTCCTTCGTATTTAGCCCAATTGCCTTCTCGATTTGTACATGCCTTCGAAGTCTGCCGTTCTTCGTATTTGAATTGACTAAGATAATGGTGTAATTGGCTTGCAAAACTACAAAAATATCCACAAAATATGATCGCAGTATAGCCGAGACCTTAGTGTATCAATCAGATATTTAGTTGATAGTACACAAAGTGCTCAAAACCCGCAAGGAACAGGCTCAAAACAAAGACTATTCGGGGCACTAATCACATAGATAAAAACTCTAATCCGGGCTTCAAAGTAACAAAGAAAATCTCTACTGCTGAAATATCTAATCTAGAAGAAAGTTCATTACATTGCAACCCATTAGAATCCGAAAGACATTCGGATGTATGAGCGTAGGAGGTGCTCGGGTCAAGTGCAGGAATTGTTTCGCCAACGATGAGATGAGAAAGTGAAGTCCAAAGAAGAAACTAATCCTGTAAAGTAGACTCGTGACATTCACCCATCCTACAGTTAAGACGGCTACTTCTTCTGCTAACTCTAATGTCAACAGGGACTTGACAAAAGGATCTTAAGTCCTCTACAGACATAACAAAACCAGGCTGCTTGAAGTGGGCGATTCCCGAGGGGTTCCCCTCCTATGCCCAGCCTGACTAGTAGAAGTCTCTTCTTAACCTCTTGCCATACTATAAGCAAACAAAATAAAAAATAAAAAAGGGATCAGCTTGAGGACCTTAATGTAATGAAGGCGCTAAACCCTAGAGCCCCTTTGATTTTGATAACCCAATTAATAACCAAACCTAAGAATCTCAAACCAAGAAGCTTTACGGGACTTAATGAGATGACCTAGAACTCGGTAATATCCTAGAAACCGCCTATGGCTTCATCACCAGAGCTCCAATTAATGAATAAATCTGAGACAACCTCAACAAAGGCAAAAAACATTCTAATTTTTATATAGGGGTGAAACATCAACAGCACAAGAATGTGACATTAGAACATCATGCGCCGTAGACATATTGGGAAATGTGCGCTACCCACACGCTTTGTGACAAAACACGCTTCACTTTCAGGTAGGTTCGACGTACGCATTAATTTCCCAGTCTTTTCAGCCTTTCATACTCGAGGTTAAAAACATAGTATTTTCCCAACCCAAAAAAGCACAAAATTCCAACCAAGGAAAATAGGGGCATTGTGAGTACCCTAGTCTTTAGACACACTACTCAATGGGCCTAGGGATCGTTTGGTCCAAGGCCCACTGGCCCGGTGAAACGGCCCAAGCCCACCTACCATATTAAAACCGGAAGGCACTACCTAGACGGGAGAATCTGGAAGCTCGTCTGCGAGAGCCATAGTGTCTTCTTAGAGGCTAGCTTTAAGGCAACCTATCTAGAGTTTTAAGTCCCCCAGACAGTCGTCCTTCCGCATATGGAAAGTTCATTATGGATAAATAGATGAAAGCGGGAAATACGCAAAAGATATTTATTCGCGAATTTCATAACTTTTGAATTCCTTGCTTCTCGGAAGAATAGCCCTGAGGCGAAGAATTAATAACATAAGGAAAGACAGATTTTATCCCTAAGATAAGGAGATTCTTTCCAAAGAGAGAGGGGAGATTTGGGAACCGTTTGCAATTAGGAACATCCCCACGAGGGAAGCGACATTAGGTAGGTGTGTAAATTGGTGTGAAAATCAGAGGGCCCATACGCTAAGTATACGCAAGTGAGGGTTACGTAGTGTAGCGGCTTGTCAAGTGTCGTTCCCATAAGGAGAAGTGTGTTGAATACTAGAATCGGCTCTAGAATGTTATCTGGATCTCAAATTCGAGTGAATTATACTAATATAAGAAAAGGCTAACCCTAAAATAGTTGCTAACTCAATTAATCTGACTAGGTTTTGCCCTCCCTACACACTCAATGGATTATAATATAGACAATATTTGCTCACCAACATGATCACTTATCTCATCGCCGCAGTTGATCGTACTACTAAGATATCCACTCGGTGGGTATATTCGCCTATCTCGCTAGTATGGATTGATGCATCTCTGCATCAACCCTAGACTCCAAAATGCTTGAATGATTAAACCCTAATTGCCACACTTGGAACTAGGAGATCTCTACTCTCAAATTTACCAAGTGTTACTCTACTCGGATCACTAGGAATCTTTATCTCTCGATCTCATATCCCCAGCAAGGGCTTGTTAGTATTGGCCAAACACCACCATGTAAATAAAGTAAGTCGATAACAGATCCATTAATATACTGAATGAAACGGAATTAATAATTAATCCATATGAATGTAACAAGGGCACACAAAACCCTAGAAATAAAGCTAGAACATCATATTGTTCATTACAACCATAAAGTGTTTAATCATTAGGTGTTCGAGAAAGAAAATACATAAATTAATAAGAGTAACACGATCTCTCGATTCCCCATTCGTCGTCTTCTCTGTCCTCCGTCATCTCTCTCTCCACATTTTCTTCTCTTTTTTTCGTCACTTCCTTATTACTAAATGAAATGAACCGAAAACATGATAAAGCGCGGTTATATGATGAGTGTTTTGGGCACTCATCACACCCCCAAACTTAGCTTCTTGCTTGTCCCCAAGCAAGAAACAAACTCATAACAAAACATACATGCAAAATGACACACCAAAATGCCTACGACATGAGTGTGATACACAAAACACCAAAAAGGAGAGTCAGAATGAACCAAACTTGATATTTGAGACTTTGTCCTCTAAAATTGGGGGATCCTTAAGGTTGTGCAACTTTATAAGGAACTTAGCTGGGCAAGGCCTGCTGACTACACCCACTCCCAAGTTCTTAATGACCTTTCCCTGGAAGTTTATGTGCAGTTGTTTCACGATCTCCAACATATACCTAGGTTCCAGTATCCCCAAACTTGAAGTCAATTTGCCTATGTGAAATATTCTAACCACGAAAGGATAAGAACGCACCCTTTTTATTCACGTTAACTACATAAGCAAGAAAGAAAACTAGTGCCTATAAGTTTCAACTGAGTGTCCCTATAGCGAGGATTCATTGGTGACTCCCCACCAAATGGTTAAGGGCACCAGGCATTTAGTTCCACTCAAACTTCACCCCGAACACTCAATTAAACCTAAATTCCCTAGACTATGGGAAGAATCAACTCATCTGCAGCGTGCAAGAAGCCACTTGGCTCCCACCGCTTGATCAAGGCATTAGGCTTTGAAAAGCCCCTCGAATCAGGCCCAGATTCTCGATCGACTATCCTAATTTATTCTATCCACACACGTCTTTTTGATCATTTTCATGTTTTTTTCTTTTTTTCTTTTAATTTTTTTTATACTTAGGGCTCGATGGAAATCCTCTTTTTTGAAGGTGTCCCCTCACTTAGGTGTTAGAAATCCTCAAGGCTCGTAGAATTCTTGTAAACAAGGTCCAGAGCCTTGGTATATCCTGGAGATCACATGTGTGTGTGCGATAAATGACCTCCCATTAGCAATCTTGGCATTCACTCACACATAATACCTAAAACACCCAATACTGTGAAAACAACCTAAAAACACGCAAACACAAAAAAACTGTATATAGAAACAAAAACACACACAACCTAAACACATAAAACAAACTAAAACCGAAAACCAACCCGATCACCCATGCCCCCCCAAAAAAATCGGACATTGTCCTCAATTTCAACAAAATATCAAATAAGGGTGGAGGGAACTCCCTTGGTGATCACTCGGTTCACTATGATGGTGGTGGCGGCGGCATGTGAAAAGCGAAGAGCTAGGCAAGCCGCTGACGGATCGGTGGTTGTCTGCATTATCATTACAAGGAGGATGTTGTTCATTTACCGTTAGCTTGACCATGTTCGCTGATGGAGACTTGGTGTTCCTGGGTCTCATCCTAGTCCACATCACATCGGTCGTCAGTCATGGACTGTCTTCCAAAGATAGCAGAAGGATCTAACAATGTCCCTCCTCCCGTGATGGGCGCGGTAGGATGCTGGGCCGGGTGGATGACCTGCCTTCGCTCCATGGGCACCGTCAATCCAACTCAGATTGGTATGCCCTAAGCTCTTCCTCATCCAAGGGCTCATTGCCCTAATCATACACTTTCTTTAACCTTGGTACACTCGGTTTGCCTTTCTTAACCATTATCGGCTTGATTGGGTGTACCCAAGCCTCATTGTCCTCTAAGGGCACCCCGGCTTGCTTGCATAGACCATAAATGAGAAAGGGGTACCCGAGATTCATCTTAGCATCTTTGTTATAGAGGATTGCATCCTCTATGACTTGGTTGACATCAAAAGGGATGTCTTGAATAATGGCATAATTGAGCTGGGCCCTCTTTGCCATCACTTCACACACATTGGTCGTCGAGATGAGACGGGATGTGATGAAGTGATGCCATACCTTAGGGATGTAGGCTAAGTGTTTAGCCTTAAAGTGCACTGTGTGCCCTTCATTGTTTAGTTTCCATTCACCCTTTCCGGTTTTTTAGCATTCTAAGAACCTCAAGGTAGTTGGGGCTCTGCGGAGCCTATCATATTCTTCTAGATTAACCAAATTAAGGTTTATAAACTCATCGATTCTCACCGGGTCTACTGAAAAACCCCATGCACTCGTACCTTTTTCAGTGCATGGGCAGCTAAATTGGCGTAGAATTCTCGTACCACCATATGTGCAGCCGACCTAGGCGGTTTGCAAAGCGTCTTCCACCCCTTATTCGCTATAGTTTGGTGAAAGAAATTGTTGGGGTGGTGAAATCCCTTCTCCTTAATGAAGGACCGGTTCTTAGAGATGAGGCAAAATTTCTCGATCGCACTCGCATTGACAAACTTCTCATGATCGTAATCATGAGAAGGCTCTTCAATTTTTCGGCTTCTTTTCGAGCTTAATTTTTGCTTTTTGCTCGACATTGTGCACTTAATGAGATAGGGGTTGGATGGTATTCTAGGCTTTAACAAAACTCTAACTTGGCCTCCAAACACCTAGTGTGATGAAACTCTACAAAAATAGCCAATAAAATCACACAAATCTCACTTAGGGAAAAAATCAAACACCTAGTGTGCACTACATGAGATAGTGTTCTTGGCTAAAAACTAAGGCTTCTACCACCTCAAAACTCTCACTAATTCCTTTCTTAACTAAAATAAATCGAAAGGAAGCACAAAGAACCAATGTTTTACCTTAACTCACCAAAAATAAAAATAAAATGCTCTTTTACCCAGATTTTTGATGACCGAAGGAAGAACCCTAGATTTTTCATATCAAAATTGGTTCTTATCTCTCCTTGATGCTCGCAAACCACTTAGGAAGACCTTGGGAAAGTCTTGACAGATGAAACTGCAAAATCACATAGGGAGAGTTAGGGTTTTTCAGTTTCGAGTACCCGAAAATATGGCATTTCGGTTTCTTAAAACAGGGCAATGTCACGACGTTAGGATCAACGTCGCGACATTCCCGAGAGTTACAATCCCAACGTCGCGACATTCCAGAGAGTTACAATTTCAACGTCTCGACGTTACCCCCAAAGTCACGATGTTCCCGAGAGTTGCTCAAAATGGTTTTTGCCAACGTCGCAACGTTGCGATCCAACGTCGCGACGTTCCAAAAGGCTATGGTTTTCATTTTTTTCTTAACGTTGCGATGTTGAGAACCAATGTCACGAGCTTATAGAGAGGATTAGCTCATTCATTTTTTTTTCATTTTGATACAGAATTTGTAAATTAAAGTGCACTCCCTTGATGAAGTTTCATTCTCGTCTCAACCCGTATCAGGTCTTTGAGTTATTATCTCTCCTGTCAGCCGCTTCGATCTCGGAGCCTGAAAACACAAAAAACAAACTATGTTGTTAACTCAACTTCCTTGAATCTCAATGTCCCCGAGACTGCGGGTCTGCTTGAATTCCCTACTACACTATTTTCGGTGTGCTTAGATTGATGGCTTGTTTGCTTGCTTGAAAGTCGCCTCCCAAGTATGGCTTCAATCGTTGCGTGTTGACTTTAAAGCTCCCCTTCTCTAGGTGCATGATTTCCACCCCTCCGTAGGGAAAAAATTGAGTCATGGTAAATAGTTCCGACCACCTCAACTTTAATTTCCCTAGGAAGAGTTTGAGTCGTGAGTTAAATAAGAGGACTCAGCGAATCTACCAAACTCTTTCCTCACAAGATTTTATCATGTCAGCTTCGTCTTTCTTTATATAGATCTTAGCATTTCGTAGGTACTTATTGAGGAATTTTCTAATTCACTGGTTGCGTGATGCTCGTCGGGCCACCTTAATATCCATATTCAACAACCTAGTTGCCCAAGATGCTTTGTGTTCTAATTCCACTGGAAAGTGGCACGCTTCCCAAATACAAGCCTAAATGGTGACATCCCCAGGGGTGTAACGCCCTGATAATAGTTTTATAACATGTTCAGGGTGTAAAATAAATTATATTATATTTTTTTGGCGTTTAAATGGCTAAAAACGAAAAATGATAAAAACCCGAAAATTTTACACGAGCCAAATAAATTTGGTAAAAATGTCAAAATGAGACCAAGGGTCATAAGTGAGTAAATAAGTGTCAAAGTATAAAATGAAATGAAATGAAGTGGAAATGAAATGGAAATGAGGCTTTAAAATGAGAAAAATTAGAAAAATCCAATTAATGTGTTAGCCAAACATGGCATTACACATGACATGAGAATAAAGACTAAAGTGGTCTATGGAATGCCAATTTGGGCATTCACGTTTTTGAGAGGAGCAAGGAGGAGCTAGGGCTTGGGAGAAGAAGGTATTTTTGGTGTGTTTCTCACCATTCTTGGTCTATCTTTGTTCAAGCAAGAAGGAATAGAAGATATGAAGAGAGCTAAGGTGAGAAAACTAACCCTAACTCCCTCTTTGATGATTTTGGATTTGGGGAAAAACCCTAACCTTATGTAAAGGTGATTTTGATTAGTTGTAGATCAATTTTAGAGTTGTTTCTGGTTAATTTTCAAAGTGCTTTTGGGTTAGGATTGTTTTTTGAAGAATTTTTGTATAAAGGAAATGATGAAGTTTCAAAGGAGTTGCTGTCAAAAAAATTAAAAAACCCCTGTTTTTGTTTTGGCTATAAATTAAGTTATAATCAGCCAAATTTAGTGATTCCAATTGGTAAATAACCATAAGATATAGATATACAAATGTATAGAAGGTATGAGGAGAAAATTTTAGCTTTAAAGCTCCCAAATATGGGTTTAAAGGTGAGTTTCGAGTAGATGATGGGTACGCTCTATTTGGGTGTAGTTGTGGTGTTTTGGTCGTAAGTTGAGTTTCACTCATCCAAATTGAGTGATTCAAAATTATGGGTAAACTAGAATTATAGGGGAATAATTTATTTGAAGGAAGTGTATGCAATTTGTAATCCCAAAGTGCCTAGAAATCTGTCAAAGTGGAGCTATGTACAAGAACAATCTGATTCTGCTTTACAATTTAGAGTAGTCTGGATGTAAAATGCTATAACATGAGTTTGGTTGATCCCAATTGGATGATTCAATTTTGAGAAGAAACCTTAGAACCATAGCTTCAAATTAGTAGAAGTAATCATTACCAATTTATGGAGTTAAGACTTTAAAACAGAATAATAAAGAGGTAACCGAGCGAAGCCGGGCACATACCGACCATTTTTGGCATTAAAATATGGCTCATGTGTCCCTAGAAAAATTTTCAAGTGAAGGTGTATTGGGTAGACATCAACCCTAACCAAAAATCATATAATGCACAACTGATTTTTTTTCTTCGGTTGTTCTTTGATAGTGACCTATTTGTGATGAATTAGGGGTTGGTGACGAGGAAGCTTGACCCAAGAATGGGATTCCAAAGATAGGAATCGAAGAGTGACAACCTTTTTGGGTTTGTTCTTCACACTTCTTCCTTGTTTCGGTTTTGTGTTTTATTTGACAAAATAAATCTAAAAGGTTTTATATGAATATTCTTGTGTGCTCCATTTGAGCCATAAATGAATTGGTTTGTTCTCCACTTCTCGCTATATATTTCTAAAAGGTTTGAAGTATTATGAAATAAGTGGATTTATTGAAATGAATTGCGATAAATTGCATATTGATTTATTTTAAATTTATTTGATACAATTGATTATGAAATGAATTGTACATAAAAAATTGCATGAGTATTGGAAACCAAGTATTTGGATATAAATGTATATACACTATTGTAAATTGATATGAATGATTTGAGCACCCTTAATAGAATGTTAACTATTAAATTCGAGTTAAGGATAGATTGATAAACCAATAAGGGTCAAATGAGCAGTACTGCACCGAACGTAATGATGTGTCACTCCGATCCGTAGCCCAACAGGACAATATCGGTAGTGTTCATGAAATGATTTTTAATAACCCGCCAATGTACCCCAATCCGACCATTCTGAGGTTATAAAACCTTTTATACAGCTCAGAGTCTAACTGGGATCAGGCTTGATTCGTTATCATGTCCACCGAAAGCATACGTTAAATTCGCTTAAGGGAAAAGTGAAAAGAAAATTGTAAAAAGCATGATTTGTGTTTGAATGATTTATCGCATATGAAATCGTGATGATTGAAATGACACTAATGAATTGTAATTTGAATGTATATTAAATGAAAATATATATAATGTATTGTATCGCATTGGTCGTTGAAAAAACTATACAAAGGCATCGATTTAGAAAAATGCATGATTTACTTAAACTGAAATGAAGAGAGAACTATATAGAACCACTAGGCATGAAAATGCTTAGCGCGTTGTTTTATCATCAGGCGTGCAATCGAGGAATAGGTATAAAGGAAAAGACCGCAATGACGAGTCAACGCCAAGGCCCTCACTGAGTTGAAGTAAAGCTTCACCATGCATTCATGAAGTATATTTGACACATTTTGTACAAACCCTAATTTTGTTTTGTAAATATTTTGGTATTGAAAATGGCTTGTAATGTCGTAATTCTTAAAGGTGGTAAATGGACCAAATGGGCATGTAATACCATATTTAATGGAAAATGTGTATTGAAAACAAAATGATGGGCCCCCTTTAAGTTGAATTAGTATATACAAATATATTTTCATAAAGATAAATATTCTTCCCAAAATGAGCATTGGAAATGTGTTTTACTGACAAAAGAAAAAGGAATTGAATTTGAAAAGAGGATTGTGTCTCGGATCGAGTTCGACCTCCAGGTCAGGTCGGGTACGAGGGTGCAGGCCGTCACATTTTTAGTGGTATCAGAGCATTGGTTCAAGCTGTTCTACAAAATGATTTTAAAATTTTGTAAATGATTTTGAAATTGATGACATACATTACATTTGCATATAAGGATGGCCGTGACTTTGATGCGGATCTTATCAGTTACTAATAGGTAAGCATGGAAAGTTTGGGGCCCCGATGTGTCATTGTGAATAGAGTCTATGAGATTGTCCCATTAGAATAAAGTATGAGGTTTGAGAGATTTGATCGAGTCCCATTTATAGAGTTTGATCATGATATTGAATGGATTGGTTGTCCAGGCACCAAGTGGTAGTTGATTGTGCAAACAGATAGTGACCTTAAGGACAGAGTGGCGGTGACATGGTGAGAGGTCGGCTTACCTCTCTAAATTTGTATCGAGACACTATTCAGAGCGAAGGTTAGAAAGGGGTGACTACATGGCGTATGTGATTGATACGAAAGAGCCGGATCTATCTTGTCGGACATCCCTACGGGTTGAGGCGATTATGGGACTTGTTGCCCGGAGGAGTTGCTAGGATTGCCTCCACAGAGAGAGATTGAGTTCGCAATCGACGTTGTTTAGGGTGCCACTTCGGCATCCATTACACCGTATCAAATGGCTCTGGTGGAGTAAAAAGAATTGAAGCTTCCGTTGCAAGAATTGTTAGAGAAATGATTTATTCGTCCGAGTGTATCACCATGGAGCTGTGCTCTTTGTTAAAGAAAGATGAGTGCCGCTTCGATTGTGTGTTGTTATAGGAAGCGAAAATGGCTTGATGAAGAGCAAATATACGTACCTTGATTGATGACTTGTTCGACCCAATGAAAGGTGCAAGTGTCTTTCCGAAGATTGACTTGCGATATGGGTATCATCAATTAGGGATTAAGGATGCGGGTGTGCATAAGACGACATTTATAACGCGGTATGGACATTATGAGTTCCTTATAATCTTGTTTGGGTTGACAAATGCTCATTTCATGGACTTAATGAGCCAGGTGTTTAAACCGACAGGTATGTAGATCAGTTTGTCGTGGTGTTTATTGATGACACCCTTATGTATTCAAAGGATCAGGAAGATCATGATACACACCTTCGGGTAGTGCTAGAAACCTTGAGAAATGAATAGTTATATGCTAAACTGAGCAAATGCAAATTTTGGTTGAGAGAAGTGTCCCTTCATGGACACATTGTATCGGAAGAAGGAATTTGAGTGGATCTAAGGAAGATAGAAGTGATTATTGAATGGAAACCACCGAGATATGTCACGGAAGTGCATAGTTTCCTAGGATTGGCAGGTTACTACAGAAGGTTCATTAAGGGGTTTTTGATGACTACGGCCCCGATGACAAGATTGCTCCAAAAGAATGTGAGATTTGAGTAGAGTGAAAAGTGTCAAGCTAGCTTTGAAAAGTTGAAAGCATTTTCTTGTCGAGAACACTTAGGGTTCTTACTCAGCTGACCTACAGTAAAGAATACATGATTTTTAGTGATGCTTAATTAAATGTACTTGGATGTGTCCTTATCACGGGGGTAAAGTGGTAGCTTAGCATGCTTGAGCGGTTGAGCCCGCATGAAAGAACTACCCTACGCATGATTTGGAATTGGCCGCTATTGTGTTCGCATTGAAAATATGGAGACTATCTTTATGGAGAAAAGTGTTTCATCTACGCCGATCATAAAAGTCTTAAGTATTTGCCTTCACAACGAGAACTTAACTTGAAACAACGTATATGGATGGAATTGATCAAGGATTATGATTGTGTGATCAATTATCATCCCGGGAAGGCTAATGTAGTGGCAGACACTCTAAGTGGAAAGTTAATACAAACGCTTCGAGCGTTGAATGCTCATTTGTCATTGTAAGACGATGGTGAAATAGTAGCGGAATTGATAGCAAAACCAGATTTGTTGAATCGAAAGATAGAGGTACAAAGAATGATGAGAAAATTATTGCAATTGTAAATCAGAATATAGTGGGGAAAGAAACTGAGTTTACAGTGAAAGAGGATGGATTCTTGTACTATAGAGATCGGGTTTGTGTACCCAATGATGATGAATTGAAAAAATTCATCCTTAAAGAGGCACATAGTGGACCTTTTTCTATACATCCCAATAGAACAAAAATGTATCAGGATTTAAAGACTTCTTACTGGTGGTCCAGAATGAAAGAGATGTATCGAAATTTGTAACCAAGTGTATGGTGTGTCAAAAAGTGAAGGCAGAACATCAAGTTCCTTCGTTGTGCGACTTATTAAAATACCCAGAGTGGAAGGGACGAATCCACCGATGGATTTTTTGTGGTCGAGTTACCAGTGATAGGGAGAAAGTATGACTCAGTTTGGGTTGTGGTAGACCGATTGACTAAGTCAGCTCACTTCCTACTAGTAAGAATCGACTATTCACTTGACAAGCTGGAAGAACTTTACATAAGGGAAATAGTTTGGTCACATGGGATTCGATGTCGATCATTTCGGATAAGTCCAGGGTTTACCTCGGATTTTGAAAGTTGCAAAGGGAACAGGCACTCGTGAGATTTGTACCGGCGTTCCACCACAACGGATGGGCCAATCGAGATAGAGTGATAAATGTTGGAAGAACATCTTAAGTGAGATCGTATGAGGGTGGTTAGGTTAGACACATTCCTACAGTTGAATTTGTGTGCAACAATAACTTCGGTCAGTATTGGAATGGTGATTCGTGCCACGGTAAAAATTTGTTTAAAATCAATAAAATTTATATACACCTAAGTTCCACTCTTTAGTAGTCAAACTCTTGCTAACGATATAATTGAGTCTAGGAGTGGGGCTCACGGGGATGGGTTTTTCATCCACAGAAATGAAAAGTTGCATTAGAGGCGTGAAGGTAGGCTTTTCTATTTGGACTTTTTGGATTTGTGTCGAGCGTAAATGGGTTTAGCCCGGAAATTGCAAGCGGAAATGAGTAAGCGAAATTTAAAGTGAAGAAATTAAACTTTGAAGATTTAGGGTCACCGACTTGACAAAGTAGAGCGAAACACATGTCCTCGAGGTTTTATCCTCTATGTGAGGTCAACCGCAGGGATCTCGATTATGACCCTTTTTTTGTTTAAAAACCCAACATTCCATTATCATTTTGAAATTTAGTAAAGACCATCCCCAGAATCACGGTGCATCTCTCGCTGGGAGACGCGAATCCTAAAGCATGGAGGTATTGGCCCGAAAGCAGTAAAGTCGATGTTATTTAACCTTTAATTTGAAGAACCACTAACATGTAAATGCTACCTCGAGAGGCAAATGGGACCATCAAGAGACACGTGCACGTCACTAAGCAGCGGATCTAAAGCATGGAGAGTGGCCCGAGAGCAATGGCATCCCATGTTTATCTGTTGAATTTTGAAAATAAGGGCCATAAATACACTACGGTGACTTTTAGTCTGAGGACAACATGTAACCCCACCACCAAGGTAGCTTCCTTCCTCTTCAAAGAGGAGGCTTAGCGGCACTCTCAACGAGTTGTCATCCTCGAGAGGTGTGTTTGCGGCAAGGGAAAGTGAAGAGAAAGAGAGAAAGAAAGAGAAGAGAGAAAATAAAAGCAAACTTAAAAAAGCTTTATTCTGCTTGATAAAAATAACTTACAGAACTCTTAAAGAAACTTGTCTTCCCTTCTATCCTCCTCTCTATTACAAAACATGAGGGGTATTTATAGGCCTCCTCAAGGTATGAAAATACTAAAAACCTAACATTAAGCTAAGTTATAGGATAAGAGAGTAATTCACAAAAATGAAGGCGGTTGCGTGAAATTCTGAGGAGGATGACAAGGCACACGCAGAATTTAGCCTACGAGGAGAATTTCGCTAATTAGCGAATTTGGTAAGGGTTAGCGAATTTGGCAATGGCTTAGCGAAATTGGCAAGTGTTTAGCGAAATTGGCAAGGTTGGAATTTCGCTGGCTGCGAGAGGCCCCCCCGCTAGCTAAGCGAGAATTGTCGTGAAGCGAATTCGCAAATGCACGGTGGGATTGGCTAGAATTTCGCAATTTGTCTTGGGTGCGACGATTGCGAGAGCAGGTTTGCGAAGTCGCTAGGATTGCGAACAGTTTGCGAGTTGGTTGCGAAATTCGCTAGGATTGCGAATTGGTTGCAAACAGGTTGCGAAAATTCTGTTTTCTTTGTTCTGCATGCCTGCGTCTGTCTTAGCTGTCATTTCCTCCGGCACTGCTGTTTTCCATTGATTTTTGGGCTTGTTGATGGGTGAGACTAAATTTCCGACCTCATGATTGATCATTTGCATTGAGGTTGAAGTTCAAATGTGTACAAAAGTCCTCTGAAACAACCCGAAAACACCTGAGTGACATAAATTATTCTTGAGATGACTTGAACACTTCCAATTGGGATATATGACATGATTAATGATCAAAGTACTCAAAACCTATCATCTAATATAGGGTTCAAATTGCACTTTTGAGCACTAATCACACACACCCAACCGGCGTTGCTAGTCCGCCAGTGATACACAAAATAAGTGAGATGCATGTGGTGATTTTCAAAGGTTGTGTTTCAAGGTTATTGTACTTATATACAACATTACTTTAAAGTGAACAAATTGAAATCAACATTTGAAAACCTATATACGAGAATAAAATCCATAAGAACAATTTTTAGAACAACCTTTGTTTCCATGATTTTCAACTTGGATTTCCACCTAATTCTAATGGTTCTTTTTGTATCCGGTTGGTCGATAAAATCTGAAAATTTGTTTCCTCCCCTGACCTAGCATTGACATGTGTAAAGTATTGAACAAATTAGATAGGGTTAGTTACACTTCTCTTGTTTTCGATCATATAGTAGGATGCAATCTTCAAAAAAATCGAGTTCACCAAAGTCCATGTAAGCGGGGTCACTTAGGTGGCTCCCGACCCGATTAAGGTTTAGGGCGTCGAAGCGAAAGGATCAAAGACCACTAACTGCAAGGCACACCCAGGGACTTCAAGCGGCTTCGAAAATCAAGCACCTACGATTCGCTAAATTCTACCTATCCACCCATGTAACGAACCTGTCGGTGGCTCGATGATGAAGGAAAAACTAGGGCATCGGGTTTCAAAACTTCGCCATACACCCCTCGGGCCGTGCTCGGGTTTCAAGAAAGCAGACTCTTTTGATTTTGGCTGTTTTTCTTCTTTGTTTCTATTTTCTTGCAGGAGGCATTGGTCTTCAATTGTTGATAGCTTCAAACCTATTCCTAGGTTGTCGACATGCTAGTGGCTTTGCAAGTGGAAGGAGTATACACAAATTCCACAACCTATTGAAACAATCACAGAGTGCAGTGTGTGAAATAGCATAAAGGAAATTTCCAAGTGACATCTTTGAGCAGGTATTGAACACAAATTGTTTCAAGCATGGCATTGCTCTAGCATATAGGTGACAAATATGATGATTCGATTATCGATTTAAAGCAATTCAATTGTTGATTTGGAAACCGATTCAATTGTTGTTGAAGCAATTCAATTATGTAGCTTGAAAGAAAAACACATACTTGTACCAAGGGGACCACTACGATAAAGCCTGACTATCTGGCGAATATATATATAATACGAGTAGCTTTTGATATAGCCAAAATGGCTTAATACATGCATAGCAGTACACCGCAAAAACCTATCACTTTTTACTATGGCTAATACAAAAAATCATAATCAAAATTGGTAGGCGGTTGATAAAAGTGAAGCCTTTATAAATCAAAAGAAACTAACCACCCCTCACTTCTTTGTGGTGGTGGTAATTATGCTGCGGCTCTTTGCCGGGATATCAATGGTGCATGGAGTGGCGGGCTCTCGGGGTAGGATCATGAGGAAGACCGGATGGGTCATGATGCAGTGAAGCATGGAATGGCAGCGTCCCAAAGTGGCTCGGCTCGAGCCAATCTACGGTCATGTCTTTGCGTCTTTGAAATTTGCACTGAGTGGTACGCTAGTGTGCCGGATCGCATCCATCATCATTCATCTCCTCGTGACATGTGTATACTGGGTGGCGGTGTGTCTTGAATATGAAGGCAGGGAGTATCTGTGGGTACATTTGAAGTAATTAGATTGGAGAGATGGAGGGCGATGAAATAGGAGTGGGAGGCCTGCGTACCTCGGGCTCGGAGGCGGGCATATCATGCGTGGTGGTCATCGGCGCCACGATCAGGTGCCTCCTCTGGTCTCGGCGGCGTATATGGAAATGGACGGGCATAGTCATGGCCAGGATCATTGCTCTTACATGTAGGCATGTCTCGCATCTATCCGGGCTCCTCTGGAAATCCCATACGCTCAACATAGGAAAGAAGCCTGGTATAGAGTGGTATGCTCTGCTTTCGTGTGAGGTCTCCTATGGACCTTCTCTTGGCCCAGCAAGAATTGAAGTCATCACCGGCTCGGATGGGCTAAACCGAAATTGCCGAGATCGATCCTGATGCCTCCCGAGGATGGAGTCCACTCCTACGCACATGTCTTTGCGAGAGGGAATAAGCTGGTGCGCGACCAGGATGGTCGATGATCGACATATGAGGCGGAGCGCCTCCAGATAAGAGGAATTTGGACGTTGTAGCATCACGGCGGTCTTTCGGGCTATCGCTGCAGGCGGAGGTGGGCGTCTACGTAACCCTCGGCATTGCGGCGGTGGTATCGCGCGATCTGTGAGAGCTGGCGGGAAAATAGCGTTGGTAGTACCTCTGCGGTCATCATCTGAAATGGATCTCAGGTGGACCATCACGCATCAGAGGTCATGGAGTGGTAGAAGCTGCTTGGACCACTCGGGTGATAAAGCGTCACCGGAGTCATAAATGGGAGGCGAATACCTCTCGATCAATCGCCGACTCTGGTATGCGGGGTCGACCGTGTCAATCCGAGGAACGTCATAGTACGACTCCTGGCGAAGTAATTAATTTGCGATATATCTGCATTCCCCGGAATGGGGTGTCCCTCGAACATGGGCCTCCTGATCCGCGAGGCCGGTGATAGCTGAGGTGAAGGTGTCGTCTCAGCTGCTGATGCGATCGGTGATGGTGGCGGTCGAGAAGATGATGACTCGCCTGGGCCCGAAGTGCGGGCCCGCTTGGAAGGCTGGGCCCTCCCAGCTACTCCTGCGAGGCCGCGGGGGATGGGGCAGGGTCCCGTCCAGGTGTCTGACAACGTCTGAGATCGGAGGCTCGTCGGTGCGGCCTCGAAGGACGGAGTGATGGCATTGAATGCTGAGTGCTTGGAGTCTTTGATGCCCAGTCTTTAGTCTTGTCTTTGTTGCCTCTTGCTTTCGGGTGTGCTAAATCTCACCGTAGGGTACTCTGAGGACCCGCCCCTCGTACGGACCCGTATAGAGTATCTAGAATAAAATCTTGAAAAGGGGTGGACTCAGATATGTAGGCGGGGCTGTATGTCGAGGGCGAAGCTCCACCGAACACTGCGAGATCACCACGGAAGGCTGGCCGAACCTCTCACGAATGCGAGGCTAAAATGGGTCTGTGCGATACTTAGAAGTCTCGAACTATGATCGGACAACGATGTAGGGCTCCTTTAAGCGAGCGAGAGGCCTGCGAGTAATGACTGAGAGGCGGAGGTGAGGCTCGTGCGCGTGGTGAGGGCTGCTCACGGTTCGGCGAGGATATTTGTGGAGGCTCGGCTTCTTGCTCGGCTGCGATGATGCAGTGACTGCGGTCACGGCGTGATGAAGGCTAGGGAGGGCTCGGTCGAGCCCGAAGCACGGCTCTTTGCGGTGAACGAGGACACGGCGGCCCCGGTGGGAGCTCGGAGCACGGTGGGAGCTCGAGCACGGTTGGGAGGGGAGAGAATGTGAAATGGCGTGAGCTGACCCCCCTCCCCGGTTTTATAAGCGCGTATGTGTAGAGTCTCTCCCACCAATTTTTAGCTAAGCCCCGAATTTACCGCGAATGGTCTTTTACGCATTCAAAAACTTTAAAATTAATTACTAATATTAACTAATAATATAACTAAAAAATTATTATTATTAAGATTTACTATAATACTATAGATTAGTAATTTGAAACATACTATTTTTCATATACAAACTAAGTATATTGAAAGGAAAAATTGCTAAGTAAAAAAAAATTTTGAAAAATTATTAAGACTAAGAGAGAATTAACTAATATAAGGCAAAATTAACATTTGTGAACTGCGATCCGGTTTTTGAAAACAGGAACCGATTCGAGTCCGGCCAATACTGGGGGGATCGGGAGAATGATCTCCTCGACCCGTGCGTGGCACAGTAGCTCCATCGATGTTGGGTGGCCATAAGTTGGGTTCCTCTGGAATGGTTGTGGATTCCGAGCAATTGAAAAAACGCAATTGGTGTTGTTAGCAAGACGATTCTTCTTTATCTCGAGGTTGATTACTCCTTGCATTTCACGGACCTTTGTGTTTTCTGCATTGATCATTTGAAACAATTTCATCGAAATTTTGATTTTCAATTTCCTAGCGACTCATGTTTGTTGTTCAAATGAAAGATATTCGCTCCATGGTCATGTTACCAAAGTTAATTGCATGACTCCATTCGAAGCGATTGATGATTGCATTGGCGTGTGGCGAAATGGTCTTCCTAAGATGATTGTACGTGATTGGGTTCACTTAGCAATTGGTTCGGTCATCGAAGTACCACAAAATCTCTTGGGTAGTAGGAATTTGTCTATCTTAACTAGGACATCCTCAGCTATCCCTTAGGGATTTTCAACGATCTATCGGCGATGAGAGTGTGATTGAGGTAGGTTTAAGCTCACCTAAACCTAACTGCATGTATACTGAAAATGGCATAAGATTCACACTGGCTCCTAAATCTAGCAATGCCTTATTTATGCAATTCCCACCAATATTGACTGGTATTGTGGGAGAACCAGGATCCTTGTACTTAACAGGGTATTTGCTTTGAATTATGGCACTGACATGTTCAGTGAGAAATGCTTTCTTCTCGTACTGAAATCACTTCTTAATTGTACAAAGATCTTTCAAAAATTTTGCATAAGCAGGAACTTGTTTGATTAGGTCCAGTAAAGGTATGTTAACCTTCACTTGCCTTAAAACCTCAAGAATGCCTGCTTGTTGAGATGCCTTCTTCTTACCTCTAAGTGCTTGTGGAAATGGAGGTGGTATACGGTATTTCATTGAATCTTCCTCTAGGAGGATATGCTCAGGTTTCAATTCTTCTCCTTGCCTAGGTTCTTCAACAGGTTTTGGCATAGGCTGATCAACCTCTTTTCCACTTCTCAGGGTGATTATGGCCTTAACATAAATCCCGTTCTGAATTGTTAGATGATCTACCTCGTGAATTCCTTTAGGATTTGGGCATTTGTGATGGAAACCTCCTGCTCTCTTGTACCTCCAGCGACTTGTTAATCTTGGTGATTAGATCGTAGGTTGTCAATTTTCTGGTTGAGAATTACTCTCAAGCCCATCTATTCTGCTTATTCGAGTGTACTTTCTACGAGTATCAATCCTTTGTGCAGTGCTTAGCATTAATTCCTTTTGTTCTCAAACAAAGTTGCCTACCACCTTGCACCAGGCATTCAATATGGCTTGTTCTCTTGGAGAAGAGGATGTTGGTTGTTGTGGCTGTGAGAAAACCAAGCGAGGTTTGCTTGCACAGGGGGTACATAGCGGGGTTGGGTCTCCATGCGAGATTAGGGTGATTCCTCGATTGGAATTGTGGGGCCCGTACCATATGGAGCGATAGATTGTTGTGGCTTGTATTGTCCCTCGGTGTTTGCACATTCGACATCAATCCTTCCAGCTGCGAGAGACCATAGGACAACGTGCATTGGGTGTGCGGGGGATTGGAAAATTGGTCGCGGATTGATTAGGCGTACGGGATTTTTCGATCCTTGAATGCACCTCTTGGGGCTGTTTGCCTTGGCTCCTCAAAAGCATTTCCCTATTTGGGGTTGAAATCCACAGCCCTCATCTCTATTTCTTGAGGCGGTGCATACATCCCTACGGTTTTGGTTATTTGGTGGTCTCATCTGTCAGGTTTCTCTGGGTTAAGTTCATCCCAACCCCTTAGAAGTTTCAGCCACGTAATTTAAAGAAATCCATGGCTTCATCGGGATGTTTGCTCGAAGTCTCCACCGCACATGGTTTTCGAGAGGCTGCCTCGCCAGGCGGGAGACATACCACCATAGGAATTTCACCAACATCCATGTGTCCAAACGCTGATGTGGGCATGCAACGATGGTTTCCATAAATCTCCCGACAACGGTAAAACCTCTCTCACCGTCTACGGTACGCAAAAGTGTAGATTTGTCTTTTCAAATTATTGGTCTTGTGAGCGAAGAACTTTTTCAAGAATTCGACCTGCGGCTATTGATTTCTTATGGTTCTAGGCCTGATGAGTTGAGCCATATCTTGACCTTGTCCTTTAGAGTCAATGGAAATGCCCAGCCCGGCAAATCCATGTCCATCATACCTTCCTTGAAGGTAGTGCAAACCTCCTCAAAAATCCCTTATGTGAGTGTATGGATTTTCATTTTCCATACCATGATATGTGGGAGTAGAGTGCAAAATAAAGGCCTACATTTGCTACATCTTCGGCGGAGGATGATACGGGGATGGGGCAACTCTAGGAGGGTGGATGTGATCCCTACCGTGGTTCTATATGCATTTGGATTCATAGGGGTTCTGGTTGACTTTGTTGTTCCTGGTATGGGATCCGTGGTATCGGTGACTTCACTAGCTAGGTCGAGTTGTGTACTTATCTATCACGATCTGCACGATGTGTCTCTATCCCCTTTGTTGCATACACGGTTGTTACACAATTAAAGAGACAACAAAGAGCAACAAACAACCTGCAAAAGATTAAAATTAACTAACAATAAAAGCTGGTGAATGAAAGCGAGCGAAGCGGTGCGATTCTTTACGCGAGAAATCTTTAGAGCGCGGAGTTCTTGCGACGAGTTGCGAAAAGTAAAAAGGTTACCTTCACTTGTGATGTGGATCTGCTCTTCAACTTACCATAAGTAGTTTGCGAGTCCGGCGGCGCCATTTGATTAGATGCCCGCAGTAGGCTGAACTAAAATTAACAAAATTTATATACACCTAAGTTCCTACTGCTGCCCGAGTAGTCGGCTGCTGCGATATAGTGGTCTAGGGTCGAACACGGGGATGGGTTTTCATCCCCAGAAATGGTTGCATTAGGGCATGAAGGTAAGGCTTTCTATTTTACGGACTGGATTTGTGTCAGCGTAAATGGTTTAAAGCGGAAATTCATAGTGGAAATGGTAAAAACTGAAATTTAAAGTGAAGAAATTAAACTTTGAAGATTTAGGTCCTGACTTGTGAGCTAGGGCAAACACATGTCTCGAGGTTTTATCCTCCTATGTGAGTGACACGGGATGCGGATTATGGCCCGCTTTTGTTTAAAAACCCCAACATTAAAATTTATCATTTTTTGAGGCTAGTAAAGACCATCTAAAGAATCACAGTGCATCTCTCGCTGAAACATGAATCCTAAAGAAAACATGGAGAGTGATGGCCAAAACAATAAATGTCAATGTTATTTAACCACTAATTTGAAGAACCACAGCATGTAAATGCTACCTCGAGAGCGAGTAAGGACCATCCCCAGAGCCACCGAGTGCACATCCTTAGCTTTGGATCTAAAGCATGGAGAGTATTGGCTGAGAACTGATAACATCCCATGTTATGACAATTTTGAAAATAAGGGCCATAAATATTACTACCCGTGACTTTTAGTACAAGAGGAGGACAACATGCTTAACCCCATACCCGAGCTAGCTTCCTTGCTCTTGAGAGGAGAGCAGCGAAGCATCTCTTGAGGTTGTCATCCTGAGAGTGTGTTTAGAAAGCCGGCCGGGAAAGTGAAAGAAAGAAAAGAAGAGAGAAAGAAAGAGAGAAGAAAATAAAAACAAGAGGCAAAAAAAACTTTATTTACAGCAGTAAAGAAAATAACACAAAATCACCAAAAACTTGTCTTCCCTTCTATCCTCCTCTCTTATTCTGAAAACATGAGGTATTTATAAGCCTCCTCGGTATGAAAATACCAAAAATAACAACTAAGCTAAGTTATAGGATAAGAGAGTAATTCACGAAAATGAAGGCGGTTGCATTAATTGAGGAGGATGTGAGGCACAATTCCCCACCATTCTGAGGGAGAATTTCGCTAATTAGCCGAATTTGGTAGAGGTTAGCGAATTTGGCAATATGCGAAATTGGCAAGTGTTTAGCGAAATTGGCAAGGTTGGAATTTATTGTAGCGAAATTCGCTAAATGCGGTAATCGGTGAGAAGCGAATTTCGCAAAATACACGGTAAAGTTAGCTAGCGGAATTTCGCAATTTGTCTTCGAGATTGCTTGACGATTGCGAAACAGTTTGCGAGATTCGCTAGGATTACTGGGTTAGTTCTTGAGAAATTAAGCTAGGATTGCGAAGTAGTTGCGAGCAGGTTCAGAAAATTTGTTTCTTTGTTCTGCATGCCTACCGTCTGTCTTCAAGCGCATCTCATTTCCTCCTTTTCCTTTGTTTTTCCATTGATTTTGGGCTTGTTGATGGCTGAGACTAAATTTGGAGCCTCATGATTGATCATTTGCATTGAGGTTGAAGTTCAAATGTGTACAAAAGTCTACAAAACAACCAAAAAACACCCTCAAAGTGACATAAGTGTTACTAAGATGACTTGAACACTTCAATTGGGATATATGACATGATTAATGATCAAAAAGTACTCAAAACCTATCTAATATAGGGTTCAAAATTGCACTTTTTGAGCACTAATCAAATGGCACCTAATGAGGCTCTCTACAGAAGAAAATGCAGAACACCATTGTGTTGGACCAAGTTAAGTGAGAAGAAGATAATTGGCCTCGATTTGATTCAAGAAACCGAGGAAAATGTGAAAATGATTAGAGAAAGATTGAAAGTGGCCACGGATAGACAAAAATCCTACGCCGACATGAGAAGAAAGGATATTCGATATGAGATCGGTGAAAAAGTGTTTTTGAAAGTATCGCAGCCTTGGAAAGAAGAGAGGTAATGAGATTTGGGGAAAAAGGGCAAGTTGAGCCTAGGTTCGGTGGGCCATGTAGTGATAGAAAGATACGTCTAGTGGCATAAAGATTAAGCTTACCTCGAGTTGGAAAGATTCATAATGTTTTCCATGTGTCAATGTTGAGGAGGTATAGGTCAGACTCATCACATGTAGTCTCTTCAAAGACAATTGATCTTAGACCGGATTTAACGTATGAAGAAGAGCCTGTAGAGATCTTGGCTCGGGAAGTGAAAGAGTTGCGAAAAAAGCGAATCCCATTGGTCAAAGTGCTATGGAGAAACCACAAGACCGAGGAAGCCATGTAGGAAAGCGAAGAAGATATGCGGCAACAATACCCTCAACTGTTCAATGAAGGTAATTTCGAGGATGAAATTATTTTAAGGAGGGGAGAGTTGTAGCATACGATAATACCACTGCAGTTTTATAACATGTTCGGGGTGTAAAATAAATTAAATTATATTTTTCCGGCGTTTAAATGGCTAAAAAGCAGCTTGATAAAAACACGGAAATTTTTCTGGGGAGCGAATAAATTTGGTAAAAATGTCAAATGAGGACCTAAGGGTCATAAATGAATAATGTAAGTGCCAAAGTATAAATGAAATGAAGTGGAAATGAAAGTGAAATGAGGCTTTAAAATGAGAAAAATGAGAAAAAACCAATTAATGTGCTATCTAAACATGGCATTACACATGACATGAGAATAAAGACCAAAGTGGTCTATGGAATGCCCATTTGGGCATTCATGTGTTTTTAAGAGCAGAAGGGAGAAGGAGAAATTTAGGGCTTGTGAGAAGAAGGTATTTTTGGTGTGTTTCTCTCCATTCTTGGTCTATCTTTGTTCAAGCGAAGGAAGAAGATTTGAAAAGAGCTAAGGTGAAAACTAACCTAACTCCCTCTTTGATGATTTGGATTTAGGGAAAAACCCTAACCTTATGTAAAGGTGATTTTGATTGGTTGTAGATCAATTTTGGAGTTGTTATGGATTAAGTTTCAAACTGCTTTTGGGTTATGATTGTTTTTGAAGAATTTTTGTATAAAGGAAATGATGAAGTTTCAAAGGAGCTGTCAAAAAAATTTCAAAACCCCTGTTTTTGTTTTAGCTATAAGTTAAGTTATAATCATCCAAATTGAGTGATTCTAATTGGTAAATAACCATAAGATCTAGAGAAACAAATGTATATAAGGGATGAGGAGAAAATTGTAGCTCTAAAGCTCCCGGATATGGGCTTAAAGGTGAGTTTCAAGTAGCTGACGGGTATGCTCTATTTTGGGTGTAGTTGTGGTGTTTTGACCGTAAGTTGAGTTTCACTCATCCAAATTGAGTGATTCAAAATTATGGGTAAACTAGACTTCTAGGGGAATAATTAATGTGAAGGAAATGTAAGCAATTTGTAAACCCAAGGTGCCCAAAAATCTGTCAAAGTAGTGCTATGTGCAAGAACAATCAGATTCTGCATTGCAAATTAGAGTAGTCTAGATGTAAAATGCAATAACATGAGTTTTCGTAATTCAAATTGGATTTTTCCAATTGGAGGAAGAAACAGAACCATAACAAATTAGGCTAGAAAGAACCATTACCAATATATGGAGTGCAGACCCACACTGGCTCGAGAGTAATAGTAGGTGCTTAGGGTAGGCGGGCATGCAGGCCGGTTGGCGTTAAAATCTTGTAACTTGAGTTTGGGTGATCCCGAATGAGATGGAACCCAATTCTAATAAAAAATAGGCTGTAGAATATGAATTTTGCGAAGGAAGCATGAAGCGAAAATATGGTTCGTAATGGAAAATTTTTCAAGTGAAAGGTGTATTGGGTAGACATCGACCCTAACCGAAAATCATATAATGCCGCAGCTAATTTTTAACGGTTGTTCTTTGATGAAGTGACATATTTGTGATGAATTGGGGTTGGTGGCGAGGAAGCGACATAAGAACGGGATTCCAAGGATAGGAATCAAAGAGCGACAACCTTTTTGGGTTTGTTCTTCACACTTCTTCCTTGTTTCAGTTTTGTGTTTTGTTTGACAAAATAAATCTAAAAGGTTTTATATGAATATGCTTGTGTGCTCCATTTGAGCCATAAATGAATTGGTTTGTTCTCCACTTCTCGCTATATATTTCTAAAATGTTTGAAGGATTACGAAATAAGTGGATTTATTGAAATGAATTGCGATAAATTGCATATTGATTTTTTTAAAATTGATTTGATACAACTAATTGTGAAATGAATTGCACATGAAAAATTGCATGAGTATTGAAAACCAAGTATTTGGATATAAATGTATTTACACTGTTGTAAATTTCTATAAATGATTTTAGTGCCCTTAATAGAATGTTAACCATTAAATTGGTGGGATAGATTGAGCCAGGTATACCCGATAAAGTCGGAAATGAAGCGATTACTACCGCCGACGTAATGATGTGTGACTCCGTCAGAGTAGCACAGGGACAATATCGGTAGTGTTCACGAAATGATTTTTAATAACCAGTCAACAGCCCAGCGGAATCATATTGTGTTATAAAACCTTTTTTAAACCAGCCTGCAGCCTAGCAGGACTATGCCAGTGATTCGTTATCATGTGCATCGAAAGCATAGGTTAAATTCGCTTAAGGGGAAAATGAAAAGAAAAATGTGAAATGCATGATTTGTGTTTGAATGATTTATTGCATATGAAACTGCATGATTGAAATGACCAATGAATTATAATTTGAATGTATACGAAAAAAAAATATACATATATGTATTGTATTGCATTGGCCCTTGAAAAAATTATACAAAGGCATTAATTTAGAAAAATGCATGATTTACTTAAACTGAAATGAAGAGATAACTGTATAGAACGTATGCACCAGAAAATGCTTAAGCGCATTTTATAATTGCAGTAAGTGAGCAGTGCGAAGGAAAGGCGTGATGATTCGAGTCAACGTCAAGGCCTCACAGAGTTGAGGTGGCTCTGATCATGCATTCATTAAATATATTTGACATTTTTTGTACAAACCTTGATTTTGTTTTGTAAATATTTTGGTATTGAAAACGGCTTATAATTCCATAATGTTTAAAGGTGGTAAATGGACCAAATGGGCATGTAATGCCATATTTAATGAAAAATGTGTATTGAAAACAAAAAGATGGGCCCCCTTTAAGTTGAATTAGTATATACAAATATATTTACATAAAGATAAATATCATTTATAATATGAGCATTGGAAATGTGTTTGCGACAAAAGAAAAGGAATTAGATTGAAAATAGGGCTGCGTCAGGATTGGGATGCCGACCTCGGGTAGGTCGGAATGCGTCGAGGGCCGTCCTGAGGAGTGTCTTGAATGTTGTTATGGGCCCGTAGTGCATCATACATCTTTTTCGCCTAATTTTTTTCGAGCTATTAACCATTTCTCGAAGATAAACGAACACTACGTTTGATACCACCACTTGTCCATTAATTACGTGGGGTGGTATCTGAAGTGTTGTATAATGCTAAACACCATATTTTCTCGGGACAGCGTCTCTGAGCTTGTTGCAAAGTGAGTTCCTCCATCGGTAATCCAACGAGTGCGGAGTTCCCGAAGCTTAGGGTGAATATGTGACTGCGAAGGAACTTTGCTACCACTCTGGCATCATTGGTTCGGGTGGGTGTAGCCTCCGCCCACATTTGGAAGAAATGGATCAGCTATTTGAAGAATGTATGGAGTTGCTAAATGAGAAAGGGAGGGACCTATAAAATCCATCCACATATATCTAGCATGACTACACCTCTAGATGGTTTGCCAAGGTAGCTCATTCCATTTTGATATGCTCCCCATTTTTAGGCATTTATCACAAGTAGACACAAACTGGTGAACATCCTTGAATAGGGTAGGCCAGTAGAATCTCGATTGAAGTACCTTTGCAGCATCTATGCCCAATGCCACATACATGCTAGAGTGTGGCGGTGATTCAATATACTCTCATTTCCTCATAGTTAGGACCCGCATCTTCTTATTACCTGATCGACATAGTGCTTATACAGAATAGGCTCCTCCTAGTAGTAATGCTTCAACTGTGCAAAAAATCTTTTCTTCTGCTTATAGCTAAAGTCTGGGGGGAGCACTCTTGCCACTAAGTAGTTCACATAATAGGCGAACCAAGGTACTGCCTTTATTTCTTCAATCACCAAGAGTTTTTCATCGAGAAAATCATCATTAATCTGAACTTCTTTACTAGGCCCTTCCTGTAACGCACCTTCCCGAGAGAGTGTACGGTACGTGTAACCGTAGGGGCACATATGTGCACCAAGTGTCAGTGTAGTATTTTTGGGAGTTGTTGTTCAGGATGAAATTGTGAATCATAAATTTATTTAACGAAAATGTTGTCTTAGAAGAAGGGTAAGTTGTAATTGATTCAAAATGGGACATAAAGGATATAAGATGAGAAGAGAGTATGCAGTAGAAATAACATAAGTTGGATTTCAAATATTAAAGTGATTAAGGGGGGCCAACTTGCAATTAAGGGTGACATGATAGAAAGAGAGATGAGACAAAAATTGGGGTTCATTTTGGTCTCATTTGGCTTGAGCCAACCGTAAAGAAAGTGGCAAGAAGAGAATAAGAGTACAAGTGGAGTACAGTTATAAGAAGAAGAGGAGTAGTAAGAGCAAAAGGTATAAAATCTTTGAATTTTTGTGTATGCAATCATGTGTATTTGGATGTCTAGGTTTTGGTATGGATTTTCTATGGATGATTAGTTCCTCCTTTTTTCTAGGATTGAAGAGAGATCACCCTAACCCTAGATTTTGAATTCATGTGGGTAAAACTTTAATTCCAGATGAGATAAACAAGGAATTCTTCCTATTTCATGGCTGTATGATCAAGTGGACCTTGGTAGAATTCTGGGATTTTTACCTAGGTTTTGTTATAAGAGTTCTAAACCACCAATACAAGTGTGGTGGATTTGTTTTGGGTAAATTCCATGTTACTTTGAGGAATGGTTGTAAAAAAGGAGAATGTTGGTTTTTTAAAGGAAATTCTGCCGCAAATTTATAAACCCTGTTTTTGTTTTGGCTATAGATTAAGTTATAATCATCTAAATTAATTGATTCCAATTGATAAAGAACCATAAGAGATAGGGATAAAAATGTATATAAGGGACCAAGAGCAAATTGTAGCTCTAAGGCTCCCAAATACGGACTGAAAGGTGAGCTCGTGTAGCTTACTGGTTATGCTCTGTTTTGGGTATTGTTGTAGTGTTTTGGCCATAAGTGGAGTTTCACTCATCAAAATTGAGTGATTCAAAATTATGGGTAAAATAGACTTCCAGGGGAATAGGTTAGCTGAAGGAAATGAATGCAAATTGTAACCCCAAAGTGCCCAGAAATTTTTCAAAGTGGAGCTATGTGCAGATTCTGTTTTGCCAATTTGAGTAATCTAGATGTAAAATACAATAACTTGAGTTTTGGTGATCCAAATTGGATGATTCCAATTGGAGGAAGAAACCTAGAACCATGGGATCTTAAATGAGCAAGAAACCATTTCCAATCTATGGAGTTAAGACCCCAGAAATCAAGGATAACAGTAGGTGATTCAGTGAGCTAACCAATTAGGCAAAAAAAAAAAATTGCTGTAATTTGTGTTATGTGGTTGAGGCCCTTAGAGAAGGAATTTTAAAGAGATGTCATTGGATATATAAAGGACTGATCTGGAGAGTTTCATAATTTTTGAAGACCATTTGAATAATTTTTGGGCACGAAGTCCAGAGAGGCTGCTGAAAAAGGTTTGCCAAATGAGTGGTTTTTTTTTTTTTTGTTAGGCTTTTTTGATGCTCAAGGGTAATTTGTTCATTTGGATTTATATGAATGCCAGTGGACCCCAAAGTGACTTGCATGTGAAGTACGTTAAGTTTTACGCTATACGCAGCGATTAATGTTTTCGCCGTATTCGTTTGAGTGTGTAGGCTAAAAGCAAAGGCGGGAAAGTTGTGGAGTCGTGCTCAAGTTTTGGTAAACAAAAAGGTGAGTATTCTAAACCTATTTTTCAAATACTAGTGTATTATTATGAACTGTTTTACACTGGTATTTAATGGTTTTCATTGTAAACCATATTTTAAAGCTAGCAAGCAATGAGTTTTTAAGCAAACAATGGTTTTGATTTAAACCATATGTGAAAAGGCAAACAAGTAATATTTTGATGTATTCAACCATACTTTTTAAAAAGAAGGGTAAGCAATGGTTTTATGCTGTAAACCATATTTCAAAGAGCAAGCAAGCATGCAAACAAAAGTATATTTTATAAGACAGGCTTAGCGAAAATCCCTAGGTTTAAGCAAGCATACCAATCGGAGGTATTCCGTACGTGTGCGGTGGTGTTAGGACATCATTTCATGCATTTTAGATTTGCCTGGTCGGCAAACTTAGTTCATGCATCATGGAATTTAAAGGAGACCGTAGCACGTAATGGAGTATATAGGGTTAGCGCACTAGCTATTATATGGTGACGTAGACCAAGGTCTTTCCACCATATTTACCGGAAAAGGTGAAGTGAGCCAAGGCCCTTCCACCTAGGTGATGCGGACCCAAGTCCTTCCAATCGCATGGTCAGCCCGTGCTCCCGTGGTTTTACTAGTGGGGACAACAAGCAAGAAAGGCCTCCAAAGGGGGTTGATCTTGATTTATAAACATTTTTCAAACAATTTTGAAAATCAACCACTGGTAAACAAGCGGATGAGCCCAGGCTCCCGCATTTATGAAAAGTTTTAGAAACTTTTAAAGCAAGCGATTGAGCCCAGGCTCCCGTGTTTTTAAAAAGTTTTATAAACTTTAGCAAAGCGCCGAGCCCAGCTCGTGTTTATAAAAGTTTTATAAACTTTAAAGCAAAGCAAGCAAAGTTCTATGAAAAGTTTTATAAACTTTTGGAAGCAAGCGGTTGAGTCTGTGCCCCGTGTTTATAAAAAGTTTTATAACCTGTTAAAGCAAGCTATCGAGCCTGCATTCGTGTTTATAAAAAGTTTTATAAACTTTTAAGCAAAGTTAAGAGGTCTATGTGAAGTTTTATAAACTTTTAAAGCAAGTAAAGCAAGCAAGCAAGAGGTTTATGAAAAGTTTTGAAACTTTTAAAGCAAAGCAAAGTAAGCAAGCAAGATGAAAGCCTTGTAAACTTTTAAAGCATAGCAAAGTGTTTCTCGGAAAAATGTCTCAGAAAAAGAGAGTTTTACAATTTTGAGATATTTTCAGAAAAAGCAAACATTTTATAAAGCATACACTCACTGAGCTCGTTTAGCTCATTATTTTGTTGTTTTAAAAACTATTTTCCAAGTACAGGCACGCCGGACGCTGGAGCATATTAGGATTCTCCTGACTTTTGTATCGATGTTGTATTAAATAACTTATGTAAGGAAATACTTTGAATTTGTACTTGAGCATATGTATGTACATAGTTTTGTATTGTGAAATTGTGATGAGCCCGAGGCTCTTGAAAGAGTGCTGGTTGCCATATTTGAAAGTGTAAACTCGTATATACTGTGCTTTGGGATATGTCCCGATGCGCCTGTTATGCTACCAAAATTTTATAAAATCATAAGTTTAGAAAAGAAAAAATTTTATACGTGTTCAGCAAGCAACACGGCTTTGCTTCATAGGATTCTCTAGCCATGAAAGTAACAACAGTTTCGCAAGTGGCTCCGCACACCCGCTAGTGTGGGTGTGACACTTCCAATCATGAGAGATGGTCTGCTACTAGATTTTCAGTCCCTCTCTTATCTTTGATTTCCATATCAAACTCTTGCAGCCATAACACCCACCTTATCAGTCTCAGCTTTGAGTCATTCTTAGTCATCAGGTACTGGTGCGTGAATGGCTCATGGTGCACTATTACCTTGTTACCAATCAAGCAATGTTTAACTTGTCAAATGCAAACACACTTCCAAACCGTATTTTTTCTTGTTGCATAGTTTAGTTGCACATCATTCAAAGTCCCATTCAAGATAAGAGATAACATGAAATGTTCTTTTCCTTTTTCGACTCCAAGATCGCTCCTATCATGAGTGGCTCAGATCATACATTAGTTCAAACGTAATATCCTAGTCCAATGCTACTACAATAGGCGATGACACCAATTTCTCTTTCGAAAACAAGAACGCTTGCATACATTGATCATCAAACTCAAAAGGCACTCCTTGAACAAGCAAATTCGACAAGGGTTTGTCTATTTTGGAAAAATCCTTTATGAATCTCCTGTAGAATCCCGTGTTACCTAGGAAGCCCTTATCTCTTCACTAAAGATGGGGAAGCATCATTGTTTCAATCTTGGCTTATCTACCCCAATTCCTCTAAACTGCGCCCTGCGACAATGCCTTCCTTCACCATGAAGTGGCACTTTTCCCAATTCAAAGACAAGGTTAGTTTCTTCACATCTTATTAAGCATGTCTCGTGTTCTCAAGACAATTGTTAAAATACTTCCCTAACACCGAGAAATCATCCATGAATACTTCAATTGTTTCCTTGACCATGTCTGAGAATATAGCCATCATGCAACGATGAAACGTGCCCGGTGCATTACATAACCCAAAGGGCATTTGCCTAAATGTGAACGTACCATACGAGCACATGAATTTTGTTTTCTCTTGGTCCTCTATGGATATAGTGATATGATTCTAGCCCAAATACCCGTCTAAGAAACAATAATACTCATGCCCTACCAGCCTGTCCAACCTATCCAGCATCTGATTTAGAAACGAAAGTGGGAAATGATATTTTCTAGTTGCCTTATTCAATTTCCAATAGTCTATGCAGATTCTCCACCCCATAACTGTTCGAGAGGGAAGCAATGCATTATTCTCTGTCCTTATCACTATGGTCTCTCATTTTTTAGGAACAACCTGTACTAGACTTACCCACGAACTATCTGAAATAGGGTAGATTACACCTGCATCTAACCACTTAAATACTTCTTTCCTTACCACTTCCTTCATTTTTGGATTGAGTCTTCTCTGAGCCTCCACTAAAGGTTTATGACCATCTTCTAATAAGATCTGATGCATACACATAGAGGGCCAAATCCCCTTCAAATCAACTAGAGACCATCCGATAGCATCTTTGTGATCTCAAAGTACTCTCAAAAGCTTATCCTCTTCTACTGTTGTCAAAGATGATGATATGATCACTGGTAAGGTTGAGGATTCCCCTAGATAAGCATACCTCAAGTGACTAGGCATCGACTTTTGCTCCAACTATGGTGGTTGCTCCATTAAAGGCACCGGGGCGGTGTTCTCTCCCCAACTTAATTACAATATTTTCTTTCTATTCTATTGAAAGGAGTCCATCAAGTTCACATACTCCTTCACCCTCTTCACCTAGTTCCTTATACTTCAGACAAGGCTAGCTCTCAAAGGGTTAGTCAAACCACTTTCGCTGCATTAATTATATCCTCCATCGCCTATCATAAAACATGCATCACTCTCTGTTGGATGTTGCACAACATTGAATACCTAACTCGACCTCATCGCTCTTGCACCTTAATTTCACTCTCCCTTCGAGACATCAATCATACCGCGCTTGCTAGAACGCCGTGTCCACGCCTTCGTGGATAATCGTGACGTTTTTCAAGGGATCCGCTCCTGACGCTGCGCCATTCAAACCCAGAGTCGCGAATCGAGGGCACAACCTTCCGTATTTATTCAAGGGTTGAATTATGAGGCTCTCTCATTTTTCGCAAGTAGTCTTAGGTTTTTCTCATTTTCTGCTCACCTTCATTGACGCTGACGACTTTTTCCTCGGGTTTATCTTTCTCAACTGGATGATTTGTGATCATGATTGCCTGTGTTGCCGCTTCTGATATTACCCTCCAAATAAGTAAGTATATGTCTCAATACGAGCCTTAAAGTCATCTATTTTCAGTCCATTTTTCTGATTGATTTTTATATAAAAAGACTGATTTATATGCAGGAATATGGAATACTTCACCAAACTGCTGTGCAGCAAGGAATTCAAAAGAAAGCAGAAATTGCAGTAAAAGGAGCAGAATGTGATGAGCAAGATCGAGTATAATCAATAAAGGAAGCTGCAGTGAGAGTTAAAATATTTAAAGGATTTGAGGTCGTAGTTTTTTCAAGAATCAAATACATATTAAGGTTGCAACTACAAAGCTCCAAATAAGAAATGAAGCCGTGAATTGAAGACAAACGAGCCGGGCGTGAAAGAAACTCAAAGTCAAGCAACCGTAAATTGATGAAGAAGAAGACATGATGTCGCTGACATCCTTCGCACGCTATTAATTAAAACCAGTTGTAGTGGATAATAAGGTCGCACACCAAAAAGCAAGTCGCATAAGATAAACAACGGATCGAACAATTATGTCGCGATTACTGATGCTACGCGCGACATCAAGATCGAATCGGCAATATGACATCGCTTGCAAGGAAACTAAGGCGTTGCAACATCATCACCAAAGAGTAGAGGGTCGTGACATCATTTAAATGGTCGCGAAGATCGCCACTTAAAGAAGGTCAGCATAAGATCGTTTCGCCGCGGACATCAACTATTAAAAGAAGTCGCCGGCATCATTATGGTCGCGACAACAATAGAAGAAGAAGGTCGCACAACACCAGTTGTCGCGACATCAATTGCAAGATTGTGAGGTCGCGACGCATTAAATAGTCGCTGGCTACCAGGTTAGTGAAAAGAGGGTTTTCGCGACGCCATCCGCGAGGTCGCGATGTGCCCACTACGTGAGAGAAGGAGGTCAGCGATTAAATATTTAGTTGTCGCGACATCAAATGCACACAGCTTAAGGTCGCACGCCCCTTAAGCTTCGCCGCGACATCACACCAAAGACACACTTTACTCAAATAAAGGCTCGCGACAAAGACTGAGATTGAAAAGAAGTCACGATAAAGATCAAGCTGTCGCGACATCAACAACCAACTGGGCCAGTTAACTGCATTCCAAAAAAGAGGTGCATCGAAATTAGGGCCCAACTTAACCCTATAAATACACAACCAAGCATCAAGAAACGCAAATGGGGCAATCTAAGAGAGATCCGGTCAGGCCAAGGCTCCTTTATTTTAATTTTCTTTCTTCGCTTTTATTTTTAGATTAGTTTGTATTTCATTCAAATTTGGATCTCGAACGCTATCATAAAAGCTTAAGCCGAATGCATTATATTTCTTGAAATTACCGTTTTCTGTCAGTCTCGACCTGCATAAATTCGAATTCAAGCCTAATTACCGATTTACGGCTTCCTTGATCAGAAAGCCAATGTATGGTGTAATCTAGTGATTTAGAAACCTAGCTTTCATTGAATTGACGCTATCGACATAAATTATCTTTCAGATAAATTTTATTCAAGTACATGAACTCCAGCCAAGGGCTTTCACTTGTCAGTCTTGTATTTTCCGTTATTATCGATCCTAATGTCGTCTCTATACCCGTAATGGAATTGTCTCAAGCTCTGATTTCCAGGAGGCCCTCTGAGTGACACAGAGAAGGAATTCCTGAGAGTGATGAACAATTTCTGAAAGGTATGAGAACCTAACAATGATGATCTAATGTGCTCTATGTAATTAAATCGATAAATCTCTTCTCACTTGGAGACGAGAACGAGAGGAGCAATTTATCAATTTAGGCACACAGAGAGTTCACCTCGATTCGATTAGTAAATCCAACCCGTGAGCCAAATTTGAGAGATCTAATAAGGAAAAGATGAGCTGTTCTAATTGGGAGGAAGAGGAAACCAAAGATAGTGTAGATCTCGTGTACGACTATATCTTAGGAGCTCGTATTTACAAATTCATGTTGTGGGTAAGGAAGTATTGAAAAGAAAATACCCAACAAGGCAACCTAGATTAAAAGTAGTTATCTAACACTGTCTTCGAGAGAAACAAAGAAGTTTAGATAATGAATTGTGGGCCTGAGATCCAAATACACTATTATATTCCTTGGACTAGTTTTAACCGCGGGTTCAATAAGCAATGTATCAAGGCATTCAATGGATTTGATGTTTCACAATAGCACTTCTTTTTTAATGTTTCTGCGTAGAACTGTCACTTTAATTTGTTATTTTTGTACTTCAATATTCAATCTACTATTATTAATTCATTTTTCTTAGGTTTTATTATTTAGCTTTCAAAGTCGATTCCAATTGTCTATCGTGAGTCCAAATAGTGTAGAGTTTGAGTAGTCTAGGGTAGTTGATCGGTAATTCTCGAGATCTCGTGGATCGATATCTCACTTAAATCCACCTCTACTACTGCTCGACTCAGGCACTTGTAGTGTAAATCTGGACAAAACCCTCAAGAATCAATTTACTCCAAATGAAACACCTTGAACTAATCAAATAGCTAAGGTACAAATAACAAGTTTATGGCGCTGGGCCGGTGATTCTATTTAATCTTTTGGTAATAAGGGCGTAAATTGTATATATCTTAAGTTTTTGGGGTCAACAAGTTTTACACGCCACGGATTAGACAATAGTCTTTTGGCAATAGTGTTATAACCAGACACGTCTTTTGGTTCGCCAATGCTTTATGCACTGTCGGGATCGAACAAAGAATTTAGTAGGATCAATATTCGACTTGTTAAGGAAATGCTAATTTGGACATTTAAAAGAAAAGAATAAAAATAGTTTTTCAAAGTATATTTTAGCCACCAACTTTTAACAAGCCATATTGAAAATATTTGTCAAGTCTCGACTAATCCTATTAATGTAAGTGTGTTTTGATTTCAGGAAAACTTTAAATGATAGGAAATAGAACACTGATCCGACCTCCAGCAGATACCGAACTGTAAAGAACACCTTAAGCTCGAGAAAGGCGAAAAGGCTGAAAACTACCATGGCGATGAAAGACCGCACTGCATCAAGGACAAAGAATTGAAGAAATGTAAGACCTCCAATCGATGCAATGGAGGACTTTTTGGAGACCTATTATTCAGATGAATACCAGAATCCACACCGCAGCTGATGCAAATAATTTTGAACTAAAGCGCACTGATTACAAATGGTTCAGTTAACAATACATCGGTCATCCCATAGAAGACCAAATGAGCATCTAGGAAGGTTTCGTAATGGCAAACACAAAGAAAGTTGAATGGGGTGAGACCAGAGGTCATAAATTGCATTTATTCCCATTTTCCCTAAGAGATACAGCAGCCACATGGTATGAATCTCTACCATATGGTTCTCACTGATACTGGAGGAGAGCTTCAGAGAGCCTACTGGTAGATTCTTCCCCATCACTCACCTCGTAGAGAAGGAGGAGATAATTGTTCCAAAGAAGGGGAAGATGAAAGCCTTTACGTAGCATGGGAGAGATTCAAAAGGTTGCTGAAAAGATGTCCGATGCATGGATGGGATTTGAAGACCTGACGGACATAGTATATCATGCCTGAATCGATACATCTGGTGCAGCATTACTGGAGCAAGCCTATGCCGTGAAGCATTCAAACGTAAGAGTGCTGAAGAGGCAAGAGATCTGATTGAGGACCTGGCTAAATGCAATATGAAAGCTCCATCGTAGTTTTCCAGTAATTGGCAGAGAAGAGGGAGTCATGGTCTTGAGCAAGATGACAAATCACTGAGGTAAAGCTAGATGCCATCATGCATAGAATGGACAAGCAAGAGAGGAAGATGCACACTGCTCATGAAATAGGAGCAGTTGAGAGGGAACGATTCAGAGGAAGTGCTGAGGTACCCACTCGAAGAACCGCTTTTATGATACGAGGAGGTTGTTTAGGAGAGCCAAGAAGTACCACTTCAAACCAAATCCTAACTCGCAAAGACACTATCATCCAAAGACTGAGGAACCATGAAAATTTTCATATGGTGGAGACTCACAAGGCCAAAGGCATGAACAAGATCCATGATACCAAAGAAATCACCTAGGTTCCAACAAGAAGAAGACAGGAGGAAGAAGAAATGAATATCGTGGTCGAGAGAGCTCCACCATTTGGAAGATCAATGTCAGTAATTGATTAGTAGCCAAAAGTGCTATTGAGCTCCTATATCAGATAGGTTTTGAGTGCTTTTTTGCACTAATCATGTCATAATTTTACCAATTGAAGTGTTCAGTGTTCTTAGTATCACTTATACGCTTAGAGGTTATTTTTGGTTGTTTTGGCAGTTTTTGCTGCATTTCTGAGAGTTCAATATCAGACATATGCTAAACTACGAAGATCAACCCATTCATCGCCATCAAACATACCAAAAATCAAAGAAAGAATGAAGGCAAAGTGATGTGCTGGTGCAAAGATAGAGCAAAGAGGGCCATGCAGTTGAAGATCGCAATTCCAGTGGAATTGCTAAGATTGCGAAGGCTCTCGCCGATTGCGAAAATTCGTACTCATAGCTTAAAATTTTCGCAATCCCAGCTTCTAAATCAAGGAAATTTCACTAGCCTAAAATCAGCTAACCACCTGCTCCTAGCGAAATGCGCTCACGGCACCTAAAAAATTCTCAGCTGTTAGCCGAAATTCCCGCTAGCTAGCGAACTGCCGTGCCTAGCTTAAATTCTCCGATCGCTTATTTCGTGCACTCGCTGCCCAGCGAAACTGCCCGTCCTAGCGAAACTGACTGCCTTGTCATCCTTTGTAATTAATGCAAACCTAATTTCCATTTTGGTGTATTACTTCCTTGTCCCTTATTTTAGCCAAAATGTTGTGCTTTATCAGAGCCTCACATAAATGGGTGGCCTATATAAACCCCCATGGTTTTTTGTAACCCTAAGCAAGAAATCGAGAGAAATCTTTCAAGTGACATTTTCATTTTATGTAAATATCTTCCGCAGCTCAGTTAGGGTTTTGCTTTTCTCTCTTCTCTCTCCTCTTTCTCTCATTTTCTAGGCTACCAAACAACCCTGAGGATGACAACTCAAGAGATGCTCGCTGCCCCTTTTCTTGAAGTTATGGCAGCCAGCTGGCCAGGGGGCACTCCAGGGTTGTCCTCATGTGTCAATGCTACTATAATCGTGATTTATGGCTCCCATCTTCAAACTAGGGTTGAATATCATTTAACGTCATTCACTCGCTAATACTTACCGTGCTTGTGATTACAAAGGTATACTTATTGCTAGATGCACTGTGGTTTTTGTGATGGTTTTTACGAAACATCAAATGATGTCAATGTCAGGTTTTAAACTCGAAGGTCAGATGGCATGTTACCCGTGTTGACTCAAATAGAGTAGATTCTAAAGCTAGGGTCTGCTAGTTAAACAAAGATCCTGCTATGGATCGACTATAGGTCGCTTCTTGTCATAATGTATGATAAAAACCCGAGGACACTCGGTTGGCCTCTATGTTATCAAGTTGCTGACCTAAATCTTCAAAGATACCTCACACATCACTTTCGGGCCTTGGCGCTTATTCAGCTTTCAAACTACTCACACCGTTTTTTGAAACAAACTAAAAATCCAAATAGAAAGACTTACCTTTCACACTTATGCAAATCATTCCTAGATGAAACCCATCCCTCGTGTTCGACCCTAGATCGCTATATCGCAAAGAGCTTGGACTACTAAGTAGTGAGGGAGGAACTTAGATATAAATTTTGTTGGATTCCGCTCAAACCTACCGTGGCACGAATCAAATGGCGCCGTCGTCGGATGGTGCCAAACCACGCTTGATAAGTCAAGTGTACTCAGAATCCTCACATGCTAAGGTAACCTTAACTCTTAGAATCTACCAGCAAAGAACCCAAGTTTTCATCACTTAAAAGAACTTCACCGCTTTTGTTTTTCATACAATTTCGCTTATTTTAGCTAACCCTAATCTTTTTGCAAGTTGGTTTATGCTCTTGTTTGCGGTTCCGCCTTGTGTAATGCTTTATATGCAAGTACGATCGTGAGGAACTTCAGGTAGATCACAGAGAATCGCATAATAAATTGACTAAAGGTTGAAGTCAGCAGGCACACGATAAATTATGGATCTCGTCAAGAACAAAGTTAGAGTCAAGAAGGCCCCCAATGAACTAACTCCAGTCTATAGAACCATGAGGGATCACATCCAATCTCCTAGGTTGCCTCCCCGAGATCATACCTCCCGCCGAAGATGTAGCGCTGAGGCCTTACTTCGTACCTCACTCCCCACATATCAGCGGTATGGAAAATGAAAATCCACACTCATATTAGGATTTGAGGAAGTATGTAATTACCTTTAAGGAAGGAATGATGGACATGGATTTCGCTTTTGCCGAAAAGCATTTCCATCGACCTTAAAGCGACAAGGCCAAGATTCGCTAAACTCATCGAGGCCTAGAACCATTAGAACAATGAAGCCGGCAGTGCACTTCAAGAAGTTCTTCGCTACTATAAGACCAACAATTTGAAAGACAAATTTATACCTTTGCAAAACAAGATGGTGTGAAAGGTTTTACTGTCGGGAAAGACGCCGGAGACCACGTTGCATGCCCACATCACGGGTTTGATACATGGATGTCGGTAAACCATTTCTATGGTGGTATGTCTCCGCCATGAGGCGCCTTTGAAACCATGTGTGGAGGAGAGACTTTCTAAGTAAGCATCCCGACAAAGCCATGGATTTTTTAAATTATGTAATAAACTTCTAAGGGTCAGATGAGCCAAAACCTCAGGGAAATGGAACAATGAGCCCTCACTCAACCCTGTGAGGATTTATACACCGCGGTGAGGACATAGAAAGAAAGCTAGAATTTCCAACCTTAGCTAGAAAGGGAGAGCTTGAAGGAAAGGCTCCATGAAGTGCAGGCAAAGGATCGAAAATCCCGCACAAGCCAATCTCACCAATTTCAATCCTCGTACATCCGCAGAGAACAAAGGTCCTATGGCCCCTTCAATAATAGACTGATGTCGAATGTGCAAATGTTGTAGGTCAATACAAGCCACCACAACCCAATGCCCCATATGGAAATACCTACAATTCCACCGAGGACCACCCTAACCTTTCCGGAAGCCCACTCCCTACCCATGTACTCTCAGCCAAACCACGCTGTTCCCTAATTTCAACCATTACAACCACCACCATCCCATCTCCCCGTGGAACAAGCCATTTAAATTCGAGTAAGGTGGTAGGCAACTTTGTGAAGAGCAAAGGAATTAATGTGCAACTCGGGTACAAAGGATTGGAGCATCAGAAAGTACACTGAACAAGAGTATCAGGGATGCATGTAGAGCAACCCGAATCCAAATTGATAACCTACGCAGATTCAATCACTAAGATCAACAAGTTGTCGAGGTATTAAGAAAGCAGGAAGGTTCCTTCCCAAACAAAGGCTAAACCCGAAAGGAATTCATGAGGTAGGATCATCTAAACAATTCAGAATGGACGAGGCGAAGGCTATAATCACCCCGAGGAGCTGAAAAGAAAGTTGATCACCCATGCCCAAACCCTGGGAAGAAACAAGGAACGGAGAAGAATTTGAGCTGTAACACATTTTCCCCGAAGGAGGATTCAATGAAGCACCGCATGCCACCTCCATTTACGTGCACTTAGAAGCAAGAAGAAGGCATCTAAACAGTGTATCTTAGAAGTCCTAGACAGTGAAGGTCAACATACCCTTTCGACATAATCAAACAAGTCCCCGCCTATGCAAAATTTTTTGAAAGATCTTGCACAATCAAGAAGGGATTGTGCATTGAGAAAAAGGCATTTTTAACGAACAAGCTCGCTATAATCCAAAGTAAGAATCCAACCAAATACAAGGATCCGCATCTCCCACACCTCAACTAATATTATGGAATTGCATGCATAAGTCATTGCTTGATTTAGAGCCACAGAACCTACCGCCGTATTTCCGTGGTACAGCTAGGTTTGGGTGGAATCTTAAACCTACCAACATCACACTATCATTGGCCGATAGATCGCAAAACCCTAAGGGTTAGTTGAGGATGTCTGCTTAAAATAGACAAATTCTACTACTCCAAAGGATTTTTGTGAGTGCTCGACATCGAAGCCAATTGCAAATGAACCCAATCATGTGCCAATCATCTTAGGAAGACCATTTCGCTACGCCTAATGCAATCATCAATTGCCGAATGGAGTCATGCAATCTTACCTTGGTAATGATGACATCGAGTTGAAACATTCCATTTAAAACAACAAACACAAACTGCTAGCAAATGAAAATCAAATTTCTGATGAAGTTGTTTCAAATGGTCAGTATGTAGGAAAGCTAAGTGTCCAGGAATTGCAAGGGATAGTCAACCAAGGTGAAGAAGAGATTTTGGTCCTGCCATCAACACCCACTGCAAGGCAATTGACCAATAATCCATCAGTGAGGACCAAATCAACAATTGGGCACCCAACACCATGGAGTCACCCTGCTATCATAGGGCTGAGGAGGATCATTCTCCTTCACCCTCCTTGAGTAAATTCTTTGATATTGAATCGTTCTGTTTTCAAACCGAATTTCGGGCCGACAAATTTTGATTTAGTTTGTTCTTAATTAGTTAATTTTAATAATTTTGGTTATTTTTAGAAAATTTCCTAAATTAGCTTTTCCTTTTAGTAATTTTATTTATATCTTATAGTACTTTATATTAAATTTTTAACTATAGTATCATATAATATTTATTATAATAATTTATTTTTATATATTATTACTATTTAAGCCGAAATATTTGATGTGTCAGCGTCAAACAGTTTTTTCCAAATTCGCTATACTAGCTAAAAACGGTGGAAATGGGCTCTTCACCTTCCTCATTCGTTTATAAAAAGAAGGGAGGGGGCTGTCTCACGAATACTTCCATATTCCCCCTCCCATGAGAAGCTCCAGCCACCCGAGCCTCCATCGCCTCTCACGCCACACCGCCACCGCCGTGAGCCTCACGTTCCAGGCCTACCAGAGCCGGCCGAGCCACCAAGCCAGACCATAAGCACCCTCCGACCACCCGTAGCCCCGCGCATTCCGCCCCCCTCGCCCGAGCCGCAGAGCCGCCCCGCACTTTCTAGCCGTCGTAGCCACTGCCGAGCACTCGCACACACCAAAGACGCTGCACAGCCAAGTCCTCTTCCAAAGGTTTTATTTAGATTTCAAGATGGTTCAGACAGGTGGGTCCGCCTACCACGGTCGATTCAAGACACCCGAGCAAGAGGCCCCGCCCATTCCGGCCTCCCAAGACATCACCGATCCCCGAGGCAAGACCTGAGGAGCCCAGATTTCTTTGGCCGATACTGACACGGATGGACCCGGCCCCATCACCCGTGCCTGGGAGAGCTGGAGGGCCCGACCAAGGCTGCCCGCACATCTGGGCCCAGTGAGTCATCTTCCTCCCTACCACGATCACACATCGTACGCAGAGGCTACATCACGCTCGCGGTCACCCGCTCCAGGATCGGAGGTCGTTGTTCGTAGTGGAACCCCATTCCGGAATACCGCACTACATTCGAGGATTTTCACCCGGGTCTTCCTCGTGTTCCCGGATCGTAGGAGGAGCCTACAGCCAGCAAAGATCCACATCATTGGATGTGCTGGTCGCCAGTGAGCAAGAATATTGCATTCACCACCACCACAGCAGGTGGTTAGTTTCTTTATGATTTTCAGATAGTTACTAAATTTTTATCAATCGCTCTACTAATTTTGATTAGGATTCATGTATTAGCCATAGTAGGCAAGGATATTTTTGTATGTTTAGCTTGGTACATTGTGTACCAGCCATTTTGGCTATATCAAATATCCAAAGATATATATACACACTTTTGCATATACTTTTGTGTTTCCATCTTATGTAATCGTTATTTCAATCGACAATTGAATCGGGCTTTAAATCCAAAATTGTTCCGCTTGTCACCTTTGGTGTTGAACAAATTCCATGTTTGATATAATTTTGGTCGCTGAAGTTCGTTATATTTAACTTGAACATTTCTCCTTAAGCTAATTCACACACCGCACACCGTATCGTTTCAATAGCCGTGAATCGTTTACCTCCTTTCTCATTTTTTGCATAACCCGCTTTAGGCATGTTGGCAACCCATGATAGGTTTGTGTTACTCCACATTTGAAGACCAATGTAGTCTCCCAAAAGGAAAGAAAAGAAAAAAGAAAATAAAGTCGAGTCTCGTCAAAACCCGAGCACCTGGCCCTCGCTGGGTGTATGGCGAGTTTTGAAGCCCGACGCCCTAAGCCTTAATTGGTCGAGTCATCGACGAAGTGTTCGAGTTTAACGATTTGTAGGTGCTTGATTTTCGAAATCATTCCTGAGTCCGGCGAAGCCCGTAGCTCATGGGCCGGGCGATCCTTTCGTCATGCCCTAAACCCACCGCTGGGTCACCGCGACCTTCGCTACACTCTGACTCAAGAAGTTTGACTTAAGCATTGCACCCTACAATGTAAAGTGTTAAAGAAAGAAAAGGTAAATATCCTTATCTAGGTTGCTCAACAATTTAAGGCCATGCCAAGCATGTTGTGTATGGACAATTTTACAATTTATCGTCTGACCGTTACAAAGAACCACACTTTCGTGGAAATTCAAGTTATGAGTCTTGGAAACCAAATATTGACCTAAAAATTGTTCTTGTATGGTTTTGGCTCTTCATGGCGGTTTTCAAAACTTGGTGTCAATTTTTCGCTTAGGTACCGTTTATATGTACATAAACTCTTTGAATCAGTAAACTTGAGAATCACGCATGCATCTCCTTTTTGTTTTTACTGCTATGGACTAGCAACGTTTCTATTGGGGTGATTGGTGACTCAAAAAGTGCTATTTTGAGCCCTATATCATATAGGTTTTGAGTGCTTTTTGAGCACTAATCGTGTCAATTATACCAATTGAAGTGTTCAGGTGTTCTTAGTATCACTTATGTCGTTTAGAGGTTATTTTTTGGGTTGTTTTCTGCAGGTTTTTAAAGATTTCAGAGTTCAATATCGAGACATATGCTAAACCATGAAGATTTAACCCATTCATCGCCCATCAAACATACCAAAAATCAAAGAAAGAATGGCAGCGACAAAAGTCAGCAAAGATAAGAGCAAGAGGGGCCATGCAAGTGAAGATCGCGAATTCCGTGGAATTTCGCTAAGATTTGCGAAAATTTCGCCGGGATCATGGGGAAAATTCTCGTTAAATCATAGCTTAAATTGCAATCCTAGCGAAATTGTGAAATTCCTCGCTTAGGCCTAAAATTTCGCAACCACTCCTAGCAAAAAATGCAAATGCTTATCACCTAAAAATCTCCTCGCTGTTAGCTTAACTTCGCTAGCTAGCGAAACTGCTGCCTAGCGAATTCCTCCATTCGCTTATTCGTGCACTCGCGCCCAGCGAAATCAAGCCTCTGGTCTCTAGCGAAATTGTCTGCCTTGTCATCCTTTGTAATTAATGCAAACCGACTTCATTTTGGTGTATTACTTCCTTGTCCCTTATTTTAGCCAAAATGTTAGGGCTTTATTGTGCTCTTCACATAAATGGGTGGCCTATAAACCCCATGGTTTTTGTAACCCTAAGCAAGAAATTGGAGAGAAATCTTTGGGCACATTTTCATTTTTATGTAAATATCTTCCGCAGCTCATTTAGGGTTTTGCTTTTCTCTCTTCTCTCTCCTCTTTCTCTCATTTTCTAGGCTACCAAACAACCCTCTTGAGGATGACAACTCAAGAGATGCTTGGCTAAGCCTCTTTTCTTTGAAGAGAAAGGTAGCCAGCTTGGTCAGGGGGCATTCAGGCTGTCCTCATGTGTCAATGCCACGTACCGTATTTATGGCTCCCATCTTCTCAAACTAGGTTGAATATCATTTAATGTCATTAATTTGGCCAATACTTACCATGCTTTAGGATACGCGTATACTTATCATAGATGCACTGTGGTTTTTAGATGGTCTTTACGAGCCACCTAAATGATGTCGAATGTTAGGTTTTAAACTCCAAAGGGACTGTAGATGGCTGTTACTCCGTGGCTGACTCAAATAAGAGTGATTCTAGGTTAGTTTGCTAGTTAAACAAAGATCCTGCTATGGCTCGACTATAGGTCGCTTGTCATAATGCGAGAAAAAAACTGAGGACACTTGTTTGCCCTATGTTATCAAGTTAGTGACCTAAACTTCAAAGATACCTTTTCACACATCACTCACTTACGCTTATTCAGCTTTTCAAACTACTCACACTGCTTTTGAAACAAACTAAAAATCCAAATAGAAAGCCTTACCTTTTCACACTTATGCAAATCATTCCTAGATGAAACCCATCCCGTGTTCGACCCTGGGGACCGCTATACCGCAAAGAGCTCGATCACTAAGCAGTTAGGAGGAACTTAGGATATAAATTCTCATGGATTCCGCTCAAACCACCGTGGGGCACGAATCAAGAATTTACGGGGACAACAAGAAGTCGTTAAAACCTCCATGAACAAAAGTTTGCGCACTGGAAGCCTCAAATGCCAATTCTCAAATTTTTCGTAAGACCACTAATGCTTCTCTTCAAGAACCTAGAGACACAACAGGCAACCGCCCTAACCCCGCAAAACCACATGAAAGATGCCTTCCCAAGGACACAAAGAAGAATCCAAAGACTCGTATGGTGTGCAAAATGTATGGGAAAGACTTGAGAAGAAGACAAAAGATGAAAGCAACAAGGAGATGAAGGCCCAGATAATGCGTAAAACACCGAAGAAAGAAAGAAAGAAGGAATGTACCGGTCCTGGTAAGAATGAAGTAAGAAGAAAACCTGCAACATCAGCTCAAGCAGCACCATTTCCACCGAGGTCACAGAAAAAATCAAGATAGAGGAGAACGGTTGCAAGGTTCTTGAAAACCTTCGAGTGGAGATCGATGTCCTTTCACGAGTGGTAACTCGGATGCCACTTTATCTGAAATTTTGAAGACATCTCTTGAGCAAAAAGGAAGATTGATGAAGAGGAATTATGAACTGTGCAACTTGCAGTCTTTGTGATCAGGGGCTTACCGGAAAAGATGGAAGGATCCCGGGAGCTTCACCATTCCTGCACCATTGGAGTTTGAGTTTGAAAGCTCTACGTGACTCGGAATGCCCGATGTCGATTTAATGCCCTAATGCATTTGCCAAGAGTTAAGTTTGGGGGCTTACTCCCACCCTCTTTGTTACTCTCAAATAGCGAGATAGAACCCTGGCAAAACCTGAAGGAATCATAGAAGATGTGCTGGTAAAGGTGGGGAAATTTATTTTTCCAGTAGACTTCATCGTACTGGATATGGAGGAAGATTCACAAGTTCCTCTGCTGCTTGGAAGGCCATTCCTTGCAACTGGAGCAGCTCTGATCGATATGCAGAAGGGAATTCTCACTCTCAGAGTTGGAGAAGAGACAGCTGACTTCAATTTAATCAGAAGTTTGAAGAATTTAGACATAGAAAGGGAAGATATCAAGTCAATAGAAGATGTATCATCGTGACTCGATTTTACTATGATTGTAATGCCCGATTTTTAATCAATGAAAAGAGATAATTCCAGTATCTTGAAGATTTTGATTGAGATTTTCTTCACATCGGTTACAATCATGAGACAATGATGAGTTTTGAACAAAAAGAGATGAAAAAAGAGAACAAAATGAAGAAAAGGAATTTCATCAAAAAACCAGTGAAGAAGGGCTAGTTTTAAAAGAGTTGCAAGTCATTTTAAAGCTAATGCTATGCGGGTGCCAAGAGAGTAAACCAGTAATAATTTCTGCTAGACTTAGTGATGCTGAGGAACAGAAGTTGCTGGAAATTTTAAGGAATCATAAGGGGTCTATGGCAATTACATTGTAGGTTAAAAGGCTCCGGTCCATGATATGCGTACACAATACTTACAGAAGAAAATCACGAAGACCAGCGGTTGAACATGAAAAGGCTGAATCCGGTAATGAAGAAGTAGTCATGGAGGTATCAAATGGTTGAATCTTTGGTTTTATCTATGCAATTCAGATAGTCCTTAGAGTTATGATCCGTATGGTTCCAGAAGAAGGGTGGATTCTTGTAATCCATGATGAGAGAAATGAATTAATTCAATGAAACGGTGGCGAGAGGATGGGAAGTATGCATTGATTACAAGGCCGAACCGACAACGGAAGATCATTTCGCTGCCTTTCATTGATCGGATGTTGGGCGATTATGGGGACATCTCATTTTGTTTCTTGGGCTGGGTGTGAGTTCTGTCAGTGCAATTGCACGAGGACGAAAAGACCACGTCACATGCCTGGCACCTTTGCCTTAGAGGATGCCATTTGGGTTGTGCAATACTCCTAACTACTTTCCACGTGATGTATGATGTCGATGTTCTCGAGACTTGGTAGAAGAAGTTATGGAAATTTTTATGGATATTCCGATTATGTAGGTCAGTTTTGAACAATGTTTGAACAACTGGAAAGCGATTGTAGATGCGGGACAAGCTAGCTTAAATTGGGAAAATACCATTTCATGAGTAGCAGAAGGTATTGTTCTTGGTCATAAAATTCCGCTCTGAGAGAGTACAGAAGTGGATCAATCGAATTCCCGTGCTCCAACCCTTGCACCTCCCTGTGATAAAGGGATAAAGAAGTTTCTTGGGGCATCTTTGGATTTATAGGAGATTCATCAAAGACTTCTCAAAAATAGCGAGACCACTATCACGGTGCGGAGAAAGACCACAAAATTTAATTTTGATGATTCTGCAAGTGCCTTTGAAGAAATCAAGATCGAGATTGGATTCAAAGCACCTATCATGTTTTACTTTGAGAATGGGATCGGAATTCGAGTAATGTGTGATGCCGGTGATTTATGATAGGGGGCTAATTTGGGGCAAAGAAAATATTCAGAGCCATATACTATGCTAGCATAACTAGCCAGTAAACGAAAACTATTCCACAAGCGAAGGAGATGCTAGCAATAGTGTTTGCTTGTGAAGTCGAGCCATACATTATGGGATCCCGTGTTATAGTTCACACGTGACCATGCGGCCATCAAATATCGATGTCAAAAAGAGGCTAAGCGAGGCGATAAGGTGGGTGCTCACTATGAAGTTTGATACGGAAATTAGAGATGGATAAAAAGGGATGTGATGATGTGATAGGCGATCACTTGTCGAGAATAGAAAGAAATCAAGCAGAAGAGGAGGAAATAAGACTAAGAGAGAACTTCCCAAATGAGCAACTATTTCAATTGTCATTCCAAATGCCATGGTATCTTGATATTGTGAATTACTTAGCTTGGAGTAGTTCCTTGAATCGACCATCGACTATAAAAAAGCTCGGGGCGGCGCGGGCATTATATGCAGGATGACCCACTATTATTTAAGAGGGTCAGCGATGATTATAAGAAGAATAATTTCAGGAGGGTGACAAAGCATAATTATGAATGAATGCCATGCATCGCCATATGGAGGCATTTTTGGAGAAAGAAACTGACTTTCATAAGATACTCAATCCAGGATTTTGTGTACTTATTTTCGGGGACTATCTTGAATGGGTCGAGTGTAACGATGATGCAAGATTGGAAATATCGTGACATAAATGGAAATGCCCCTACGAGGCATATTGGTGGTGTAAATTTTTTATGTATGGGGATATGATTTTATGGGACCCTTTCACAATCATTTGGAAGCATATACGCTAGTAGTGGATTATGTTTCTAAATGGGTGGAAAATAGCCCAAGGAATGATGTTAATACGGTTGTGAGTTTCTATGAAGAACATATTGAAACGATTTGGAACACCCGGGACTATCATCGGTGATGGGAAGCCAACTTTGCAAACAAAATCTTCGCAAAGCTCGCGAATTATGGGATCAAACATATAATGAGCCTAGCTTATCATCCCCGGACTAATGGGCAAGCGAGGGGAAATTTCCAACGAGGGAGATTAAAGGATCCTGGAAAATTTGTAAGTTGACGGGGAAGGATTAGTGCAGCTTGATGATGCACTTTGGGTACGGGGCACATTAGCTCCATTGGGATAATCCCCATACAGTTAATTTGGCAAGCCATGTCACCTCCCTCTTGAATTGGAATACAAGGCTATGTGGGCCATCAAGAAGAATTTGAATTTCGATTTCAAAATGGCAAATGAAAAGAGATTGCTTCAAGCGAAACGAGCTGGAAGCGAGAAATGAAGCCTATGATAATCTTTAGGATATACAAAGATAAAAACAGAAAAGTAGCATGATCAAAGGATTTTAGGAAAGAGTTCGAGAGAGGGGGATGGGTTCTTCTATTTAACTCGATTTAAGATTGTTTCGGGAAAATTGAGGCTAAAAGTGGAGTGGACTATATACAGTGGTGTCGGCCATACTTTTGGGCGATAACACTTTCAAAGGCGTCTTTGGGGGAAGAATTCAAGGTTAATGTGGCCGAAACATTATCTCGGCGGGGAAAGAAAAGAAGAACACCAAGCGGTGAATTGAGGAAGAAAAGGCTTAAGCGGCAAGTCCATTTAAGGACTCAAAAGCGGCGGTGATGGAAGCTGACCCATAGGGAATTGATTTTATTCGATTTCAGACTATTTTTTAAATTTACCTTAATTTTGTTTTCTTTAGTTCTTATAATGATTAGTTAATTACTTAAGAGTTAAGTTTTGTTTAATTGAATCGCTCTTGAAATGTTGAGTGATTATGCGAAATGGCTCGACGAAGGAACAAATTCAGTACAACTCCGACAACTGCGGTAGAGAGCGGCGAGAAAGGGCATTCCTTTCCTATCGAAATTCTGTGAAAATTGAATAGAATCGTGTTTGAATTTACGTGTGCGAGAATGATCCTAATTGAATCTTTGAGAATTTGCAAATTGATAAATAGTGAAAAGTTGTCTATTCATTAAATTTGAGGCAATTGCGGACTAGGTCGCGATGAACTTATGTCGCGACGGCTAGTGCGAGAAGTTAATGTAAATGACTCGGTCAGTATTGAAGGGAAAGAGAAAGAATGAGGTCAGCGTGAAAGGTATGTCGCGACAGAAACATTTGGGTCGCGACAAGAATAATTCCTTCAAAAGAGAAGAGTGGTCGACAAACAACAATGTTGAGATGCGGTATGGCGGCTTTAGGATGATTTGTCCTCCCACAGTTAATTTGTGTCGCGACAAAAAGGGAAAATTGCCAACTAGGCAGTTTTTAATTTTGCCCTAAATTTAATGACAGGACACATTCTCAGCCTGAAGTTAGGACGAGACGAGCGCAATTAAACGGAGTAATAAATAGTGATTAATGCAGAAACAGAAATTCAAATTCTGATTGAACCAATGTGTTTAATACACTCAGTTTCGAGGGGAATAATCAGAGGGAAATTAATAAGTTCAAGAAAAACTTTCAAAATTCTCTATCAAAGACCACGAACCTTTTTTGGAATTACCAGAAGAGCAAGGTTCAAAGAATCTCACTTAATCCACTCATTGTAAATGTAAAGAAGGAATAAATGGTTGTTCCTCCCCAAGAACGAAAGCTTAGCATAAAAGGATGGGAGAACAACGGAAAAAAAAAAAACGAACAAAGAGAATGGAGAGAAGGGAGAATGAGAAAAGAGAACCGAGGGTTTGAGCAACGGGTTTATGGAATGAATGGAGTCGGAGAAAACAAATCCAATTCCATTCCTTATTCCATAAAGCATTGGTGTAATAAAGAGTGGTTGATGGAAGAGATATGCAGTTGATTAGAATCCATCAGCGAAGCTCGAAAGAAAGGGCTTGGCCCCGAGTTGTTGAAACGACCTTGTTAAGGCCGAATCACTCTTGGAGGGAGCTCGGAGTGCGGAGAACCAAATTTTGGGCGGGGCCCGAATCATACGGGGAAGATATAGGATTTTAGGTCGAAGCGGAGAGTTTTTCTAGGGTTTGGATTCTGAGAGTAATTGTAAAAATAGGTGTAATATATCAAGATGTTTTGATATTTAGATAGATTTCCTTCGATTTGCAAATTGGTTGATCATGATATATGAATTTTAATTCTGTTTCATTTAGTTTGGTTGGGGATCAATTTAATAATTATGTTCAGTGCAGAATAAGGGCTAAATGACGGACAATTGAGTGAAGCACAATTGTGTTCGTTTGAATTTGGTGATAAGTCAGGATAAGGATGGTTATCGATTGGAAGAAGGCAAAACATGTTTTTGAGTTATGGTATGAGCAGGTGAGTCAGGAACCTGTTGGATATAACATCTGTTTAAATCCTCATCAAGCGATATGATCGAAATCCTCGGGGTTAGTCACGGATTAATCAACCCAAATTCTAGAACTTGTTAGATTATTAGTCAAAAACGTCCTAGGTGTCTGATAACGGGAAATGATCTGAACCATCAGCAGAGTTTGAATAAATTTCTTGTCCACATTCATATCATATTACATATACTTTAGTTCAAATTGAGCCAAAACAAGCCTATTTTCAAAATAACCCAATGGAGACCCTAACACATCCTAAAATCAATCATAAAACTGTGATTGCAAGAAGAATTCAAAAGGAAAATGAAGTTTGGGGGAGTATAAATTTTGAGGAACTCGAGGAAAATAGAAAAAGGGAATGAAGAGAAAAGATCTACATCGGAAAATACAACGAGGAAAAGAAAGCTTAAAGGAACAGTTTTGTCTTGTGGCTAACTCTCTTAAACAATTAAGTTCTTAGGGGTGTTTAGACACCTAGTACCTAATGCCATTTAGGTATGGGAGTTCACCCGACTTGAGTTCGCTAAGAGTGTTAGAAAGCCTAAAAAGACAAAACATTACTATTCTGAATGGTGAGAAAAAGAAAAAATCCCCGAGTTTGGATTGCAAATGAGAAATGGGAGCATACGGTCCCCGAATAGAAGAAAATCAAGGTGGTATCCCAGGCTTGGGTTTGGGGAGTTTATTAAGGAAACTCTGAGGAGAAAGAGGCGTGTGTGAGTAAAAGGAAAGAGGTATTGGTAATCTTAACCTAAAAATCCCATCCGTCCTACCCTTTTCAAACTAACATTACAAGCCCAAAAGACCTGATTGATCCTGAAGGTTGTAATTACCTACATTAGTGGAGATCAATATGAGACAACAAGCCTATGGAATTTGGAAAATCGAGGAAAAGATCAAAATTGTGAGACATCCTCACAGGGTTAATTGACTCATTAAGAAAATGAGAAAACCAACTTACATTCAGTGAATCAATTAACCTCTTTGTTTGTAAAACAAATTCAACAATTTCGTTATGTACACTTGATTGAGTAGAAACTAACCTTGATCTGGACTTGGCTGAATACACAGAAACGAATGCAATTTTAGTCTTTCAGTGATTAGAACATGTTGCAAAACGGAACGAGAAAAATGTCCTTTGTTTGAGGACAAACAAATCTTTCTTTCTTTGCTTGGGGACAAGCAAAATTTTAAGTTTGGAGGAGTTTGATGAGCTTAAAAGTCATCTATTTTGATCCATTTTACGATTGATTTTTATATAAAGCAGTTCTATCACGAGAATATGGAATACTTCACCAAAGCTGGCGTACGCGAGATTCAAAAGCGAAGTGCGGTAAAAGGAGTAGAATGTGGATGAAGCCGATCGCGATATAAGCGGCTAAAGAAGTTGTAGGAGGGCGCAAAGGATTAAAGTTTGAGGTGTGAAGCTTTTATTGTCCAGAAATACATATTAAGGTTGCAATACAAAGTTCGATGCAAATGAAGCGTAATTGAAGACAAAACGAAGTGGCGTGAAAGAAACTCAAAGTCAAGCAACCGGGGTGATGAAGAAGAAGACATGATGTCGCGACATCCTTGATCGTAGCGGAAATTAAACGGTCTGAGTGGATATTGAGGTGTGACGCAAAAAGAAGTCGTGACCAGAAGATGGCATGATGGTGAACAGGTATGTCGCGACATCACGGATCGTCGCGACGCCGATACTGAATCGGAAAGCGATCCGCGACATATCGGCTTGCAAAGGAAACTAAGGTTGCAACATCATCGACTAAAGAGAGAGAGATTGCGACATCATTTAAATGGTCCGCGACATGGGTTGCGAAAGAGAATTCGCGACAAGATCGGTATCGTGGCATCGACTGAAAGAAGTGCGACATCATTAAGCGGTGGCGACAACAATAGAAAGAATTCGACAGGGTTGTCGACATCGATTGCAAAGATTAGAAATTCGCGGCGTCATTAAATCAGTCGCGACAGCGAGGAAAGAATTCGCGGCCGCCATCGGTCGCGACAGCCTTCTACGAGAGAAGGAGGTCGCGACAACATTTAGTTGTCGCGACATCAAATGCACACAGTTAAGGTCGCGACGTCCTTAAGCTGTCGCGACATCAGCTACACCAAAGACACGTCGCGACCAAATAAAGGCTCTGCGACAAAGACTGAGACAAAAGAAGGTCACGACAAGATCAAGCTGTCGCGACATCAATAACAATGGGCAGTTAAGCGTAGTCAAGAGGTGCATCGAAGTGGGGCTAATTCGAGAACCACTATAAATACCACAGTACTCTTGAAGAAAGCGCATTTCGGGGGTAACTAAAGAGAGATACGGGTTCTTGAAAGGCTCACGTATTTAATTTTCTTTTCTTTTCTTCGTTTTTATTTTAGATTAGTTTGTATTTCATTGAATTTGGATACGAGCGTTCTTGTTAAGTTTAAGATGAATGCAGTTTATATTTCTTAGTGCATGCAGTTTATTAAATTCCGAGACAAATTACGGAATTCGGGTTTTCCGGTTATTACTTAATTCTGATGGCCTTGATCGAGGAAAGCCAATGTATGGTGTAATCTAGTGATTTAGAAACCCCGGCTTTCATTGAATTGATGCATCTTGAAATTATCTTTCTGCATAAATTTTGTCGGTGCTGATGAACTCAGGTTTACTTGAAGCTACTTCTTTGGTCTGTGTATTTTATTCTTGATCCCGATATCGGTGTCTCATACGCAGTAAATGGAATTGTCTCAAGCTCTTATTTCGGGGGCTCGGGTGACACGAGGAGAAGGAATTCTGAGTGATGGAATAATTCACGAAGGTATGAGAACTGGCAATGATGATCTAATGTGCTCTGTGTAATTAAATCGTGACCTCTTCTCACTTGGAGACGAGCGAGTGGAGCAATTTATCAATTTAGGCACAGAGAGTTCTCAATTCGATTAGTAAATCGATCCGTGTTAGTGAGGATCTAATCGAGAAGGATGAAATTTGTTCTAATTTGGAGAAGAGGAACCGGTATAGTGTAGATGCATTGTAATGACTATATCTTGAGCTTCAGTTCCCTGGTCCATGTTAATGGGTATGAAGTGTGAAGAAAATACCGAACAAGGCAACCAGTTAAAGTAGTTGTAACACTCTGTCTTCGAGAAGCAGTGAAGTTTAGATAATGGTGTGGGTTTGGAGAGATCCGGCTACACTATTATATTTATTCATGGACTAGTTTAAATGCGTGGTTCCGATAGAGCAACGAATCGATTACATTACGCGAATTGATGTTTCACAATAGCTTTCTTTTTAATGTTTCTTTGCAAGAAGCTGTTGGTCTTAGTACATTTATTTTTGTATTTCAATATTGATTCATTTATTATTAATTCATTTTTCTTAGGTTTTATTATTTAGCTTTTTTCAAAGGCGATTCCAATTATATGTCGAGTCGAATAGTGTAGAGTTTGAGTAGTCGGGGTAGTTGATCGAGAATTCTTGAGATCTCTGTGGGATCGATATCACGGACTTAAATCGATTTTCTTGTTCGACTGTGCACTTACGATTCTGCGGATCGAAACCCATCGATCAAACAATTTACCCGTGAACGTCACTGAACTAATCAAATAGCTAAGGCATACGGTCAACAAGTTTTATGTATGTTCTTAGAGATTCTATTTAATCTTTGGTAATAGTGGCGAAAATTCAACTATATATATTAAGTTTTGGGAATTAAACAAGTTTCTATGGCGCCCGTTCTGAGGATTGTGACACTGGCGATGTGTTATAATACGTTACCGTCATTTGGTCGATCGACATCGCACCTATAACTCTCTTCCGTATTCGCATTTGGTGGGTTTAGGATCGACGAGTGGAAGATGAAATTCGATGTCGGCTTTTCTTAAAGTTTGAAGAGACGGCGTCCATGCTATAAAATTCTATTTGTTGGATGGCTTGCTTGAACCTCCTTATGAAGTCGTATGGATTTCTTCTTAAATGTTTCAAACAATTTATAAGGAACTAATATTCTTTTTTGGCGCCTTGGCTTGAGTCTTTGCGGAGTGAACGCTCCCCAAAGTTCATAAAACGTATTTATTGAGTTTCACGGGAGCTTGTGAAACCAAGCTAGTGTAGGGCCTCGCAAACTAGCCAGGAAAACTTTGCATAAGAGAAGGTCATTGCCGGCATTCAAAGTCATCAAACATAGTGAAAGTTGGTATGACAAACCCACGTGGCGGCTCATAGTCGAAAATATGTGTTGCCCTAGGAGCTAGGAAAGCATGTCGTTGGGACTCCGGATCGTTGCTGCAGGCGGTATGTAAAGCGTAGGTCACCATGCGAAGGCGGGGTATCTTGGCGACATGTCTTCTTGTATGCACAATGGAGTAATGCGGGCCGCGTTCCCAGGAGCATTTCATTTGGTACAGTTCTTCCCTTGTCCTACTTCTCTTCTTGCTCGAAGGAATATGTCGTTATCGGCATTCTTTGAGATACGAGGGCGATGCAAAGTGTCTTTCCCATCCACCGACTTGAGCCACTGCTCTTTCTTTGAGGAGAGGTTTGGCGGTTGCTCGGGATGAGAAATGCGTCATCTGTTGGGGTATCACTTCGTCGGGGACAATGGTCTCCTTTCTTTATCGCGACGATAAAAGTGCAACCTTGGCCCAGATTTGTCTTGCACGTCTCTTTTGCCAAGATCGTGTCTTTTCTACAGGCCGAAATGTGTCGTTTCCTGCTTCGCGGATGTTCAACGTGATCCTGAAATTCCCTCATCTGCCTTGCTTGCTCCTCCTACTTCTTCTCCATGTCTTAACGCCAATGAAGAAATTGATATTCGGGAAACTGGATCATTGGGTTGCTGGTCATTGCAATTATGTCAAACGACTCAAATGCGAAAAAGGGAACCGTTGGAGCTACTAGTGGCGAAGGGCTACTAGAAAGCCATTGGAGCCAAGCTCTTGCACGTCGTCGATGAGACTTTTTGTTCGATTCCCACAGATAGCTCCAATTGTTATTACCTGGATCGTCTGACTTTCAGGACAATAGAGGCACGATGTAAACCTGTAAGAAAGGGGTGCGACGGTGTGCGACCTCTGCTCAAATGATTAAGTCGTAAAAAGGATGGGAATAGAAAGAAGGAGTTAGAGGTATCACACCCAGATTCAGTCCGACCGATTAGCGGATCCGGCAAGTTCGGGGAGTGCGAGACCTATCTTTGGGACTTTGACTGATTTTTTTTTTTTTAAGTGAACTAGTACACATGGGTATGGCCCATCATATAACGAAATTAAAATATCATTTACATATCAAAAGAACTACCCTTTGGAGTGGTGTCTATCAAAATCTATACATTTCTGGAGTCCCATTTCTGAAATACAAAAACTATACTTACATTTACAACTCGAGCCACGGAACCTCGTGTAGTAGACATACAATCATGGTAGCCATTTGTATGCGGATGTCTTAGAGCGTCTTCTCCACGTACCTACGGATTAAAAACCCGTGCTAAGCTTGCTACATAGTGGGAAGCATTTCTTATCTGAAACCTGGAAAATAACGGATAACGAGCAAGATATCAAAATCTTAGGAGTTCCATATCACATATTTACACACATAAATGTTCTTGTAACAAAATTAAGCTTGTCGAGATCTCATCTACGAGAATTTTCAAGCATACTTAACAATCTTATACTTACTCAGAAATTACACTTATGGCAGACTTATCCTTATATGGATCTTATACTCATAGCACTTATTATTCTTATCAGGGGTCTTATACTTATAGCGATCGGATCTTATACTTAAGCGGTTGATGTTTGTTTTGACCGGATCTTATACCATATTGGATCTCCCGAAGGACGCTTCGCGAACACGTCGGGTGATACTTATCTCCCATAGGATATATATTTATACTTATGTTGTATCATACATATACTTATTTAGGTTTCCCAAAGTGGCATACCAGACTATACGATACTTGTCTGAGACTTATACTTATTTCGATCTCCCATAGATTCTGAGAACTGCCTTATCTGAGGTACTTAATCACGTATTGGTATTTATCTCGGATCTCCGTGAGTTTGCGACATACTTGTATTCTTTTGAACTTATTCTTGTAGTCGGATCTTATTCTTGTACCGGATCTTACGGGCTTATTACGATATAAAGTACCCGTAGGTACTACGAGAGATGTCTGGCATTATCTTGGTGATAGCGGAACATATCCTTACAGTACCGTAAGTACTACAAAACTTATCTTGGTACTTCGTATCTTATATATTCTCACAGTATAATATCCTGAGTGCTTCACGGAACTTATACTTGTATTGAGAACTTGTACATGTATTTCGAGATCTTACATATATATTCTGGAACTTATATTGGTCTTACAGACTTATCTTGAGTATTCCGTATACGTACTTGTGTTCGGATCTTATACGTATATTACAAAACTTATACATGTATTTCAGATCTCATACATGTATTACAGAACTTATACTTGTCTTACGGAACTTATCCTTGTGCAAAGGTACCCGTAGGTACAATAAGTCGGAACTAATCATAATCGTATACCTCTGGTCGGATCGGATGTGCGGATACCTGTCGGGTATGGACATTAGTCCGTAAGCGGGTGAATCATAACAGATACATATACTTATTTTACCGTTACGAAATTGCGGGTAGTGCTTCTGAGGCTTATACTTATTTTCTGGACCAGGTACATAGGTACTCTGGACTATACTTGTTTCTGGATGCGAGGTACTGCGAAGTAGGTACTCTTGGACTTATACTTGTTTCTGATACGGGTACGTAGGTCTTCTTTGGACTTAACCTTGTTTGCAATCTGGGAGTGCTAGGTACTCTTGGACTTATACTTGTTTACGAGATACGGGAGTACGTGGGGCCTCTTGGACTTATACTTGTGGATCTCGAGTAGGATTCTGAGGTGCTTCTTATGCGGAACTTATACTTATAACGAGACGTATGTTCATTCGGGACTCAGAGTAGGAGTTCTGAGCTTATTCTTGACCAGACTTATAATTATAACAGGCTTATTATCATTCGGGACTCGTAGGAGTTCTGAGCTCATTGTGAGAGCTGTGCTTATTTTTACGTGCGGGGTACGTAGGTACCTCTGAGATTACGTGTACAAAGTACCGCAGGTACTACAAATCAAATCTGAGGAGGTGCAGATGGGATTTTCAGGAACATATACGAGGTGCCGTAGGTACATTCGGATCTTTACTATATTCATTTCTTTATTCTTATTCATTATTGATCTTATCATATAATTGTTAGATTGCCTAGACGTGTCTGGAATGAGTAGAACCACATGCAAATAAGTACGAAAGTGCAGTGCGATCTTGAGGAATGCGGTAGCCGCAAGCCGAGGAGTGCGAAGCAACGTGAGAGTTCCATCGCACTAATCATATAGTCTTGTACTAATCGGAGAATACCGAGTACTAATGTCTTAGGAAGCACGATCGAGAGAGTGTCATCGCACTAATCCCGGGAGAGTCTTAGGAAGTACTAGTAATCTTTGACACGGTCGAGAGAGTGTGATCGCACTAATCGAGAAATCATAGAGTCATATGCATGCATGCTACGTACGAGAGGTTCCATGTCATTGATAAGCTGGTCTTAGGCGGTTTTACAATTATATAGGTTCCAATAACACTATTTTATAATAGGGCATTCTTAGCCACATTATGTGTTCATGATAGATCGTATTTCATATACTGGTAAAGTAGGATGCGTATGTAATCACACCTTATTCATGTATTCTTATTGCTTTTCTATGAATCTACTTTACCCGAATTGGAATCGATCTAATCGAATCATCAAACTAAAGTTATGAAACATTTTCATACCAACTAGTCATTTTACCGATTTTGAGGGCAGTTTGAAATACTCACTTTTTAAAGTCTTGCTTCATAATGGCACTATCTCTTTGTACTCATTCAAAGCTAAAGATTTGCTAAAGGTTCTATTCAAGCGTAATCACCCGGTCGAACTGCAGAAACTCAAGTTCGTACGAAACAACCCGAGGATTTACTCTATGTTCAAGACTAACTTAGAGCCATAATTTGATGATTCCTATTTCTTTATGTTTGATTTTTCTTGAAGTCTATTTTAATTGGCCACTTGAATCACTCAAATCGGATAAGAAATGAAGCGAAGTTATGTCAAAATACGAAACTAATTAAGTGGAAAACATAACACTACATGCGGGGTACCACATACTGTAGATACACCCTCGAATTTTACTTGAAAATGTGAGCTCACTTTTACTTTCATGACTTATCTTGATTCAGCTCTATGCTTCATACATACACCTCCAAAACCATTTCAAATTCATCTTATAATCTCATTTGCACTCCAAACTATTCTTTCAATACTTATCTTTATGCACTCTATTGAACTCAAACATGTTTTCTATTCATCCTAACATACAGACTTTGGGGTTTTACTCAACCACTTCAAGAAATCCTAGGATCCCTATCAAAACCTAGAACAAAAGGCAATCATGTTCCTTTTACATAACCTTAGGCAAAGCACATGTAATGAGGGACTCAAGGTCCTCTCTGCTCAAAACCCCAGAAAGCAAAAGGTTGTGATGATTTTCATGTAATTCATTCTAGGGTTAGGTTTCCTACAACCCACAACCCACAAACACATATTTAGACAAGAAATCCATACAAAACCATATAGTTCCATATAAAAATCCCAAGTTCCATACCTTGACTTGCTTGGCTTCTCTTCTTCTTCTCTTCCTCTTCCTCTTCTTCTTCTTCTCCCATTCTCTTCTCCCATACGGTTTGTACACTCCTCGAACATGAGACAAATTTTGGTCTTTTAAATCAAATATCCCTTAGGCCTTGTTTGGCTATCAAAGCCCATTTTGGGTTAATTTTTCTTTATTTGCTTTGGCCCTCGACTCTTGTGTTTGGATTTCAATTTCCTTTTATTGTATTTTGGCCTCTAATCTTCTAGGAATTACACCACAATTCCTATTATTTATACTTTGGCCTCAATTCTTGTTAACTTATGACTTTTAAGTCCCTTTTGAACAATTTACATATTTGTCCTTGTGTCTTTAAAATTCCAGGGTCTCCTCGTTTCCATGTTTAGCATTTAACTCACGAAACATTCAAATTAAACTTCAAAATACCCTAAACATCAGCCGAAAACTACTAGGGTATATTTTGAGATATTCTAGCGCAATTGGAATTTCTTCCTTTTCCTCGAGGAGTCTTTGTTTTTATACACCGAATTTCTCACTTTTTATTTTAGGAAAGATAATCTCATGATTTTGGTGATAAGATCTCTCTTTCTGTATCAATGACTAGTTCTTCTTTTTTAAGGATTAATGTTTTTGAGACGTATGAGATTTCGATACTAGGAGATCCGTGGATAAATATCCTACGCATAATTTCCTCCTTAATATAGTTATCCATAACACACTTTTCATATGCGGTAGGATGGCCGGCTAGGGGACTCGGGATCCCATACGGGTTCTAGGATTTTACCGTCTAATTAATCCCCGCATGGTTTTAATATGAGGTGAAATTTATCTTGATAAGCTTCACGAGGGTAGGAGCCGGGAAGTGGACCCATGCGGATAACAGTCTATTAGGTAGTGGGTGCAGGTCACAAAGGCCATAATTGCTGCATATATGAAGTTGTTGAGATGCTACCATATTAGGTTATTGTGTGTTCTGGAAGACGCACTTGACAGGGCCATATGTCATCGTATTGATCATGTTTAAAGAAATTAGGCTGAACCTCCACAACCCGAACAACACTTCTTACATTGTGGTCTAGCAGCTTCTATGAATGTGCCGGTGATGGAATGCATTAAAATGAGAGCGATGTCTGCAGAGCTCATCTATACTTGCATCATGTATTTAAGGGCCTCGGTTGGACAAGCCAGTTATTGGAATATGTGGAGTTTCTTTGCGTTTCTTTCTTGAAGATTAATTGGAGTTGGCACTTATAGAGCGAGTGGGGCAAGTTTAAATTTTTATTTAGGTGGAATGATATAATAGAAAAAATAGATATTTAATATTTTTTAACTACTTCTCATCACAATTTTAAAAGTCCACATAATGGGCCCAGTGATGCCTTTTTAACGGAAGCTGGGGTGGAGCGTGTTGGAATGGCGGGCGGGCGGAAAAAGTTGTCGTTGGTCGGTCAGCTAGCTTTGGACGTTGGACTCCTCTCTGAAAACAAGAAAGAAAGAGGATCGCGAGGGGGCTGCGGATTGCCTCTCGATGCTAAGTCAGGGTTCTTTCCTATGGAAGAGAATATCAACTGCTTAGGGAATGAAGTATTGGTGCATAAGTTTGCATACCTTTCAACGATGGGGTGGCCTGGTATTTATAATATGTTTTTCCCAATTGGATGGTGATAAGGATTCTCTCTTATTGAATGAGGGATTTTCTTTCCTTATCGTTGTCGGATTAATAAGGGACAATTGGAGACGGAGTTATTGGGAATATCTACTTCCCACTTATTTGTGAGATTTGGTTTGATTTCTGGGGATATGGGCTCTTGTTTTGGGCTATGTTGGGGGGGATGTCATCAGGGCTATTGCTGAATCTTTGGGCCCATTTTTAATCCCATTTGGGCTTCGCGTCTTGGGCCCTACGCACCTATTATTTCCAAACCCATCAGTTGCCCCGCCTTTGACTAAGCGGCCGTAGGCAGGCGTATCGTTCTCGAGGTCAGGGCGTGATATCCACGTGGCTACTTAGGAAGGGTTTGATTAGCTTTATCACTCTTTTTATTGTCTTGTCAATTTATTGCTTGGTTTTACGAGAACATTGTATCGAACTAAGCTACTTGGCTCCCGTGCTATTCTACCTTTTTGGGTGGTTTATGCTCTTTTGAACTAAGCTATTTGCTCCCTTGAAACTGAGCTGCAAGGCTCTTTTAATACTGAGCTACATGGCTCCTTGGCTACTTTACCTTCTGAAACTAAGCTACTTGGCTCCTGGGCTATTCTACCTCCCAAGCTATTTATACTCTTTTGAATTGAGCTATTACCGCTGCCCAGGGCATTTGCGAAACGAGACAATTGCAGCTCAGGGGCTGGTCGCCTCCAGAGTTGTTTATGCTCTTTTGAGGCGGGTTGTCGCTCCTGGGTTGTTCAGCCTTACGGCCCGGGCTGCCTTGGCTCTTGGGGCGGCGGGGCCCAGCTACGAGCTGAGCTCACGCAGGCGACCGGGTTGGGTTCTGGCGGCCCGAGGCCTTCACGTTGTTAAGCTGCAGCGAGCTACTAGGCTCTAGGCGGCGAGGCGCTTTCTGATGCATTAAGCTACACTGGCTAGATATTGGGCTCTTGGGCGTTGAGGCCTTCCTGAGCTATTAAGCTCTGCAACTTGAGCAGTTGGGCTCTTAGGCACTGAGGCCTTCCTGAGCTGTTAAGCTCTACAAACTAAGCTATTAGGCTTTTGGGCACTGAGGCCTTCACGAGGGCGTAAGCTATGGCTAATTCTTGGGCTCTTGGGCGATGAGACGCTACATTTGATAAGCTCAGCCAATGGCTTAATTTGGGCTCCTGGGCGCGAGGTCTTCTGAGCTATTAAGCTCTACAAGGCGAAGCGGTAGGCTCTACGAGCAGACCTTACAGGCGTTGAGGCCTTCTGTTGTTAAGCTCTGCAACTGGCTGATTGGGCTCTGGCGAGGCCTTCACAGAAATTTGTCGCTACAAAGCGAGCTGATGGGCTCCTAAGCTACTGCTCCAGTGGCTACATAAACTGTTTTGGCTTGATTCACATCTCTGACTGAGCTACTTCGCTCAGAGTGGCTACATGCTGTTTGAACCTAGCCACAGGCTCCTAAGCTACTTGGTTTCGTGGCTACATGGCTGTGTTTGTTTGCTTGGCTCCCGAGTGGGCTATCTGCGGAGGTTGGGCCGGCTCTGCGGCCTATATGGCCCTTTCTGGTAGTTGAGCTCTTCTAGGCGAAAATTTCTTGAGGCTCTATGGGCTAATCTGCTGGTAGGCTGGCTCCTAGGCTGAGAAGCCTTAGTTGAGCGAGTTGAGCTTTTGAGCGAAGCTGCGAGGCTCAGGTAGAATTTATCTGCTGGTGACCGGCTCTGGGCTACCGGGCCTTAGTTGAGGGTGAGGCTTTTTGAAAACTAAACTCTTGGGATCAGGTGGGCTAATCTGTACTGGTGACGGCTCTTGGGCTCGGGCCTTGGATTGAGCAATTGAGCTTTTGAAGGCGAACTCACTGGGCTCAGGTGGGCTAATCTGCTGGTGAGCTGGCCTGGGCTGCAGATATAGTTAAGCAGTTGAGCTTTTGAGCGAGTTACTAAGGCTTTCAGGTGGGCTAATCACACTTTGAGAGCTAAAGCCAGCTCTGAGCTGCAGGCCTTAGTTGGCTTGATTAAGCTTTTGAAAACTGAGCTACTAAGGCTCCGTGGGCTAATCTTCCTGAGCTGAACTGGCTCTTGGGCTACCAGGCCTTAGTTGAGTAGTTGAGCTTTTGAAAACTGAGCTACTGAGGCTCTGTGGGCTAATCTGCCTGAGCTGAACTGGCTCTGGGCTACTAGGCCTTAGTTGAGCAATTGAGCTTTTGAAAACTGAGCTACTAAGGCTCCGTAAAATATCTGCTGAAATTTGAGGCCTGGCTCACAGGAACACGGGCCTTAGTTGAGCAATTAAGCTTTTGAAAACTAAGCTACTAAGGCTTCGTGGGCTAATCTGCCTGAGTTGAACTGGCTCCTGGGCTACCACGCCTTAGTTCAGAAGTTGAGCTTTGAAAGGCGAGCTGCGAGAGATACGTGGGCTAATCTGCTGGTAAGCGGCTCCTAGGCACGAGGCCTTACTTGTGACGCCCCAGGCTTGGGGGTCCGTTGACTGCTCGTCGACCGCGGAATACAAGTGGATGTCAGGGTTGCAGGCACCACATCGAAAATCGAGGCCGGGGTCAGCTTTGTACGGAGGCTCTGCCCCAGATCTGATGCTGCGTATACGTCTGAGAAGCAGTTGATATAATCCCGACCTTGAGTAAAAGCGGCCACTTGGGCCCATAAACAATACTCATCACAATATACCACTATGAATCAACTATATCCAATAGTTCTAAGAGTTCAAATATTTACTCTTATACAACCCATATATTAAAATTAGTGAATTCTAATACATGTATGAAGTCATCAAAGCCCATTCGGCTTTCTTCTAGAACACGGCCTCTAGGACAAGCCGTCTCCTCGCACGCTCCTTGTACCTGTAAAAAGGGGGTCCCACGACGGGGTGACTACAAAGCTCGTTAGGAGAATCGCAAGTGAACACTTCGCCTTTAAGTCTTTGTGCGATGTTCCAATTTAAACACACATTCAAGCGAAATGCATGATCTGCGAGATAATACGCATGACTGGCTTCCGGATCCAGGAGTCCTCAGAGCTCTCTCACACTCTCCTAAGTAATGTGAGAATTTATTGTTTTATTAGTGGACAACCCTCAGAGTGTATATATATATCAATTAGTGCTCAGATGATTGATATATTATTTGTTGTGGACTACTCAGATGAATATGATTGGTAGCTCAGACGATTAATATTTTAAATTTGGACTACCCTCGATAATTAATATTTTTAGGCAACCCTCTGAACCGACACTCTAGACTAGGTCCATGCACTATCACATGGTCTAGGATGTTCGGTGCATATGGAATCTGTATGTATTTCGACATAATTAATCACATGCGATTATGTAAACCTGCACATATTCACATAATATCAAATGCACAATCATGTCATGTAATTTTCATTTCAACATATACAAATTAGCTCGTGGGCTAATAATCAAACACGAGCAATTTAATTTTAAATCACTCATTGAAACACATATTTTCACAAAAATATAATTTTAAGAACCTTTGCTTGAGAATAGTGAAGCCCTCGGTTACTGTTCCAGAAAAATCCTGACTCAGCGGTTCCTTAGTGAACCCGCAATCCACTGACTATTGTGCATGCAAGCAAACATTTATTAAATTACCTGAAAATGCACCCAAGCTGACTCATTGCCCATTACGGTACACTCCCGATTTTGTTTAAAGAATTTATATCGATTCGGCCCCAAGGTTTGGGATCGATTAAACGACCCCTCACGACCTCATTCTACTCAAACATCGTAAACACTTAAAATAGAATAAAACTAAAGTAGGGGCTTCTGTCAGAGGAGTTGAAGCTGCTGCATCTGATGCGTGACCCTCTCCATAGATCGGTTCTCATGCTTTGTCTGAGAAGGCCGTAGACGGTCGGATCGTACAAATCTGAGAGAAGTGTTATATAAAACCTCTCAAAAAGCTCTTTGGATCCAAAAATGTCTCCCACATTTTCGTACCCAGGCTTAATGGAGGAGAAGAAGCATTGACAATTTTGTCATTTAGTGACTTAAAAATCGGAATTCTAAAATGACCGTTATGTCCATAACTGCAAGGTGATATTCGGCCTTCTACGCCGATCGTCCATTTTATCAATTTCTCTACTCTCATACCGTTTATGGCACATGGTACATAGTATGTGACTTTCTTCGTAATCGTTTCACGGCTTTTGAAATACGTGCCTCGTAAAACGTGCCAACACCCGACTATCGAGGAATTTTACAAGGCACACGTGCTAGCTAGATTTTGCGAGGCGATTCAATGGTACAATCCGTTTGTCATGAGATCTAGAGAATAAATTACGGATTGCAAAAATTACAATTTAAGTAGCGAAATACGATTTGCCCTTATCGAAATTAGATTTCTCGGGTCTTATTCTCCTCAGCCAAAATTTAGTCCCAAAATTCAGGACCATTACTATCACTCACATGCATATGCAACGTGCACTCTATCACGCATGTACTTGACCATTTAAATCTTAAACGACTAAACACATTACCCTCGTCCCTAAGCAAGAAGGGATAGGTGGCGCGCTCCCACGGCGTCTCCACTCCCGCAATGCTTCCACCGCACTCTCACTAGCCTCACGTTGTTGGCTTGGTTGAAGCTTTGAAAACTAAGCTACTAAGGCTTGAGTAGGCTATGCAGAGTTAGCCCATGCAGGCTGCAGGCCTTAGTTGGCAGTGAGCTTTTGAGCGAGCTGCGAGGCTCACGTGGCTGTCACTGCTCGGCCCCAGGCTGGCTCTGTACAGGCCTGCCGCAGCGATTGAGCTTTTGAAAGGCCAGGCTGCGAGGCTCAGTAGGCTAATCTGCTGAGGCTGAGCTGAGCTGGCTGGGCTACCGGGGCCTTAGTTGAGTGGATTAGGCTTTTGAGCGAGCTACTAAGGCTCAGTGGGCTAATGCCTTGAAATTTGGGGCTCTGGGCTGCCGGGCCTTAGTTGAGTAGTTGAGGCTTTTGAAGCCGAGGCTCTTAAGGCTCAGTGGGCTAATCTGTACGAGAATTTGAGGCTGGCCCACTGGGCTCTGGGGGCTTTTAGTTGAAATTTGTTGAGCTTTGTGAGCTGCTAAGGAAACAGTGGGCTAATATGCTAGTGAGACTTGCTCTAGGCTCTGGGCCTTGGATTGAGCGGTTGAGCTTTTAATGAATCTTTGAGGCTCAGGTGGGCTAATATGCACATTTGAGCTAGCCCCTGGAGCTGCAGACTATGGATTGGTATTGAGCTTTAGCCCAGGCTACTAAGGCTGCGTGGGCTAATCTGCTTTGTTGGGGCGGCTCTGAGCTACAGGCCACTTTAGCAATTGAGCTTTTAGCTTCATGGTGAGACTCAGGTAGCTACATGGCTTGTTCGACCAGAAATTTCTTTGGGCTCCTGAGCTGCACAGCCGTGCATTGTATTTTATTTGGGTGAGGAGTTTCTTGGGCTTCGACCTGCCCAGCTCAGTGGCTACTTGGCCTCATTGAGCTACTGGGCTCCTGACCTACTTGGTTTCCGTGTTTCCTGCTTTGTTGAACTAAAATTTGTTGGGCTCTGAACTACCCAGCTCAGGTGGCCCACCAGCTCTTCGAACGCTAAGCTCTTGAGGGCGTGTATTTGCCCCGTGGTTGCTCTTTGAAAGTGTTGGTGCGACGTAAGCGCCTCCGCCTGTGACAGTGGCGCCTGATCGCAGCGCCTCTGGGAAGTGGATGTCTCCCGCTGGTTAGTCTTGCATCCTTGGAGGATTGAGTTGCTCTGCTTGTGTTCAGTTGATACCGTCGATCCCGAGAGGTCGGCTTTATTTATGAAATTTGTCGTTCTCACGAGACAACGTCCAGCTGATGATCTTTGTCGAGGCGGGAATTTGGGCGTGTTGGAATCATTGGCTAGAGCTGAGCTGTCGTGGGCCGGTGCGCTGGACGTTGGACTCCTCTACAAAAACTAGAAAGAAAGTGGATCGGCGGGGGCTCGCCTGTTGTCGCTCTAATGCCTAAGTCCGTTCTTTCCTTTGGAAGAGAATATCAATTGCTTAGGGAATGAAGTATTGGTGCATAAGTCTGCGTACCTTTCACCGATGGGGTGACCTAGTATTTATAGTATATGTTTTTCCCAATTGGATGGTGATAAGGATTCTCTCTAATTGGATGAGGGATTTTCTTTCCTTATCGCTGTCAGATTAATAAAGGATAATTGGAAAGCAGTTATTGGGAATTATCCTACTTCCCTTATTGGTGAGATTTGGTTTGATTTACTGGATAAGCAGTTATTAGGAATTATCCTACTTTCCTTAATAGTGAGATTTGGTTTGATTTATAGGATAAGTAGTTATTGGAAATTATCCTACTTCCCTTATTGGTGAGATTTTGTTTGATTTACAGGATATGGGCTCTTGTTTTGGGCCTATATTTGGGGATGTCATCAAGAGCCTTTTGCTAGTACTGGGCCTGTTTTTAATCCCGTTTTGAGCTTGCGTCTTGGGCCTGCACACCTATTATTTCAAACCCCATGAATAGAAAAAATTAAATATTTTTTAACTATAACTATAGTACAATTTTAAAAGTCCACTGGGGGGTTGAATTCTTCTCAGTAAACCCAATTTCATTCACTATACATATCGGTTAGTGATTTTTTTTTTCTTATAGAATTTCTATCACATTCACAAGATCAATTTTAAACTCTTTGACCCTCATATCTTTCTTTGTACTTCCAGATGGCCTGATAGAGGCTTCAAACCAAGAAGCAGAAGACAAAATAGGTTGAGTGTCACTCTAGTTGAATATTTAGATTTACATTATCAACCATAACTCCAGCTCTTCACCATTTATTTCCTTACAGCACAATTCAACAATTCATATTCTTAATTAGGTCATATATGACAATAATGATCATTAGGGAGCACTGCTAATTGCACTGGACTTATTCTGTCTATGACTTGGACATGTTGATCCCTATCATATATATATATATATGTTGTCACGAGGACAAGGCAATCATGCAGATGAACTCAAATCCTAAGAGGAGCTATCACTTAATACCCTCAAAAAGGCATTTCTCTTTTCTTATTTTGGTGTATTACGGTGAATCGAAAGTTGCATTCCAGGGACTTCACCAGATGGAAAGGATGTTGCTGTTTGAAGGCTTTTAGGAACTTATGGTTGAGTTGAAGAAGGAATTGTCACTTTAATTGGAAGATTATAACATGGCAACGTTGTGAGACTCCTGGGTTGCTTCTTATGGGCCATGCCTAGAAAATATCTTGGATGTTTTCCTTCTCCATACGTAACTAATTTGATTTAACTAGTTTATTACTGAACGAAGTAGAGACGCAGCTAATTGATTTAGTTTATTACTGAACAAAAGTAAGGAAAAAACAAATCAGAGACTCTGAGAGTGCACTTGAATTTGTCTGCTAATTCATAAACAGATTCAGATAGAGTCCGGCAACTTTGTGAAAAAAAAAAAAAAAAAACTCTCATGAGCATCACTAAAATTTCAAGGGATGCTTCTCTCTAATGGATGCTTTTCTTTGAAATATTTTTAAAAGAAGCCAAAATCGGCCTCATATTTTCTCAAATATTGGTAAGTTTGCTTGCTGTTTTTACACCACACAGTTCTTCTTCAGCTTCTCCTCTGCGTTCCCAGATTCTCAAGACTGACAAAAAACGTACTTTCATCCATGTTTTTCTGCTTCTCCCTCTGTTCCTTCTCAGCACACCTGCTACTGCACAATCTGTGTATACATTTTGTGACAATGGAACCAATAATTACACATCTAACAGCCCATTTGAAAGGAACCTCAAACACCTGTTTTAGTATGTGTCTCGTATGGAGAGGAACATAGTCTTCTGGAGAAAAGTGGGGCAAATGCCGACTTTGGGTTACTGTGTCTTGCCTAGATGAGTTTTTGAGATGCTACTGTTGAGTTACTGTGTGTTCAGGAAGACGCATTTGAAAGCTCAACCATGTCATCTGTAATGATCATCTATACGACTATACTTACATCTTGTAGTTGATAATTTAACTCTTTTACAAAAAAAAAAAAAAAACATGTGATGTCCTCCAGATCTGGAAAAACCATTTCTGGAATTTCTCTGATTTCTCTAGTAGATTGAGGTTGGATTCTTCTTAGTAATGCCAGTTTCATCCACCATACATATTCGTTGTTTTTTGTTATCTTCTTTCTATCATAGGATCAATTCTAAACTCAACTTGACCCTCATTTCTCTTCTTTGTACTTCTAGATGATCTGACCAAAGACACAAAGCAAAAAGCTTGAAGACAAAAATTGAAGTCAACTTTCATCTAATATGTAGATTATTTGCCCTGTTCAAAATGGTACTCTACCTTTGGCCTTTACCATCGATTTCCTTATCACCAATTCAACAATTCAACAATTCATATTCTTTGGTCGTACCATTCATAACTATCGTTATAGACACTGCTAATAACGCTGGACTATATCTGGCTAAAACATGCGCTAGCATATATATATGTTCCCACAAGGACAAGGCAAGGCAATCAGTCATGCAAACGAACTTAAATTCTTGGTGGAGCTATCATTTAATACCCTCAAAAAGGCATTTTTATTTTCTTATGTTGGTGTGTTACATGAATCGAAAGTTGCTGTCAGGTGATTTTACCAGATGGAAAGGATATTGCTGTTTGAAAGCCTTCATGAGGAACTTCTGGTCTAGAGCTGAAGGTGTTGAAGAAAGGATTGTTACTTTAATTGCAAGGACATAGCAATGTTGTGAGACATGAGTTTGCTACTTAGGAGGAAATCCAATAACCACAGACTTGTGGTGCATGCCTGAAAAAGTTTGGATGTCTCTGTGTGACCCAGGCTAGTCGGAGCCGAAAGGTGAGTCCGAATCGAAACCCTGGGGATGCCCGTTTATTTCTTTTTATTTTCTGTGTTATTAAATTTTATTTTTCAAAAATGTTGTGACCCGAATCCCCGGCCCGACCCAAATGACGGATCCGAACCGGAGCCCAGTTTACTCCGACTTTTTCATTTTTCTTATTAAAATATTTTATTATGTCATTTCGTTGCGGAAGCGGTTTCAGTTTTGGGCAAACCCATAATCATTTACAATTTCAATACAATTCGGTAGGCCCATAAACATTTAACAAAATACATTTACAAAGAAGGCATTCATGCCTTTTCAAAATGATATACAAAATCAAGGTTCAAGTTTAACCCTTTTTGTCCACACAAAATACCACTTGTTCAAAAGGAATGATATGCAAATGATGGGGTATATACTTATACGCCAGTACTTTCTTTATGACTGCAATTCCACGTCTTGTCTTCCTTTGTCTACTCGAAACCTGCGCATAGATAAAAACTATACGCTAAGCATTTTCATGCTTAGTGGTTCTATACAGTTCTATTTCAATATTCAATTTAACTCGACATGCATTTAACATTAAACCATGCCTATTATATCAACATATACTCATGCTATTCATTTTTGCATGCTTTCGATTTCCAAATCATTTACTCTATCACAACATGCATCTTCAATGCAACAATTCAATTTATGAGATTTAAGCATATACATAAGAGTCATAATTTACGCACCGTCAATGTTGGTTCTTTCACCTTGGCTGACTAATTTACATTTCGGCCAGTTCCGTTTGATGAATCATACTTAACATTGGTAATGTGCTTACATTTAAAAATTCGGTCTCCCATCATGACGGATGCCGTTTAGTGCCGCCACGACATGGTATCGCATCGGTCTCCGTCATGACGGATGCCGTTTAGTGCACCCTACGTAGTGGTATCAATTATTAAATGTCATACGCCCGTCATGATGGATGCGATTGCATCCGCCAAGTGAACATTTCTTCAATGTCATACGTCATCATGACCGAATGCGGGTGTTGCATCCGCCAAATGGGACATTGGACAATTCGGGAATTGCCTTCGTGGCGGATGCCAATTGTGCATCTAGTCAGGTTCGACCGATATATCAATCAATTCCACATTTATGGCGGTTCCGTTGTGAATCCCGTCTTTATCATCATTCACATTCATTCGGTTTTCAAATATCACATTTCAATTCCATATTCACTTTCGTATTATCTTTTACAAGATATACTCAATCTATGTACTTATTTCATATACTCATTTACGTACTCGTTTCATATACTCATTTATGTACTCATTTCATAGTTATTTGGTAAACTACCAAAATACTTGAAATAAGAATAGAATCAGAGAATAAACCGAAGCTGTCGAATCTAGCTTCCTTCTCTTCGATCTCGGTCCTAGGTTAGGCGATCATCACCCTTCCCTAATCAATAACATTCACGTCACTCTTAGTGGATAAACAATTGTTAAACAATTTTAGTGAATTACAAGTTTATTTCCTTTAATGGTCTTGGGTTAAGACACTAAAGTGCATAGAGACGAACTGCTTGAGCGAACCTTAGCTTCTCCTCGGCGGTGAGGAGTACGTGCGTTTTCACTTAGTTATCCTTGCATGACCCTCATTAATCATTTCTTAGGGTCCCTAACATTCGGGGTACGAATACGGGACTTAACGATGCAAAAACATGTCAAAACAGGGCTGTGGGAGGTAGTGGTACCGGTACCGCTATGACCGGTACGGTACCGATTTTTGTGCGATCGATACGTCTGCATTGGCGATGCACGTCTGGAATTTGCGTCTGATACCGATTGCCTTGCATCCGTACCATTACCCTCATGGTATCGGTACACCCTATGGGTTTTTACCCAAAAATGCGGGATTTTGCATTTTTCACTCATTTTTTCTTCCACCAATCTTCTCCAATTCGTCCCATATCAAAAATCCACCATGGAATCCACTCAAAACAACTCCAAAAGTGGTTTAGAATCAATGAAAACCCTTTTCTCTCAAGTTAGGGCTTTTCACCCAACTCCAAATCAAAAAGAATGAGATTAGGGTTTGATTTATTACCTTAAATCTCTTCCAAGTTGTTTGATCTCTTAGGAGCAAGAAGTGGGGAAAGGATCACACCAAAGCTTGATCTTTTGGAAACCCTAACTCCTCCCTTTTTCTCCTATCTTCTTCTCCAAAAACGGGATGGCTCACAAATGAGCTCCCAAATACCTCTTTTGGTCTTTAAGAACCCCACTTAAGTGTAAGGCCATGTTTGGCCTTCCACCCTATTCTCAATTCTCATTTTTCCCCTTTTTGGTCTTAATCACTTATTCCTCATAAGGCCTTGTTTGGCCACCAATATATCCAATTTTCCATTTTGGCATTCCTAAGCTCTTTATTTCGCTTTTTCCTTATCATTTTATCATTTATTCGCATTTGGCCTTTTCGTAGGTTTATTTCCGGGTTCAATCAATTTCTCTATTTAGCATATAATATTCAATCATATGCTCATTATTTCAATATTTACATTCTACAATTTATCAAATTTCGGAAACCAAGTTTGACTCAATTCCTACCCGAATATATAATTAAGTATTATAAAATTCTAGGCTATTTTTTAGGGCGATTCTGATCTCCCTTCCAAGGGATGCTTCTCTCTAATGTGATTTTCAGTTTGACTTATTTGTTGCATGGATATAGATAATAACACAATATCATATAAATGTACAACAACCTAAAAAGACTTTTCCACTCACTGTCTTGTCAGGCAATCCACTTGGTGTTGTGGGGGATAACTACAAAGAGAAGTCCTGGTAATCCTTCACTGGTTTCCCATGAACCAGTGAATTACTTGGTGGTGCAGTGCTCTGAAAGTGACTATTGTTTGTCTAAATGCCAGACGAAGCACATGTAATTAAAATAGTTTCTTTGAGATAAACTTAGAAAACTAATTGAAAAATAATTTGATAATTTGGAAAAATAATGTGATAGCCCTCTATAATGAGTCAAAAACCAACAATTTATTGATAATTTCTTCACAGAAGATATCACACTCATAGGACATTCTTGGAAGCCCCAGCAAGAGGGAAGTTTCTTTGAAATATCTAAAAATAAGCCAAACTCAGCCTCTTATTTTCTCAAATATTGTTAAGTTTGCTTGACATTTTTACACCTCACAGTTCTTCCCTGAAGCTTGTTTTATTTCTTCCAATATGTTCTTTATGCTTTCTGGTAAGTTATGATCCCATGTTCCCAGATTCTGAGGTAAACAAAAAACTTTCTTTCAGCCATGTTTTCTGCTTTCTGCCTCTGTTCCTTCTCAGCACACCTACTATCACTACAGCCAATGTATACATTTGTGACAATGGAACCAGTAATTACACATCTAACAGCACATTTGAAAATAACCTCAAACACCTGCTGCAATCTCTACCTTCAATACGTATCTTACAGGTTTAATATAACTAGCCATTGGAAATAGCGCCAATGCGGGTTTCTGGGCGGGCACTATGTCAGAGGGATGTCACCGATAAAGTTTGCGGATTTGCTTGGAGAACGCAAACGGGGAAATCATGAAGAAATGCAAGAGCCAGAGGGCAATTATATGGTATGAATCATGCCAAGTCACTATTCATGCGGATCCTCAATACTAGTATGGATGCTTGTACTGGAAAGTATCCACTGTGGAATAATCAAGAGAAAAATATATCAGATCCACGGTCTTTTTAATGGAGCTTTGATTGATCCTAATGCGGAATCTTATCGATAAAACTACATATGATCCTTAAGCTCATGTTTGGGACTGATGAGTAAAGTTTCAGGTCTGATACCATATATGGACTTGTACAATGCACCAGGGACCTGACTTTAGTTCATGCAGCCAATGTTTGAAATCTGCATTAGGAGATCTGAAGGCATCTGCTATGGCCGAAAAGTGGGAATATTTTTAGTAGGGCTATAACATGAGATTTGGAGTTGACTTGCTTTTCAATACCCCTTCTGTCAAAGATTATATTTCATCATAATTTGAAGTTGTTATTATTTATGTGAATTCAAGTTTATTACTGCAGTGATTTAATATTTCACAATTACTTTACAATGGTATTTGCTAAAATTTCCTTACTGGAATTAGAAGCGTAAATTTTTCCATGAAACAACCTGTGTTGTTCTCCATTATCGGTGGAGGACCGGGACACAAAACGGTAGGCCTCATGCTGTAGATGAGGAGAAAAGTCAACATGATCTGTTGCATAATTTGGTGACCCCCACTACTAGTCTACTGCTGCCGCAATTACACAAGAATTCAATTCATTGAGTTCTGAGGAATTGTCCTTCATGGAGGTAGCATCAATCAGGGCAGCTACTAATGAATTCAAACAAGCTCGGACATGGCGGGTTTGGCACTGTTTATAAGGTACCACTTGTAAGTACCATGGCTTTTGGGCCTAATACCCACTACCCATTAGGTCGGCACACACTTGCAGACTAATGAGTCAAACCAAATACGACCCAAAATAGCCTAATACATTAAACTATCTGAGGAACTAATCGGGCAGATGTCACCCATCTGATCTGAGCCCCTAATCGGTCGCCCTACCACATACAGGATATTTCTCCACGGATCTCACAATATCCCAGTTTAGTACGTCTCAAAACATTAATCCTTAATAAGGGAGAATTGGTCTTTGATAAGGAAAGACAAATTTTATCACTAAGTTCATGATATTATCTCTCCAAAAATCAAGGAGAATTGGTCTGTAATAAGGAAAGAGAGATTCTATATTCTAATCCTAAGATTATTTTCAAAATAAGGAAAATTCCAAGTATAAAATAGAAACTCCCCCCGAGGGAAAGGTAGGCAAGCCTTGTCGTACTTTCTTCTTCTTCTTCTCCATTCTTTGGCTGACTTAAGCATCGGAGAGGCGATCGGCACACCACCTTCGGATCCCCTTTTTTTTTGCACATTTATACCACGTTGTTGATGCACCAGAGGTTAGACGGAACCAGTCTTACGACAAGCGGCCGTGCGCAGGGCCGGCGAAAAGTCTCATCGACGGCGTCGCAGGTCTTGGCTCCAGCGGCTATCCGGTGGCCCTCCGGCTGGTGCTTTCACGGCGATTCCCATTCGCATCGATTCGTCGATCCCACGAAGCAATGACTAACGCAGCAATGATCCAGTCTCACGAGTCAATTCCTTCATTGGCGTCAAGATATGGAGAAGAAATAGGAGGAGCAAGCAAAACATATGAAGGAATTACAGGAATGCGCTGAACACCTGCAGCTCGAAAACGATCGTCTATGGGCCCAAGTAGAAAAAAGGCGTGATCTTGACCAAGGAAACACGTAAGATAGCAGTCAAGCAAAGCAACCAGTCGTTCATGATAAAGGAAAGAAGGCTATCTCCTTTGACGATATGGATCTCCCGGAAGACGACGAGTTATCCTCAGGTGCTTCGTCGAATATCTCCTATACAAAGCAACGAGGATATGCTTCGAAACACTCACATCACCTGGTGACCCAGATTCCAACAGCCAGTGCGTTATGGGCAATGGGTCAGAGTGAATCACGAAACGAAGTGCACGGGAGCCATTTACTTTACCTACGGGGCGCAATGCCACCCGTGTAACCGAGTTTACCACGCCTTGAAACGGGAGTGCAGCTCTGTCACCTACCCTTGATTCGAGTCGATGACATGTCTCTCTTCCCGCTAGGGCAACACATCTTTGATTACGAGCCACCACGAGGGTTCATCATATAACCTTTGGTAGCATGTTGATGGCTCTAGATCCTTTTGACCATGTATTCTAACTGACTGATGACTCTAAACGCCGAAAATGATCACCTGTTATGCAAAGTCTTTTCTAGCTAGTCTCCAAGGACCAGCGCTAGCTTGGTTCCCTGATCCCTCACGTAGTCGATAAATTCGTTCCAGCAGTATGGTATGCTATATCCAGGTACTCTTATTCGATCTGGCCCGAAGAGGAATATTAGTTCTTTGCAGACTAATAAAACAAGAAGAGGAAACTATACAGGACTTCACCAGGAGATTCAGGTAAGCTATCCAACAGGTAGAATTTTATAGCATTGACAGTCTTGAGAAACTTAGAAGAGCTCCTGATCTACTCATCATATATTCGTTATCTTTAGACCCACTAGCTACAATGGAAGATTAATAATGCAGACCGGCGAGATAGATATTCAACATGAGATAACATCAGTGCAGACTCAAAACAATCATGATCATAAGCAAGCCATTTGGAGCGGTAGCGGAGGAGGGAAGCGCTGAGCCGCGAGAGCGAAGGCAGCCGAGCGACAGGACTGGCCTGAGAAGGAAGAAAGAGCCCCCGCAATTCACTCCTTTGAATATCACCTACGAGAGGCTGCTGCCTCTCATTCGCGACTTGCCAGATTTCAAATGGCTCGCGCCAATCCAGATGGACCTCTCTCATAGAAACTTGTCCATACGATGCAATTATCACAAAGATCATGGGCATGAGATCAACGGTGTGAAGCCTAATTCCTGGTAGAAGAGCCAGGTCGCGGGGGCACCTGATATATCGAAGTTGATAGCGAGAAGAACATTACCCACGACGGGTAGAATCACGGTAATGTGGTGCATAATAAAGTCTAGGCCTACCGCAAATGACCATATACGGGCGGGGGAGGGAGGGGTGCACTCTTGACTATCGGTGCAGTCAACGACAACAAAAACTACGAGTAGCCACGGTCAAAGCCGAGTAACCTTGTCCCATAAGCGGTAGCCCGGGAAGAGACTAATCTATAAACTGGCCCCATATCCTTTCCCCAAAGTAGAGCTAAATAGGGTCATTGTGCCTGATATGATGCACTGTATTCACCCTTTGTATGAGCGGTTTGTGCGCATAGAATGCTTGGTAGATCACGGCCGCCACTGGAATTTGTTGCAAATGCTAAACAACAATGAAACTCACTACTAATCATTGAATTCGATCGGACGAATCCTCTTCGGTTTCAACGTTGCGACAGCCTGACTCACGGGATATCACACTCCTGTTACTGGCGGGACGATCACTTGACAAGTTTGTTCTTAGTTGTCGAAGACTTGGGGCCATTACAATTTTAGTAGAGGCGGGGACCCAGTTTGCACTTTCGATGAAGGTCGTCCCTTCATCATATCATCAAATAGTAAAGGTATTTAGCTTGACACGGGCGGAATTCGATCTTAAGCAACCAAGCGGCCTACGACAATGCTACCAATTATCCATCAGGAACGGATAGAGGAAAAGGGTTGAATGTGGTCTTCCCCCTTGGGTATCACATTCCGCGTAGCAACTCTGACTCTCGCCCAGTAAAGCGGAAGAAAGGATCCATTAGTGTAGATCCTCACAGGCGATAGCGGTAGGCGGAGAAGTCACATATGTCAACACCCTATTATCCGGCGAAAAGGCAGCTCGGCGCGCCTATGTTGGGACCTGGATCTCTTGCTTAGAGTCCCTTTCGAGACATGGCCGGGATTGACCCAAGCGTTGGCTCTCATAAACTTAACATTATTGCCGGCCAAAGCCTTTTAGCGAAGATAAGGCGGCTTCCGCATATCGCCATCAGTTATTGAAGCAGGTAAAAGACAATCTCTTATTTATGGGTTCTCTGGAGGTGACATCACGAGAGGGCTTGCAAGCGTGGTAGATAGTCCAGATGGGCGGTCAATGGCGGGTATGCGTGGACTACACGAACCTTAATGAAGCATGCCCAAAAGATAGCTTCCCCCTGCCATAAATAGATCAAATCATTGATACCTCTACCGATCATGGGATGCTTTCATTTTTAGTTGCCTTCTCTGGCTATCACTAGATTCAAATGCACCCGCTTGATGCAGAGAAAACGGCCTTCATTACGTCGCACGGGCTATACTGCTATAACGTGATGCCCTTTGGTTTGAAGAACACCAGGGCGACCTATTAAAGATCGATGACCAAGATATTTCAGCCACTGATTGGTAGGACGATGGAAGTCTATATTGACGATATTCTTGTCAAGTCGAAGAACTCCGGTCCATACAGGCCTGATAAACTTTTGAGCTCTTTGCGCCGCAGGCGGTCTGGCTTCGATTCCCTAAAGTGTACGTTCGGAATCAAGTCGGGTAAATTCCTGGGCTTCATGGTGACGTGGAGGGGGATTGAAGCCAATCTTATTCAATTCAAGGCCATTATGGAATCTCATACTTCTACCACCAAAAAGGGAGTACAACAACTAATTGGTAGCTCTAGGGCAATTCATCTCTCGTTTTTCACCACTCTAAAAGGGGCCAAGAAAACCGGTAGGGATAAAGAATGCGACTAGGCCCTTATAGCAATTAAGCAGTAACTCACGGAACCGCCAATTCTGGCTAGCCCTAAGATAGGTGAAACGCTCTATCTTTACATAGTTGTTTATGATGTTTTAATAAGTGCATCTTTGTTCCAAGAGAGCCAACAGGCGACGAAGCCCGTATTTTATAAGAAAGTCCATATACGAGGCGAAACCACAAATATCTCATATTGAGCGAGGCGGCAGGCCATAGGGTGCCTTGAAAAACTCCACCCTTGCTTCGGGCGCACCTTATTCTGTGCTCACCCGATCTTCCTCGAGGAAGCGCACTATATATAGCCCCCAGCTTTTTGTCAGGGAATGACTTGGTGGGCGTCAGTTAAGTGAGGTTGATTATTAGTTTAAACCTCGCATGGGCGTTGAAGGGATGGGGTGTTGGATGACTTCTTAGAGAAATTCCTCAGCCAGGCTGGAACCATAGCTTGTGGTGGACTCACGAGATGTGGATGGCTTCCATGATAGACGGGAGCCAGGCACAAGAGTTTGCTGACTTAAAGCCACGACGGAGAAGTCATGCGGCGAAGCCATACGCTTAGAATTTTCTAGCTTCTAGCAACAAAGTCGAATCTGAAGAGATCATAAGTAGGGCTCGATCTGCATGATCTTCGATCCTGAAAAATTCATCATAAGAAGTGACTCGGTGGGTGGTAGGGCCAATTAAGCGAGAAATATGAAACAAGAGACCGATATGACAGTATGTGAGTCTGTCGACTCACGATTGAAGTTTTATTGTTTGGCTGATTTGGAGCATATCTAGATAAAGATCTAATGAAAGGTGGACACTTTGGTTCTTTGTAGGCTGCGTCTTTGATAAAGGAAAGCAGTGCTCCTCCTGTATGCTATCAGCCCAGAGTGCGTCGATCATTGCAATGCAAGTTGAGATGAAATAGATGAAGCAAATTATTCATGGATTACTTTCTGATGGCGCGTTATTTAAGTTCAGAGGAGGCTGAATAATGAAATTTGAAGCCTCTGAATCGAGTCGAGAAGCTCGGTTATCCCTCATTACTTGATTCGGTTGTATAAGCGGTCCTTGGGTGAGCCACATAAAAATGTCTCGCTCCACGGGGCCCGTACATATTGGCGAGAACTTTCAGCGTGGATATGGAAATCATCGGCGGCAAGGCGTTAACACATGAAACCATACTAAGGCTATTATTGGCGGAGCCATGCGGGTGGATGCCGCGCTTTATATTAGAAAGTGTGATCGGCTGCGGTTGACGGACCCTGTCTCGAAACTCCCAGGCCAGATTTACTGAAGCCGCTTGAGCCCTGGCGCCGGCTTAATGGGGTATTGACATAGTTGGGCCATTGCCTACCACCTCGGCTCAGAAGAAGCTATTACTAGTTGCCATAGGCTTCACTTGACAAATGGATAGAGGCTGAAGCCTTTGCATCCATCAAAGATAAGGAAGTCGTTCAGTTTATATGGAAAAATATTGTGTGTAGGTTCGAGATACCCAAATCAATTTTAACGGACAATGGGTCGTAGTTCGATAGTCGGGTATATAAGAACTTCTGTAGGGAATTGAAAATCAAAAACTTATACTCCACCCTGCGGTTCCTGCAAAGCAACGACCAGGTAGAAGCGTCTAACAAAACACTCATGTCATCTTTGAAAAATGCCTACATTCAGCTAAAGGAAAGTGGGTAGAAGTACACGGGGGGAGTGTTATGGGCTGCTGGGACCACATTTGAGAATCAATGGGGGAATCACCGTTCACCCTCGCATACGAGATGAAGGCTATCATCCCCATGGAAATAAGGATGCCCTACGGCGAACAAAAATTCACGAGAAGCCAAACCTTTGACCGTAATCAAAGACTTTGACACGGCTAACAAACTTTGGGAGGCGCAGTTGTACACATAGCATCATACCAGCAGAGGTTGGCCAGCTTGCACAATCGGCATGTAAAGCAGCGTACATTTAAAGCTAGGGATTTAGTCCTAAGAAGGGTTTTTGAATACATGGCTAACCTAGCGGACCATACACTATGGTTCGAGTAGAGACAACCGGTTCTTACGCGTTGAGCAGGACAAACGTGACTGCTGTTCCTTGAATGTGGAATGCCATGCACCTCAAGAAGTATTATTAGTAGTGTATTCTTTGAGGAAATTATCATCAATAAAATATTATCCTTTACACATTTCCTCTTAAAACCTACAATTACTTCTTTCTAAATGACTAGATACGGTTGTTGTCTGATTGGAATATAAAAGACCATATACAGTTGTTATCCGGCTAGCATCTAAAAGACTAGATACGATTATTGTCCAGCTGGCATCTAAAGACCAGATACAGTTATTGTCCGGCTGGTATTTATAAGTCCATGTACGGTTGTTGTCAGGTGTCCCAAATATTGAGATGCGATTGTTGTTAATTTAGCATCTAAAAGTCCTGACATGGTTGTTGTCCGACTAGAATTCCCTAGACATGGTTACTGTTCTGCTGGAATTTCTTACAAACATGGCTCATGCCTTATTGCCATTTTTAAATCTCATTGAAATATGCTAAGTGTCACCATAAATTACAAATAAAGTATATATGTATTAATGGCGGCTTGGCATACTTGCAAATTTCCCAAAGTAGTGAAGCTAACATATCAAACAAAGCCTATTCCTTATGACACCACCCTCAGGAGTCTTGATTGCCTCGCCTTGATCTACTTCTATGTCTTTGGCCTCGGCAACTAATGGGGCTAGGGGGCACCTTGGGCTGACAAAAAATTATAGCGGAAGTGGGTTAGTAAAGTGAGACATGCCATCCAGGATCTCTGAATGGCCATCTAGGATCTCTAGTTGGTCCCCACAGATGTTGTTCTTAAATGCTCAACACCGATAACCGTAAGAAAATATGAGCTCCAGAGACCCCTGGTAGTCTTTCACCAAGTCCTTGCTATCCTTGCCTACTTGGGCTTGAAGGGAAGACACCTCACATTCAGAAGCCACCGAGCTCGCGAAGCCAAAAGCAGCGTTCACTCCTCCCTGCGAGGCGAACTCAGCCTTTAAGCGGGTAACCTTAGCCTCTGACCTACGCTAGCCTTCCTCCTCAGTTGCCAAAGAATTTAGGGCCTTAGTCAGATCAGCTTCTACCCTAGCTTTGGCATCTCCTGCTACTGTAGCCACTAACTGGGCCTTCTGGATTCTTCCTTAGTCTCGTCTTTTTCTTTCTCTTCCCGGATAACGCTTGTTGCGCCATCTTTGGCCTATATCTCCCAATGCTCTACCGAATATTTTGCCTTGGCCAGAGAAACATTCAAAGTTTGATGAAGCGAAGCGGCCGACTTGGCATAAAGACGCAGTTTCTCGGCATCATCTAGGCGGGACTGAAACGCTCGATGCTGGCAAGCCATATTTTGAATGGCCATCTCAGCCTAAAGAAGAACAGGAGTTAGAAGGAAATTACTACATAGAACTGGTAGTCACGTGTTAAAAATCAGCACTTACCAGTTCAGTCCACCGACAGAAGTTGTGGTTGCGGATGAGCATCCCATCATCGGCCATAGGTCAGAAGTCCTCTTTATCCATACAAATAGGAAGCAGAATGGTGTATTTCTCTGAGCGGGCCGCCATAGGGACTCGAAAGTAATTCGGGTGAAGGTCACTCATGTGCGTAACCGGAGATTCCTCTTGGTTGAAAGGGCTCCAACAGTGGATAATTTTAAGCACGTTCTCGAGATCTGGAGCCACCATATCCGTCGAGGGGTGAACCCTCTCCAGTGGCAGAACATTACCATCACCCAGTCAAGTAACCATTTTTTGCTTGGTCTTGCACCAGTGGACTTGGGCGGGGGTGCTAGAGCGGTAACTATCCCTGATGAGGCACCCAGTCCAACCTCTTCAACATTGAAGGGATCGTAGTCAAAACCCCCTCCTATAAAGGTGTATTAGCCTCGTGGGAAAAAGACAAACCCGGCGGTTAGTCACTGGCTAGTTTGGGGTTCACGAGACTATGGCCCAGTTCTTTTGAGCCCCCTCATCTGAAGGAGACCGCCTAGGTCGCTTCTCTCCAGAATTAAAGATGGCCTCATCCTCTAGGGTCATAAGTTGTTTACGCATCTGTGTAGCAAACCCGATGGCAAGTAAGCTTATTTCTTCCTCCTCGGCGGAGCTCACTCATCGACTAATCCCACGATCTACGAAATCTTCTTTGGCTCTGAATTAGGTCTTTGTTTTCCACGCCCTCGTCTCTCTCTTCTTTACCGGCTGAGGGGCAACACGTGGACTCTGAAGCTAGGTAACACGAGCAGACCTCACTAAGGTCCTTGTAGCGGCCCCTACTCAACCCTCTTTAGTAGAAATGGCACGAGGAGACTCTTGGGGACCCCGACTTGGGAGATCGGTAAGAACAAAATGCTCCCCCTTAATGACCTCAGCAGGCAACGAGTGGGGAACGATGGGGATAATAAAAGGGAAAGAGATTTACGCTGACTCGTAAATTCTTCACTTATCAGCGAAGCTCATGATTGCGCTCTGCCTCCATTATCTCAAGCAATCTCCTAATGTTCTCGAGCCGACCTTCTCGATCGATTTACTAGCCGACCTCATGCGTATGCGAGATGACATGTGAAAATAGAAGTGCGTCGATCACATTAGTCCAGCAGCGAGACCCGTGAGTTGCATTCTAGCTAAAACAAACCTGGGAACACCAAGGATTGATTCACGTTAAAGGGAAGCCTGAGAGAGCCGAGCGTCTCATACCAAGGGCCCCTTACTAGGACAACCCCCTTTGCCTCAGTCTTGCGGGAGTCAGGGAGCTCGGTTATGAACTTGAGCTTTGGATTATGGGCGGACATCGACAACTTGCCCCTAGTCTCGAGCTTCAGGATATAAACAAAAAAAATCTCCACCAACGAGATATCTGACGGGCCAATGGTGAGTGTGTAAAATTAATTAGGAAAGCATAGGCCGGGTGTGCCTGAGTGCGCGTCGGAGATGACGTAGTGTAGTGGTTAGTCAAGTGTCGTTTCCTTGAAGAGAAGTGTGTTGACTACTAACTTGATGACTATATTTGGATCTAATCCTAGAGTGAATTATGACTAAATTATTAGAATTAACAAAAACTTAGAATTGCGTGTGTTGAATTATATCGATGATGAGAAAGCTAGGGTTTTACTGTCTCCTACCACTCTTGATGGGTGTTAATTCAGTTAAGGACTTATTGAAGTATTTATATGAATTATGTTGGCGGGTTGATCTTTCCTACAAGATATTCTCTCTCGAGATATATTTTCCTATCTCGCCAGTGGGGTGTATTTCATCTCTACCTCAACCCCTCGACTCCGAAACGCCTAAATGTGCAAACTCTAATGCCACACTCGCAGTCTAAAATATCTCTATTCTTTGACTACCCATGTGTTGCTTTAACCATGTCCCTGGAAATTATCTTCTCTCGATCTCAAACTCCCAGCGTTAGCATGTCATATTTGGCGGATAACATGTAATTAAACCCGAGTGCGAACATATGAACTCATATTAGCTAATCAAATAAGCCGAAACTAAAATCAATCCCATCGAATTGTAGTTAGGGTTGGCAAAACCCTAGAAAAGAATTAGTTCATCATAGTATTCATTCACAGTTGAAGAATTTGAATCATGAAGTAGAGTTTGAAGGGAGGAACTACGAGAAATTCCGTCTTAGCGATCTTTCCAGAACGGCTCTGTGATCTCTACTTGTATCTCATGCCCTTCTTGATCCGATCCCTTTTTGCTTGAAGTACTCCTTTTTATACCTCGAGACGGGCCATCAATGGCTCGAAGAGGCTAGGGTTTTTCGGGTTCAGTAATGGAAAACCGCTTATTTGCGGCGAAATTGGCTTCAAGCGGACCCGAAGCCTTTGTTTCGGGTTTTACGGTTTATTTCTTTGCGAAAGGAGTCTTCATAGTGGCGAAGTGCCGCCGCGACGACGAGGTCTTTGCGGTGGTGAACTGTAACCTTTGTGATGCTTCGCACCGTCATTTACCTTTTGCTTTGTTTTTACGTCTTTTAGCTGCCTTTTGATTCCAACGCCAGCCGCATATTCTGAGAATAATATAATATGAGGGATTAGCGTAATATTAATGAAAAAGGTTGTGAATCATGCATTTTAGCTATAAAGAACACCTAGAATTTAACTAAAATGTACCATGATTCATCCCGATCAACACCCTTAAACTTAACTTCTTGCTTGTCCCAAATCAAGAATAGACTCCACCCAGGCTACACAAGAATATGTGAAAATATATGACGATATGGGTTAAGCATACATGACGACTGACGAAGGGGTCCATAGTGACCCGACTCGAATCCGGGGACCATCTTAATTGTTTAGCTTTCAAGCACACACCCAGCGGGTTGTCTCGGTTGGTGAAGTAGGTCGACCATTTTTCGTGCTCGATAATCTTTCCCAAAGAATTACAGTGCGGTCGAGATGTGATACCAGGTACTTAGTTTATTTGCGGGTGCCCCCGAACTTAAATCGAACTACTTTATTTGAAATAGCTTAACACGGAGGATGAGAACACACCAATTTATTCCTTCGATTACTCCTCGAGTTTACTCTAAGACCCGATTCGGGAAGAAGTATTAGTGCAAGGAGTTTAGGTGAGGGTCCTTGTAGCGAGGATCGTGGTGACTCCCCACCAGTTGGTTAAGGGCACTAAGTATTCAGTTCCCTAGAACTTCACCTCTCGTACCTCAACAAACACGAGGTCTAGATTGTGTAGATCATCATGTCCCTCTGTCCCATGTGGTGGACGGTGAAGTCAATGGCTGTCGGCCCCGATTGGCTTAAGGCATTAGGCTGAAAAGCCTTGAGCGTACTGGGATTCAGTTGGATGATCCCATTGTTCTTATTATACATACATACATACATATATATATATATATATATATATATATATATATATATATATATATATATATATATTTTTATATTTAGGGCTCAAAGGCGATCCCCTTTTTCTAAGGTGTCCCATCACTTAGGTGTTTACTTCCTAAGGTTCGTAGGACTCTAGTATGGTGAGTCCGGAGTCAAAGCATACCTCAAAGATCACGTGTGTGTGTGTGCAAGTTAGCCTACTTTGGGAATTGAGTTCTTGAGATCTAAAAAGGTGACCAGACGGGGTTAGTCTTGACTTTTCACCACACAGTCCCAATTGTCAAACAATCTTAGGGTCCCTACTTCATTGAACATGGGTTGTTTTTGCGATTACTACAATTCCCTTTTGTTGCCATCGTAACCGAAAATTAAGACGGTGATGCTTTCATTAATTCACGGAGGCTTGTCATATTCTAATATGTGCAATTTGCATACATGTGAGTGCATGGGAGAAAACCTAACACATGCTTAAAAAGGAAAATTTAGCCTAAGCATGCAAAAATAGCAAAGATAATAAAAGAAAAATATGGACCTAATCATGCAAGAATAGAAAAATAACTAAAATAAAACTAGAAATTCGAAATATGATTCAAATGCTAGGTCATACATAGTTAGTCAAAGAAAACGAAGTCGACCCCATTACACCCCAAACTTAAATTGAGCGGTGTCTTAATGGCGAAAGAAAGAAAGCGAAGGTAAAGGAGTCGTCCGGGTAAAATATCAACTGCGATGGTGGCTATTTGGCGGTCTTGTGTGGAATAGCCAGTGCGCTTGATTCTTTGGGTGATGCGGTCACACAGGCGGCTCGGATAGTAGCCATCTCGGCTCGGATGGAGTCCATGTCCTGGCTTAGAACAACCCGGTGCTCCTACGACTCGTCCCAATAAACCTCGAAGTGGGCGGTGAGTGCATGTATCTGGTCGTCCAGGGACTGGGTTGAAATAGAGGGGACCTCAGGGTCATCGTCTATTGGGTCGGTCGCGTTGGGTGTGGGCGCCGGGACATCATCGTCGGTCTCATCACCGGACTCATCAAGGCTCCCAAACTTCACCCTGGGCAGTGAAATTGGTAGGCGCTACTGCACCTGCTCCTCGGAGTCCAACATATGAACTCCATTGATCGAATGGCTACGTGATTTAGGGAGGGATGGATCGGGCACTAGTCGGCGTCACGTGAGTCATCTTGAGTCGCTGACTCAATGACCGTCCCGATATCAAACTGGAGTCCCTTAGTCATGGCGTATAGGAGGATCGTCTTGTCCTTGGTAATTGTACGAAGATGTAATGAAGGTTTAATTTTAACAGATAAAAAATTATACCAAACCTTCGCCACGGGCATAGTATTTATCATTGGAAATGTGATGAACTGCTTTGTCGGTAATTGGCGTCTCCACTGCATACGGCCTGTGTGAGCTCCTACATCAGGCCCTCGAAGTTTGTGGGAACAAAAAGCGCGATACTCCCTCCGCATCTTCCTCCACAGGCGATAGAATCGGCTAATCCATACCACGAAGTCGACCCACACCTCGAGACAGGCTCAACGTAGTGTTTGACCGGAATGGCCGGGTTGGAGCTACGCGGATGACCAGGCCCACTCACAGGGTCGGGGGGAGCACATAAGGTCTACCATCCTCAAGTCTTGATGGTAAAATTGAAGAATGCATTCAAGGTTGGAAAACCCCGCTCTGAGATGAAAGAACGGATGCAAAGCGACTCGTGAATGGCCAGCTCACGCCTCACGAGAAATGTTGCGTGGGTCGTTCGGAGGAGTGCGCTGGATGTGGAGGCAGGAGGAAGCGTGCCACTTGGTTGGGACAGTCTTCTTAGGCACCATAGTAGTCACAGACGGCTCTAAATCTGAAAAAAAATGGCACAAGAGCACGGGGAGGCGATGGGTGCGTAAAAGCGGAGTGGATGGAAAAATAGCCATCTCGGGTGTTTAAAGGAGGCGGGAATACGGAGTCGCTTAGCGCGAGCGAAGACATGCTATGCAGCGGTGACGGCTTCACGAGTTGTGGACTAAGGTATTGGTCCCGGCCTCGCGGCGGTGAAGCGGGCCGTACGGCGGACCGAAGAGCTATTAAAAAATATTGCCCTCATAAACTATCGGCAAACCCGAGAAGAGTATGGAGCCTTTGTGTTTTTGCCCTGCACTGGATTTACTAGGATATTAAAAATAATTGAGATTAAGATGCCCCAGGCTCAAAAAATTTCACAGCCAAAAGCAGGTTAAGAAGAATGGAAGTATCTGAGAGTTTATGGAAAAAGAAGAATTTCACAATGCTTGGGTTGCCCCTGCGAAGCGCTATGTTTAAATATAGTTAGCTCGACAATCACACCCAATGTAAGAAACAGTGCGGAAACGACAATAGAATGCGTGGGGATTTTGGCTGCAGCGGCTGCTATCTTCTCTCAGCTGTGCCTAGAGCGGTGTCCAATTTCTCAATAGGGAAAGCTCCTCTGAAGTACGATTTCAACCTTTGAGCGTTAATTTTAGTATCTTTCTCTCGGATGCAGATATCTCAGTAACTCCTTTATAGGGGAATACCTTGCGAATAAGACGGCATTTTGACTTTGGTTGCCACGGAAAGTTGTAGCGAGAGAGTTGAATAGTAGACTTAGCGACCGGTGCAAACGCTCTCCTCATAATATTTTTATCATGCCACACTTTTGTTTTTTCCTTATAGATCCGGGCATTTTCATAAGCTTCATTGCAAAACTCATCTAATTCATTGAGATGCAGCAATCGCTTTTCTCCGGCTAATTTGCTATCCATGTTTAACCACCTACTCGCCTAATATGCTCTATGTTCCAATTCTACCGGCAAGTGGCATGCTTTCCCATAGACTAATCGAAAGGGGGACATGCCTAGACGGGTCTTAAAGGTTGTCCTGTATGCCCAAAGTGCATCATCGATCTTCTTCGACCAGTCTTTTCTTGAGTTGTTGACCGTTTTTTGTAGAATGAACTTAATTTCACGATTTGACACCTAGGCCTGTCCATTCGCCTGCGGGTGATATGCGAGTGAAGTTTGATGTCTCCTATATTTAAGAGATTTATCAACCAACTTATTAGAAATGAGTACCGCCCATCTGTGATCCAGTAAGTGAGTCTTGGGAATCGAGTGAATATGTGGTTCTTGAAACTTGACTACTACTTGGCATCATTGTGTGTCGTGTGCCTCTACCACGTTTTTGAGGCGTAGTTGACCAACCGGGAATATACATGTGATTGAATGAAGAGGGAAAAGGTCCCATGAAGTCCATTCCCCATGGGTCAAGAAACAATAACTTCAGGTGGGTTCATGGGGGTTCGTCCCATTTGGAAATGTTGCCCATCCTTTGGCACTTATCACAGCTGGCTACAAAATGATGAGCATCCTTGAATAAGGTAGGCCAATAGAAACCGGACTTGAGTACCTTTGTTGTTGTTCTCTAGCCTCTAAAATGCCCCCCACATGGTAAGGTATGGCAATGACTTAGAATACTACCCATTTCTTCTTTCGGTACGCATCTCCTTATCCACTTGATCGGCCTGATGTTTGTATAAGATAGGCTCCTCGGTAATAATTAGCTGATTGTGCAAAGAACCTCTTTTTATGTTGGTAGCTAAACTTCGGAGGAATCACTTTGGCCACTAAGAAGTTCACATAGTCAACAAACCATGGAACTGGCTAAATGTCTTCAATTGCCAAGAGTTGCTCATCTGGGAAATTATCATTAATCTGCAGCCGTCTCTGACCCCTCACAATCATGACAAGTTCCCACGACTAAGTTTTCCTATTCCTTCTTATCTTTTTTTATCTCTAGTCGAACTCTTCTGACATAAGTACCCATCGTATTAGTCTCGGCTTTGCATCCTTTTGTCATTAGGTACTTAATGGTTGAGTGGTCAGTGTGCACTATCACCTTATTGCCAATCAGTAGGGCTAGAATTTATCAAAAGCGAACAATGGCGCTGTGGCTCTTTTCCATGGTGGCGTAGTCGGTTGAGCATCGTCGAGTTCGGCAGAGTGGATGACCAAAAATATCCTTTCCCTTTTTGCCCGGCCAACGCTTTGGTGCATATCATGGCGTCTGCGTTAGCTCGAATGGAAGGTCCCGGTCACGGTCTTCTGACTATGGGGCTGATGCGATTTATCTTTCAAAATTGAAAGGCTTGCGGGCATTCATAAAAAACAAAAAGGTGTCTCATGAAATTTGCGAGACTCGATAACGGTTTTGCAATATAGGGAGAAATATTTAATGAGCCGCCAATAGAACCAATGTGTCCTTGAAAACTTCTTACGCCCTTCACGATGATGGTGGGGGTAATTTCTACATTGCCTCGATTTTCTTTCGGTGAACCTCATTCCTCTTGCAGAATCAGGGTGTGAAAATCTTGATCCTCTTGTACCATAAAGTGGCACTTTTCCCAATTCAATACAAGATTGGTTTCTTCACACCTAACAAGCACCGCTCTCATGTTCTCTAGACAATCATCAAAGGAACTCCCCAATACTAAAAAGTCGTCCATGAATACCTCAATTGTCTTTTCAACCATGTTTGAAAATATGTATCTCTCAATAACTAAAATGTGCAGTGTGTTACCTGACCTAAATGGCATTCGCCTAAAGGCAAACGTACCATATGGGCTCGTGAATGTTGTCTTCTCTTGGTCTTTAGGAGCTATGGTGATCTGGTGTAGCGAAATATCCATCAACTTCATTAGTATTCATGCTTTGCTGAATACGTCGACATACGGTCGAGAAATGGTAGTGGAAGAGTGGTCTTTTCGAGTAGCCTTGTTATTCAATTTCGATGGTCAATACAAATCCTCCATCACTGTATTTGTTTTGGAAGGTAACAAGGTGATATCTATTTGTTTTAATCGATGTTGTCCCTCATTTCTTGAGTGCTGCACATGTGGACTTACCCAATCTTGTCGAGGAGATGGATATATAACTACATCCATGCTTAGTGCTTCCTTAAGGATAGCCTCTTTCATAGTTGGATTAGGTCTCCTCTATGCTTCCGCGATGACTTATGACCATCGCTAACAAATTCGATGCATGCATAGAGGCGAGATCCCCTTCATCGGCTAGAGACAGCCAATTGCATCCTTGGTCTCTAAGCACTCTGATAACTTATCTTCATGATCTTCTCGGAGGTATTTGAAACAATACTTGGTAGGAGTCGGGCCTCCCAAAGATAAAGCATACAACAAATAAGCGAAGTAATGGCTTTTGCTTTACCTTGGGTGGTTGTTTTAGAAAGAGGGTAGTGGCGTCGAGTGTCACTAGAGGTTTCATAGTATTTCCTTCCATTAGGTTTGAAGGAGTTCATCCAGTTCACATACTCGGCAGCCTCTTCACTCAAGTTCTTTGAATCACTCTGTACCAAGCTAGCTTCCAAAGGGTCAGTGAGACCACTTTGGCTAGACATTATAGCCTCAATAGTCTCCACTAAAAAGCATGCATCGCTCTCTATTGGGTGTCTTATGGATTTGAATACATTGAAGGTGACCTCATCCTCTTGTACTCTCAATTTCAACTCTCCCTTGCATCAATCGGTGCCACCTTCCAGTAGCACAAATGGCCTGCGATATGATAGGTATTTCTTTATCTTTTTCCATATCCAGAATAATGAAATATGCAGGAAATATGAACTTGTCCACCTTGACCAAAACGTCTTCTATCCCTCCCCCCTCTCCCAAGGGTGTTTAAGTGACCTATCTGCCAACTGGAGTGTGATTGTGGTTGGGCGAGCTTCACCTAATCCCGATCGTGCAAATATATAAGCGTAGAGGTTAATACTTGCTCTAGATCCTACAAGGCCTTCTCAAAGATGGAATTTCCAATTGTGCACGATATAGTAAAACTACCAATGTCTTTCAGCTTTTGTGGCAATTTTCGTTCTTGGGATGACACTACGCCTCCTCGGTAGGAGTTTCTTGTCTGAAGTACGATGATCTTCTTTTGTTGGACGGTATCTCTCATGAATTTTACATAAATGGGTATCACCTTTCTACAATATCGACAAAGGAATGTTAATGTGGAGTTTCTTGAACACCTCCAGAAATTTGGTGAATTGCTTATCCAATTTGCTCTTTTTCAGGCGTTGAGGGTATGGGATTGGGATAGTGGGTTCAGTCCTTTGTGGTTGATCCTCAGACTGTTTCTTTTTCACTGACTTTTACGTGGAGCTGTTCCTACTACCTTGTCGGTTTAGCTAGGTTGGATTACTTCTTATATCTACCTCCCTTAGCAACTGGTGGAACATACGATCTTTGCTAGTTCTTTGCCACTCCTCAATGTGACCTCTTTCACCTGTTTGTTAACCTCTCACCTCGATTTCACCTCAGAATTGCTTAGTAATGCTCCCCGCTGCCTCTCCGTCAATAAATTGGCCATTTAGCCCATTTGCACCTCTAAGTTTCTCAATTGTGCTGCTTGATTGTTCAATTGGGTGGTCTGGCTTTGCAAATTCGCCTTTGTCTCATTCATAAAGGCAGTGTGCGAGGTAAGCATTTGTGCAAGTGCTTGCTCCAAGTCTACTTTCTTCTCAGGGGTTGGTTCATTCACTCGTGGTGGTGGCATGTTGTTCTGACTATTCTCCCAACCATAGTGATTATTACGATTACCTTGGTTACCTGCCATCTCTAGCTGCATTTTGACTCACGATTCGGTGTTGTTACGATGCCATTGCCCCATCTTGCCCTTGTTGTGGTTGATTCTGGCGAGTTACATATTGGGCCGATCTCGCATCATCTGCCTTGGTGACACTCCATGATCTTGTGTTGTCCATCGCGAAGATTCCGCAATTTCCGCAGTTACTCTAAATGACATTCTTGTACCGGATTGATGGCATTTAGTTAAGCTGACGACATGGTTTACGGATTCTTGAGAATATCTACGTATGCACTCTGGCGAGGTTTCTTAGGTGCTGATCTGTCTCTAGGCCACTGATTAGTGTTGCTAGATGTATCCTCCAAAATCTCATAGGCTTGATATGTGGTTTTCTTCATCAAAGCACCTCTCGCTGAAGCATTAATGATTGTCATAATTAAGTCACTTAGACCATTGAAGAACGTATGCACCTACATCCACTTAGTCAATCTGTGATGTGGGCACCTCCTCAATAGCTCATGAAATCTCTCCTAAGCCTCGGCTGGGTTCTCATCAGTGCCTAAATGTAGTAATTTCTTGCACCAATTGAGCTATCTTGAGGGTGGGAAAATTTTGGTCAAGAATTTCTGCACCAAGTCATTCCATGAGGAGTAATGGAGTGCGGAGGTTGTTTGGTGACCAGTGTTTAACACGTCCTTCAAGTGGCCGATGGGAATAGCCATGATCGTATAGCTATTCGGTTCCCCCGTTATACTTGATTGTATCATTTGATTTCAATAAAAGTGAATTGAATGTGCATTCACATTCTTGCTAAGGTAGCCCATGGAATTGTATATTGTGGAGCATTTGCAGTATCCCTCCTTCATTCAGTTATTCGGCTTGTATGGGTGGTCGACGTATATTGAAATTTGAGCAATTTGTATGTAACAAACAAATTCTCAAAAGTAGCATATCTTGTGGATTATCGAGTACACACAGAGGTGTGGTGGTTAGTTGCATAGTTATGTCCATTATATTTAGACACATGGTTCCATCCTGTAACACGAAATTATTCTGATAGCTAAATATTATTTTTCGAAAAATAAAACGATAGACCTGGTTTTAATACTAGAGCGAGTTATATTGGTAAATTTACCACTTGAGGACCCTTAGGTTGTGTGTGAAAGTCTAGTAGTCAATGTATAAGATTGGGAATGTGATATGCAAATGAAGAGTTATTAGAAACTAAATTGCTATTAGTGAAACTTTAAAGTCAAAAATGGGTATAAGGCCCAAACTAGTGCAGAAAAAGGGATAGTTCATTTTGCTCAAATAGAGTTAGAGCGGCATTGAAGAAGAGAGGAGAAAGAGGAAGAAGAAGAAGAAGAGAAAGAAGAAGAAAGGAAGAAAAGGAAAGGAGATTGAGCCAAAATGGTAAGGGTTTTTTATTTGATTCTTGTAAAATGGTTCTTTTTCTAGGGTTTGGTTGGGGAACTTCCCCCAACCACAGGTTGAAAAAGGATGGGGTGGTAAAACCACAATCCTTGGTTATTTGTGTAAGGATTTGGGGATTTGTATAGAGGGGGTATGATTCATGAATTTCTCTCTTTTTTTTTTTGAAAGCTAGGGTTTCATCTAACCTTAGATTGGTTGAGTGATGGGTTGGCAAAACCACATATTCTTATTTAAGATGTGTTTTGGAAGATGTTTTGGGTTGAATAAGTGGCTTTGACGTGTGTTTGAGTGTTGGGGTTGATTGGGTTGGAAACTTATGGAAAAAGTGGGAAAATCATAAATTACAGGCATTTTAAATTTGGATTTTTCTATTTTGACCGGTGTTAGTATTTTGGTCATAACTCTCATTTCTTATCCGATTTGAGTGATTCGAGTTTCTAATTAAACTAGACTTCAAGGCACCAAACATCCACGAAATAGATGCTCTGAGTCGACTCTATGTGGCCCGAAAATCGCTCGAGTATGTTGGCAAAATTTACGCTTCGGTTTGATCTGGGAATGGTCAGGGTTGTTTAGGACATAACTCGAGTTTCAGTGCTCCGATTTGGGTGATTCCAATTGGAGGAGAACCTTTAGAACCTTATCTTCAAATGAGTAATATGGAGATAGGAATACAAGAGGTGTTTTGTGTTGAGTGTGTTGTTTGTGTAACCTACTAATAAAGTGTTAAATGTTGATCCTAGTAAGTGTAGAGAGTGCACTTGGGGGATCGAGGTTTATGTTGGAAGGTATAAGAATATATGCGAGTCGAGTGGTGATAAAGTAATGGAAGACCACTTGAGTAATTTTTATGTGACCGCAGTTGGTTTGGGAATCTTATGACTTGTTATTTGCGTATCCTTTGGAGTAGCCTCGGGTTTTGACTTCCTTGGGAGACTTGCGGTTTTGAGATCAAGGTGAAAGGATCTTATAACCTTCTCACCTTATGCGTGGTTTGATGTTGTGAGTGCATTGCCCGTTAGTGCTTTGACGTGATTTTCTAGTGATATATAAATGTATATTTTTATATATATGAAATCTTTAGATGCTTAGTACATGATGTTTTTAAATATCCGTAATGATTTGAATGCTTTGTGGTGTTTTAAAGCATGACATGGGTATGAGCGTATTGAGTCGGATTGATGTAGTGAGACACGGGACGATGATCAGTCCACAGGTTCCAGTCGGAAAGGTCCTGGTGTATACGGGATGTGGGGCGTATCACCGGGTGGTAAGTCACTAGCGATTTGTGGTTGATTACGGATGATCGGTTAGTCTGGGTGAAAGCCAAAGAGTCATTGATGAGGGAGTTTGAGATGGTGGTAGTGGTATTTACATTCATGTGTTTCCATCATCAACCCGATTATTTAATAAAATGCTCATATTTTGAATATTTTGAATGTATAAATTGAAATGTTTTTATAGGCATGGCTTGTTATGGGATTCACTGCGAGTTGTTGAACTCACCCCCATTATTTCCCTCCACCTTAGATGCGGTCACGAGACATTTGCGTGACATGAAAGTTGGACTGCGAGGGTTTTGAGGATGGGAAGTTAGTATGCCAACCTTGGCTTATTAGTGGTTGAGCATACATTTTGATGGAATATTTAGTGTTATTTTGATATTCTGTATATTTGGACCCAGTTGGTATCTTGTGGATCATTGTATATTTGGCTTGTGTAGCGATGGTTTGGAACTTTGTGTAAATGTTATTTTGATCAAGTGTAAGTGTATAGTTTGGGTTCATTGAGGAATTAACTGCAAATCATGATATGTGTGTATGTTTGAAGACACAGAGTAGTGTTTTATTTCGTTTCAGTGATTACTCCCAAGTGGAGTTTTAATTTCAGTTGTGAAAAAAATCGGAATTGGTAAAATAGTAACATAAATCATAGCAGGAATTTGGGGTGTATTGAGTTAGTATGTCGAGCTAAGGGATAAATCCTTGGGAGATTAAAGGAAAATTCAATAGATACACAAAAAGTTCTAGGTACACTTTAAGCTATGATCATGGGAGCTTAGGTTTTTAGTGCTAGGATTTGTGCTATTGAGGGATGATATGATTTTCATATATGGTATAAGGCTTCCTAGCAGTGACAGCTATTGAAGGGTATTTAAAGATAACATGTTTACATGAGACTATGTGATAACATGTTGGTGTGATTGTAAGCATGATATAACGAGTTTAGATATTATAATGCTTGTATGGATTTTTTCCATGGTGTTGGTTAGTGTGTAATGATTCTTATACCATATGCAACTGTCCTGAATCGGGTAAGATACGTCAATAGCGGTAAAGATTGCACATCTATGGAAAATTGATGTTGAGAACCCTTGAGTTATTATTGGTTCTTGTACCAATAATAACTAATAGTCTTTTTCCATATTTATAGACAATGATTAGAGGAAGAAGGAGTGGACGACCAAAAATTCGAACAACACAATGAATCCTCTTCACCCAGTCATGAAGGGCGAAGTTTGAAGAGGTGGTATTACCTTGGTCATTCAAAGAAGATGGACGTCTGCGATTGTTCAAGGATTTGAGGCACTTGTTCCCCCAGTGTTTCGGGGTGGTATTAACTTCCTTGAGGCTAAGCATTGCCTAAAGGAAGTGAAGAAGATTCTCGATGTCTTGGAAGTCCCTGAGGAACGGAGAGTATCTCTAGCCTCCTTTTATGTTGAGGCTGAGGTGACGGTTGGTGGGATATGGTTAAGAGCACCCATGATGTGCCACACATGGGGTGGACTCAATTCGAGGAGTTACTCCTGGCCAAGTATTTTCCTGAGGTCATGAGGAGACATAAGAGATCGGAGTTTGTGCACCTGTAGTAGGGGGGTATGACTGTAACTGAGTATGCCTCACAATTTACTTTGTTATCGGGGTATGCACAACATATGGTGTGACGGCGAGATGAGGTAGGAACAATTTCAAGTGCGAGGTGAACATTCGGGCTCGGTGGCTCACTGTACGCCGCACCTACGGTGGTGGTGTACGAGCCACGATTGATGAGAGGAACAGCAGGGAACAAAGGAAAGCAGAATTCCCGGGTTTGGAGACTTGGTCGAGGATAAAGGGCTAAAGCCCACGAGATGAAGCGGTCCGCGCGATTTGCCCATACAACGAGGGCAAGCCGGGTGAATCTGATTCGGGACATGGGGCCCGGACGTGTTATAGTGTGGTGCGATAGGACACTTGAGGGGTGGTGCCACCAGTTACGACAGAGACACCCGGCCTCCTCGAGGCGGTTCGACCCGATGAAGCCATTCGTGTTCAGGAGGGCGGCCTCGAGGAGGAGATCCCAAGAAAGGAAGGCACATCTATGGTCGGTCTCGGAGCGAGTTTCGCTATGGCGGCTGAGATCTGGGAAGCCTAGTGTGCTAGTGGAAGGTATGGTTTATGTTATAGCACTTGGGCACATGTGTTGTTTTGATTCGGGTGCATCAGGTGTTTATATCTACTTCTTTTGTTTCTATTTTGGATTTAGAGATTGCACCACTCTCTTGTCCTTTGTTTGTTAGGGCTTTATGGGTGGCGTGATGAAACTAAGTGGGGATCCCCAGGTGGTTGTGTGTTGAATGTTGGGGGAAACGAAGTCGTGATTGACTTAGTACTCCTACATATGACAGTGTTTGACGTGATTGTGGGAATGGATTGGTTAGCCCCACATCATGCGGTCATAGACTGTTTTTCAAAGAAGGTGACCTTCCAGATTGGTTGTGGGTCACGTGTTAGCTTCTATGCGGATCGAGGGGGTGGTCCGACTCAACCGTTGATAGAGATGGAGAACAAGTGGTTGGGAAAGAATGGGTGGTCAACACTTCCTTTTTACTATGCCGAGGGAGATTAAAAGGAAGGTGACGATGGATTGTATTCCACAAGTGTGTGATTTTGCTTACGTATTTCCTGATGAGTTGCTAGGATTATCTCCCCATAGAGAGATGGATTTCTCTATCGATTTGTAACCCGGTACCGATCCTATTTCAGTAGCTCCATTCCGGATGGCTCCAGTTGAGCTTAAGGAGTTGAACCTACAACTGTAGGAATTGCAGGGTAAAGGGTTCATCCGATCGAGTACCTCGCCTTGAGGTGCTCCAGTATTGTTCGTGAAAAAGAAAGATGGGCAGCTAGAGTTTGTGTGTGGATTAGGAGTTGAATAGAGTAACGGTAAGACAGTACCCACTTCCGGCGCATTGAGGATTTGTTTGATCAGTTGACGGGACATTACTTCTCGAAAATTGATTTAAGATAAGGTATCATCGAGTTGAGAGTACGGGACTCGAACATCTCTAAAATTTGCTTTTACGCACGGTATGGACGCCGAGTTTGTTGTCATGCCTTTTGGATTGACTAATGCTCCAGCTGCCTTTATGGATCTGATGAATAGGATATATAGTCCGTATTTGGATCAGTTTGTGGTAGTGTTTGTGGACGACATCCTGATATATTCCAAGGGTCGAGCCGATCATGAGCAACATTTATAGTTGGCGCAATAGGTACTAAGAGAGAGTCAGTTGTATGCCAAGCTAGAAAAGTGTGATTTTTGGTTACAAGAAATCCAGTTCTTAGGGCACATGGAGTCTAAGGAAGGTATTTTAGTGGATCCGGAAAGGTTGAGGTCGTGATGCGGTGGGAGCGACCCAAGAGTGTCTTTGAGATACGTAGCTTTCTTGGGTTAGCTGTTTATTACCGTCGGTTTATTGAGAACTTCTCCCAGATTGCATGTCCCATGACTAGACTAACACCTTGAGAGTGAGCTTTATTTGGAATGACAAGTGTGAGGAGTCTTTCACGGGTGGGTGACTCTGGCCCAGGTGTTGATTACTCAGGTGAGTGGGGAGAGCACGGTTTTTACGTGATGCCTTGAGAGTTGGCTTGGGGTGTGTACTTATGTAAAAAGGTCGAGTGGTTGCCTATGCCTCTAGGCAATTGAAGAAACATGAAGAGAATTACCCCACGCATGATTTAGAGCTTGCTGCAGTGGTGTTTACCCTAAAGTTATGGAGGCACTACCTGTATGGTGAAAGTTTAGAAGTGTTCTCCGACAACAAGAGTTTGAAATATATCTTTACTCAGAGAGATTTGAATGCCAGGCGAGAGAAGATGGATGGAGACATGAGGACTTTGACTTTTCTTTGCAATGCCGTCAGATTAAGCGAATGTGGTTGTTGATGCCTTGAGTAGAAATCGAAGGCATCTTTTGGGTTTGATGGCTTATAGTGGAAGATGTATGGTTATCAGCAGTTCCCAAAGTGCTTTGATGGGGATGAGCCTAGGCATGTTTTATACATTGGTAGCTGTTGACAGTTTTACTAGTCATCGAGGCTTGGAGGAGTGATAAGAAGCTTGAGGGCACACGCTCACAAGTGGTAGCTAGTGATGCACTTGAAGGGTGGACCATTCATGCAAATGGAGGAATCTATTTCTTCAACATATTGTTTGTGCCGGTTACAATTAAGAGAGAGGGAGGTGATGAGGAGTAGCTCATCATCTCGGTTCCATGATACGTCTTGGGAGGCGAAGTGCCGCGACTTGGCGCGATTTTGGTGGCATGGGATGAAGAAGCGTCGCGAATTCATATCAAATGTTGGCGATGCCAACAAGTGAGTTGACACAGGGCCAGCGGGGCTGTTTGCGAAGCCGTTACCGGTCATGAGAATGGAAATGGGATCATGTGGCGGTGGACTTACGTGGTGGTTTTCCCCAGGCTAGCTAGGGTAAGATGGTGTGGGTGGTAGTTGATGGTGACTATTGACATATTTCTTTGCAATATGGGACCACCTTTCGGTTCTTACTGAGCAAGTATATCATGAAATTGTGAGGTTTGCATGGTGTACCTCTCCGTTGTTTGGAATGAGGATGCAAGGGTTTCGATCTGGTTTGGAAGTCTTTGTAGCTTTGGGGTAGGTTGATGTTGAAGTAAACATTCCTCAAAGCAGCGGATAATCACGGAAGTGATTCGAGATTGAAGATATGCTTAGAGCATGTGTTAGACTTCGGGAGTGGTGGAACACCACTCCCAGGTGGGTTTGCATATAATAACGGTTTCGGGCGGTATTAGGGATTGGCACCATATGGCTCTTTATGGAGGCCTTCTTGATATTAGCTGTCTTTGGGCCGGAATCGGGAGAGGCTACTTTGATTGATCAGGAGTTGAGTACAAAGAAAGCGAGCCAGAGAAGATAAAAGGGGTGATTCGTGACGAGTGCGGCGCTTTCATGATGAAAAGTTATCTTGGCCAGTGACCCTTAAAATCCCATCCATTTTCAGTCCATTTTTACGATTGATTTTATACAAAAATGGATTATGTGCGAGAAATATGGAAAAAACTCACCCGACTTGCTATACGACGGGAATTGAAAGAGATTTGCGGTAGAAGGAGCGAGGAAAGGTGAAATTTGGCGACATTACGATATCTTATTTGAAGAAGCTATGCGGAGAGCACACAAGGATTAAAGGACGATGTCGTGATATGACAATGATAAATTCATATCGAGATTAATGACTGACAAAATGGATTCTGTGAAGAAGTGGTGAGAGGCGAAAATGAAATTTGGGTCTGTGAAACTCCATCGAGGCAACTATGGTGGTGAAGAAAAGACGTAGAATTCGACATCACTTTGAAGATTACATGACGTAAAATTCACCAGTGCAATGGACAAGATTAAGTCGTGACTTTGATAAATTGTGACGTAAGATGTCGAATTATTTGAACAACGATCATCGCGACGCGGTGAGAATTCGCGACATCAACCGCATGTCGAGAAGTTGTCCGCGACATCGATTCAGTCGCGACATCGATGGGCCTGACGAGTTGTTGCGACATCGGTAGACCGCGAGCGGTTGCCAGCGACATATCGATCGGCGGTCAGCGACATCGCGAACAAAAGAAGAGTGGCGACAAACACTGAACAATAGCGACAACACCTAGTTGTCAGCGACATCGGTTACTGGGGAAAGGAGGTGCGAACATCGTGGCGGCGGTCGCAACAACGAAGCAAGGAAAGGTGACCGCGATGAAATTGATATATCAGTGAACTAGCACCAAAGTCTTTGACATCGACCAGGTTCTTCGCGACATCGGTTACAAAGGGTGAAGGGTGTGACAGCGGTCGGAAGTGTGTGACATCATTTGCCTGAGACCGGAAAGATCCGACCTTTTTGGTTGTCGCGACATCGATTATACAGTGCGGCGAACAAGAGGCGAATCGGGACAACAAGAAGCGGTCGGGACAATAAGAAGCGGTCGCAACATCATAAGCTAGAAAAGCAAGTCGCGACATCATTTAGTGGTCGCGACATCAATTGTGAATAACTAAGGTCGCGACGTCATTCAGCTGTCGCGACATTAGACATAAGTAACAAAGGTCGCGACATCATTTATTGTCGCGACCGCCAGCTCAAGAGATAATGGCGACACGTCACGACGAACAAAGCCTGCACAGCATAACTAAAGACAACGGAAGATTAGCGACAAAGTCGATGTCACGACATCAACAATATTGAGCGATTAGAAGTCAAAGGGTGCATCGAAATTAGGGCTGACTTGAACCACTATAAATACCAATTTGCTATAGAAGGAGCGGCTCTTGGTGACTCAGAAATGCGGGTGGCGAAGGCTCTTGTATTTTAGTTTTTCTTTTCTTTCTTTTCTTTTCTTTTGTTTCGTTATTTTTATTTTAATACTTCCGAGGTAGATTGTTTCTTTCTTTTAAATTTACGGATCACGGGCGTTAGTTTTAAAGTTGAAGGCGAATCTGATTTCAATTTCTTCCTTATTCTTTGTTTGGATGATGCGAGATTCGGACAAATTCCCGAATTCGAACTTCCGGTTTCCATTCTGATGGTTTTACTTGATCGGCAAGCCATTGTTTGGTGTAGTCGGTGATTTAGGAACCCGGCTTAGTTGATTATACTATTGTTAGAATTTATCTTTTATCTGAATTGCTCGAAGATCTTTGAACTTAGGTTGTAAATCTACTTGTTGGTCTCTTGTGTATTTTCTATATTTGATCCCAATATCAGTTTGTCATACCCATAAATGGGATTGTCTCAAGCTGAGGATTTCTAGGAGGAGGCCCTACGGTGACACAGAGAAGGCATTCACGAGGTGATGAACAATTTAAGGCATGCCCCAGCACGATGTGAAGATCCTATGTGCTATGTGTGAGTCATCGATAAATCTCTTTCACTTGGGGCGAGAATGAGTTGAACGGTTATCAATTTAAATATGCGGAGAGTTCACCTCGATTCGAATAGTGAACTTAATCCAGTGTTATGAGTCCCAATCAAGGAAAGGATGTTTATTCTAATTTTGAGGAAAGAAGAAGCAGTATAGTGTAAACTGTCACAGTAGCTAAATCTAAGGAGCTAAGGTTTATAGTCCATGTTATTGGGGTATGAAGTATTGAGAAAAATACCGAGCAAGAGCCTTGATTAAAAGTAGTTATCCTTTCTGTCTTGAGCTTAGTGAAGATTAGATAATGAGCGGTGGGGTTGGAGGGATCAAGCGCCTCTTATTCCCTTGGACTAGTTTTAATCGTGGTTCATTAAACAAGCGTCACGGTCTGATATCTGAGTGATGTTCACAATAATTTGTATTTTCAATGCTCCCTGAATAATGTTAATCTGAATTTGTAATTTTATTATTTCAATATTGATTCATTTGGTATTAATTTAATTCTTTTTAGTTTCATTATTTTAAGGCTTTGAAACATTCCAGGTGTCTATCATAGTCGAATAGTGTAGAGTTTGAGTAGTCAGGGTAGTTGATTGAAAATTATTGAGATCTCTTATTGGGATCGATATACGGGTAAAATCCGCTGTGCTTGTTCGACACTGTGCACTTGCGGAATCATGGATCGACATTAAAAGAAATGTATCTATTCTTGAAAACCATTTTACACCGGTATACTTGCGGAATGCCAACAGGCAGTTTCATGGCATTGTGTTGGGGATTAGACAATAGTCCTATGGTAATAATGCCATAAATTTGAGTCGATGTTTTGATTTATCACTCACACTTACATTAATTGGATGACGACAGTGAACAAGTTGTTGGTGCCATTTCCGGGGATTATACAATTGTCCTTTGGTAATAGTTTCATAAATTTGTGTATGTTAATAGGTGTGAATCAACAAGTTTTGCGTGGATTGCTGAGTTAGGTGATAGTCCTTGGTAATAGTGTCATAAATTTGCATATCTTTCTTTGGTCCATCAACGAGTTTTTGATTGCCCAGAGTTAAACAGTAGTCCTTTGGTAATAGTGTCATAAATTTGCATATGCTCTTTGGTCCATCAACAAGTTTTTGGCGTCGTTGCCGGGGATCGAAAGAATTAATTAGATCAATATTCTGATGAAAGAAGGAAATACTAATTTGGCCATTTTTAAGAAAAGAACAAAAACAGTTTTTCAAGCGGTGACTACATCGATCCACTAATTTTAACAAGCCATGTTGAAAATATTTGTTAGGTTTGACTAATCTATTAATGCAGTATGCTTTGATTTCGGAAGACGCTTTAATGCATAAGGCTTAGGGATGCGAAGCAGTTCAGGAGACTGAATTGGAGAACCCTTTCGGGAGCTTAAGAAAAGACAAGAGCGAAGAAAATCTGACTATGGCGGAAGAGACATGACCAAACGAGGGAGCAGGAGGGACGACGGAAGACCCCAGGTGCCGACCTGATGGAGGATTTGGAGTTTATTATTGAAAAGTGATACACTGTCAGGGCGACCTCGATTGGATCTGAGCAATTTTGAACTAAAGCCATTGCTTAATTACAATGGTTCGTGACATCGGTTCTTGGTCATCCCACAGACCAGCTTGAGCACACAGGAAGATTCTCGGGATGAAATTTATCTGATGAAGTTGAACGGGGTGAGACGGAGGTGATATTGCATCTCTTCCCATTTCTTTAGAGACATAGCAGCCACATGAGGTGAATCATTGCAGGTATGGTTCTGATACTTAGGAAGAGTTGGTAGAAACTATTTAGGCGGATTCTTTCCCCCATCTCTCACCCGAGGAGAGACGAAAGAGATAATTGTATTCAATGAGGAAGATGAGAGCCTATGTAAAACTGGGAAAGATTCAAAAGATTCTTTGAAGAGGTGCTTGATGCATGGAGTAGATCTAAAGACCCCGGATGGACATAGTGTATCATGCTCACGAATGATACATCTAAAGATCTATGTCGATGCTTACGTCTTAGACATTAAGCAAAAATCTTTGAAGGCGAGAGATACGATAAAGACTTAGCAAATGCAATATAAGCTCCATCCCCCCGAGTTTTCAAGAGAATGCCCCGAGAGGAAAGGGAGTCATGGGCGAGCAAGATGGCGACCATGGATGCAAAGTTGGATGCCATAAATGCATAAGATGGACAAACAAGAGAGGAAGATGCACACACTTGCTCCTTGAAATAGGAGGCTTGAGTGGAAAGAGAGCTTATGAGAAGAGAAGTCTTTGAAGTGCCAACGAAGAAGATTCTTATGGTCTTGAGGAGTCGGTCACATTGAGCGAGCAAAGAAGTTATCATTTCAAACAAATCTACTTTTACATTACAACCCAACACTAAGGAACCATGAGAATTTCTCATGGTGGAGGGCATTACATGGACAGCGAGAACCGACATCCTCAGCAAAGGGATATCGACCACAGATTCAGATGGCGGTAAGGAGGAGAGCGAGAAATGAATATCGGGGGTGAGGAGGATAACCATTTGAAGAAGCAGTCTTTGCCAGTTTATGGGAATGACAAGAGGATATTACAATTCCATGAGCAGCTAATTAGACTTGGAAGCTTTGAGTCTAATACTCAAAATGTTTCGAAGAACACTTAGTGCCTCTTGAAAAATTTAGAAACACAATTAAGAGGCTGACTAATACAGATATACTAATCGGAACAAGGGAACATTCCCTAGTGACACACAAAAAAGAACAATTGCATGGCAATCCGGTTGAAAGTGGGAAAGATTTGACGTATGACGAAGGAAAGAAGAGGCGGGGCGGAGAAAGAAGGCTGAAGAAAAGCGAAAGAATAGCCCCGGCTTGATCGGTTGAAGAGTAATGACCGAGAAAGAAGGAAGGAGTACGACATACTCCTGCAGTGCCATTCCCACATAAACTTCAGAAGTCAAGGATAGAAGAACAGTTTTCTAAATTCTTGGATATTTTCAAGAAAATAGAAATAAATATTCCATTTGTAGAGGTGATCAATCAAATGCCTCTTTATGCAAAATTTCTGAAGGAGATACTTAGCAAGAAAAGAAAGATATACGAGGAGGGTATAGTCAATTTGGTACGCTACTTGCGGTGCCATTATCCTTGAAGCTCAGCAGATGAAAGACCACAGCGAGTTTCATAGATTCTTTGCTCCATAGGGAAGTATGAATTGAAAGCTTTATGTGATTACGGAGCAAGTATAAATTTGATGCCTCTATAGGTTATTGCATAGACTTAATTTGGGGGGAACTTACTGGCAGCGATTATATTCTGATGGCTAATAGAGTATTAAGCTGCTTGAGAGGGCATTACGGAAGATGTCTTGGTCCAAGGTTGAAATTTGTATTCCTAGTGGATTTTGTTATCATGCAGATGGAGGAAGATACTCAAGTTCCTTTATTGCTGGGAAGGCCTTTCTTAGCAACATGAGCTACAACAGTTGATGTATAGAAAGGGAGGCCCGACCTTTCGAGGTTGGGGATGAAGCGGTCTGATTTTAATCTTAATCAGTGCGGAACATCTGATGTAAAGTCGAGACAGGTTGTATGGTGCAAAACACTAGCCTTCTCAGTGATGAATTGGTCGATTGTATCATTCAACACTCTATTAATGAAATTGAGATGAATTTTTAGTACCTTGAGAGCTTTGATTGTGAAGCTTTGCCTTCAAATTTATTTAACAAGGAAGCAGTCTCAAGTATAAATGAAAACAGTCAAGATGAAGAAAGCAGCCAGGAACAGCAAACTCATGTGGAGGAAACTAGTGCAGAATTTAACATTGAAGAATTGCCCAGTCATTTTAAAATATGAGTTTTAGAACCCCGAGAAGAAAACCGGTCATTATATGAATTGCATTGAAGGCGAAAATTTGAAGAAACGAGGGAAGATTCTTTGGTAATTTTGAGGAGATCTGAGGAAATTTATTGCTTGGTGATTGAATCCCGAAGGTATCAGTCCTACATTTGTATGCACAAAGAATCACTGGCGGAAGAGAATCTGAGACTTATTGAGCATCGAAGGAGAATTTGAACCCGTGATGAAAGAAGTTGTTAGAAAGAAGTTACGAGAAATGGTTAAATGCGAGGCTTTATATATGCTATATCGAGATAGTTCTTGGGTAAGCCAGTACATGGTTCCGAAAGGTGGATTCTTATAATCGAAATGAAAAGAATGACCGATTCCCTACAAAGCGTGACGGGATGGAGGGTGTGTATTGGCTACGAGAAAATTGAATCTTTAATAGAAAGGAAAGGATCATTTTCCCTGCGCTTTCATTGATCGAGATCTTTGGACGGGTTGGCGGGGACACCACTCATTCACTGTTTCTTGATGGATGTGCGGATATAATCAGTTTCTATTGCACTGAAGATCGGAAGCTACTACGTGCATTTAGTGCTGGCTTTAGGAGGCACCATTTGGTTTGATATGAAATGCTCTTTGGTACCTTCAAGATGCATGATGTCTATATTTTCTGATCTAGCATAAGAAGTTATGGAGATCTTCATGGATGATTTTACGGGTGTATGGATCCAGTTTGAAACGATACGCATAGCACAGGACCGGTACTTGAGTGCGAAAACGAGAATAACAGATTGGGAAAAATGTCATTTTATAGTTCTGAGAATGGTGTCTTGGGGCACGTGATTTACTGCGCGGGCTTGAAGTAGACCAGGCAAAAGTTTTAATTATAAGAGACTCAATGCCACCCACTACAGTCAAGGGAATCATAAGTTTCTTAGGACATGCCGGATTTTATAGAAGATTTATCAGAGACTTCTCAAAAATTGCTAGACCACTATGCAGATTGCTGGAAAAAGATACTAAATTCCATTTTGATGAAGCCTACCAGAAAGCATTTGAAGAAATCAAATTCGAACTAGTTAGGCTCCCATCATGTAAAAACCATGCGGAAAGAATTTGAAATCATGTGTGATGCAGGTGATTTGCGATGGGATTTGTATTAGGACGGAAAAGGAGGAAAAGTGTTCAAGGCCATCTACTATGCTAGAAAAACCTTCAATGAAGCCTGAGAAAATTACTGTGCGAAAAGGAATCACGCGATAGTGTTTGCATGTGAAAAGTTGGAGCAATACATTTTGGGGTCCCATGTAGTTATACACCTTTGATCATGCGACGATTAAGTATCTAATACAGCCGAAGAAGCAAAGCAGATTGATCGGATGGGTATTACTACGGGAATTTGATTTAGAAATAAAAGACAAAAAGGAAGTGACAATGTGATAGTTGATCACTTGTCAGAATAAACTCAACGTACAAGAGGAAGGAAGAGAAATAGCGAGAAAATTTTCTAGATGGCGATTATTTGGTATCCATTTCAATCCTGCAGTATCTTGATGTGAATTACTTTGTGGAATTATGCCACGAGTTCGGCTGACGGAGAAAAAAGCTAGAGGGCGGCAAGCAAGTACTACATCTGGGATGACCCATTTTTGTTTAAAAGAGGAGCTGATCTGATTATAAGGAGATGTGTACCAGAAGGTGAACAAAGCAAGATTTTAAAAGAATGCCATGCATCACCTTATGGAGGACACTTTGCAGGAGATAAAACAACCCACAAAATTCTTGGTCGAGTTTTTCTTGGCCTGTTTTAAGGATTGTTTTGATTGGGTAAAGTTGTGTGATCAATGCAAAATGGGAAATATCGTGAGGCATGAGATGCTTACCAAGGTATCTGGTACAATTGTTTGATGTATGGGGAATGGATTTTATGGGTCATTTTCCAGTTTCGATTTGAAATATATACATACTCTATCATGATTGTATATCAAGTGATTAAACGAATGGCATGTCAGGAATGATGCTATCTGATTGTGGGAGTTTTTACAAGGAATATTCTCGCGATTTGGGACACCCAAAACTATCATTAGTGATGGAGAAGCATTTTGCAAATAAGGTGTTTGACAAACTTATGAGCGAGATATGGTATCAAACACATTATGAGCAGCTTATCATCCTCAAACAAATGGGCGTGAAATTTCCAACGAGAGAAATCAAGAAAATTAAAGGAAAAGAAGCGTGGCTCAGCGGAAAAGGTGGTCACTGAAACTTGATGATGCACTATGGGCATACAGGACTGCTTTTAAAACTCCCATTAGGATGTCCCCATATAGATTGGTCTTTGGCAAGCCATGTCACCTCCCTCTTGAGCTGGAATACAAAGCCATGTGGGCCACATCAAGAAGCTAAATTTGATTTTAAATTTGCTAAGGAAGATGGCGACTCAGTTAAATGAATTGGAAAGTTGAGGAATGAAGCATATGATAGTGCGAATCTACAAAAGATAAAACAAAAAAATGGCATGATGACAAATTTTGAGGAAGGAATTCAAGGCGGGAGATCGAGGTCTTGTTGTTCAACTCAGTTAAAGGCTCTTTCGGGAAAGAGCAGTCGAATGGAGTGGACCATTTACGGTGGTATCAAGCACACAATTTGGGCGTTGACATGAATCTATGACAAACGAGGATTTCAAAGTTAATGGAGTAGGAAGATTAAAAGCAATTGCACAAGGGGAAAAAGAAAGCAAATTTGGAAGATAAACCTTTGGTTGAATGGAGAAAATTGAAGAAATAGAACAATGGCAGCAGAAAGTCCAGCTAGAGACTAAAAATGGAGCAGCTTTGTGGAAGGCAATCCACATCAATTTGATTTTAATCATTTTGTTATAATTTACAATTTGTGTGTTTAAATTTCTAACGACTCATTGTGATTTTACTAATTTTGATTTAAGATTAGGTAAAAGTTTTGCGAGGATAATGAAGATTGAGCAAAGTGTAGAAGTGTCGAATGGCTCGGGCGAGTAACAACCGAGACTGACTCCGGCAATTCACGGGAAGAGCTATTTGAAAGGGAGCATTCTTTTCCTATACAAGTCTGTGAAAATTGAATATAATATGTTTGAATTGCTGTGTGGAAATGATTTATTTGATGATGAAAATTATTAAATTAACGAGAATGAAAAAGCTGTCCCGATCGGTAACTTTGGGGCAAGTGCGGATTAGGTGTGACGAAAACTTATGTCGCGACGGCGAAGATCGCAACGAGGAGTTGATGTCGTCACTTGGTCAGTTCTGAAGGAAGAACAAAGGTGATGTCGTGACAAAAGTTTTGTCGTGAAAGAAATTGAGGTCGCGACAGAACATTTGAGTCGCGACAAGAGAATTCCTTTAAAAGAGTGATGATGTCACGACAAAAGTTTTGTCGTGAAAGAAATTGAGGTCGCGACAACTTAACAATGTCATGAGAAGCCTGATGTCGCAGCCTGATGTCGCAGCCTTAGGATGACTTGTCCTCCCGCTGGGTAACTATGTCGCTGACAAAAGCGATATTATGTCGCGACATGAAAGTTGCGGTAGCGACACGAATTTTGCTTACTAAATTTAATGTGACGCACAATTGCGGCATGAATTTAAGTCGGCGACAATGCGAATAAATGAAATAATAAATAGCCCGCAATAATAATTGGTGCAGTGTTGAGAATCTCTCTTCGCTTATCATCTCATGTGAAGCAAAATTCGACTTTTCATCTTCGCATCTTCCCTGGTTTTCGATTTTTGCAAACCCTAAATCCGAACTACTTCTAAAACCTTAGATTTCTCTAAGTAAGTGAACCTTCGAACCTAAATCCAATCTGAATGAAATCATGGAGGAATATAATCAGCAGGAAGTTAAATGCGGAACCTCTGAAAGGAGAAACGGGATGTCGAACGGCACGAGATTGACAGTTGCAAAACCTTGAGAAGAAAAAGGAAAGAAAGGCGACAAGAAGAAGAAGATGATTCGATCTCAGATCAAGCCTTTTGCATATACGGAAGAAGCACTATGCGGGCAAGGGATTTGCTTAGGAGAAAGGGGATTCCCAGCATTTCGTCTCTCACTTTTCGGGAATTGATAGAGCAAAGGGTGGGAGGAGTGCATAAACATCAAAAAGGCTGGTTTATGGGCGGTTGTTAGAATTTTACTCCAACCTTGTTGGGAGAAAGGAGAACTCTATTTTTGTCAGATGGGTTTGGGTTCCATATGGAGCTGAGACTATAAATGTAATGTACGGAATGGAATTAGCTTGGATCCAATCTGGATTAAGCGAGCGACCTAACGAGAGAAAAAATGGCTAGAAAACCGTGACGGCAAGGTGAAATGGGGCAGGTCAAGGAGAGAAAAAAGATTATAAGCAGGAGATCGGCAGAAGAAGCAAGAGTATGGTTCTATTTAAACCACGTTACAGTTTCTACAAGCATGTTTACCTGATGAAGACAGGGAAGCCCGTCTATATGCCATCTTGAAGGGCTATAAGATTAATCTTTGAAGCTGTGTGAAAACTCAATAATGAAATATCACGAAAGAAGCCGAAGGGCTGATCCCTCGCCGGCTACCATCACAGGTTATGTATAAGAATTTTGGTTGTGAAGGGAAGATGGGAAGAGGAAGAAGAGTGTCCCGAGTCTTCACCATTAACCACGACGGGAGTGAAGCGAGGGGCAGAATTTGAAGAAAAAGGGGGTCATAGTGGAAACTGGTGCGGAGATGATGAGGAGGAAGTGCAAGACAAGAAGAGGACACGATGGTTGAAAATCAAGAAGGAACAAAATCCGAAACACGGCCATGCAAGAGACACCTCTATTTTTGCGAGAGGACATGGAGCAAATGAAAGAGTCCTATAGATTTCACCGCAGCTGGCGGCTCTCCCAGTAAGAGAAACGAGGTTTCAAGAACCGGGAAAGCTCTAGAGGAGCCCGAGAAAATAACCAAATAATGGAGATGCTCATTTATATGCGAAAAGTATGGAAGAAAGAGAGAAATGGAGGCGCTCAGCGAGAGGGTCGGAGAAGATGTGTATGGCTGAATTGAAAGAAGAGATCAACAGTGGGAAGAGGAGCGAACGAGAAAGAGGAAATGTATGAAGAAGAGTTAAAGAGAAAATGGCGAGAAATGGGAAGAGGTTGAGCGAGAAAGGAGGAGCATATAAAAGATCTTTAGAGCACGAAGAAAAGTTGAAATGGAGGAAGAGATCGAGATCCTGCGAAAAAAATTGCAGCTTAACCATGAATCATTCTCTGATAATCGGTGTCTCGGGGCTACCAGCTCCACAGAACTCATAAAGAAAGAAGGGTTCGAGAGACGAGCGAAGACAAAGGAGCGGATCAAGGGTTTAAATTTCCTACATATGTCTTATTGCAAGACTTCCGAGAAAGAAGATGAAGAGGCAGAGATAAAGTGATTGATGACAATGATGCTTATAGAAGAAAAATACATTTGGAAAATTTGGATTTGATAACAGCAATCTATCAAATTTTTAGAGGTCATGGCAATGGAGTGTCTGATAGACACATTGGGTGAAAAGCGAGATGATGCGAATAAGAAAGTTGATCTCACCAATGAACTGTTTATTGAAGAACAAATAGAAAGGGAAAATGCCAAGAAGAAGAAGAGGACATAAATGAAGTTCCCCAAGTTCAACCCCAACCTAGCTACCCTTGATCTGGATCCCCCAAACATCTTTGTTCCTCCTCAGAAAAGAAAAAAATAGACCTTCTCATTAATTTGTCAACCTCTCCCTCATTCCTATCCTGTTGTTCTCAACATTTTGCACATTCTCATGAATAAAATCGAAATTTGTTTCATGTGTTTGAAATCAAAATTGTGTGTTTACTTTTTTTACTTTAATTTACAGAGGAATAACAGTAGAATTTAGCTCAGGAATGAAAATGTTGACATATCATAATATGAGCTAGTTGAGGTAATTGATTAGATGATAGGATGAAACACAAATAATTGCGAGAATGAAATTTGAATGGCACATAATTGAATTGAAACAAAAGAGAATTGCATAATTGACTTGAATTTAGGCGGTAAGTCAGGTTAAAGGGAAGTTATACAATTGAAGGAGCAAAACATATTTTGGGTTTGAAGTATAAACTGATGGCAAAAAGAACTTGGTGAACCTTAGATCAGGTAACCCCTCATCAACTGAAATGAGTCAAGAACATCCTTAAGGTTATTCACAGTTAACCAAACCGAATTCTAGAACTTGTTAGATTATTGATCAAGGCGAAATCCTAGGTGATACAATAACAGTGATCAGGCCATCCTTGGAAGCAGGCCATTCTAGCCACCATTATTTGCCGCTAATACGCATACACCTTAGTTCACGAATTTGAGCGAAACATTCCACATCTTAGAAACAAGCAATTGAAAATCCCAAGCCATCATATAACTAATCCTCCGATAAGAACCTCCTGATTGCAAGAACTCAAGGAGGGAGGAAGAGATAAAGTTTGGGGAGTATATTTTTGGAGAACTAAGGAGAAATACGAGAAAAAGTGAAGAAAGAAAAAAAAATCCTAAGCGAAGGATGTGAAAAGAAAGCTTAAAGGAAGAAGTTTTGTCTTGTGGCCCTAATTCTCTTGAACAATTAAGTTCTTAGGGGTGTTTGACACCTAGTACCCTAATGCCAAGCCCGGTATGGGGCTACTAACCCAAAGTTCACTAAAATTGTTAGAAAGCCTAAAAGACAGGAGACATTGCACTATTCTGAATGGTTGCGAGAAAAAGTTCCAACAATGAGTACAAATGTGACAATGGAACAAACAATTTTAAACAGAAGAAAATCAAAAGATTCCCTAAGGATGAAGTTTGGGAATCAAATAAGAGATTACAAGAAAAGGAAGGCAACGATTAAGTAAGAAAGAAGGAAGAGTTTGGAGTAATCTTAACCTAAAAAGTTCCATCCATCCACGGCCAAACTGGCATTACAAGCTGAAAGATCGATTGATCTTGAAGGTTGAAATGCATTAGTGGAGATCAATATGAACAACAAGCATATGGAATTTGGAAAATTCGAGAAAAAGATCAAAGCGTGAAGGAACTCGAGAGGATGCTTGACTCACTAAGAAAGAGGGAGAGAAAACCAATTTCTCTTGATTAGGATTGATTGACTAAACTATTTATAAATTAAATTCAACAATTTAGTTTTGTACACCTGATTTAGTAGAAACTAAACTTCATCTGGACTTAAAGCTAGATATACAAAAAAGAATGCAATTCTTGTATTTCAATTAAATTGGTTGGAACTGCAGAACAATACAGAAAAATGTCCTTTTGTTTGAGGACAAACAAATCTTTCTCTTATTTGCTTGGGGACAAGCAAGGTTTAAGTTTGGGGGAGTTTGATGAGATTAAAAGTCATCCATTTGATGAGGTGCCCCAGTATTGTTCGTGAAAAAGAAAGACGGAACGCTACGGTTGTGTGTGGATTCTGGAAGTTGGAATAGATGCTTGATGAAGCAGTACCCGCTTCCGCGCATTGGTTGTTTGATCGGTTGAGCGGGGCTTATTACTTCACCAGTGATTTAAGATGCGGTATCATTAGTTGAGTACGGGACTCGAACATCTCTAAGACTACTTTTATACGAGGTATGGACGCCCGAGTTTGTTGTCATGCCTTTTGGATTGACTAATGCTCCAGCTGCCTTTATGGATCTGATGAATAGGATATATAGTCCGTATTTGGATCAGTTTGTGGTAGTGTTTGTGGACGACATCCTGATAAATTCCAAGGGTCGAGCCGATCATGAGCAACATTTACAGTTGGTGCTATAGGTACTAGAGAATCGGTTGTATGCGAGCTAGAAAGTGATTTACGATTCTGAAATCAGGTTCTTAGGGCACATGGAGTCACAGGAAGGTATTTAGGTGGATCTAGGCAAAGGTTGAGGTCGTGATCTTTGTAGAACAGCAAGGTGTCTTTGAGATACGTAGCTTTCTTAGGTTAGCTGGTTATTACTTCCGGTTTATTGAGAACGTCTCCCGGATTGCATGTCCCATGACTAGACTAACCTGTAGTGAGCTTTAGTTGGAATGGCGAGTGTGAGGAGTCTTTCCGGAATTTGAAAAGATTGACTGCGCGGTGTGTTGATTACTCCGGTGAGTAGGGAAAAGTACACGGTTTTTTGTGATGCCTTGAGAGTTGGCTTAGGGTGTGTACTTATGTAAAAGGTGAGTGGTTGCACATGCCTCTAGAGCGATTGAAGAAACATGAAGAGAATTACCCACGCATTATGATTTAGAAGCTTCTTTGTAGTGGTGTTACCTAAAGTTATGGAGGCACCTTCTGTATGGTGAAAGTTTAGAAGTGTTCTCCGACAACAAGAGTTTGAAATATATCTTTACTCATAGAGATTTGAATGCCAAGCAGAGAAGATGGATAGAGACACTTGAGGACTTTGACTTTTCTTTGCAATACCATCGGGATTAAGCGAGTGTAGTTGTTGATGCCTTGGTAGAAAATCAAGGAGCATCCTCGGGTTTGATGACATGAGTGGAAGATGTATGATTACATCAACGAGTTCCACCGTGCTTTGATGGGGATGAGCTAGGCGTATTTTTATACATTGGTAGCTCGGCTTGACGAGTTTGCAAGTCATGTCGAGCTCGGAGTGATAAGAAGCTTGAGGGCACACGCTCACAAGTGGTAGCTAGTGATGCACTTGAAGGGTGGACCATTCATGCAAAATGGAGGAATCTGTTCACCAAGCAGGATTGTTTGTGCGGATGATGCAGTTGAGAGGTGATGAGGAGCTCATGCTCTCGATTCCATGATATCTTGGGAGACGAAGATGTACCATGACTTGAGAACGCGATTTTGGTGGCATGGGATGAAGAGAGATGTAGCGAGTTTCGATGCTGGGTGTTTGTGATGCCAACAAGTGAAGTTGAGCACCGAGGAGACCGGCGAGTGCATTGCGGCGTTACTAGTGTGAGGAATGGAAATGGGATCATGTGACGATGGACTTCGTGACTGGTTTTCCCAAGACTCACTAGGGTAAAGATGGTGTGTGGGTGGTAGTTGATAGGCTGACTAAATAAGCACATTTCTTTGCAATAAGGACCACTAACTCGGTTCTTACTTTGAGCAAGTTATATGTGAGGGAGATTGTGAGGTTGCATGGTGTACCTCTCTCCATTGTTTCAGATAGGGACGCGAGGTTTACGTCCCGGTTCTGGAAGTCTTTGCAGAAAGCTTTGGGAACAGAGTTGAGGTTGAGTACAACATTTCACCCTCAGACTGACGGACAATCTGAGAGAGTGATTCAGATTCTGGAAGATATGCTTAGAGCATGTGTGTTAGACTTCCAGGGGAATTGGGTGGAACACTTGCCTCTGATTGAGTTTGCATATAATAACAGTTTCCAGAGCAGTATTAGGATGGCACCATATGAATCTCTTTATGGAAGGCCATGGTCGCCTATGTCTTTGGGCCGAATCGGGGAGAGGCTACTTTGATTAGTCCAGAGTTGGTACAAGAAAGCGGCGAGAGATAAAGGTGATTCGTGACGGTACATTGTTGCGATTTCATGACGAGAAAAGTTATGTGGCCAGTGACCTTAAAAGTCGTCCATTTTAGTCCATTTTACGATTGGTTTTATCAAAATGATTTATGTGCAAAAATATGGAAAAAACTCACCCGAGCTTGCTATCACGGCGAGAATTCAAGAGAAAGAGAAATTTTGCGGTAGAAGGAGGCGAGGAAGGTGGCTGAGCATTGCGATATAGCGGTGAAGAAGCTATCGACGGGGAGAGGCACCTGAGGATTAAGGACGTGTCGTGAAGCCTTGCGTTGTGAAAATTCATATCAAGGTGCGGCGACAAAACTCCGGTTACCTTGAAGTATTAATTGAAAGCCCAACGGTACGAGGCGCCGCGAAACTCAAGTCGGGCAACTATGAATTGATGAAGAAAAAAGACGCGAGGTCAGCGACATCACTTTGAGATCCGCGGCAAATTAAACCAGTCTGATGGGCCAGTCGTCGTGACGCAAATAGAAGTGACATAAGATGTACGATGGCCGAACAGCGATGTCGACAACGGTCGGTCAGCGACATCAACCTTACATCAAAGTTGTCCGACATGATTGAAGGGTTGCGACATGGTATTCTGAGCGATTGTTGCGAATCGATCCAGTCGCGACGCCGATGAACACGAGCGGTTAGCCAGCGACGCGATGATCAGCGACATCATGAACAAAGAGAAGAAATCGACAACACCTAGTTATGCAACATGATTACAAGGAAGGAGGGTGGCGACATCATTAAGCGGTCACCATAACAATGACCGAAAGGAAAGAAAGGTCGCGACCGCGGTCAGTGCGACATCAGTGAACAGCACCAAGGATTCTGCGACATCAGCGGTTAATATGACGCTGATTCCTAAAGGGTGAAGGGTCGACAACGGTCAAAGTCGCGACATCCATTTGCCACGAACCGGAAGTCCGCGACAACACCTAGTTGTCCGACGTCGATTCTAAAGAAATTAGCGACGCGAAAGCGATCGAGACAGCAAAGCGATCGCGACGCATCGAAGCTAAGCGAATCCGCGACATCGGTAAGTGGTCGCGACATCAATTGTGAATAACTAAAGGTCGGCGTCATTAAATTTGTCAGCGACGCCGGACACAAATAGCGAAGGTCAGCGACATCATTTATTGTCGCGACCGCGACTCCGAGAGATAATGGCGACGCGTCACGACCAAACAAAGCCTCGCAGCATGGCGAAGACAACGAGAGAATTAGCGACAAAGAATCGATGTCGCGACGCCGACCTTTCAAGCGGGCCGGTTCAGTGAAGTCCAAAAAGAGGGTGCATGTCGAAATTAGAATGACCAGGAACCACTATAAATACGGTGCTATAGAGGCAGCGACTCATGGCGACTCAAAGAAATCCTAGGTAAATTTGAAGGCTCTTGTATTTTAGTTTTTTTTTTTTTTTCTTTCTTTTCTTTCTTTTGTTTTTCGTTATTTTTTTAGTTTTAATATTTCGAGTAGATTGTTCTTTCTTTTAAATTTACGAGATCTGGGCGTTAGTTTTTAAAGTTGAAGAATTTGAATCTTGATTTGATTTCTTCAAATTGCATGCGGATAGTGATTCAGACAAATTTTGGAATTCGAACTTCAGTTTCCATTTCTGATGGTTTACTTGATCGACCGACCATTGTTTGGTGTAATTCAGTGATTTCGGAACCCAGCTTCCGTTGATTATACTATATTGTTAGAATTTATCTTTTATGCAGAAATTTATCAGAAGATGTTGAACTTCTATTTGTAAATCTACTTGCTGGTCTTGTGTATTTTCTGTAATTGATCCCATTATCGGTGTCCTTGCCCATAAGCGGGATTGTCTCAAGCTCGATTTCGGGGAGGCCCTCGAGTGACACGAAAGGCTTTCTGAGTGATAAACAATTTCTGAAAGGTATGCTAACTTGATATTGAAGATCTAATGAGCTCTGTGTGATTACATCGATAAATCCTCTTTTCACTTGGAGACGAGAATGAGTTGAACGATTTATCAATTTAAATATGCAGAGAGTTCACCTCGAGTCGAATAGTGAATTTAATCCCGGGTGTTAGGGGATGCAATCAAAGGGAAAGGATAATTTATTCTAATTTTGAGGAAGAGAAACCGTTATAGTGTGACCCATGCAATGACTAAATCTAAGGAGCTAAGGTTTATGAGTCCATGTTGTGGGTATGAAGTATTGAAAGAAAATACCTAGAACAAGGCAGCCCGGATTAAAGTAGTTATCTAACACTCTGTGCTTGAGAGAAATGAAGATTAGATAATGAAGCAGGAGTGGGGGTTTAGGAAGATCAGCCCCGCACTATCATATTCCTTGGACTAGTTTTAAATCGTGGTTCATTACGCCAAGCGTACGGTGCAATCACGGGGAATTGATGTTTCACAATATCTATATTTTCAATGCTCCCTTTAAAAGATAACTGTTCAATCTGAATTTGTAATTTTATTATTTCAATATTCAATTCATTTGTTATTAATTCAATTCTTTTTAGTTTTCATTATTTTAAGGCTTTCAAAGCTTATTCCAGTGTCATTGTCCAGATAGTGCTAGAGCTTGAGTAGTCAGGGTAGTTGATTGAAAATTCTTGAGATCTCCATGGGATCGATATCTGGACTAAAATCCACTTTATTACTTGTTCGACCTGTGCACTTGCAGAATCATGGATCAACATTAAAAAGAAATGTATCTATTCTTCAGAAAACCATTTTACATCAGTATACTTGCAAGGAAATATAACAAACAAGTTTCATGGCATTATTCTTTGAGGTTAGACAATAGTCCTATGGTAATAATGCCATAAATTTGAGTCGATGTTTTGATTTATCACTCACACTTACATTAATTGGATGACGACAGTGAACAAGTTTTTGGTGCCATTTCCGGGGATTATACAATAGTCCTTTGGTAATAGTGTCATAAATTTGTGTATGTTAATAGGTGTGAATCAACAAGTTTTTGGCGTCGTTGCCTAGGATTAGACAATAGTCCTTTGGTAATAGTGTCATAAATTTGCATATGCTCTTTGGTCCATCAACAAGTTTTTGGCGCCGTTGCCGGGGATTAGACAATAGTCCTTTGGTAATAGTGTCATAAATTTGCATATGCTCTTTGGTCCATCAACACTGACTACAGGAGGAGACCCTTAGAGTTTCAAGTTGGGAACCATGTGTTTTTGTGAGTGTCGCCTCGTGAGGAGTGTTTGACCAAGGGCGGCCTAAGGTACGGTGAGTCTGTTTGGTTCTCCAAGGATTGGAGGTAGCTTACCAGTTAGCTCTTCCGCCACAGTTGCTTGGTATACACGATGTATTCAACGTCTTCTTGTTGCGGAAGTATGAGCCAGATGTTTCGCACATACTAGATTGGTAGGAACTGAAATTGCAAGAGAATATGAAATATGAAGAGCGGCCAAGGAAGATTCTAGATGTGCAAGAACACGTGTTGAGGAACAAAGTTATTCCTCTAGTAAAGGTGTTATGGGAACACCATGGAGTGGAAGAAGCTACATGAGAACTTGAAGCGGATGTGAAGAAGGAGAACGAACTCTTCACGGAGTTAGTCTCAGTTTAATTTGAGAATGAAATTCCTTTAAGAGGAGGAATATAACACCCGAATTATTACAATAGCTAAATATTGTTTTCCTAAAATAAAGCAGATAGACCGGTTTTAATACTTTAGAGCCAAGGGTAAATTGGTAAATTTACCACTTGAGGACTCTTGGGTCATTAATGAGAAAGTCTAGTAGTCAATGTATAAGATTGGGAATGTGATATGCAAATAGAAAGAGTTAATGGCTTAAATTGCTATTAGTGAAACTTTAAAGTCAAAAATGGGTATAAGACTAAAACTAGTCTAGAAAGGGATAGTTCTCATTTTTGCTCAATAGAGTTAGAGCCAACGTGAAGAAGAGGACAAGAGGAGAGGAAGAAGAATAAGAGAAGAAGGAGAAAGGAAGAGAAGGAAAGGAGATTGAGCCAAAAAGGTAAGGGTTTTTGGTTTGATTCTTATAAAATGGTTCTTTTTTTCTAGGGTTTGGTTGGGAGCTTCTCACAGCTTTAGATTTGAGAATATGGGTGGTAAAACCTAATCCTTGAGAATTTATTTGTGTAAGATTTGAGGGATTTTGTATAGAGGGGTATGATTCATTAATTTCTCTCTTTTTGAAAGCTAGGGTTTCATCCTAACCTTAGATTGGTTGAGTGATGGGTTGGCAAAACCCTATATTCTTGTTTAAGATGTGTTTTGGAAGATGTTTTGGGTTTAATAGAGTGTCTTTGATGTGTGTTCGAGTGTTGGGGTTGATTGGGTTGGAAACTTATGGAAAAAGTGGAAAATCATAAGTGCACAGGCATTTGAAATTTGGATTTTCTATTTTGACCCGGTCTGTTGTCTCTGGTCATAACTTTCTCATTTCTTATCCGATTTGATGATTCAAGTTTTTGATTAAACTAGACTTCAAGGAGCACCAAACATCTGAAATAAATTCCCTCAGAATTCTGACTCTATGTAGCCCAAAATTCACTCAAAAGAGGGGGCTATGTTCAAGCAAAATTTGCCGGTTTTGATCATGAGATAGTCCGGGTTGTTTTAGGACGTAACTCGAGTTTGATTACTCCGATTTTGGGTGATTCAAGTTGGAGGAGAACCTTTAGCACCTTATCTTCAAATGAGTAATATGGAGATAGGAATACAAGAGGTGTCTTGTGTTGAGTGTGTTGTTTTGTGTAACCCCAATAGAGGGTGTTAAAAATGTTGATCCTAGTAAGTGTAGAGAGAGTGCACTTGGGGATCAAGGTTTATGTTGGAAGGTATAAGAATATGCGAGAGTCGAGTGGTGATAAAGTAATAGACCGCGAGGTAATTTTTATGTGTCTGGTTGTGAGAGGCTAAGGAATCTTATGACTTGTTATTTGTAGATCACTGGGCTAGCCTCGGGTTTGCGGCCTCATGGGAGACTTGCAGTTTTGGATCTGAGGAAGGTAGGGGATCTTATAACCTTCTCGTCTTGTGGTTTGATGTTATGGGGTCTGTACCATTAGTTCTTTGACGTAATGATTTTCTAGTGATATATAAATGTATATTTTATATATATGGAAATCTTTGAGATGCTTGGTACATGATGTTTTTAAATATCATGGTTGAATGCTTTGTGAAATTGTTTTAAGAAAAGCATGACATGGGTATGAGGCTGTGTGAGAGTCGGATTGATGTAGTAGACATGGGACGATGACTAGTCCACGAGTTGTAGTCGGAAAGGTCACGGATATACGGGATGTGGGCATATCCACGGGTGGTAAGTCAGTGATTTGTCGTTGTTAGGATGATCGGCTAGTCACAGGTGAAAGCCAAGAGTCAGCGATGAGGGGTTGAGATGGTGGTAGTATTCGTTCATATGTTTCCATCATTAACTTTGTGTTGTAAAATGCTCATGTTTTGAGATATTTTGAATTATGTATAAGTGAAATGTTTTTATGAGCATGGCTTGTTATGGGGATTCACTCACGAGTTGTTGAACTCACCCCTGATTTATTTCCCTCCACAGCAGATCAGAATTACGAGACCGGCTGCGTGACGCAGAAAGTTGGACCTACATGGTTTTGAGGATGAGAAGTTGAAGTATGCCAACCTTGGCTTGTTGGTGGTTGAGCATACATTTTGATGAATATTTAGTGTTATGTGGATATTCCTGCTGTATATTTAGACCAGATTATTATCTTGTGGATCATTGTATGTGACATGTAGCCACTAGTTTTGGAACTTTGTGTAAATGTTATTTTGATCAAGTGTAAGTGTATAGTTTGGGTACATTGAGAATTAACTGTCTGCAAATATGTGTGTATGTTTGGAGACACAGGTAGTGTTTATTTACGTTTCTGGGTGATTACTCCAAGTGGAGTTTAGACTCGGGATTGTGAAAAATCAGGTAGTAAAATAGTAACATAAATCACAGGGTGGAACTGGGTGTGTGATCCCAAATCATGAATATGTCTGCATCTCTTTTGGAAGGCTGCATGATCTCGGGGCGGGATTCGTGGGGTCTTTTGCGTGTCGATCGATTGTACGTGCAGTTGAATCAAATGGAAATAGTTCCCCGTGCCCTTGTCTTTTGCATGCACTCTAAATACTTTCCTGAAATCCTGAGATGAAGCAGAAAAGCGAATCAAACCTGGCTGCGATAAGAAGAACATGGCTTGAGACAAAGTAAAAGGAAATGATCGAAAGTGAGAAGGACTAAAGAAAGTAAAAGCCCGATCCAAGTACTTTATCATGGCACGGTTGTCAATATTAACACTAAACTTCTCCTGTGGCAGCCGCCAAAAACTTGGCCAGACTGATGGTGAATGTATAAAATTAATTAGGAGAAGCTGACCAGGTGTGCCTTGAGTTCGCGATCGAGTTCGGCGTGAATTAATGTCGGGTGCGGTCGAGATCAGTTCTCAGTGTCGCCGACTCTGATTGGTGCTTTGGTGCCCAGATCAATCGTGGGTGCTAATTGGGTGTGAAAACAGGAATCGTGTCGTGTTGGGTTCATATCAATGGTGACAGAATTTCTGTGCCTCTGGTGGATCTCAATTCAGTAGATGCCATTAAAAAGTGTTATATAAATGTGTGGGATCACTCGCCGGAACTCTCTGAGAACCTGTTTGTCCACTCACCGATGGACAACCACCACGCACCAACCTCGCAAGCATCTGTCGCAAAACCCTAGATCACACTTTCAGGGTATCTGCCGATTTACCGATGTTGCCAATCATAATCTAAATATCTTCTGATCTCAAAACTCATTGAATAACGATAAGATGTTCGTTGATAACATATCGTTAAACCAGATTAATGACCGCAGACTCGTATATGCATCGATAACAGACAGTGAAATATCACGCGTCGTTTGGGATATCTCAGAAAACAAGTAATTGTATAAATATTCGTTGGTGAAATTTAAATCGGGGAGACTGCAGAGCTCAGTCTGTGATCTTTGTTGATGTCTCTTCCTCTTGATCTGCTACTGGCTAGAATCAATCCCTTTTTTCTTCAAAATTACTCCTTTTTATACCTCAGGGCGAGCCCATCAATGGCGACTAGAAACTTGAAAACAAAGGCTTGAGTCGCATTTGTAGAAGCCACCTTCTTGCAAGGGACAGGGTCTTGTAGTGGCGGACTCCCGGCCTTTTCTTGATGCTTCCTTTTGTCATTTATGCTTCTACTCTGTTTTTCTGTCTTTTAGTTGCCCTTTTGATTCCAACATCGCCATATTCTAGAGAATAATATAATATGAGGGATTAGCGTAATATTAATGAAAATGGCTGTGAATCATGCATTTGAGGTATAAAGAACAGGAATTTAAATTAAGAATATACGCATGATTCATCCTCATCGTATCAGACCGGTAGAAGGTTGAGCCGGCGCTGCGCAACCCATCAAAATCCTAATAGCGTTCAGATGGAAAGAAGCGGAGGTGCCGGGAGACGTAGCAAGCGCTTCACGGTAGTGCAGTGGTCTAGCGCAAACTACTCCTAGGTAAAGTAGAGCGGTTTTATCCGGCTTCTCCCTACGATTGAGGCGATCCGGGACCGTCGTGTTCTAGTGATGTTAATCGGGAATTTGGCAAAAATTATATCAACTCCTCCATGGACATGGAAGAGACAAGGCTGGTTAATAGAAGGCATATAGAATGTTATTGTAGCATCAAAAACGAGATGTCTGAACAACATTGAGTAGCATGGTACAGGGGCAAATATTGGCCAGCGTTCCATGGGGCTTGATCACGGCTGGATTACCTCTCGTAACACCTCTCTCCTTACCTTGCGGGATGCACCACTAATAGCATCATTGAAGCCAGGGTGATGAGAAGGCTTCTTATGCGATTTGGCCTTTATGCTATCTCGAGCATTCTTTATTAATGAGAGACTCAAGGAAAGGGAACTGCTTGAGGATAACTCATCATCTGCTGGAGTACTGACGTCGTCAGGAATAACGTGCTCCTTCCCTCTATTCCGAGCGATTAGATGCACAACTCGACCACTATCTCGTACATCTTTTCCAAGATTGCGGCTTTTTCTATCTAGGCATGATTGGTCATTCTCCACGCATTATGGCGTTAGCGTGACCTTGAATCTCCTTCATCTGTGCGTGTTCCTTTTGTTTTTTCTCCATCTCCTGAAACCAATGGAGGTGTCGCTGCGGTGGTTCATCGGATGGCTTGACATTATGATTGCTGAAGCAGATCAGGTGCGAAGGGAATCGATAGAGTCTGGGTGATGAAGATTTGCTAGACAATCGTTGAAGCCCGAGCCCTTGCGACCGTAGACGAGACTTTACGTTCAATTTCCCAAAGGCAGGCGTCAATTGGAGACCTTGATGAAGTCGGGAACTGAGGCATCATCAATGCAATGTGAACCTGGAAAAAGGTAATCAGGCGGCGATGTGCTGACCACGCTCTCTGATGATTAAGTTAGCAAAAAATGGAGAATGAGAAGCAGCGAGTTCACACAGTTGGAATTTTTTTTACCTTCACCTCGTGGGGGATCTTTCCGATTTATATGGTGCAGTTCACAAATCCTACCTTGATTTTAGGGATAAAATATTCTTTTCCTATCAGAGATTAATCTACCAAGAAATAAGAGATTTGGAAACTGATAAATCCATTGATAAATATCTCTTTTGCGTATTTTCCTCCTTCATACGCTTATCAATAACGAACTTCCCATATGCGGAAGGATGTTGGTGGGGACTTGAGATCTAGCGGGCCGCCTAAACAAGTCTTTGAAGAAGACACTTACTGGCTTTCTCAGATGGGCTTTAGACTCTCCATCCCGGATAATGCTTGGCCCGGTTTAATATGATACATGAAGCAGGCATTTATCAACTCGGGCGAAGTAGACCACGGGTCAGTACAAGGTAATGGGTCTAAGGTGTGGTGCTCTCTTGATGCAAACGATAGTCAAATCTATCTATCCCTATCAAAATGCGGTCGATAGCAATGCTAACCTTAACCCTAGTTGAATATTTAATAAATATATATTCTCTATTGACTGAGATTCTATATATTCAAGATGAAATTTATGCAAAACTTAATCAGTCTCTTTCCATATCCTTATTTTCCACAGCAGTCATATTCATCTTATGTCTTACCAGGAGAAAAAAATTATTGTTTTTATTGGCTTGAGTCTTGATCACCCATACGCCTCTCATGCTAACTGTCATGTCATTTACAAAGGAAGGAGAGAAGAAAAATCCCACAATTGAATATAGAATATATATTAAATAATAGGGTTTACCATATGCCAAGTTTTATAATATTTTAGTCCATTCCAAACTTCTTTTAGGACATAATTACCACATAGATCATGAAAAAATTAAAATATCGATTTTATTAGTAGTTCATTATAAGTTGTTGATGTTATAGATATTGGTACTAATTGAGTAATTAACAGTACAATTTTTCTATGGAACGTTTGAAATTGCTTTAAATATTACTATGTAATCTGCAATAAAAGAATCTGTAATTGTTTGCTAGCACTAATATATTCTGCCGTATTCATACAGCATGACACAGGTCAACTGCATTTAATATTTGACATAGGCACTTCTGGTACATCCTTGATGAGATATTTTACCACTGTCCTGAAACTGCAGTCAAATTTATCGCTAGTTTCTCTAAGCACACAAAAACTTAATTTCAGGAAACTCTGAGTTGCTGACTGAATACTTGTCCTAAGATCCAGAAAAACATTTTCCAGGAAAATCCAATGACTATTGGGTAGTTTATAGTCCACATGGATAGAGGAAACTGGGCATTAGGGTCGTCCAGACAGTTATTCCAAATGGAAAGTATGGTGTCCTCCCAAAGTGTCTCAAAAGCCATTCAATCACTTCTGATCATGTCTTTTGTTCTCGCTAGCTTTCCTAATCTTGTCTGCTCTGATCCTCCTTATAATGATTGTTCAACCACCACTATTTATGGAGTTAATAGTCTTTTTCAAAGTAATCTTGAAACTCTACTTGATTCCTTACCTTCCAAAGCTTCCGTCTCACTTCAATAATACCTCCATTGGAAATGGCAGACAGGATTAATGGTGCCTTTCTGACCTTCTGCCTCTATTATATTACAGATGACCTATGCAGAAACTGCATTTCTACAGCATTAGCTGTCAAGAAACTTTGTCCAAACATGAGTAAAGCCATCATATGGGAGGAAGAATGCCAAATGTTCTATTCTAATGAAACATTTGTTGGCCATTTGAGTACTACAGGAAACATTCCTCTAGATAATCGTAAGAATGTTTCGAACCTGGAGTCAGAACAGCTGAGATTTAGATCTGTTGTGAATGATACCCTGCAGAACCTTACCAATCGGGCAGTTTTCAATTCTTCAACTGGCATGTATGCCACCAAACCAGTAGTCTTTACAGATACAGATACCTTATATGCACTTGTGCAATGCACTCCAGACTTGTCACCAGGTAACTGTAGTATATGCCTTCAGACTGCCATAACACAAATCTTAGCAGTCTATTTTTCACGAGGTGCAAGGCTTCTCAGTCGTAGTTGCTATCTAAGGTATGAGTTCTACCCTTTTTATCAAGGTGCAACTGAACCCCAAGGTCCTATTTCTCCACAAACTCCGGGGACAAGGAAAGGCAAGTACTTGTAGACAGTCATAATCTTTACCATGATAGTTTTCATTAAATAAAATGATTGAGATCAATGGAAACTAATTAGCTAAAATGAAGTTTCATATTTTTATTCATGTTCTTTCAAATACAGATGGAAGAAGGAAAATAGAGATGATTCTGATCATTTATAAGTGTATAGAGTTGTCTCTTTGGCTGTAGCAGCTTTGGCTTTTCTATGTCTATTGTCTACAGCAGCAGGGACTTCAAGAAAAAGGTAATGATTGTATGTATATCTGCATAAATGATTGTGGTTTCTCTCTTCCTCATGGCCCCCTTGTGATTGACCCACCCCCTTCTCTTCCGTTTGTTTCAGAGAGAACACAGTATCTAATTCGAGAAGTTCAATTACCCAATATTAGCAAAACCTGTTACACAGGTCCATATCAATTTCAAGGAAGGAAAAGTCTGAATTCTCAGGAATTTCCCTTTATTGATTTAGCAACTATACATGAAGCTACTGATCATTTCTCTGAATCAAATAAGCTCGGACAAGGTGGTTTTGGCCCTGTTTACAAGGTATAAAATGAATTCTAATTCTAATTAGTCTAAGGTCGTGAATTACCCTTGTGTTTTCTCTTCTTTAGGGTATGTTGCGCTATGGAAAGGAAGTAGCGGTTAAGAGGCTTTCAAGCGATTCTGAGCAAGGTTCAGAGGAATTCACAAACGAAGTTCTGCTAATAATAAAGCTTCAACACAAGAATCTGGTCAGGCTTTTGGGCTTTTGTGTGGACACAGAGGAAAAGATGCTTGTCTATGAATATATGCCTAACAGTAGCTTAGATGTCTGTCTCTTTGGTTTGTATACATCATCTTGCACGCTTTTAAGTTTTTTAGCTTTGGGTTTGAATTTGTTTTGTTCAAGATCATTACTTTCTCTTCAAATAAATAAATACTAGAAGGTTTTTTTTTCAAGTGAGTTATTTTTATTTGGTATGCTTAGATCCAAGGAGACGTGCACAACTTGATTGGAAAAGACGATTTAATATTATTGTTGGGAATTGCTCGAAATTCTATATCTTTATCAGATTACGACTTAGAATCATTCACAGGGATCTTAAGCAAACAATGTGCTATTGGACTGTGATATGAACCCAAAGATATCTGACTTTGGAATGGCAAGGATTTTTGGAGGAAGTGAAGGTGAAGCTAACACTGCAACAATAGTTGGAACATGGTAAGTGCTAGTTGTTTGGTTTTTAGCAGTGATCTTTTTCTCTTTTTCTTTTTTTTTTTTATGAAAATACCAATCACCATCACCATGCTATATGCTTAGCCCTGACCATCCCAACTTAAATTTCATCCTTTTTCTTTGGATAGGGGATACATGGCTCCAGAGTATGCTATGGAAGGGCTGTATTCCGTTAAGTCTGATGTATTTAGTTTTGGAGTTCTCTTGCTTGAGCTCATAACTGGGAGAAGGAATGCTGGCTCCCATCTCTCCAAGCGTGCTCCTAGCCTCTTAGCTTATGTGAGTTTATCTTGATTACTTTAAACTGTCTTCTCCAGATGGTACTGCTGTTTTCAGTTTTGCTTTAACCTGACCCCACTCAATGATGCTACAGGCATGGCAACTATGGAATGAAGGAAAGGGGTTGGATTTGATGGACCCATTATTGGCTGAATCATGCTGTCCGGATGAATTTTTGAGATGCTACCACATTGGATTACTATGCATTCAAGAAGATGCTTTTGATAGGCCAACCATGTCATCTGTTGTTGTCATGTTGAAAAGTGAAACTGTAACCCTCCACCAGCTGGGCGACCAGCCCCTTCTCCATTGGAAGATTTACTGACTGGGATGAAAGAAATGTCTGTGGTCATTCTGTCAATGGTTTGACAATTTCAAATATCGAACCTCTTTAGTGTAGCTGGTGAACTAGTAAAGTTTCATCTTATTGTAAACCAATATACACTAATGTTGGTATCTGGAGTTTATTCCTAGTAGTCTTGTATGATGCAGAAAAGAGCCCTTGATTTTATGAATACAATTGATCTCAGTTCCAGTTTATAACTTGATTTTTGAAGGATGATTCATTTCAATCAACTGAAATGTTCCAAAGATTTCTAACAAGAAGACCACCACAATTTGTTCCACCATTCTTATGAGTGTCTATATCAGTACAGCCTGTTGGGGTTTTCTGTTCAACTCTGTCTATAGAAATTGTATGTACCTTCTATCTTCAACTACCAACCATTTTTTTGTTTGGTAAAGAAAAGCATCTGATACAAACAAGAAGAATAGTTAAGAACTGAACTCATGATTCTATGAAATGCACAATTATCAGGCAGAAGGTTGACTTCGGGAAAAGTGACTGAAAAGCTATTTTCATCTCATTTCATCTCATCGTGTGGAACAAAACAGATTAAGGATGATGACAAATGAATACATTTCTTAAATGCAATGCAAAGTGGACCATAAAAGCCATTCAGCAGTCTCTTGCAGATAAACACAACATCATAATCCACCATATTACCCAACAAGGCCAAGACTGGGATTTATATTCATTGCAAACCTCATAGGCATGGCGAGCAACATTCAATTTAAAATATACTGGGGGTTGACATTAGCAGAACCAATTAGAACATATTATTAATTGATTAATTTGTCCATGAAGCTGATTTAGGCTGGCTTATCCATGACCTTTTAAGCCTCGTTCTTAATATATCCTAAATTTAGCGCTTGGGTTTGGTCAATGGTATTTGTTCTTACAGCATATGCCCTAAGGCTGAGCTTTGTCTTGGGGTGCGGGCTGTCCTACCTTACTAATCAGTCCATCATGGCCATTTAAATGGAGTTCAGGATGGGCGAAGGTTGATTCAAAATTATAGTCAACTTCATTTTGGTTCATTTACTCGGAAGAGACAACAATCTCAGTCGTTTTGATGTCGATATAATTTTCTATTATATTGGATGCGTTTATATATATTTGAAAAATTAATAATTATTTTATAAAAATAGCATATCTGTCTCGCTGGATGCTGTGATCTGCATTAGCATCATGCGCTACCTAACCCTGGGTCTCGTCCTATGGTGTTAAAAGTTTAGTACCATTAATTAAAGCCGCAGGAAGACCTTGACATCTCAATCCAAGTTAAAAGTCATACAGGAAAACTTCTCTTTTGTGTATTAGATTAATGCCGCAATATAGCGATCGATTACTTTTTATTTCTTGTAAATTCTGATTCATGCGGGTTATGGACCAAGCATTTCCTATAAATCAATTAGTCACTTCTTCAAGTCTAAATGATTATTTTTTCACATACCAATGGTGTAATGTGGGTCTGGCCAAATTTTAAGTGACACTTTCTCTGCTAAGCCGTAGGGCTACGAGGTTTTATTATAAAGCACGGGGGGCTGAGGGCGTGGTATGCGATCATCGTTCTTGTGCGAAAAAAAGTACAGGCGAGTTTTTAAAAGCAACGAAGAGGCGGCAGTTTGTATGCGGCCCGGGTGTCTGCGGTGGCAATGTGAAACAAAGAATCCTTTGGGGTATCTTTTACATAAGGTTTTACTTACATTCGGTCGTATTCGGAAGGGGCAGTTTCGGGTGAATCTTCATCAATCTGTCTTGATTTGAGGTAGATTTGCCTATTTTTATTCACTATATTTAGATGATTTCATTGTTTTGGGATCTTGAAGTCGTCTTAGGTGTGTTCAAGAAAGCGGGTGTCGAACCTAGTTTAGAATTAGGTTTATTACCTAAATTATTATAGTGGATGTTGGGTGGACTTTCAGGCAAAGGTCCAGTGGTTTTTGTAACACCCGGGGAATTTGTATAGGTATAAGTTAGGAAAATAATAATAACCAGGAATTTGTATAGGTATAAGTTACAAAAATAATAATTAAATTTGTATAGATATAAATTCTACGGAAAATAATGGCGAGAGGGAATGTTTATAGGCATACGTTATGAAAATAATAATGATAATTGAATTTAGGCGTTATGGAATAATGATAAGATTCAATTAGGCGATTATGAAAATAATAATGGTAATTCAAATAGTAATTAATTAATTACTTTAATGAAAAGAGCGTTATGAAAATAATAATGGTAATTAATTAGTAATTAATTAATTAAAATTTAATGAAAGAGGGTAAAAGGTAATTTTCTAATAGATACTAGTATAAATTGGAATAAGAAGAAAATCTTTTCCCTATTCTTCTTTTGAGATTTCTCTCGAGTGGAGAATTCCAGGAAGGGCGTGCGAGCTTTTCGGTCTGAGGTTAGAAGAACAAATTTCTCTTAGGAGAAATATTTCGGTGGTGAAATTCTTTGGATTAAACTCTTTCAAAGCTTTTTGATCTTTCCTTTGAGGTAAGGATTCTAATACAACTTTTCGAACAAATTATTATATTTATATATATGTACGTGTAAGGGATATTAATCTGAATTTTTGAAAGGAAAATTGTTTGTTTTTACTCATTTGAGGATGAAAATTGTTTTAACTGAATTATATATAATCTTGGTTTATGAAAAGTTTTACTTGTTTTATTTATTTGATTATCCATGGATCAAGAAAGTAGTTTTGTATGATTGTACTTTTGAGATTTGTTTTGTTTAAGAAAGAAAATGTGGAGATATGATGTTTTGTAATTTGAACTTTTGAATGAAATATTTGACTCTGGTTGGTTGGCCACATCCCATGGGAATAATAGTTGACACTATTTGGCCCTTGTCAACGGGATATAATAGTTGACACTATTTGGCCCTTGTCAGTTGACACTATTTGGCCCTTGTCAACGGGATATAATAGTTGACACTATTCGGCCCTTGTCAACGGGATATAATAGTTGACCTTTACATTTTCTTGGGTGGGAATGTAATTGATTTAGACTGACCTACAGGGGTTTGGTTGGGTTCTTGTGCAGCGGTGTTTGGTTAAAGTCAAAAGCTTAAAAGGAGTGATTTGCGGCTAGCCACCCATTTGAAAGTCCCACATAACCGGGCACCATGTGATATTTGATGACCAGAGAAAAATATATTTGAAATGTATTTGATTTTGGATTTTATATGAAAGTGTTTGAATCGAAATTTGATATGAAATTGTTTGGATCACATTTGATATGGCGATTTAAAATGGATGTGAGAATGTTTGAAGTATATTTTGTTATACTTATTTGAATCAAAGTTTTGATGAAAAATATCTCTATTGTTATATGATTGAAAACTTTTGATCCATGAAAGCTGTGTATTTCTTATTGAGCTTTTTAGCTCATCCCGTTAAGTTGACATATTTTCGGTACTTTTAGTTTCCGCGAGGAATGATAGCTAGGTTGAGTCGTCATCGTGGATTTGATTAAATTTTATGTTGGATCATGTTGAACTCATAAGTTCATGTTTATGTGAAATGTTGGGTTTTGAAAGTTAATTGAGAAAGTCACTTGGATGAACATTCTTTTCTATATTAGTACAAAGTTGGATTTGAGAAATCTCAAATATTGTTATATTCTGAACAACTTTATATGACATGCATAATTGAGATTTGAATATTTAGAAAGTAATTTTTTATCGGCATGAAATTTTGGTGGAGGAATTTATGAATTTAGAAGGTTGCATTGCCGAATATGTGATTAGTAATTGGACAAAAATCCGATTCTGAAAGGTTAGTGTCGTTTCACACTTCAAACCGGTGAAGGCTTGAGGGTGTGGTGTGATCATGCCTAAGGTGGGTTTCGGGCGTGACGAGTGAATATCGAGAGCCAGGTTGCTGATCTTCATGGGAACTCGTTTAGTTACCTTTGGGAATAGATGAGTGGCGCATTAGCTTAAGTTTCAACTTCATCTAGTTTGATTCCTTCAATTCCCTACAATTCTAACTTGCTTACTTGGCTACTTAATGGTTAAATTAGTTATACCTTTTGCTTTATAGAACACCATGCCGCCAAGGAGACTTGCATCTTCCCAAAATAGTCAGGTTAATGATGATATACCTCCTCCACCTGAGGCTTTTCCCCCTATGAGTACTGAAGGGCTTTATAGATATTTTTGGACTTTTGCTGGATTAGTTGAGACAATCCTCATCTAGTAAGGGTAGCTCCTTTGACGACTTTAAGAAGTTGAGTCCCCCTTATTTTTCGGAGATACCTCGAATCCAGCGAGAGCGAGAGAGGCTTGGATTATGATGATAGAAAATTCTTTATTGTCATTGATTGTTACGGAGAAAAAAAAACCTGTTAACATATTTAGACAAAGGCGGATCATTAGTGGCTCATGACTAAGAGGCTTTTAGAGTTAAGGGGCCCGTGTTTGACAGTTTAGGAGGCATTTTATAAGGAAGTACTTTCCTGATAGTGTTCGACGACAAAAGGTGGGAGAGTTTGTCCGTTTGGAACAAAGGGATTTAACAGTGGCCCAATATGAGGCTAAGTTTACCGAACTATCACGTTTTGCCTTACAGTTGATTGCTATAGAGGAGGGAAAAAGCATTAAAGTTTTAGGATGGACTAAAGCCTTGTTGAAGAATAGATATCAATTACGAAGTTGGGTGATTACTTTCCCGAAGGTGGTAGGCCAGGCCCTTATTGCGAGAGAAAGACCGTAGAGAGCTTCACTAGTATAGGGGAACAACAAAGGGAAGAGGAATAGGAGTGATGGTGCTCATAGTGACAAGTCTGAAAAAGTCTAGGCTCCAAATTGGAATCGAGCGATTTATTATCTTAATGGGAACTTGTTTAAGTTTGTGTATGGGGATAGTTGAGTGACATGTTAGTTGATAGTTCATATCCGTTTGTGTATTCTTAGCATTCTTTACAAAGGTATGTTAGATAAATGATTTCTTGATGACTAGTTAAAGTTCACTACACTCTTTTCCTTTGTATGGTTTGTTGATTTAGTGAATATACTTTTATCAATATGAATTATGATTTGAATTTGTCGACAATGGAACGATATGCATTATAGATGATATGGTGGTTTGAAGTTATTTTATGACAATTGGTAAGAAGGATAGTAAGATTGACTTAATACTCCTTAAACATTAAGGTTTTGTTTGATTTTGAGGATGAATTAAAGGAGCTTACTACCTTTTATTTGTTGATTGTTTTGGGGAAAACATTGTCTTTCCATATTCTTAGTTATCTTGAGTTTAGTTGAAGGAATCATGTGGATAAATTGTTACACATAAACTAAGTCTTACCAAGGTAGTTATTTGCTTAGAAATGTTGTTAAATCTTTTAAGTCAATGTGATGAGTGATGAAAACAATTTGAAATTTGAAAGATCGATATTGTTATTAAAGTTTGAAGTTTCTTAGGATTTATTAGTACTACAAATAAATTGATAACGGATCTCTAGATTATCTTATATTTTCAGGTTGACATAGAAAGAAGTTAAGTTTGATTGGTCTTATAACTATGATGATAGCTTCATAGAGTTGAAGAGCAAATTGGTAGCAACTCTTATTTTGATTATTTCATTAGGTTCGCAAAGATTTGTTTTGCATAATGATGCCTTTCATTAGGATTTATGTTGTGTCCTTATGCAACATGGAAAAATTGATATATAATTATAGACATTTGAAATTTTAAGATAGAGAAAACTACCTTGTTATGATTTGAAGTTAGGTAAAATGATTTTTGCACTTAAGATATGAAGACATTTTTTATTATTATGATCTACTCATAGTTTATGAGAGTTTGAAGTCTTTGTCTTCTTAAAATGAATTTTAAGCAAGAAATAGAAGATATTGATACAATTACTTAAGGATTATGATGACATTATTCAGTACTAATAAAACAATGGGAATCTTGTGATTCATGCCTTAAATAGAAAAAAAAATTGATTCCTTGGAAATTATTTAAGGTTGTCGCAAACGATTATTATATGATTTGAGATGTTTACAAGTCCATATCATACCTTTGGATTTTAGAGTTCTTAAGTTGAGCATTATAGTGCAACTAAATTTGTTTGGAGAATTAAGATCTTATAAGGAATTATTTGAAACTAGTTGAACTTTTGGAACAATGGATTGTGTTTAAAAAGATAATAAGATCTTGAAATTTGGGATTGACTTAATGTCTTAAATAATGGAGACATAAAGAGACAACTTTTGAAGGAGATTTATTACTTGGAAGCTTATGATCTACCTAAAGGATGCAAAGTTTAAATATTTAAGACAGAATTTTTGATGGTCATATGTAGTAAAATTAATTACATTATTTGTGACTTTGGGTTTAGTGTGATTGTATATGGAGGTTTATCAAAGACCTAATAGTACTTTGCAACTACTTTATATTTCTAAATAGTGTGAGAATTTATTACCATGGATTTTATGATAAGTTTACCAAGAACATTAGTTGATGACAATGTTTCATTTTGATGGTTTGTTTATGGATAAAGTCTAGAATTTTTTCTATGGACCCCAGCTTCTCGATATTAAGGAGATTTTGATAATGTATGAAATATTTGATTCTATGGTATGTAATAGGAATTCTTATTTTATTTTGGGTGTGACTCCGTCAAAAAAAAAAAACAAACAAAATCGAAGTACTAAGTTAGTATTGATAGTAGCTTTCATACTTGAACTAATGACTAATTGAAGAAGCAATACTTAATTTGAAATATTTGTTGAGATATTGTTTTAAACTTGAAAAGTAATCAGAATGAGTCCTTTTTGGTTAAATTTTCTTGTAAGACCAATTTTATATGATAGAATTATAATGTGAAGGTTATGGTTGAGGTTGTAGAATTTATGTGTTATGATCATATTGGAGAAAAAATAAATTTAACCTTATGAACTTGTGTGGTGACTGCGAAGGATAATTCAGATGGAAAATTTGGAAGAAGAATCAAATTTTACCCAGTGTTATGTTGATGTCCTTAAGCAATATTCGGTATTTGAATTTGGTGATTATGTTATCTCCCAAAATTTGCTTATTAATTATTAGATATTTGGAAGTTTGAAAATCTGTTGAGAAAAGAAAACTAGTCCTCGATTTGTGGGCATCATTTGAAATATTAAGAAGGTGATTCTTAGCATATAAAGTAGCCTTGCCCCCATACCTGTTTAAGATTTATAATGTGTTTTATGTTTCAACCTTGAGGAAATATGTTTTGTGCTTCTCATGATGTGAGTTTGGAGCCTATTTAGATTTATGAGGACTTGACCTATGAAGAGGTTCCCGTTCAAATTGTGGATGTGATGAATAAGGTTCTATGACGTGCTGTTGTCAAGTTGGTAAAAGTCAAATGGAGCAATCTACTTTCATTATCAAGAGCCACTTGGGAGTTGAAGAAGAGATGAGAAAGCATCCTCAATTATTTCAAAAATACGGTAAGTCAAGTTTAGAGGACTAAACTTTTTATAAGGAGGAGAATGTAACACCCGGGGAATTTGTATGGGTATAAGTTAGGGAAAATAATATACTTGAATTTATGAGTATAAATTACGGAAAATAATAATGACGAGAATTTGTATAGATATGAATTCTGGAAAATAATAATAGCGAGAATGTTTTATAGGCATCGTTATGAAAATAATAATGATAATTAGATTAAAGCGTTATGGAAATAGCCAGTAATTCAATTAGGCGTTATGAAAATAATAATGGTAATTCAAATAGTAATTATTTAATTACTTTAATGAAAGATATTGAGATAACATAATGACATTCAGTAATAATTAGATGAAATTACTTTAATGTGAAAAACGTTATAAACAACTATTGATAAATGTAGTATTAATTAATTTAATGAAAGAGGGGGTAAAAGGTAATTTTCCTATTAGATACCTAGTATAAATTGGAATGAAGGAAATCTTACATTCACTTGCTTTGAGTTTCTCTCATTTGGAAGAATTCTGAGGAAGGACGTGCGACTTTGGATCTGAGGTTTAGAAGAACAAATTTCTCTAGAGAAATATTTCATTGGTGAAATTCTTTGGATTAGCTCAACAAAAACTTGAAGTACTCTTGGTAAGGATTTATCTGACTTTTCGAAAAATTCATTATATTTATATATGCGTGTAAGGGATATTAATCTGCAGTTTTTGAAGAATTGTTTGTTTTACTCCTTTGAGGATGAAAATTGTTTTAGCCCGAATTATATATAATCTTGGTTTTATGAAAGTTTACTTGTTTTATTTATTTGATTATCCATGGATCAGTAGTTTTTGTGTGATTATTTTTTGAGTTTGTTTTGTTTACAATGTGGAGATATGATGTTTTGTAATTTGAACTTTTGAATGGAAATATTTGACTCACAGTTGGATTGTTTTGTCAGCAGGAATAATAGTTGGCAGCTGTTGGCGCTGTCAACGGGATATAATAGTTGACACTATTAGGCCCTTGTCAACTGGATATAATAGTTGACACTTTACATTTTTCTTGGTGGGGAATGTAATTGAGATTTGAACCCCCCGACCTCTTAGGGTTTGGTTAGGAGTTACGAAATGCTTAGTAGTGTTTGGATTCGATCCACCTTAAAAGAGACAATTTACGGCCTATGTACATTTAAGAAGTCACATAGCGGGCACCATGTGATGTTGATGGCCAGGAAAAATATATTTGAAATGTATTTGATTTTGGATTTTATATAGAAGTCATTTGAATCGAAATTTTGATATGAAGTGTTTGGATCACATTTGATATAGGCGATTTGAAATGGATGTGAGAATGTTTTGAAGTATATTTTGTTAAACTTATTTTGAATCAAAAGTTTGATGAAAAATATCTCCTATTGTTATATGATTAAAAAGCTTTTTGATCCATGAAAGCGTATTAGTATTTCTTATTAAGCTTTTTAGCTCACTCCGTTCGTTGACATATTTTTCGGTACTTTTAGTTTCAGCGGAGTGATGTGGCTAGGTTGAGGATTAATCATCATTATTAGGATTTGATTAGAATTTTTATGTTGGATCATGTTGAACTCATAATTTCATGTTTATGTATTATTTGGGTTTTGAAAGTTAATTGAGAAGATAGCTTGGATGAACATTCTTTTATATTAATTTTAAAGTTGGATTTGAGGAAATCTAAAATATTGTTTTATTACGAACAACTTTATATGACATGCATAGTGAGATATGAATATTTAAGTAGGTACCATAAGGCATGAAATTTCAGATTTGGAGGGAATTTATGAATTTAGAAGGTTGCACATTTACTGCGAATATGTGATGGTAATTCAGACGAAAATCCAGTTACAAGAAGGTTAGTGTCGTTTCACACTTCCGATATGTTGAAGACTGAGGGTGTGAATTGCTTGATCATGCTAAGAGTGGGTTTGAGCGTGACATTTTTCCTCTTCTCACTTTGAGGGAGGTTTTCCACGTTAAAAATTCTCTTTTTTTTTTTTTTTTTTTTATAATTATCTCCTTGGCATATTATTTTTCTTGGCTGCATTTTATTGACTCCTAACAGGTTAAATCAACAAGGGAAAATATTCAGTCTTGTGTTTATTTCCCAACAAGTGGTATTAGAGCCAGGTTACATTGCCTGGGTATTGTGGTTGGTGTTGGTTTAAAAATGGAGCAATCTTCGGGAGCTGCGTTTAGGCTAACTAATCTATTATTCTATCTTAAAATAGAATGGAATATATTCTTTATTGCAAGGTTATATCGCCTATTGATGGGGGATAAAGTAGACCCAAAAGATATGTGACGAGGAATGGGAAGATCATGCATAGAAAAGCGGTGCTCTAATCGAGACGGTGGGTAGACCGAGTGTGTGTTTCATCACGTATCACGGGGAGGCGATCTCTTGAGCTTTGCGAAAAATTAGAATCCATGTACGAGCGAGGCGCCGCGAGAATAAAGCCACTTTGATTGAGGCTAGTAAATGAGGAAGTATAAAAATGGGCGCAGTGGTAGAGCACCGGTGACTTTCAAGGGTTGGTAGACAGGTTAAATGCTATGAAGATGAAGATTGAAGAAGATGAGTTGCAAGCATTTATTTACTTTTAGGTTCTTTGCGGATAGTTTGAGTGCTCTAGTTATCTCACTTAGTAACTCAACTCTAATGGCAATTTAACCATGGATATGGTAAAGACAATTTGTTTAATGAAGCCGGAAGGAAGGAACAAGAAATATCTTACGAGGCAGAGCTCTTGTCACGGAAACGGGGAAGGAGTAAAAATAGAGAGGACCTAAGGGTCGTGGTAAATCCAAAATTATGATCAGGAGAGAATCTAGTGAAAGGAGGAAATTGTTGTATCCAACTTTGTGGTAGAGGAAGGACATGAAAGAAATTGTTATGCTTGGAAGCGGGAACAAAAGAAAGCGAAAATCGGAGGAAAGATGAAAATAAAAATACTACAATTTGCTTTATGTCACTTAGATTCCAGCCCGACCGGTCGCGGATCGAACCGGGTTAGGAATGGTACATATCTTGGGACTCTTGCACCGCATAATTAGACATTGGTATATCAAGTCTTATAATATATCAACATATCATATACAAAGTCAATGAAACTACCATAAATCTTGGTGTTCTGATTATCATACATACGATGCGAGTCCAGTTTACATTAAAAAAACTATATATTACATTAGCGGTCGAGCATAGACCTGCAGTGAACTCCTACTCGCGTGTTGGCCCAATGGAATGCGGAAGATCACCGTCTCCTTCTTCTGTACCTACACGGATTAAAAACCCGTGCTAAGCTTTACGCTTAGTGGGAAAATATATATGGTATGCATAAACACATTTATAATCAGTATATAACAATAAATAATATCAGAATTTCCATGCATTCATATAATAGACTTATACACGTACTTATATTTATAACAAGTTTATGCTTATTTAGCTCTCCCGTAAGAGTTACAGAACTTATTCTTATTCAGAGATACCCGCAGGTATTACAGATCAGAACGATACACATTCATTTATTCTTATTCGTCATTCAGGTTATTTTCATATAATTAAAGGAATACCTAGACCAGTAATAATAAATGAGTAAGACACAACACAATGAGTATCCAAAGATACTTTACGATGCTGAAGTCTTTGTAACACCAAGCCGAGTGCCAAGCAACGTGATCTTGTCGCACTGTCGGAGAAATGCCGGCGTACTGTCAGGAGAGTCAGAAGTACTAATGTGCGAAACACGTCGAGAGAAGTCTTGTCGCACTAATCGGAGTGTCGGCACTAATCGAGTCTTAGAAGCACTAATCAGGACAGGAGTGTTGTGTCATTGAATAACTGGTCTTAGGCATTTTTATAATTATATGAGTTCAGTAACTTACTATTTTAATAATAAGACATTCACACCACATTATGTGTTCATGATAGATTGTATTTCATATCTTTAGTAGAAACAGTGCATATGTAATCACACCTTATTCATGTACTCTTATTCTTCTATAGTCTACTTTACCGGGAATTGGAGATAATCAATGGATCATCAAACTAAAGTTAAGGCATTTTCATGCCAACTAGTCATTTTACCGTTTTTACCCGAGGGACAGTTTGAAATAGTCACTTTTCCGGGGTCTTAACTTCATATTTGGCACTATCTCTTTGTACTCTTTTTAAAGCTAAGGTGCTAAGGGTTCTATTCCAACTGGAATCACCCAATTCGGAGCACCGAAACTCAAGTTACGTCCGAAACCACCGAGATACTCTATGTTCAGGCCCGTGCGGGGAATTGTCTTGCATATGGCCCCACTTTGAGTGAATTTTTGGGCCACTTCGAATCAGAATTTGACGATTCCTATTTCTTTATGTTTGATTCTCATGAGAGTCTATTTTAATTTTCCACTTGAATCCTCAAATCGGATAAGAAATGAGCAAGTTATGGCCAAAATAAAACTGGTCGAATAGGAAAACCAGAGCAGGTGTGCAGTCTGGGTCTAACGTGTCTGGGGTACACCTTAATAAATGACAGGAACGAGGTGTCTTGGTACAAGCTCAAGATTATTACAGGTACACTTCACCAAAATGCCCCAAAATGTGTATTTTCTCCTTTTTCATGCACTTTCATCCATATATCACTCTAATGCATCCTTAAGTAAGAAACTAACATGGAATCCCTCGACAACTCCCTGAAACACTTTAATTTGCAAAAGAATCTAGGATTCATGCAAATTCACCGATTCTAAAACCTTAGGTGTGAAGGATTCCATATCTCTCCCAGCAGCTAGGGCTTTTCAACCAAACTTTTCTTAAATCTAGAGTTAAATTGTTTGCCTAACAAAACCCTAGAAAAAAGGAACCAAATTAATGGGCAAATGAAACCCTAGCAATCCATATTCCATACACAAATTCATACCAAAGTCAAGCATCCATACCTTGTCTTAATATCCTTCTTCCTCTTCTTCTCCTTCCTGTTCCTCCCTTCCCTTTTCCTCTCAGCTAAAAGTAGACCTCTTGTTTGGAGACTAAATTAATGCATTTTGGTTTCCTACATCTATTTATAATAATTTTTGATTATTTGCTTTTAAGCCTCAAGCTTCCCTTAATTACACAAGTCTTATTATTTATACTTTGGCCTCTAATTATATTAACCCATGTCTTTAATACCCCTTTTTGGACAATTTATGATTTTGTCCTTTAGTTGTATAAAATTTTCGGGTTTCCAACTTTCCATATTTTCGAATTAAATTTTTGAAAAATTCAATTATGCTTACAAAATACCCTAAACATGTTGAAAACAACTAGGGTATATTTCGAGTGTTACACTTTATCGTGAAGATGTAAGCGATTATTTTTGGAGATGAAGAATGTTTGCATTACGGATAATGAGGTTGAGTGGATTATTGTCTGACTGACCTCTTATCCCATATTTACTCCTAATAAGGAGTTCTTCATCGTACGAGGCCGGAGACTTTGAATGCTTGTGAAATTCAGGTAACATGTTTACTCGGGTGTGGGTATTGGTGATATGCGCATCTGACGAGGCGTTGGTTGTTCATTGACTCACAGGGAATTATGCGGCATGTTCACGACTTACATCTTAATCTTATTTTAAGGTTGCCTTGGATCGGGAAGGATATGTGAATTACTTGAGTAACGGTAAATGGGGCACTACCGAAGGTTAACATTATTGCTAGAGGCAAGGTTAAGCACACTTTCTGGAGACGATTGTGAAAATATGTGGAGATGAATTGAATGCAGCGAAGATGGTTTCTCCCCAAATTTATGGCACAAAAGATTGGGTCACATGGTGAATGGTTACATATTCTAGCCAAAAAGGCTCTCATTCCTTTTACTAAAGGTAACAGTCTTAACCCTTGTGATTATTGTTTATTTGGAAAACATCATAGAGTTTCTTTTTATAAATCTTCAAAAAGGAAATCTAATATTTTGGAATTGGTTTATTCGTGTTTGCTGGTCCATTTGAGGTGGAGTCCTTGGGTGGAAATAGATATTTTGTCACATTCATTGATGATGCATCAAGAAGGTGTGGGTTTATCTGTTGAAGGCCAAAAGTCAAATGTATGTCAGTTTTCCGAGAGGAATTTCATGCCTTAGTTGAAGAGACGGAAAGTTTTGAAAGTGTCTTAAATCTTAACAATGGAGGTGAGTATACATCAAGGAGTTTAGAAACTCTTGCTCAGCACATGGTATTAGACATGAGAAGACGAGTTCACAGTACTCCACGACCTGATGGTGTTGCGAGAGAGGATGAACAACACTAATGTGTTGAGAAGGTCGGATGCGCGCTAAAAATGGCAAAGCTACCCGAAGTGTTTTGGGGTGAAGCTATTCGTACTGCTTGTTGCTTGATAAATCTGGGTCTCCCTCAGTTCCTTTGGAGTTTGACATTTCTAGAGGTATGGCGAGGGGAAAAGAGATGTTGTTACAATCATCTTAAGGTTTTTTAGGTGCAAGGCTTTTGCACATGTACCTAAAGAAGCGAGGTCGAAGCTTGATGACAAAGCTTTTCCATGTATCATGATGGCTATGGAAATGAAGAGTTTGAGTGCAGTTATGGGATCCAGGTGAAAAAGAAGATTTTCGAGGAAGTAGAGATGTGATATTTTATGAAGATCGGACTATTTGAGATTGTGAGAAGGCTGAAAGGTTAAAAGCTATCGTGATGGTGTTATTGATCCTCTGATTATTCATTTTTCTTTACGTACTATAGATGGGGCTTGAGATGGCTGGTGATGAAGCACCGAGGGGCGGTGGTTGATGATGGGATGCCAGGAGGTGATCAAGAAATTTGTTGAGCGGAGGCAGCAACCTCCTCAGCTTAAGTCATTTAGAACCACAAATTAGAAGGACTAGCAGGAGAGTGAGTCCATCATCCAAGTATCCTCCTTAAGTATGTGTTGATTCTTGATGAGGGAGCCGGAGAATTCTCAAAGTGCGGACTCATGCGAGATAAGGTAAGCTGGATAAAGCTATGCAAATGCATTCTTTGTTAAAGAATGACACTTATGACTTAGTGGAACTTCAAGGCGAAGAAAGGCGGCATTAAGGAACAAATGGGTATTAAATTGAAGAAAGATGGTGATGAAAGTGCTTGAAGTATAAAGTTCGTTTGGTAGTAAAAGGTTTTGGGCAGAAGGGTATTGACTTTGATGAGATATTCTCTCCAGTTGTGAAAATGTCTTCTATCAGAGTTGTTTTGGGTTTGACTGCTAGTTTAGACCTCGACTTGAACGATTAGATATGGCTTTTCTTCATGGTGATTTGAATGAAAATTTACATATCCGCAATCCCGAGGGTTTGAAGTAAAAGGTAAGAGCACATAGTTTGCAAATTAAAAGAAAAAGTCTTTATGAAATTTGAAGCAGCGCCAAGGCAATGGTACAGAAGTTTGATTCTTTTATGGTGAGCCACGGTATGAAGGGACGGATCAGGATCATTGTGTTTATTTCGAAGTTCTGGGATGGTAACTTCATTCTTTTACTTTATGTTGATGATATGTTAATAGCGAGGAATGATTCAAGAATTGATTGGCAAGTTGAAAGAGAGGTTGTTCAAGTCCTTTGACATGTGAAGGACTTAGGGCTGCAAAACAAATGTTGGGTATGCGAATTACTCGGATAGAAGGCAAAGAGTTGGCAGTTGTCAGGGAAAAGTATGTTGAGCGTGTGAAAGGTTCGATATAGAAAGATGCTAAGTCGGTTAGCACACCTCTAGCCCGATCACTTTAAGCACTTGAAGCTTATGCCCTACTACAACAAATAGAAAAGGAAAGATGGCCTCTATTCTTTACTCCTCGTGATTGGGGAGTCTTATGTATTGTATGGTTTGTCTGAGGCTGATGTGCACATGCTATTAGTGCGGTGAGAATATTTCTCTCAAATCCGGGGAAGGAGCATTGGGAAAGCCTTGGTGAAATGGATCTTCAAATATTTGAGGGTACTTCAAAATTGTGTTTGAGTTTTGGGTTTAAAACCAGTGTTGGAAAGTTTACGAGATGCGATATAGCGGAGGTGACCTTGATGAGTAGAAGTCGACTCTGGAGTTTTTATTCACTTTTCTTTGGGAAGCTGTTTCATGGCGGTCTAAGTTACGAAGTGTATCTTAGTCTAATAATGAGAAGCGAGAATATATGACAATGAAGCGACAAAAGAGATGTTATGGATGAAGAGATTTGTCAAGATTTGGGTTTGATGCAAGATGAGTATGTTGTGTTTTTATGATAGTCGAGTGCTATGGACTTGAGCAAGAATACTTGTACCATTCCCATCTAAACCTGTTGATGTGAGATATCATTGGTTATGAGATGTCATTGGAAAGAGCTTATGAAGCTTAGAAGATTCACACATATTTTAATCCTTACGATATGATGACAAAAGTTGTTACCGGAAACAAAGCTTTGTCTTAGGGTCAGCCGGCATGGACTCTAACTGAGATGTTAGAGTGTAATCTCCCCTTATGTTGGGCTGGAGGGGGAGATTGTAATGTGGGTCCGGCCAATTTGGGTGGCCCTTTCACTCTTAAGCCGGTAGGGCTCACGAGGTTTTATTATGAGCACGAGGAGACTGAGGAGGCGTGTGTGCGGTGTGGTTCTTGTGCGGAAAAGTGCGTGACGATTTTTTAAGCCGGCAGCGACGGTTGTATGCGGGCGGTTGTGCGGTGGCAGTGAAGCAGGAATCCTTTTGGGGTATACTTTACGAAGGTTTTCTTATTCAGATCGGTCGGAGGGCAAAGTTTTTGGGTGGGATCTTAATGTCTGTCTTGATTTGAGGCTAGATGCGCCTATTATTTATTCACTATATTTAAATGATTTCATTGTTTTGGGATCTTGAAGTGCATCTTACGATTGTGTTGAAAGCTAGGTGTCGAACCTAGTTTAGAATTGGGTGCCTAAATTATTATAGTGGATATTTGGGTGGACTCCGACCGAGGTCCGTGGTTTTCCTCTTCTCACTTTGGGAGGTTTTTCAGTTAAAAATTCTCTCTTTTTTTTTTTGTGATTATCTCATTGGCATATTATTTTTCTTGGCTGCATTTTATTGACTCCTAACAGGTTAAATCAACAAGGGAAAATATTCAGTCTTGTGTTTATTTCCCAACAAATGGGAGAGAACCGGCTTATAGAGATTATTTATAATAAAATCTGGAAACTAATGTGGTAATGAGTTCTTTATACAAGAATGATTGGTCAAGCAAATGCATTGATAGTCTCTGCCTAATTGCCATGTCATGTAGCATCACCAATTGTATGGTCCATCAATTTTCCTGGCTGCTTCCTGCTTTGAAACATTGTTGTTCCTCAGTGTTTTCAACTGTTGTACGCCAGCATTAGCGACACCCTTTTATTCAAAACATGAGAGGTTATTTAACATGATCAGAGCTAAATTTGAGATGTTCAACACTTTTCAAATGTTCATTTCCCTGATTTTGGGAAAGATGTGATCCTAATATGCTCCAAAATGTGGAATGATAAAATTAAGCTATCAGCTATGCTATTGCTTTCCTCCTCCCTGGTTTTACTCTTTACTCCTGTTACACAGATCCTCTTGATAAAGCATGTTCAAACAGACCTACCCACCCAGCCCATTTAGAAATAGCCTGAAGGGCCTTCTCAGGTCTCTATCTTTGAATACACATCTCACAGAGTTTAACAGTACCTTTGTCGGAAGTAATACTAATCAGGTTTATGGAAGGGCTATGCAGGGATGTTGCTGCTAAGGATTGTAAGAACTGTGTGGAGGGTACAAGCCAAGGGTCATGAAGGTTTACAAGAGTGAAGAGGCAATTATATAGGTATGAATTTTGCTTAAGTTCAATATTCCTACCAGATGTTCAACGTGATGACATATACTGGAAAATATCCAGATTCAAATTCTCAGAAAATGTATCTGATCCAGGCCGTTTTTATAGTGTTTTGAAGTTTAATGAGGAACCTCACAAATGGGGCTGCATTGATCCTGCAAATCTCATGTATGCAGTTGGAGAAGCTAAATTGTCGAGGAATATTTCTATATATGGACTTGTACAGTGTACAAGGGACCAACCTGGGGTTTTGTGTAGTAACTGCTTGATGTCGGCATTTGGAGATCTTTCAGGTTGCTGTAAAAGTCAGGAAGGTGGAACAATTCTTAGCAGGAGCTGTAACATGAGGTTTGAGGTGTACCGCTTTTACGAAGTGCCGACTGTCGGTAAGTACACTCAATCTCTAATTAATCACCTCATAGGTGGGTCAGTTTCCCCTAGCTGGTAATGGTTGGAATATGTAACATCCGGAATTATTATAATAGTTAAATATTTTTAAAGAAAATAAAGCATAGGCCGGGTTTATCTTAAGTAGGAGTAGAATTGGTAAATTTACCACTTGAGGACCCTTAGGTCATTATTAGAAAGTCTAGTTGTCAATGTATAAGATTGAGAATGTGATATGCAAACTAGAAAGAGTTAATGGCTTAAATTGCTATTAGTGAAACACAAAGTCAAAAATGGGTATAAGACTAAAACTAGTCTAACAAAGGGATAGTTCTCATTTTTTGCTCAAATAGAGTTAGGGCAAAAGCATTGAAGAAGGAGAGGAGAAAGAGGAAGAGAAGAGAAAGAAGAAGAGAAGAAGGAGAAAGGAAGAGAAGGAAAGGATATTGAGCAGGTAAGGGTTTTGGTTTGTATAAGGATTGAGGGGATTTTGTATGAGGTATGGATTCATGATTTCCTCTCTTTTGAAAGCTAGGGTTTCATCATAACCTTAGATTGGTTGAGTGGGTTAGCCCAGTAGCAGATTCTTGTTTAAGATGTGTTTTGGAAGATGTTTTGGGTTGAATAGAGTGGCTTTGATGTGTGTTTGAGTGTTGGGGTTGATTGGGTTGGAAACCTATGGAAAAAGTGGGGAAAATCATAAATTCTAGGCATTTCGAGGGTTGGATTTTCTATTTTGACCCTTTATTAGTATTGTATAACTTGCTCATTTCTTATCCGATTTGTGTGATTCAAGTTCTTTGGTTAAAAACTAGACTTCAAGGAGCACCCAACGTCCTAAAATGAATTCCCCTCAAATTCGGACTCTATGTGGCCCAAAAATTCACTCAAAGAGAGCATGTTCAAGCAAAATTTACTGCTTCGATTTGATCATAAAATAGTCGGGTTGTTTAGGACACCTTTCGAGTTTAGTTAACTCCGATTTGGGTGATTCCAATTGGAGAGGGCCTTTAGCCTTATTCAAATGTTAATATGGAATGAGGAATACAAAGAGGTGTTTTGTGTTAAGTGTGTTGTTTATGTAACCATAATAAGGGGTGTTAAATGTTGATCTAGTAAGTGTAAGAGAGAGTGCACTTAGGATCAAGGTTTATGTTAAGGAGTATAAGAATATATGCGAAAGTGGTGGTGATAAAGTAATAGACCACTTGAGTAATTTTTATGTGATGCAGTTGAGGCTGAGAATCTTATGACTTGTTATTTGGAATCCTTTGGAGTAGCCTCGGGTTTGACTTCCTTGGGAGACTTGTGGTTTTAAATTAATCCAAAGGAAGGTAGGGGATCTTATAACCTTCTCTGCATCTTGTGGTTTGATGTTGTAGGAATTACAGCATACCATTCGTGCTTTGGCGTGTGATTTTCTAGTGATATATAAATGTATATTTTTATATATATGGAAATCTTTGAATTAAGCAGTACATGATGTTTTTAAATATCCATGTGGTTGAATGCTTTGTAAAAATTGTTTTAAAGCATGACTTGTGAGTATGAAGCTGTGTAAAAAGGTCGGGTTGATGTAGTGGACACGAGACTATGACTAGTCCTTAGGTTGTAGTCACAGAAGGTCACGAGATATCGAGATGTGGGCATATCCTGGGTGGTGATCTGACCAATTTGTCGTTATATGGGATGTGGAGGCATATCCACAGGTGGTGATCGACAATTTGTCGTTGTTTTGGGATGATCGGCTAGTCCTTGGGTGAAAGCCCAAAAGAGTCACTGATGAGGGGTTGAGATGGTGGTAGTATTGCATTCATGTGTTTCCATCATCAACCTATTATTTGTAAAATGTTCATGTTTTGAGATATCATGAATTATGTATAAATTGAAATGTTTTTATGAGCATGGCTTGTTATGGGATTCACTACTGAGTTGTCGAACTCACCCCCATTATTTCCCTCCACCTTAGATGCAGGTATAAGACCCGCCGCGTGACATGAAAGTTGGACATGCAGGGTTTTTGAGGATGGGAAGTTTGTATCTGCCGTATAGACACATTTGGTGGTTGAGCATACATTTTGATGAATATTTAGTGTTATGTGGATATTCTACTTTGTATATTTGAATGGAGTTGGTATCTTTGTGGATCATTGTATATTTGGCTTGTGTAGCCACTAGTTTGGAACTTTGTCATAAATGTTATTTTTGATCAAGTGTAAGTGTATAGTTTTGGATACATTGAGGAATTAACTGCATTTTCAATATTGACCAGCTACATGTTTGGAGACCTAGAGTAGTGTTTTTTTGTTCGTTCCGGGTGATTACTTCAAGATGAGTTTAGACTCAGGATTGTGAAAATCGGGTGAGTAAAATAGTAACATAAATCCTGCCAGGTGGAGTCGGGGTGTGACGAGAATATGAGCAGGATGACTCACCGTTCGTAATTGGGTTTCGTATGAGTTTGGTTCTTGTTTTTTAAATTGTTTTTTGAGAAACGATTTGAAAACACAAAAAACACAATTTTATTGTGTTCTAAACATTGTTCTTGTTATCTAAATTTAATATTCTCCGTGTTTTTTAGAATAAAAAAATTGGGAACCAAACATTGATTCCCTACTTGGTTTTAGCATGTAGTTTATAGTCCTTATTATATATGGAACCTATATAAGATTCAAGCTTTGTGCAGCAGGGGAATGGAAGATGTGGATGCTTGCATTGGTCATTTGTATACCAACATTTGCACTATTAGTAATTGTGGGCCCCTGCATTCTCTATTACTGGGGGAGGAAGGGAACACAAAATGGTATGCCTAATATCAAAATGGAAAGCCCGACCTGTTGGTTAATATTGGAAATACAAGCTATTAAAATTCTTTGTCTTATAGATGATGAGAAGAAAAGCCTACATACACGATCACATTCACATCATGATGATTTGGCGACCAGTACTTTACTTGGTACGCAGGAATTGCCCTTCATGGACTCAACAACTGTCAAGGCAGCCAGAGACTTTTCAGATTCAAATAAGCTGGGACAGGGTGGGTTTGGCACTGTTTTCAAGGTACGTACGGAACTCCTCTAGATGCATGTTTGTTCTGATGCGTGAAAAATTAAAACGGAGCCCATTTCATTTCAGGGTGTGCTACCAAATGGAAAAGAGATAGCAGTTAAAAGGCTGTCAAGAAAATCATGGCAAGGGGAAGAGGAGTTTAAGAATGAGATGGTACTAATTGCAAAACTTCTTTTCCGAAACCTTGTTAGACTCTTGGGCTGTGGCGTAGGCAGAAGAGGAGAAAAGCTGCTCGTATACGAGTTCATACGCAACAAAAGCCTTGACATCTTCATATTTGGTTTGTTCATGACCCACGTCAGGCCTTGACTTATATGTGCAATGAGCATATCTTTTCATTTAATTTTAATTAGATGCAGAGAAACGGTTACAACTCGGTTGGGACACACGCCATCGCATCATCAACGGAATCGCCAGAGGACTTGTCTATCTTCACGAGGACTCCCGCCTTAAAATCATTCACAGGGATCTAAAGCCAAACAATATCCTACTGGACCATGACATGGTTGCAAAAATCTCTGACTTCGGCATGGCGAGGATTTTCTGCGAAAAACAAAATGCAACAAACACAAGAAGAATTGTAGGAACATAGTAAGTCGATCGATCTGTTGGTTGCTATATTTTTCGGCTAAAAATTTTAAAATAATTTGCCAGCAGAAAACACAGTAACGCTCGCTCACTGCACTTAGAACAGTGGTTACATGGCTCAGGGGAGAGTACGCAATGGAGAATATTCTCTGAGAAATCTGATGTTTTCAGCAGCTTTGGGGTTGTCTTGCTTGAGATCATCAGCAGGAAAAGAAAACAGTGGCTTCTACCTCACACAGCACCTCCTACACTCCTGACATATGCAAGTTCTCTTTATTCACTCTACTCCACATGCAAAACCTGCAACTGGATGTTTTCCCTCTAATTAGTATCAGTTGAAAGATCAAGCGTTAATGGACAGGCATGGCGGCTTTGGAATGAAGGAAGAGAAATAGAATTTGTAGATTCTTTGCTGACAGAATCATGCCCCAGCCCCGCTGAGCTGGAAATTGTTAGATGCGTTCATATTGGGCTTTTGTGTGTTCAGGAAGATCCAGCAGACAGACCCACAATGTCTTCGGTGGTTGTTCTGTTGGTAAGTATATCAATGGTTCTTCCTGAACCAAAGCAACCAACATTTTCCGTTGGCAGAGGATTTCATCAGTTTGATCAATCTCCAGCCAGTAATCCATCTCAAATCAGCTCACTGTTTCCAGTATTTCACCCAGTGAAGCCACCACTGATCAGTTCTTTCTTTGGGCTCCTGACTAAGTGGGGATATGGAAGTCAAAGTAAGTTTATGATTTGACTGGCTCAAGTTTATTAGACTTCTTCTCTCAGACACAAATTTCAAAATTCTATCAGGATTCATCCTGAAAACTCAGACATAAGGAAAGTTTGTTTCATATTTGAATGTGAAATTTTTATTTGAGAGGTAAAGACATTAGGTATTGTAGTCAGACTCTGACAAAGCTCATTTCACGTTAGTCTATGACTGGATTCATAAAAAGCTCTCTTGGTAGTGATTCTTTAAAGTACTTTTAAATGTAAAAATAGTTCTTATTAAAAATAATAGGTACTTGACAAAATTTGGAAACAATTTTAAAAATCTAAGAGAATTTACTTATATTATTAAAATCACTAAGGTACTTTAAAAAATTTTATTTTATAAGTGATTTTTTCTAAAAATAATTTTAGAGAAAACATCAGTAATCTTTGATAGTGAAGTCTTAATATGCCTGATTGGATGAGTCAGATGTTGGGTGAGTTCATTACAGTGAGTAACAGTGGCAACATTCAATATATAATGGAAAGAGATGGAGACAGATGTTGGGTTGGCACATCTGTTGTGGAATATGTTTCATTATTTGAGAAATTATTAGTTATTTTTATAATAGCAGCTGTCCCGCTGGATATTGTGATATGCATATCAATATGATGTGCTACATAACCCAGTGTCTCGTCCTATGGTGTTAAAAGTTTAGTTCCATAAAGCTGCAGGAAGACCATGACTTCTAAATCCAAGTTAAAAGTCATACAAGAAAACTTGTCTTCTGTGTATTAGTTAATGCCATCCGTTACTCTTATTTCTTGTAAATTATTCAGTTCCTGCAGATTATGGACCACGAATTAATTTCCCATGAATCAGACGTTAGCCACTTCTTCAAGTCTAAATGACTTTTTTTCCACATACCAATGGGAAAATAATGTGATAATGAGTTCTTTACAGAAGAATGGTTGGTAAAGATTTTGAAACGCGTTGATAATCTCTACCTAGCTAATCGCCATCATCATATGGCTTTCCTGGCTGCTTCCCGCTTCATGTATGGTTGTTTCCTCTGAGAGTTCTCAACTATACGCCAGCATTAATTAGGGTCACACCTCGAATTCCACCGGTGTGATTTATGTTACTATTTTACCACTTGATTTTTTTTTTCACAACTTGAGTCTAAACTCCACTTGGAGTAATCACCTAGAAATGTAAATAAAACACTACTCCAGGTCTCCAAACATACACACATATCGGTACAAAGTTAATTCCTCAATGTACCCAAAACTATACACTTACATGATCAAAATAACATTTACACAAGTTCCAAAACTAGTGGCTACACAAATAAATATACAATGATCACAAAAGATACCAATTGTCCGATTGCTGAATATCCACATAACACTAAATATTCATCAAAATGTATGCTCAACCACCAACAAGATAAGGTTGTCATACAAACTTCCCATCCTCAAAAACCCTGCAGGTCCAACTTTCATGTCACGCAGTTGGTCTCGTACCTGCATCTAAGGTGGAGGGAAATAATGGGGGTGAGTTCGATGACTGTTAGTGAATCCATGCAAGCCATCTTTCATAAAAACATTTCAATTTATACGCTAATTCGAGATATCTCAAAACATGAGCATTTTACAAATAATAGGTTGATGATGGAAACACATTAATGCAATACCACCACCATCTCGACCCCTCATCGGTGATGCTTTTGGGCCTTCACGGGGCTAGCCGATCATCCCAGAACAACGACAAATTGCTGGGACTTACCACCTAGGGATATGCCCACATCCCGTATATCTGTGACCTTTCTGGGACTACAACCCAAGGACTAGTCATCGTCCCGTGTCCACTACATCAATCCGGACTCTCACACAGTCTCATACCCATGTCATGCTTTAAAACAATTTCACAAAGCATTCAACCACATGGATATTTAAAAACATCATGTACCAGTTAATTCCAAGATTTCCATATATATAAAAATATACATTTATATATCACTAGAAAATCACACAGTCAAAGCACGAAATGGTACAAAATTCCCACAACATCAAACCACAGTACAAGCAGGAGAAGGTTATAAGATCCCCTACCTTCCTTGGATTGAAATCCATAGTCTCCCAGGAAGTCAAAACCCTGAGGCTACTCAGAAAGGATCTGCAAATAAAAAGTCATAAGATTCCTTAACCTCTCACAATCCATGTCACATAAAAATTACTCAAGTGGTCTACTACTTTATCACCACTCGACTCACATATATTCTTATACCTTCCAACATAAACCTTGATCCCCCAAGTGCACTCTACTGCACGCACTGGGATTCGGCGTTTAACACCTTAATGTTGAGTTCTGACAACACACTCAACACAAAACACCTCTTGTATTCCTATCTCCATATTACTCATTTGAAGATAAGATCATTTGAGTTCTCCTCCAGCTGGAATCACCCAAATCGAACAGAAACTGAGTTATGTCCTAAGCAAACTGAATTTATTCTATGATCAAAACTGAAGCATAAATTTTGCTTGAACATAGCCCCTCTTTGAGTGAATTTGTGGGCCACATAGAGTCAGAATTTGAGGGTACCTATTTCAGGATGTTTGGTGCTCTTTGAAGTCTAGTTTAACCAGCAACTTTAATCACTCAAATTGGATAATAAATGAGCAAGTTATGGCCAAAATACTAACAGTGGTCAAAATAGAAAAATCCAGCCCTCGAAAATGCCCAGAATTTATGATTTTCCCCACTTTTTCCATAAGTTTCCAACCCAATCGCCCAACATCAAACACACATCAAAGCCACTTTATTCAACCCAAAACATCTTCAGCACATCTTAAACAAGAATCTAGGGTTTTGCCAACCCATCCTCAACCCGATCTAAGGTTAGGATAAAACCACGGCTTTAAAAGAAATTCATGAATCACTTTCTATACAAAAATCCCCTCAATCCTTACAAATAACCAAGGATTAGGGTTTTACCATCCCTGTCCTTCAAATCTAGGGTTAGGAAGTTCCCCCAACCAAACCCTAGAAAAGAATCATTTACAAGGATGAACCAAAAACCCTTACCTTTTGGCTTGATGCTGCCTTCCTCTTCTTTCTCCTTCTTCTCTTCTTCTTCTTCTTCTTCTTCCTCTTTCTCCTCTCTTCTTGCGTTTTGCCCTAACTCTATTTGAGGCAAAAAATGAGAACTATCCCTTTTTCTAGACTAGTTTTAATCTTATACCCATTTTGACTTTAAAGTTCATTAATAGCAATTTAAGCCTTAACTCTTTACATTTTATATCACATTCCCAATCTTATACATTGACCACTAGACTTTCTCGTGTGACAGGGTCCTCAAGTGGTAAATTTACCAATTTACCCTTAGCTCTAGTATTAAACCCGGGTCTATCGTTTTATTTTCGGAAAAATAATATTTAGCTATTGTAATAATTCTGGGTGTTACAATTAGCGACACCCTTGTGTTCAAAACATGACAAGTAGCATGATAGAGCTCAATTTGTTGAGGCTTAGTAGTTCATTGTTCCATTAATATATATCTAGAATTCAAACGAATTATTCAAAGTATAAAGATGGAGTCTATGCATGTATTACCCGACATCTTTTTGTACATCCTTTTTTTTATTCCTTTAAATAACATATTCAGAATCCCTTCGCTTTCCTATTCCTCACTTCGTTCCTTGCCTTTGCTTTTTTACGGGTAATGCATACATCAATTTGTTTGGGTAGTTTTGAATTTTTCAAACCTATTTATTTAGTCATAGCATTTTAGTATTTTAGCATTTCATTAGGAGTTGTTGGGTTGTGCTTTTATGGTTGATAGTCATGGGTTAGTTGTGAGATAATGCCTTCCGTATTTCTTGCATTTTGTTGAATGATTTTGTAGTTAAGGAGTCTTCACGTATGAATAAAGTAGGTTTAGTTTTACACTTGTGAGTGCATCTAAGGTGTTTGATAAATCTCACCCAGAGGCGACTTTATTTCTCCTTTATTTAAGATCTATTCTTTGTTCCAGATTTGCTCTGTTCTTAATTAGCTATGTTTTAAGTTTCCAGATTTTAGTTATTTTAAGTGTTAACATATGGTATTAGAGCCAGAACGTCAGATGTCTAACAATCCAAAGGGCAAGCTACGAATCCAATCTTTCATGGCTCCAATTGTGAGGTGTGGAGCAAAAAGATGAAGTCTCTCTTCATTTCGCAGGATTTATGGGACCTTGTTGAGAGAGGTTATCCCATAGATGGCGTTACAACTGATACTCTAAAGTGCTTGAGAGATCTGGCTCTCTTTTTTGTTAACCAGCTATAGATGATGCCATTTCCCTTGAATTTCAGCGACGAAGTCGAGAACATGGGCTCGGGGCATTAGGCTTTGAAAGGTCCCTTAGACTATGCTCGAGATTCCGATCGGATGATCCCACTTATTCTTATTCACAAAACTCTTTTTGACATTTTTCTTGTTTCTTTTACTTTTTATCTTTCTTTTTCACTTTTTTATTATGTTTTTTGTATTTTTCTCTTTTTAGTTGGGGCTCAATGACAATCCTCTTTTGATTTAGTGTCCCATCACTTAGGTGGTTAGAATCCCCCAAGGTTAGTTGAAATCAAGGCAAAAGAGTCTAGGACCGAGGTATACAAGGGAGATAAAAAAATGTGCGTGATAGATTCCTTGAAAAATAGCTTCTTGAAGCACAAGGAAAGTGACTAAGTCACCCATACCAAGCAAGCACACAATTCCAGATCATTCAAAAACCTAAGGGTCCAATCCACTTTACACTTGCCATTTTTCAAATGTTTGTGTTCAAAATGACCTTCTACTTGCAAACAAGACATCAAACTCACTCAAGACACACTAAACACACCTAAAAGCACACAAAAGACACAAGCAAGCAAGAGACATGAAATAAGCAAGAAAAACAACAACTAAAGAAAAACTAACCTAAAACATGCAAATTACTCTAAAAAGCATAAAAACTAAACTAAGCTACACTAACAAGCTCCAAGGCCTCAAGATAGGCCAAATAAGCAAAATTAAGAACAGAACCACCCTAATTAATTCAAAGTCATCCCTATAGACCCAACAAGCATGTGTGATCATGATAAGCACAAGTGAGTAAAAAAAAATGAAAATGACCAAAAGAGCAATAAATGAGCAATCAAGAGCCAATAACAAGTAATACTAAACCAATCATCCTCACCCCCCAATTTAAGATGGACATTGTCCTCATTGGCAATAACCATAAAAGAAGGGTGAAGTGAACTCCTCTAGTGATCTGAATGATCATTTTGGTGGTGGTGGTGGAGTGTGATAGGAAAGGAGCTGAGCGAGTTGTCACTTGATGATCTCTTGATTGCTTAGAACTGTGCTCACTTTGCTCTTGAGGTCATCCATCTATTGTGTCATGGATACTTGATATTCTTGGGTTTCATCCCAAAATGAATCAAACCTTGTAGTGAGTTAATGGAGCTAATCCTCTATTGATTTCGAGGGAATGGAATCTTCTTCCTCATGGGATGTGGGTGGTGGAGGTTGGGTAGAGGATTGCCTCACTTCTCATCTTTCTTCATTTCTACCCTCATGCATGGCTTGATAAGCCCTCAATTCTTCCTCATCTGAATGTTCATTCCTGGAATCATACATCCTTTCAAGCCTTGGTACACCCGACTTGTTCTTCTTCACAACTATGGCATTGATGGGGTGTATCCAAGCCTCATCCCTTTCCAAGGGCACCTCGGCTTTCTTGCATAGTCCGTATATGAGGAATGTGTACCCAAGGTTCATCCTAGCGTCCTTGTTATAGAGGATGGCATCCTCTATGATTTGTCCCACATCAAAAGGAATGTCTTGAATGATCATGTAATTCAACAAGGCATGTTTGGCGGCCACTTCACACACATTAGTGGTTGGAATTAATCGAGATGTGATGAAGTGATGCCATACTTTTGGGATATAGTCCAAGTGCTTGGCCTTGAAGTGCATCGCATGCCCCTCATTGTTTGTCTTCCACTCACCTTGCCTATTGGTGAGCATTCTTATCACTTTAGGGTAGTTAGGGGTTTCTTGGAGTCTAAGATAGGCATCCTCATTGACCGGCTCCAAGTTATAGAACTTATTAATAGACTCCATGCTAAAGTCTACCAAAACCCCTCTTACCCTTTCTTTCTTTACCATATGGGCTACGAGGTTGGCGTAGAACTCTCGTATAACCATTGTGGCAGTTGGCCTAGGGGGTTGGCAAAGTGCCTTCCACTATTTTTTTGCTATTGTTTTCTTGAAAAAAATCCTCCGGGTGGTGGAATCCCTTCTCCTTGATGAAGGATCTATTCGTAGAGATTAGTGAGAATCTCTCAGAGGCTTCCAAATTCAAAAATTTTGTGCGATCATAGTCCTCCATCGGTTCTTCGACTCAATGGCTCCTCTTTAAGCTCAAATTTTGTTTCTTGGAAGACATGATGGCATAGAGTGGTTAGGGTTGAGAATGTGGCTTAAAGACCTTCAAATTTACACACAAATGCCTCTCAATACACTAAGGTGATCATAATTCTCTTGTATACCACTTCTACACACGAATTGTCACTCAGGCAATTTATCAAACACTTGGTGTGCGGCCACTTGTACAAAGTTTCCTAAAGAGATCCGAGTCTCTTAGAGTCCTCAATACATCCTGATACTTCATGATGTCATGATCAGAAAGCAACAACAAACTTGAAGATTTATACCTTGAAATGCTCTTAAATTGGAAATCCTCTAGTAGCTTGAATAAGCCTTGGTGATTGGAAGAAGACTAGTGAATCTCGATCAAATGTTGTGCTTGGGCACTCTAGGGCACTTGAAAATAACTTGAAAGGCTTGTGGAAGATCTGCTATGGAGGTACCTGGACGAGAGATTGAGAGAGAGTGAGAGTTAGAAGATGAAAATGGAACAAAATAGCATGTACATACTTAATAGAAAGGCAACGTTGCAACTTTATAGAAGGTTCAATTAAAATTTTAGGCCAACATTGCGACGTTCCCAAGAGGGTGTAGAAATTTGGGACTTGGTTTGTCACGACGGAGTTATGCTCGCCGTGATGAACTCGAGAGGGTGCTGAAGGTTGGCTCCCAATGTCGCGATGTGGTAGAGAGTTCAAAAACTCCTGCATCCAAACGTTGTGACGTTGGAAGCCAACATTGAGACGTTGAAGGAAAACTCTTGAAAATAAAATTTTTTATAAGTATAAAAGTGCTGGCTTCACTAAGGATACTCTGCATGTTTCCGTGCCTAAATTAGGTTTCCCAATCTACCTTTCTTTGTCGCATTGACCTCGAAGCTTGAAAGCGACAAACAAAAACTGAACAAGATTAAATTCTAATATAAAACTTCCTAAATTTATAAAAGCGTAAAACAAGAACTAACAAAAGGAACTAAAACTAAAATATGGAAAGAAAAACTAAAAAAGGCTTGGGTTGCCTCCCAAGAAGTTGCTCCGTTTTTCTAGATTCCAGCTAGACTCATAGAACTACGACAAGAATGATGATGCCCTCCTCTATCTGTTCCTAAGAACCAGTAGTATTGCCCATTTAGTTGCTCGAGCACATTCTCTTTAAATGATGTGATCGTTGTATTCTCAATGGAGGCTTCCTTGTATTCAATCAATGCCATTATGACCTCTTCCACTTCCAAAATGTATGGAATGTCTTCACTTGGTAGCTCCTCTTGCACATATGCCCAAGGTGTCATCTCTAGAATTATCTCAACTTTTTCATTATTCTCTTCCGATTTAGGAGAAGTTGACTCATCTTCATTCTTCAATTGCTCAATAGACTCTTCAACTTCCTCTTTTTCATTTACCTCTTCAATTTCTCCCCCAATTCTTAAAGAGACGTCTTCATGAATTTCCAATCTCTTTCTCTTGGATTCACTTCAATGGTGCTAATCAAATTTTCTTGTTGGTCTTCTAAGAATAAATTGTTTGGCTTTATCATAGCATCATCCATGAATCGGGTATATGCTCTAGCCATCGCTGCTATACTCAATTTCTTCCCTAGTTGAACTTGGCTTGCTTCATTTATGAACCGAGCATGAGCACTAGCCATCTTTGCTATAGTTAATGTCTTTTCTTGTGGAAGATGGGGTAGTTGAGCTTTTATGAATGGATTCTTCATCTGACAATCTATGCTCACATGAGAGCCATTACAATACCTACAAAGGATAGGGTATACTTCAACATTATTAGCTTCAAACCTAGCATTCTAAAATTGGTTGGTGGGAGAATTCACTTGAGCTAAAAATTGACCAAGAATAGCTTGAGTAGCTGAATAAGTGAAAGCATCCATAATGAGTTCAACTCCTATTTATTTATTTATTTATTTTTTCAAAGCCTGACCAGTAGGTCTTGATAAGTGTGAATCTTATTAGCATTTATAGAGTGTTTTGCATGTATTTTGGTAACCTAAATGCTAGATTCACACTTGTATTCTTAAAGATTACACTAATCTCCCACTTGCTTATATTTTGCAGGACTAGAAAGAAAATTAAGCAAAATGATGGAGAAACCAAGTGAAGAGGAAGTTGTTGAGTTGCAGTAGTTCGCTAGCCGAGGCGAAGAGGTGAAGGAAAGGCTTTGCTGCAACGAAGCCCAAGAAAGAAAAGATAAAGCCTTAGGTTCGCCGCAGCGAAGATACCCTTTGCCTCGGTGAAGAGGTTCACCGCAACGAAGCTATCATTCGTTGCGGCGAAGGAAGCATAAATCAGAAGACAACTCTCGGGTTTGCCAAGGTGAAAAAGCCTTTGTCACAGAGAAGGACGATGGTTGGACTAGAAAATAGTGATTTTTGAGCCCATCATTGGCCAATTTTCCAAGGCCTATAAATATATGTATTTTAGACTTGTTTAGGGTTCAGTTTTTAAGGGAGAACACCCTACTTAGGGTTTCTCCTTTCTTCTTTTTGAATCACTTTAGGGTTGTGATTTTGTTCATTTTCACTTTAGATTTGGTGTAATATTGAAGAATCCATCAACTAGAGGACCTCCTATAACCTTAGAGCCGAGTTTAGAGCATTCCTCATTTCATATTCATTTTGTATCTCTAACTCTCACTCTCTTCTCATCTCTTTCATTATTATGGATGTAATAGATTTGTGGGTTGTAACGAGTAGCTAAACTTTCCTCTAGGGTTGATTGCTTAAATTGATGTTTGATTTATATATCTTTTAGAATGGTTTTGTGAATTCATGCTTGTGTAGATGTTAGTTGGTGTAGTTCTTAGGATTATTATGGTTTTAATTAATTAATCCATATTGAGAGTTGGAGTATTGATCCCATTACTAGGGCATCCTTGGTGACGCTTGGATTACGCCCTAAAATTTTGTCTCGGGTCTCTTAAGGTATGAATTAGTTAATTGAAATACTAATTAAACTAATTAAAGAAGTCTAGGGAATTAGAAATGCCTAGTACTAGATGGATTTCATTAGGAGTAGTACCCTCTCAACATTATCTGAGGATCATATGGACCGAGAGGTGATTGATTCGAGCATAGTCCGGGTAGTCTTATTATATGGACTGAGAGGTGACCAATAGGATTCCTAAGGAAAGCACTGTCTTATACAAGTACCATACTTCATGACCTAGATGGACCAAAAGGAGAATAGGGAATGGGTGTGAGAAATTGAGGGGAGACACGAAAGTGTAAACCTCATGTCGGATTCCTTTGACATGTGCAAGTGTACTGTTCGGTGTGGATTATACATGCATTTTGAGTGTGTTTTTCATGCATTTATATAATTCGAATGCTAAATTCACACCCTATTTATCAATATTACACTAATCCCCCATTCGGAAATGTTTTACAGAATATGAAAGAAAAATTAAGCAAAAGAAGAGCCGAATGACATGAAGGCAGAACCAGAGCTGAAAATTAGAAGATCTCTCAGGTTCGCCTAGGATTAGGCCAACCTTCGCCTAGGCAAAGAGTTTCGCCTAGGCGGAGGAGCAACTCACCTAGGCGGACCAACACTGCCATTTGAATCATGCCAAGACCTCTCTCGGGTTTGCCTGGGTGAACGTAGCCCTCGCCTAGGCGAAGGACCACCACATAAGAAGAAGACACGTGTCTTTACCTAGGTGAAACTCAGTTTGCCTAGGCGAAGGACGACGGGTTGGATCAGCAAACTTCGAGTTTGGAGCCCATCAATGGCCCATTTTCCAATGCATATAAATATAGTCTTTCAGACTTGTAGAGGGTTTGATTTTTGAGGGAGAACACCCTCCTTAGGGTTTCTCCTCTATTCTTCTTGAATAACTTTTTCTAGGGTTTTTAGTTTTTACTTGATTTTGAGCTCATTTTTGGAGCTGTATTGGAAGATCCAACTATTGGGGGACATCTTGTAGCTGTGGAGCTGAGTTTTGGAGGGGATTGATTACACATTTGTTTTGTATTTCTTTAACATTACTCTTAATCTTAATCTTTCAGTATTTTATTTGGTGTAAAAATGATATTGTTGGGTTTTGAGGCTGTTATGAGTGGCTAATTTCTCCTTTAGGGCTGGTTGTTGAAATTGGTAGACTTAGGGTTTTTATTGAATGATTTATATGAATCCATGCTTGTGTAGAGGTTGTATGTTTGTGGATCTTTGATTTTTCAAGGTTTTACCTAATTGTTGTGCTCTAGAGGGTGAAATTGAAACCAACTTCAAGGGGTTCCAAAGTGACAGCTGGAAGCATCCCCTTAGGGATTAGTTTCTACCTTTAATGTCCCACAATTATTAAAATCAGGTGCTTAATCAAAGAGAGACCTAAGAAAGGAAGTTGAATGCCCTACTAGGTGGATTTTATTAAGATAGATGACAGGCCGAGCGCGGTGTGTGTAAAATGCGCTATGTGCGCAGGCATTATCACGTAATAGCCCAGTAATATAATGTACTCCTTGATGCAGATATCGATCCACAGGGACAGGTGTATTGACTACAAGGTTTGGCTTTTTATATAATATCTAAAAAGATGATTTTAGAAAAGAAGTTGAATTTGTGAAGTCGGCGAGTTTTAGATTCTAATGAATTATTGGTATTGAAGGCTGGGTTATATCTCCCCCTGTCACTTTAATGGATTATTTCTTACAATATTATTATTCAATGTATTTATAATTTGTCAATGGCGAGGTGATCTTGCCTACGAGATATCCTCTCGAGTATATCCATGATCCGTGAATAGAATCGGGTATATCTCTATCCGGAGCTCGATTGTCGAAATGCTTAAATGTTCTAACCCCAAATGCCACCTTCAGGTTCGGAATATCTCTATTTACCGAATCAACCGAAGGCTACTCTACCCAGATCCCTGAATACCCTCATCTCTCGAATCTCGGGTCTCCAGTGTAATTATGCTAATGTTGGCCAGACATTATCATGTAATTGAACTACAGAAATAGATCAAACTTTAATCCATCAACATATGACAGAGTTCAATATAACCCTAGAAATAAATCTAGAACATAGTGAGTGAAAAGATCAAAATGTTTAGTATTAAAAACATGATTCTAATATCCAAAAATAAGAACAGTACAAATCCCGGGCACTTCCTCGAAGTCTGTGTCACTCTGCTCTGGAATTCCGTGCCTTGGATTACGTGCGCCTCCTGATCCGGTTTACGGTACTAATTTGCTTTAATGATGAGGGCGGATCGTGCTGACGTCAGCGTTGGGAAGCGTCGCGGCGTTTCCATTTGTTGACACGCATTGTTGACCGACGTCGTGGCGTTGGGGGCGTCGCAGCGACGTTGGGACGTGCGACATTGGAAATCATGACGTGACGGCCACTTTCTTGCGCGCCCGGGTCTCCATTGCTCACAAAAATGCTTCCGAGAGCTGCTCTTTTGGCTCCGATGTACCTGCATCAAACCGGACCGCAAATCGGGAGTCTAGCCACCGAAACTATAAAATTACTATAAAATAAACGTGAAAATGAAAGACCCGGCAGAGTACTCAGCGAACTGTTTTAGGCACTCATCACACACCCCCCAGGCTTGGTTCTTGCTTGTCCTCAAGCGAGACGACTCTAAACAGGACAGCGCCACGACATAATGCCACTAACACTAAGACAGTGTTGCACATGCTGAAAAATAGGGGATCAATTTGGAGTGACTCACACTGCCGCACTACTGCTGTGTTGCTCGAAGTTCACAAAATGCATACAGATATTTGACTTCAGAAAAATTCGGTTGAAATAGGTAAAGTGGTAGTGCATGAATCCATGATATTGATATAGCCTTTCTAAAGCCTATGTGCTTATAATGAATGACCTCCAGTATATACTTACAGGTTAGGCACCCCAAACTTGAGCTCAACTCACTGTTGGAAGAAGCTAACAAGAAAAGGATGGAACACACCCATTTTATTCATAACCAAATACCTAGAAACTTCCTATGTACCTAAAATAAATGGAAGAAAACCTAGTGCCAAGAAGTTTTAGTCGAGTGTTCCTGTAGCGGGGATCCATTGGTGACTCCCCACCAGTTGGTTAAGGGCACCAGGCATTAAATTCCCTTCAAACTTCACCCCGAACACTCAACCAAACTCGAAGGCCCTAGGTTGCGTGAATGATCCATCTTCTGTCCCATGTAGCGGGCAGTGAAGTCAATGACTCCCGGCCAGTTGGCTCAGGGCATTAGGCTTTTGACGGGCCCCTCGGCTGTGCCACGGAGTTCGATTGGATGATCCTCGCTTATTCTTATCTGCGAGATACCTATTTTTTTGTCATTTGTCTTTTCTTTTCACTTTTTCTATTGTTTTAGTATTTTTATTTTATTTTATTTTATTTTATTTTTTTGTTTGGGGCCCGATGGCAATCCTCTTTTGATTGGGTGTCCCATCACTTAAATGGTTCGAATCTCCCAAGGTTGGTCGAGACTCGGTAGTTGGTCTCGGCGCCTATGCATATACGAAGGTCATTAGTGTGAGTGTGATAGGGTTCACGGGCGGGTGTCTTGACTACTCGGGATTGGTTCACTAACCCTTTCCATCTAATGACCCTAATTGGAGCAGCCAAAAACATTGTATGCATTTGAACATTCATGTTAATCGTGCATTCAATCAAAAGTGATCCTCGAATTTTAACATAGCACACAAACACATAATTATTACATATAAGATTGACCTAACACAAGCATAAACGAACTACACACATATTTCGGGTAATTTGAGGCCCAAACATGAACTAAATAGAAACACAACTATCTTGAACAAAATAAAAGCAACATAAAAACAAAAGCACTATAAAAACACTAAAAACAAAACGAGAACTAAACAAAGAGCAAAACCACGATCCACCCACACCCCCCAGACAAAATAGCGGTGTCCCCACGGAATGAAATAAACAAAGGGTGAAGGAACTCCTGGTGATCACGGTGGTGAGGTGGGGTGGATGGTGGAAGGCCGGGGCTGCGCGTCGGAGTGTAAGGTCTGCTTCTTCTTTGCAAAATGAGTGGCTGGTTGGCCCAGGTGCGGAATGCACATATATCGGTCACGGAGGGCCTCAGTCTGTGTGATGAGGGCGGTGCTCACGAGTCTCATCCCGAATCGTCAAAGCGCTCGGTGAGAAACCTTTGGGTCCTCGAGGTGCGAGGAAGGGTTTGGAGGGGGTGCCTTTGTGGGCTGGTGGTAGTGGAGGTGGGCTGGGACGGGGGCGGCCAATGTCTCCTGGGGATCGCCCGGGGGATCCTCTGAGCCCGATCCTCATGAGGCTCGTCCTCGTCAGGCTCATGACCGAATCGTAGGCCCCCTCGGGTTGCGGGACACGAGGTGTGTCCGGCAGCCGATATTGCCTTAATGGGATGAAACGGGCCTCATTGTCGTCCTAGGGGCACCGGGTTGTTTGCACAAGCCAAAGATCGGGAAGGGGTGTCGGTTCATCTTGCATCCGGTTATGGAGGATGGCATCCTGATAGCTTTGCCGACATCGAAGGGTATACCACGTAAGATGGCATAATTGAGCACGACCATTTGGGCGATCACTTCACACACGTTCGTCGTCGGAATGAGGCGCGGCGTGATGATGGTGCCGGACAACGGGAATGAAGGCGAATTCTTGGCCTTGAAATTGACAGCATGGCTGCCTTTATTGATTCTCCACTCGCAGACCATTGGTCAATACGCGTATAATCTCGGGTAGTCGGGGTGCTCAACGGAGCCGTCAGGCGACTCACGTGTAATAACTATTGATCGACTCCCGCCTTGGAAATTCGACCATCGCCGCCTGCGACTTTCTTAGCGAGATATGGGATGCAAGATTGGCGTAGAACTCGCGCACCACACTCATTCTTCTTGGATGAGGTGGTTGGCCTGAACTGCCATCCTTTAGCGATAGTCTTGCGGAAGAAATCATCGAGGTGGGTGAAACCCCTTCTCATGATAGATGATAGGTTTTTGCAAATGGTGCTAAGAAGCCGTCCGGCGACACTCGAGATTCACAAATCGCGTGACATCGTGAGTGGGAGTCGGGTCCTCGTTGGGCCGACTCAAGCAGCGGGCAATTTGCACTCTTGCGGGACATTAGTCGCGGGGTTGAGGAGATGTAAGTGGTGATAGGTACCACTGACTGAACAAAAACATAAACACCTAGTGGTCCTCTGAGAAATCGAAACTAAGCTAATTTCCTAATGACTCAAACACCCTAATAAACCTGAGTGTGAGCAAAAATGGATACCTACCAAACCCCTAGACCACTCGTGAAAGCAAATGTACCCACGCTAGAACCGAACACAAGGTGGTGAAAATGCCACAATGACTCGGAACCAGATGGAGAAGATGACTCATAGGTGCACAATGGTGGTCGGAGAACGGTATAGAGGCCTCCGAATTAAAGGTGAATAGGTTCCGTTGGTCCTGAGAGCAAGTGCGCAGAAGGCTAGTGGCTCTCAGAGCGGAGTGTGTGAGATGAATAGTCAAAATGAACTGCTCTGGCTTAAACTCCAGCAACGCCGCGACGGCAACGACTTCATGGGCAACGCCGCGACGTGACAGAGAGTTTTAAATTAACAACGCCGCGACGCCTAGAATTAACGTCATGGCATTTACGTGCAGAGTCATGAAAATCGACGCTGACGGTAGAATCACGCCGCGACGGATGCAGAGGGGTCAATTCGACGCCGCGACGCGAAGTCCACGCAACGCGACGTAGAGGGGTCAATTTGACGTCAAGGACGTAAAAGTCCACGTCATAATGCGGATAGAGAGGGGTCAATTTGACGCCGCGACGCAGAGGTCCACGCCGCGACGTGACAGAGAAGCTAAGGGATCGCAATAGCTTTATATTACTGATGATCTCTTGATCAGAAAACCCTCCCACTGCATTCTGTGACTTTTATGGACTTGTAATGCACCTCTTGAACGAAGCTTCCCCACTAGCCGCATTTGCGTGGTTCTGAAATTAAAACAAACAAGTAGAAACACCGACACTTGAGAAAGTTTAGAAACCTTATATTGCTGAAAATTTCTAAACAATAGAAATTGAAACTAATAGAAAAAGGAAAGTTTAAGAAACACTTGCCGTTCCCCAAGAAGCTATGTTTAATGTCGCTAGCTCTGGACGACCTCGAAGTTGCAATGTGCTCTCGAACCCGAACTCATATGATCTCTTACTACGTCCCGCTTCACTGCGTCAAATAATGATTTGTTTGTCTCAGAAACTCGCTCCATAATACTCGCTTCAACCGCTGGGTGGTGATCAGAATGTGCTCTTCAGATGTAACTTCGCCCACCGTGAAAAGACCTTGGTCACCGTGGAAAGGCCCGGACCATCGTGACTTCCACCTCCCCCGGAAAGCTTTAGGCTGGAATTGAATATGAAGAACTGTCATCCTACCGTGAACTCCTTTCGTGATGTGTTTGTCGTACAGTTCAGCCCTTTCTTTTCCTTATAAATGCGGGCGTTTCATAAGCTTCGCTTTCGAATCTCATCCAAATTAATCGAGTCGAGTACTGCCGCCAACCAATGTACTATCCATGTTTAATCGCCGAAGTGGCTCCAATAGCGCGATGCTCCAATTCCATCGAAGATGACACACGCTTTACCATAAACGATTCTAATCTTGACATACCAAAGGGAGTTTTAAATGTCAGACGTATGCCCAGAGTGCATCGTCCATCTTTCTACTCAACCTTCCCTGAGCCGTTAACCTGCCTTTCTCGAGAATGTATTTGATTTCTCTGATTTGATACCTCCGTCATTCGCTGATCGCGGTGGTATGCAAGTGATGTACGATGCATGCACTCCCATACTTTGCAAACCTTATCAATTACCTTATTGCGTAAACGGGCAGCTCACGATCCGCGATCAAGGCCTCGGAGTGAGTTCCAAAACGTGAGAATATATCGCCGCAGAATCGAGCCACAACCTGCATCATCGGGTGCGTGTAGGAATTGCTTCACCCACTTTGAGACATAGTCTACTCGCCAACAAAATGTACAAGTTGTCAGATGATGCAGAAATGGTCCCATGAAATTTATCCCCCATAAATCAAACAATTCTACTCCAAAATGGATGCATGGGCGGCTCGTCTCTTTCTGTGAGATGTTTCCCATTCGTTGACATTTGTCAAGCAAGTGGAAACGACCGATGAGCACTTTTAAACAAGGAAGGCCAAGAAAACCCGATTGAAGCACCTTAGTCGCCGCTCTCCGCCACCAAAGTGTCCACCACACCTGTAGCGGTGACAATGGTTTAGAATGCTCGCATTTCACGCACACATCTCCTTATGACCCGATCAAGCAGTTGTCCAGAAAGAATTGGCTACTCCCAATAAGAGTGTTTAAGGTAAAAGTAAAACCTCTTTTTCTCTCATTGATAGTTAAATCTCTAGGGACTACTTTAGCTACCAAATAATTCGCATAACCGCGAACCATGGAACTCGCCTTCTTTCCCCTCAATAGCTAGGAGTTTGTCCGGAAATTGGCCATTCAATGGACATCATCTCCGGCTCCTTCCACCGTGAAAGATGGTCTCGCTACTAGGTTTTCGCCTTTCTTGTCTTTAATTTCCACATCGAATTCTTACAACAAGGACCCCACCAATTAATTCTGGGTTTTGGCATCTTTCTTGGTCATCAAGTACTTAATGGCAGAATGACTGCCAGCACCACTAATTTTGCAAGGTTAATCAAATATGGTCTCCAACTTGTCAAAAGTAAACACAATGGCCGTCATTCTTTCTCTGTAGAGTGGCATAATTCAAATGAGCATCATTCAAGGTTCTACTAGGATAATAGATTACCTCGAAGATTTTCTCTCGCTTTCCGCCTCTTAACTCCGCCCCAACAAGGTCGCTAAGCCGCTGGCCACATGAGTTCAAACTAAAAGACCAACTGTGCCACAACAATAGGAGCCGAAACCAATTTATCTCAACACCGAGAATGTATGCAAACATCATGCGAATCAAACTCAAATGGGATCCTCGACTAGTATAGGTTAGACAATGGGTTTTGCAATTTGTGAAAAAACTTGATGAACCGCCTATAGAATCCAAATATGGCCTAGAAAACTGAATCCCTTTACACGAGGGTGGAGGTAACTTCTCGATTGCTTCACCTTCGCCCTATCTACCTCTATCCCTCTCATTAGATCCGATGTCCAAGCGATTAATAATTTCTTGTACCATGAAATGGCACTTTTCCCAAGCTTGAGTACTAAGTTGGTCTCTTCACATCTTTTCCAAGATGTACTCTCAAGTTCTCTAAACAGCTTATCAAATGAATTTCCCATTATCAAAAAATCGCTCCATAAGATCTCAATCGCCTTCTCCACCATGTCTCGAGAATATGGCCATCATACATCGTTGAAAAGTACCGTGCATTGCATACCCAGCGGGCATCCGCCGGAATGCTTAATGTACCATAAGGACAAGTGAATGTTTTCCGATCTTCGTGGAGCTATGGCAATTTGATTGTAACCCGAGTATCCATCCGTAAAGGCAGATTCATAACTATTTAATCCATCGAAAGATCCGATCTAGAAACGACAATGGAAAGTGATCTTTCTCGGCGGCCTTGCTCGCCGATAATCAATACAAATTCTCCACCCAGAATCGTCTAGACTAAGCAGCAGGATGTTGTTTTCAAATTCCGATGACGCTTGTTCCTCCCTTCTAAGACTACCTCGAATCGGGCTGATCCACGCACTGGTCTCGAACGGGGTAAATCACCCCCAAAGGTTCAGCCATTTTAAACCTCTTCCTGATCACTCCTTCATTGTCTAAGCGAACCTCCGCCGCGCTTCCACCCAAGGTTTATGTCCATCTTCTAAGAAATACGATGCATGCACATAGAAGGATCGAATCCCTTTGCAGATCGCCTGTAGACCATCCGAGTGCATGTTCGTGATCTCGAAGGACCCTCAATAACTTCTCTCTTCCTCTAGTCAAAGATGCCGGGCATAATCACGTAGCTGAGACCACTCCCAAGGTATGCATACTTCAAAATGACTAGGCAGAGGTTTTGTTCCATCTTGGGCTGCTCAATCGATGGACCATTGCTTTAACTCCTTCACTGTAGGTTCAAGTATTTCCTACTCTATCAGGTCCGAAAGAGTCCATCCATTTGACATATTCTTCGCCTTCGCCGTGCTCTCGCACTCATTCTCTACTAGGTTAGTTCCAAAGGGTCGTGAGACCACTTTGGCTAGACACTATACCTCAACCATTTCTTGCCATGAAGCAAGTATCACTTTCCATTGCGTCTCACCGCCAAACACGTTGAACTTTACTTCCTCCTCTTGTACTCTCAGCTTCGCCGCCCCTTGTACATCAATCATTGCCCGCATTCAAGAAATGGTCTTCCCAAGATTATTGGCATTTCTTTATCTTCCTCCATATCCAAAACAATGAAATCTGCTGGAAAGATAAATTTGTCGACCTTTACTAAGACATCTTCTATTATCCCTCTCGGATGCTTCAAAGATCTGTCTGCAAGCTGAAGAGTGACTGTAGTCGGGCGGGCTTCTCCTAATCCCAAACGCTTGAAAATGGATAAGGGCATAAGATTACGTCGGCACCTAAATCACATAAGGCTCTTTCAAAAAATAAAGATTTGAATCGTGCGTGGGATGAAACTCCGCTCGGGTCCTGCTTCTTTGGCAATCTTCCTCGAAGGATGGCACCGCATTCCCCGCTAAGTTCACTGCTTTCGAAATCACCTAATCGCTCCTCTTTATGGGACAAGATGTCTTCAGAATTTTACATAATCGGGCATCCGCTCTAGGGCATCGCCAAACGGGATATCGATGTGCACCAATGACATCCATGAATTTCGTGAATTGCTTATCCAGCTTTATGCTTCTGAGACGCCGAGGTAAGGAACTGACATGCCGTCTGGCTTCAAAAGAGGAGTTCTCTCGTGATCGTTTTATCCGCCCTCGCCTTTATGCTCGCCGAATCGACCTTCAAATTTCTAACCGTTTCGCAACCCGTCAGAATCAGATCTCCAACTTCTTTTCCCCACTTCAAGATGACCGCGAACGCTCATTCCCGTCTCTTCTTGGGTTTACTCTCGAATTGCTTGGTAAGGCCTCCCTTTGCCTTTCGTCGCAGTTTCCATTCGCTCCATTTGTGCCTCCAAACTTCTCACCGTGGCCGCTTGATTGCTCAACTGGCTGCTTGGCCGCGCATGTTCGCTTTAGTCTCATTCAAAGATGTAGTTAACATCCGTGCAAGAGCTTGTTCTAAATCCAACTTTTTCTCGTGAGGGTGGTTCACTAGTCTTGCCTCGATAACGTGATTGCTCGATTATTCCGCCACCATATCCTCGATTATTCCTGATTATTCTCGTTCGATTATTACGCCACCCTCGCCCCCGATTCCCGATTCTCCCGATAATCGTTTCCATACGGCCCTTGATGTTGTGATTGATTCTGACAACCTGACACGCATCGGGCTGCTTCTACCGTAGGGTTTCGACCGACATTCCGTGTCATTGCGGTGGTCCACTACTGCACTACATAACTCCCATGGGCTGCTCGATTGCACGGCGTCTCCTGTCAGTCTGCTTGACCGGCGAAATGCTGTGCCACATGATTCACCAGATTGTTGAGGACCTCATTATCTGTGCCACCCACTGCTTTTACCGGTGTAGCCTTCTCTCTAGGCCACTGATTAGTGTTGGTCGCAGCATCTTCTAAGATTTCATACGCTTGGTCTCTGCGGGTTCTTCATCGTTATTCCTCCACCAAGCATCGATAATTGCCCTCTAGCTGCATTCTCGCACTAATATGGCTGCGTGACTTGCATCCATCTAGCCGGCCAAGGGTGTGGGCACTTCGCAATAATTCGTGGAAATCGTCCCATGCTTCGCTAGGTTCTCCCCTAATCGTCTCAAACGCGATCTCTCGCAGCTGCCAATTTTCGGGCTGTGGTTAACTTGGTCAGAATTTGCACTAAGTCATTCCACGAGGTAATGGAATCTGGTGGTTAACTGGTCAGCCAATGTTTGGCTCTATCCCCGAGTGAAAGTGGGAACAACCGTAACCTTAGAGCTTCTTCAGTAACTCCATTGTATTTGATAGTATCACAAACTTCGAGGAAGTTAGTCAATGTACATCTGGTTCTCATGGGGGTAGTCCTTATGGAACAAGATATTCCAAGCATTCCAGATCAGGATCGACTTCAATTCGAAATTGTTTGCTTGAATAGGTGCATCGCTTCTCGATAGCTGCTCGAACAAATGCTGTGTAAACAACTCATCTAAGAGTACGAAAGTATCATCCGTCGTATGAACGCCCGGTGCTTGATTCCTTCCATGATTCTGTATTTCGGCCCCTTCGTGGTTCAAATTGGCTCAATGCCAAGATTTTGCTCTTCGTGGTTTTCCATGATTATTGGATTTCTAACTGCTATGTTCTCTCGTTTCCTGCCGCACTCAGGCGTAGTCTTCTCGGTTCGTGGATCAAACAGTGTTTGTTGACTCGATCTCGCTGCTGTATGTACGTATCAACCTATGCCGCAATACACAACAACCAACAAACCAAATTACCAGCACTTGTAAAGATAGAACATAAAAAGTAAAGAAAATTCTGCAGCACATCTATTCGCACTCTCTATATCAATCTAAACCCGTCCACTGCAAGAATCCGCCAAAAACTCGACAGCCGAAAACGCTGCAGGTAAATGTACGCCTATGTGCGCAAGTATACGCGTCGCCCCAAGTAATATAGTGTACTCACGGTACAGATATCGATCCACAGGATGTATCGAATTACAAGGTCTCTCGCTTATAATATCTAAAAAGATGATTTTAGAAAAGAAGTGAATTTGTGAAAGCTCTGATCGTAGTTTTTAGATTCTAATGAATTATTGATATTAGGTTATATCTCCCCGTCACTTTTAATGGATTATTTCTACAATATTATTATTCAATGTATTTATAATTGTATTAATTATGTAGTGATCTCGCTTTACGAGATATCCTCTCAGGTATATCCGCTTATCTCAAGGTGAATAGAATCGGGTATATCTCTATCCCGACCAAAAGATTCAAATGCTTAAATGTTCTAACCCCAAATGCCACCTTCAGTTCGAATATCTCTATTTCATCGAATCAACCGGCGGCTACTTACCTGTGATCCTCGAATACTCCCTCATCTCTCGAATCTTGCCCAAGGTAATTATGCTTAATGTCAGCCGACATTATCATGTAATTGAACTACGTAAATAGAGCAGATGTAACAAATTGATAAACAACCGAATAATATAAAAAGATCAAACTTTAATCCATCATATGACAGGTTCAATATAACCCTAAATAAATCTAGAACAGAGTGAGTGAGCATCAAAATGTTTAGTATTAAAAACATGATTCTAATATCCAAAAATAAGAAACAAAGATAAATCCCGGCACTTCCTAAGTCCGTGGTCACCGTCCGAATTCCGTGCCTTAGCCCGTGCACGCCTCCCGATCCCTGCCGAGCCCCACCTACTTTTAATGACGAGGGTAGATCTGGCAGCGGACGCCGCGACGCCGAGACGCCGCGACGCTTCCATTTGCTGACTTCTCAGATTGTTGACCCGACGCGTGACGCTGGGGCGTCGCGCGCGACGCTGGGGACGCCCCGGCATTTGAACGCCGCGACGCGGATGTGCCCACTTTCTCGCCTTGGTCTCCATCGCTTCCCAAAATGTCAAGAGTCGCTTCTTTCCCTCCAATGTACTGCATCCAAACTTACACCAAATCAGAGTCTATCAAAAACTATAAAATTACTATAAAATAAACGTGAAAATGAAAGACCGACGCGAGTATAATATGAGTGTTTTAGGCACTCATCAATAGACAACATTCAATGTTATGTAAAGATTGTAATGACCGAAAGGAGATCGATCGGAGCATAACCCGGGATATTCTATTGTAAGGACCAAAAAGAGACCAATAGAATTCCTAAGGATTGATTCGCCATAGAACCAGTATCACACTTTCGGACCTAGAAGGACCGAAAGGAGAAATGGGAATGAAGTGTGACAAATTAAGGGGAAACATGAAATTATAAACCTTGTATCGGGTTCCTTGGGTAAATATAAGGATGTATTCATGTTAATTGCATTTTACTAGCTTAAGTCATAAACCCACCAATGGATGCAACCAACCCTAGTGTTAATCATTAGATTTTTTCTTCCATTTCACTTCACTTATTTTCTTATTTTCAAGATTTAGGTTAGTTTAATTTAATTTAAATTTTAGTTAATCATCATCACAATCAATCATATCGCTTAGATAGTAAAATTCTTCAGTAGTCGGGGTACTTAATCCCCATTTAAACCAATTTTTCCTTATGGGTTTGATGCTTTGGGTTTTTAATTAAAACCCACTATATTACTTCGTGTCTGCATAATTTGCAAATTTGGTTGCTTTATGAAAAATTTATATACATGCAAATAACCGAACATGTACGTTCACTCAATCAATGCTTCATAAATATAAATCAAATGCATCAACAGAACCAATCAACCCTAGTATATTTCCTTGAGCACTTTCTTTAAGATTAAACTTGTCCTTGTGTTTAACATTGATCATAAATTCCCGTTTTGTTTGTTTTTGTTTTTAGTTTAGTTAGAAACCCCTTTTGGCCAAACCATTGAGTCTCTAAATAGTGAATGAATTCGTGAGGTCAGGGGTACTTAATCTCGGCTAAAAGCACACCTTCCTTATAGGGTTGATATCTAGAGATATTACTAGTACGATCCGTATGCTTGCAAAAATCGCGAAAAGGTACATGAAACTTTAAGCAAAAATAAAACAAAAAGTATCAAAAACTCAAGGACACACAAAATGGGAATTACAAAAAAAATGGTTGAAGTACTAAAGAAGTACTTTAGTATCGATACCAAAGATCAAACATCGCAGAAACTCGATTCGCATGTAAACGCAGTAGCTAAAGTTTTCGAACTAACAAAATTTATAAACCTAAACCTTCTACCTAAGCAGAGCCTAGCTACTCGTAGTATAGTGGTTCTAGGGTCGAACAATGTGGATGGGCTTTCTTCGCACAACATTTTGCAACAGTTCAAAATGGTGAATTCAATTTGGATTTTAGGGTTTTGTAAAAACAGGGGGTTGTAATGTTTGGAAACTGAAAGTTAAATAAATTAAAATAAAATGTAAAAGAAGTCTCCTTGAAGTGTTAGGGTCACTGTGCTAGATTCCTAGGCAACCGAGGGTCCCATGGTCCTTTTCCTTTCGCATCGGGGAGGATGACCTATAGTCATCTCTCCCCGAATCTGATCTTCATTTAGCCATAAAACCTAACCTCTTAATAACTATCCCTTGAACAATTGGTAATCACAGACCGCTATTCCGACGCTGAAGAACAATTATCCTCGACTCACTACAATGATTAATAGAGGGTAACTAATGAATCTCAAAGGATCCAAGAATAAGCATCCACCGAACCCTAAAAGATTACCAAATACAGTCATTCAAGGTGAATCTGCGACGAAACCTAGAGTCCAAAGGAAACACAAAACTCCTGAGTACCGTGGAGGTAAAACATGAAACCATCCAAGAGCCTTAAGGTCTTGTACCCTGCCAAATCTCCACTCAAGGAGGAGTGGCCTAGCTTCCCATCCTCCGAGTTGTCATCACCTGGGGTGTTCGGGCTAGTGACAGAGCGGGAGAGAAAATGAAGGAAAGTGAAGGAAAAAGAAAAGAAGCGGGAACTACTGAAAGGTTCCCATCCAATTTTATTAATGAACAAAAGAGAGAGGTCTGATTAGAGTGTTTGCTTGGGCTTATATACTGCCCCAAAACAATACAAATTACCAAAATCAACAAAAGCAGCGAATCGTTATAAAGTGACAAACGAAGAAATCAAAAGATGAACAAAAGGAAAAATTCAAACGGCAAAGCAGGAAATTGTGTCGCAGGTTGAAAAGTGAACAAAGGCAGGGAGTAGTTCTCGCAACCTTGCAAAATTCTCGTAATTACTCACCTCTCACTTCGCTTCTTTCCTTCCACTTATTGATTTGCAAACGCCTGAGTTTGACTCCACTATTCGTGCTTGGATCGACTCAACAATTTTGGCATAAATAGCTTGCAAAAACTACAAAATTAGCAACAAAATGCGATTAGTAGAATAGCAAGGACCTTAATGTGAAAATCGGGTTAATTACGTTGATTAGTACACAAAAGGTGCTCAAAACATGCAATAAACAAGGTTCAAAATAGCACTTTCGAAAGCACTAATCAATAGAATTTCAACCTACACATTGCTAGTCCCTTTAAGAATGAAAGAAAGATGTAATTTCAATTATAAACAAAATCAAAATTATGCCCACAAAAATGATGATTTCAAAAGGTCAGAATTATAATGCCTTAACCTTCGGCGAGAATCACCGAACCTCGCCTAGCCAAACTATCTCGAGAGAATGAATGCCATACATGATTGATATCAAAAGAACCTCCCTCTTGGTGAATCAACTAGAGACTTCCACCAAAACCTAAGTGTTTGTTTGATCAGTTCTCAACAATAAAATGCCAAACTGAACTCTCTCCCCAACCAAGCTTACCGCCCACTCCAGACACTAACCAACCTAAATAGATCGCACCCACTCTATTCCACAACTCTTTTGTGTTGTAGGCGTACGTCGAGGAATCGACTCTACCAAAGTCCATGCACCCAGATCCACCGATGACTCCCCAACCAATTAAGGCTTAGGGCATTAAGTCATATATCTTTCGACCACTAACTCTTCAGTTTCAATCCCGCACTTCGAATGATTCTCAGACTCCAGCACCTACAACTTGTTAAACTCCACCCATCCACCCATGTAGCGAGCACAAAAGCCTGACTCCCAAACCGCCGCTTAGGAACCGGGCTTAAAGACTTTCGCCATATACCCCCTGACCGTGCTCTGTCTCAAGGCAAAGCGTTGCACCTTTCTTCTTTTTCTTTCTTTCCACTTCTTTTTATTTTGGAAGACATGATTAGCCTTCTTTTCTCATGTATCCTTAACCTATTAAAGGTAGTCAACGAAACTAGGTAGGTTTGCAAAGTTTGTATGTTAGACAGCTTCTTTCAACCTATTGCTGAAACCTAATAAAGTACATTGTGTGGTTAGTCAGAGGTGGAAGAAAAGGCTCGAAACAACAAGAATTCAACTAATCATCCACTAACTACTAGGCATGGAATAAATCTAACATCAACAAAATTTGACAAAGTTTCAATTTTTTCAAACTACAAAGGCTGTGAAAAACACAAAATAAAATAATTTTTGAAAATCGCAAGTGCAAGTCAGAAGTGTGTATTATATAAAAAAAAATGACTATATTCTCACTTTTCAAAACAAACTAACAGCCTTCACAAACAAACAAAACAATCTATACAAGGAAACTAAATAGCAAGTCATTAAACTTAAAATAGGCTTGCTCCAAATGGAAACAAAACACAAAATAACAATGCCACTTTCCTTCGTTAACTCTCCCCCCAACCAAATGTCTCATTGTCCGCAATGGGGCTTGGATTGGAAATTTAGGGAAGGAAGTGTTACCTCCTTGATGAGATGTACCCATTTTTGGATAGGAGACTTCACAAGCTTTCCACCGAGACCTTATTCACTCCATTTGGGCTTCAAATGAACAAGTTAGAAGAAGAAAATAGATGAAAAAAGTGACAAGTTGGGAGCATAAAATTACGCCTTTAATAAAATTTCAAAAGTGTTCTTTCTAGTTACTGTTTAGATTCTACACTCTCTAATATTTCCATGTTACCAAGAAAACCTAAACGAACTTGGATGAAAGTTATGGGCGAAACAAAATAGGGTGTCATAGGATTACGAAAAAATTCGCAACCTTGTACTCAATTTATATATATATATATATATATATTGAATAGAAACATATTGATTTTTGAAATTTTTTTTATAATAATAATAATAAAATAAAAAAAAAAAAAATAAAAAATAAAGGAAAAAAAGGTCTGTTGCAATTTTGCATTCTTGAGTCAAGGTTCTTGAAATTTTCTAGGTTTTCTTGGACCTCCCCTGCTGTAGAAATTAAGCTCAAACCTGCAAAAATAAGCCAAGAAAAATTAAAAAAAATTGCAGAAAAAATTAAAAATATGCTAGAAACAAAAATTAACTTAGAATTAGAGAAAATCTAAAAAGAAAAATTAAATAAATCAAAATAAACTAAACTAAAATAAAATAAAATAAGAAAAATGAAAACAAAAAAATTAGGGAAATCTGGGCCCCTCGCCGGGTTCTCAGCCTTTGGGGGTAGGCTAGTGGAGCCTCAAACTGAACCGGCACGAGCCATCTGGCGTGCCGTACAATATGAGCGTTTGCGATGTCTTTGATGTAGTGGCAAAAGTTTGAACAATGGCCACTAGCTTCTTAAGGTTTTGCAGGGCAGGTAGTTTAGATGGGATGACCTTTGCAATAGGTGTTGAATGTGTTGCAGGTAAAGACAAGATATACAGCGGGTCGATGCAGGGGTCTTCTTGGCAATGGGCTTTTGGTGGCTTGGGCGTGCACTAGGATTGATTTTATGGGGTGGTTGAAAAGATAAGCTTTTTGGCTCTTGGCTTTGCTTTTACTTTGCCATCTCCCGATCGGCATTAGGAGATCACTTGCTTTTTCTTCTCCCATGGGCCAGACAAGCATCACCAATATCACAGGGGATTCAAATAATAGTTCTTTGGTGACCTTTGCTCCTCCACCATGGTGTCACTTAGGCACTCCTCCTCCAGATTTTCTTCCTCTTGATGAACATGATGCTGATTAGTGAGCCTTGAAATTGATTTCTAAAGGTTGTCAAATTTCTGATCAATTTCTCTTTGAAGTCCATCAATTCTCTTGTCGGAGAGCTCTCGATGTGTCGATTTACGGTGCTTTGGAGCGTTCATTGCCCTTTGCTCCTCTATGAAAGTATCCACCAGTTTGCTCAAGTTCAGTATTGCTTGCTCAACTAAAGAAGTTAACTATGGTGGTTGTGGCAGCTGAGGAGTTGAAGGATAATATTGAGAAGCAGGAGATGCATACTGTGGCGATCTTGGTTCTCATGAGGAATTTGGGTGGTTCCCCCAACTAGGGTTGTAAGTACTACCATATGGTGTAGTAGCTGGAGGAACCATGTAGGAGGGTGCACTCACCCATGGAGGGTTTCTATAGTCCATTATGGACCTATATGCATTAGGTTTTCTCTCCATTGGGTACTGACAATGTTTCTCTCCCTCTAGGTGTTCCATTTAATCAAAACTAATATTGATTAGTGGACTCTTATAGAACACGGCTTTGAGAGTCGACTACCTTGAATTTCTTACCTTTGGAACATATTCTCTGAAGCAGAGAATAAAGTAGGACAAGAGACAACTAAAAGCAGTCCTACCCTAAAGGGTTAGGGTTAGCTAAAATAAATCAGCGAGGAAACCAAAATTATGGCGAGCGAAAAATGCTAAACGAGGAAAAATAAAGTAAATTCACGAGATCTTGTGATGAGGATCAAGAGTATTCATCAGTCATCATTTGCACTAAGGCACCATCCCGTGCTCGCCATTTGGTCGCCGCGTAAGCGTGTAGCTAGAGGCGACTCCCGAACCAACAAAATTTATAAACCCTAAACCTTCTCTTTGTTGTAGCCCTAGCTAACTGCGAGTATAGTAGCTTAAATTCGAGCATCTAAGTGGGTTTCTTAGCACGGTAGTTTGCGATTAGCGAGTTGAAATGGTGAATTCAATTTGGATTTTGGGTTTTTGTAAAAACAGAGGTTGTAATGTTTGGAAACTGAAAGTTAAATAAATTAAAATAAAATGTAAAAGAAGTCTCCTTGAAGTGTTAGGTCAATGGGGTTGGATTCCTAAGGCAACTGAGGGTCTCCAGGGTCCTTTCCTCGCATTAGGGAGGATGACCTATAGTCATCTCCCGAATCGGATCTTCATTTAGCTATAAAACCTAACCCTTAATAACTATCCTTTGAAAAATTGGTAATCATAGAGCATCAGTGGTCTTCGACAGTGAAGAATAATTCTCCTTGACTCACGCCTATTGATTAATGAGGGTAACTAATGAATCTCAGTGGATGCAGCGGCCAAGCATCTGCAGACCCAAAGATACCAAATACGAGGTAATTCAAAGGTGAATCTAAGGGATCTGAACCTAGAGTTCAAAAACCTGAAAACTTCCGGTGAGTACTGCGTGAAACATGAAACCATCCGGTAGCCTTAAGATCTTGTACTGGCCCGGCCTTCCGCCCGAGGAGGAAGGGTTTAGCCGCTCGTCTCAGAGGTTGTCATCGAGGGTGTTTGGCTAGTAAGAAAGGGAGAGAAAATGAAGGAAAGTGAAGGAAAAAGAAAAAGAAGCGAGAATTCCTGAAAGGTTCCCGCCTAATTTTATTAATGAACAAAAGAAAGAGATCCGGTTACAGTGTTTGCTTGGGCTTATATATTGCCCCAAAACAATACAAATTACCAAAATCAACAAAAGCGATTAAGCGTTACAAGAATGAAAATAGGAAGAAATCAAGAGGCAAAGGCAAAAATTCAAATGGGCAGCAGGAACAATGTCGTAGGGTTGAAAAGTGAACAGTGCCCAGGGAGGTAGTTTCGCAACACTGCGAAATTTCGCAACCTTGCAAAATTCCTAAGTGACTGATTTCCTTGCATTTTTACGCTCTTCTTTCCTTACAGTTTTGATATAATCTTGAGTGACTCAAATTCTTAGATCCCTTGGATCTACTCAACAATTTTGGCATAAATAGCTTGCAAAAACTATAAAATTAGCCACAAAATGCGATCAGTAGAATAGCAGAGACCTTAATGTGAAAATCGGGTTAATTAAGATGATTAGTACACAAAAGGTGCTCAAAACCTACAAAAAACAAGGTTCATGGCGACACAAAAACTTGATAGGCGTGTTTCTTGAAATACAATATACGAGATGTACAAATATTATTGATCACGGGAAGTGGGGATGCTAAGTGCAGGGTAGAATACTTTTATGATATCCAAGCGGTCAATTTGATGGGTTGAAGCAAAATTCAAAACTAAACTGTTGAATTTTAATCAAGCAAATTGATCACGTAAGTTAAGGGTTCCAAGAGATAATGAAGTTCTAGGGTTTTGGAGAAAGTGGAGCCTTCCACTTGCTCTCCCGAACCAAAATCTATTCTATTGTTTTTGTGAGAAAAGTTCTCAAGGTGATTCTTAATTAATTTAATTACAAGCCTCTCTCTGAGGTCAAACCTTCCTAACTAATACTAGGTTTCTTGCTTCTCAGCTCAACCCCAAGCACTAGAGGTGATTTAAGTCCTACGAACCTCATGGGCCTTCTAATTATCGATGATTTCTACACCACCAAGCTAATTAGGTTTATTCACCTATGTCTAATTCTCTACTCCCTTCTCAGATCTCGCAGAGAACCACTCACCACATTGAGATTGATAAGAAATCAATATGTAAATATAATCAAGTATGAATCAATATAGGTTCAATCACTTGAAATAATAGAAAAAGAAATTCTAGCAATTAGATATAAGTTTCATGCATCTATACTAATCAAAACCCTAGTTTTAAGGAATTTAGAGCATAGTAGAGTCCTAATTCATCACAAAATTTGAATAAAATATGAGAATAAGAGTAGAAGAAACTTTAATGATGAAAATTGATGAGTTCTAGGTCTTCTTCTTCCGAATCACAAATTCTTCTCCGGCTTGACGAATAGCTGCGAGCCTCCTCTCGATCCCAGAAGTGCGGACCTGCGGTCCTTGGGTGCGAACCCCTTGCAAATTAGGACATTATTACTTATATACCTTGAAGAGATCGCCTCCCAAATGCCAAACCTGGTTGGATTCATGAACAAGCCCAACGTCGCAGCGTGAGGTTATGGAAATTGGGATGCAAGGCGTCGTTAAGGGCCCAGCGTTGCTCTCGATGAGAACATCGCAAGGTTGGGATGTTACGACGTTGGAGCAAGATCTTCATTCCTCCATCTTTTAGCCTCTAAAATGCCATAATTTAACCAAATATTAAAAATGAAACTAAATATTAATAATGAAATGGCAGCTACTTATTTATGTATAAAAGAGATAAAAAAAACATACTAAAAACTAGGTATGTAATGAGTGTTTTGGACACTCATTGGTTGTGTGGTTGAAAAAAACATAGGGACTCTTTTCCAAAGCAAACCAGCAGGCGAGCCTTAAGTCTAGCTGAGTTAATTCATGTAGACATTTGTGAGCCTATGAGGACTCTCTCTCTCTCTCTCTTGATGATAACAAGTACTTTGTAGTGTTTTTTGATGATTTCAGTAGAATGACTTTGGTTTACTTTGTAAAAGAAAAATCATAAGTGTTGGAAGTCTTCAAAAAATTAAAGTAGGCCATTGAAAAGCAAAGTGGACATCCTTTGAAAGTCTTGAGAACAAATGGTGGTGGTGAGTTTGTTTCAATTGCATTTGAAAATTTTTGTGAGGACTACGACATTCAAAGATAATTGACAGCTAGTTACACTCCACAAAAAAATGGAGTAGCAAAGAGGAAGAATTGTAGTTTGGTGGAAATGGCCAAGAGCATGGTGAAAGCCAAATGTCTCACAAAGAAGTTTTGAGCTAAAGCAATTCATACATCTACCTATATTCTTAACCGAAGTCCCACATCAACACTTTGTAATCAAACACCTTTTGAAGCTTAGCATGAGTGGAAGACAAAGGTAACTCATTTTAAAGTTTTTAGGTGTGTACCTTATGTTCTTGTGTCTTCTCAAAAGAGGGAAAAACTTGATGATAATAGTGGGAAATGCATATTTGTGGGCTATAGTGTGGAATATTTCTTGAAGAATAAGGAATCAAAAAAAAAAAAAAATGGAGTGTGATTCTGAGTTCAAATGAGGGAGATATGACAAAAACAAGCTTGTGTGCTCCGAATTCAAACCTATACGATAATGAACTTTGGTGAAATCCTACGAACGGATGATGGGTTCTCGGCCCCAGTCATTCGGTTGATAAAAAATTCTTAAATTTTTTCAGAGAATTCTTCATTGAGTAGGGAATCCAACAAAAGAAACGGTGCATGATTTCAAGTTTGGATGAGGGAGATATGATCAAAACAAGCCTAAGTGCTCCGAATTCAGACATGCTTCAATGAATTCTGCCTAAATTGAAACTTTGAGGACCGATTGAGCTAATTGGATTCCTTGGAGAAAAAGGAGTCCATAAAAAAAAAAAAAAACGGTGCACAATTCCGAGTTCGGATGAGGGAGATTTGATTGAAACAAGCCCAAATGCTCCTCATTCGACATACTCCAATAAACTCTGATTGAGTTAAAACCTTGGGAGGCCCCACTTGCTTCCTATGGCACGATGCCAATAACTACATACACACTCAATGTACCATATACAAGCCCACCCAAGGCTCGGAGACTGACTAAGCCTAAAAGGACCTAACGATTGCCATGAAACGATGGGTGAGTGCTTGACACCCATAAGAAAAATCTGAGTGTTGAGGGACAAAATTGAAAGTCTATAGTATGCCCATCTTGATCTGAGTGAATAAATTGATTGCAAATTTACCAGCGATGAGAGTATGAAATGAACTCTGATGAAGAACCTAGATGACCCGACAATTTTGTCTCCCCTTCTGGAGTTCAGAAGATTCCAACGAGAAATAAGTCGCCCACGAAGGACTAAGAGAAACCCGAGCACGATGATTAGGAAGATAAGTGATCCGGACACAATGCCAGAAAAGATAATGAAATCTGGGCACGATGTTGGAGAACCCGAAACAAAAGAAAAGATCGAATCCTGGCACAATGCTGGAGAACCCAAAACAAAAGAAGGGATCGAATCCAGAACCTTACGATGTTAGAGGGCAGAAATAAAAGAGGATCGAGATCTGGGCATGATGCTGAGAACCGAAACAAAGTAATGGAATCGAGACGCGATCTTGAAGAACTGAGAAACAAAGAAGGGTTAAATCCGGACACAATGTCGGAGGGCAGAAACAAAGAAGGGATTGATCCCGGAACAATGTGGGAGAACGAGGAAACAAAGAGAAGGGATCGAATCTAGGACACACGATGCCGGAGGAACTGAAACAAAGAAGGGATCGAATACGGGCGTCTAGGAGAGTTCAAAGCTGAAGAAATGATTGAATTAGAGCACGGCCTTGAGAGAACCAAAACAAAAGAATGGATCTCGAATTAAGGTACTTGAGAACTTGAAACAAAGAAGGGATCAAATGTGTCCCAAAGGCGGGAAGAAGGGGCTATGTGATTAGTGCCCCGAAAAGTGCTATTTTGAATTTTGTTGTGTAGGTTTGAGCACTTTTTGTGTACTAATCAACGAATTAACAGATTTGCACCTTAAGGTCTTGGATTTATTCTCTTGTTCCTTTTATGGCTAATTTGTAGTTTTTGCAAGCTATTAATGCCAAATTTGTTGAATCGATCAAGCCTACGAAGAGGTGAGTAGAACTCGATGGAGATAAGAAGCGAAGGAAAGAAGTGAAAGAGCCAGGAAATTGAAACTGCGAAAGTGCGCGAGTCTTGAGAATTTTCATAGGGTCTTGAAAATTGCAACTGGTTTTGCTCAATACTGACCCTCGTTTGACTTCCTTTTTTGTGATTTTTCCAATTTTGCCCTTCATGCATTATGGGTATTGGGTATTTTGTATTTTGCTTATTTGGGCTCTATATAGCTCAGTGAAATCTTATAGAATAATCTTGATTTTGGCTTTCTTTGAGATCTGAGAGGCCGGTTTAGGCGGGAGTTTTCAGTTGTTTTGCATTTCCTCCATTTTCTTTCCCTTTCTTCTATTTTCTGGGTGCCAAGCACCTTGAGGTTGACCAACTCAAGGGATGGATTGAAAATAAACTCCCTCCATCCTTGAAGAAGAGGGCTACTGGGCTAGGGTTTTGAGGTAAAATGTTGGTTCTCTGTTTTTAATTCAAGCATTTATTGTCATTTATGTTTCCATCCTTCACTCTAGGTTTAAATCTCATAAATATACCTTGATTAACCTGTATTTGGAAAAATTTTAGAGTTCAGTGGATGCTTATTGCTAGATCCATTGAGATTCATTAGTTGCCTTCTATTAGTTATTGTAGGGTAGATTTAGGGGATGTGCTTTTCTTGTCAGGAGCATTTGCATGTTCAAACCAATACTATATTTCAAAGGAAAAATTATTAAGGTTCAATTTTGATAGCCAAATGACTAGGGTCGGTTTGGGAAATGACTATAGGTCATCCTCCCAAATCTGAGAAAAGGACGAAGAACCTCTGTTACCACTAGGACCTCCCGACCAGGTAGTGGGTGCTTTAGGAGTTCTTTTTCATATTTTATTTCAGTTTATTTTCAGCCTGCAAACCATTCACCTCCATAGTTTTTATTACAACAGCCCTAATCTAAAGTGAAATTCACCTTTTTGGAGACCAGCTTTCTGCAAATCATTTGTCAAGAAACCGTCAAGTAATTCGACCTGATATTTATCTTACGATGGCTAAATTTCTGTGATAGAAGAATTTAGGTATAAACTATTGTTGATTTACGGTATACCCCCTCTTTGTGGCATGAATCATTGTGCGGTCCCAAGGCATCAATACCAGGTCGGAAACCACCAGCACGTAAAGGTCAAAGTCACAAGTATGATATTCTGGAAACATTCATTCTTGAGGAAAAGCGCCACTAAACAATCCACTTTGCATCGATATCCACCAACAGGCGATAGGGGTGTACTTTGTATGTACATTGAAACTCAAATATCTCAATGAGAAACCTAAAATACATCATGTTGATCATGCGTGGCGAACGGAGGACAATGAATAGGGGAATGCCACTAGTATCCATATCCCTTGTTGGTGTTGAATACCATGAATCGTCTGATCAGCACTCAAAAGTGCTTCATCGTATGAAGAGCCAAAGTTGAATACGGGGCTTACTCAAACTCGATGCCTAAAATGTCTTTAGGCAAAACGGACTGCTTATGAACATGTGTAAGAGCTAAAGCCAACATACAAGGATGGGGGTATGCCCCAGTGTGAACATGTCAAAACATCGAAACTAAAGAGTAGCCATCAACGATCCTATCTCGCATCATGTATCTAATCATATGGACTTGAGAGCGAGAAACTAAATGGAAAATGAGATTTGACCTCGATATTCCCCGAGAATAGTGACACCTTAGGCAATTACATTTGCCTCGGGTAGTAAACGGAACCTTTCCGCCTTGAATGCGTCGAAGCGAGCCACGAGATCTCATGGCTCGAGGGGTGGTCTTACTGACTCGGACCGTGTGCTGGGACGGGGTGAAAGGTAAAGACGAATGATGGGAAATAAAGGCCCAAATACCCACAATAGATAATGCTAAACCCTTGTGTCCGCAATGCCAAATGTAATGGAGAATCATGTGATCAGCGACTAGGCCGACACATAGAGTGAGCGATGCCGATAGCGGAATGGGTGGCGCCCGAAAGACACGTCGTTCATGAAGTGAGGCAGCGATCGATGAGATAGAAAAATGAAAAGGGATACGACAAATGATGAATAGATGTAGAAGAAAATAGAGAAATGAGTTGGGATACAAATGTAGCAATATGTGACAATGACGAATAACCCATCCCCAGAATGCTAAATCGAGGCAAGTCACCATAAAATGGGAATGGTGCTATGGATAACGACCCAGGGGACCTAGTGTAAAGGAAACCTAAACCTCACCAATGTGTCTCCTAGATCCATGGAGAAAAGATAAGCCATAATACCGCCGACAAACCATGCTAATCCTAAATACCAATGAAGTGAATATCGAATAGGCGTAACTAAACTGCGTCGAACTGACAGCCAAGTAAGATGAATGCCTTTTTAAGCTCAATCTAACTAATGAACCTCAAATCCCAAACCCAAATGGTACCTAAAATTAAGACTCATGGATCAAACCTTAAGGGTGGAACGAAGGGTGTGACGGCCTAACACAATAGCTGCAGGGCATGGCGTGTCATCATCACACAAGGAAAGAATGAGTGAAAAGAAAGCAAAGGATGATAGAAAAACGAATAATAAGCAAAGTGAAATTCAAATGGAGAAGAAAATAAATAGGTCATGATGTAAGAAAGAACAAACGAAGAATGACATAATGCACACAATTCTCATAGATCTAATTAATAAATATAAAGCACATAGGGGCGAGGCCCTGACTGGAGTCGTAAAGGTATGCGAGTTGAATGAAAAAAAAGGCCATAATAAACTGCGTGAGGCACAAAGGGCTAGCAATAGGATATATCATTGTAGGGGTGTGCAATAGGGAATATGGCTACTCGAAGTGATGGCCACCCATCCTTTGACCATGATCTCATGCATAAAACTTCTTCAGCTGATCCACGTTGATTGGCTTCGTGAACTAATTTTCATGTCTGTTAGCAAGGCTGCTCCCTCTTGGGTCAAATCTCGAATAACATACGACCCACTCCAAGTCGGTCTAAACTTGCCTCTATAGTCACCAATCAATCCCTTAAGGACTTTCAAGACCAAGTCGCCTTTTTGAAACTTCCTGGGCTTGACCCTTTTCTGAATGCACGGGTCATCTTCCTCTGATAGGCCTGAACATGATATGATGCATCCAAAAGGCTAAGCTGATCATAACGAGATTGGGATCACTCGACCTCGAATATCTGCTGCTCTAGTGCTACTCTCAAAGATCCCATCTCAATCTTAATAGGTAGCACTACCTCCATACCATACACTAAGAATCTGGAATGTCCAATACAGTCTGAAAAAGATATGCGATAAACGCATGTCTGGGAATATTTCTCACGACCCGATCCCGAAGCCTCAACCATATTTTGAAAAATCCTCTTGATATTCTTATTCCCAGCCTCAACTACCCCATTAGTACGCGGCACATTACACAGAGGCGATCTATGATGTTAAATGCCATACTCTTGAATTAATGTGTCCGCCTCGCCACAAATGCACCCCTCATAGAAATCAGCTCATAAGGGACCCGTATACGCAAATAATGTACTGTCGATGAATTTAGCCACCTAACACTATCAATATAACATAGAAAATAGCTTCCACCCACTTGGTAAATAGTTGATATAGCAACTAAAAATGTACTCATGCCCATTAGGAGCTTGGCGAGATCTTCGATATCAATACCCCGTGAAAATGGCGAGGGATGTGAGTGCATGCGGCTTCGGAAGGTGGCACGTGTATCAGATGCCATTGCATCTAACACTCACGGACATCTTTGGCCTGAGCGGAAACTGTGTCTGTCTCCATGGTCAGCTAAAGTGCTTGATCCTCATGATCTGCAGCGTTAGCATATGACCTCCATTGTGTAAGATTTTACCGACTCCTGCATGAAACTTTCTCATCACTTGATTTGCAGAGGCATGGTCTAGACATAATAAAAACATGCCATCGAGCGATCTTCTATCGTTGCATCTCCTGAGCAACAAATCTGGTGGCGAATGTCACCGATGCTCTCATCCTTGGCCAGGAGTTGACTGCAGGTAAGCGCGCATGTGAACTAATAAATATTGTGGTACCAGGGTAGCTCATCTTGATCCTCAATATCTCCAATCAAACAACAGTAAGCTAGTGTAGACCTAGTCTCAATCAACAATGGTCACACAATCACCCCCATAGGAATCTCAATTATAGAAACCAAGGTGGCTAACGCATCAGCAAACTGATTCTTTACTCTAGGCAGATGTATATATCTCAAGTCATCAAACCTATCAACTAACAAATCCAAGTAAGCAAGGCAACTTCTTATCTCGAGTCCTCCAAATACCCTGAGTCTGCTGAATAACCAAGTTGGAATCCCCTTGGATCTCGATTGTCACAACTCGAGATCGAGTGCAGTCTCTGAAGCATGTGCAGCCTCATACTCCAACTATATTATTCGTGTCGATGATCGAATAATGTCAACGGTACGATATGGGAATATGATCACCTAGTGGTGATATTAACAGGATATAATGCCAAATCCCGATTGATTAGAGGCACAATCAAAGTATAACCGCCATCCTGTGATACTGGTCATGGAAACAAACTACTCATCAAGGAAATCGTCAACAATCGGTCTGTCATCAGATACAGGCAAAGAAGCCAGATGATTTGTAACAACGCTTCCCTTTACTGATTTACGTGTGACATACTAAATATCAAACTCTATCAGCAGTAATAACCATCTCAAAAGCATATCGGTCATATGAGCTTATCATTGAATCCTGTGGATCAATCGTGAGACTAAAAGTATGGAATACTACATCACCTTAATGTCGATCTCTAGTAGCCCGAACCCGATGCCAAACGGTGTTAAATCATAATGTATCTGCACTCATACTCTAGAATCCTCTTACTCAGATAATAGATGGCTCGCTCCTTTCCTAAATCATCGAGCTGAGCTAGCATGCATCCTAAGGCCATGTCTGAAACTGAAAAATACAAAAGCAAAGGGCACCCTGGTATAGGAGGCACTAGAACTAGAGAAGAAAGGAGACACTCCTCAATCTTCTCAAAAGCATGCTGGCAATTATCATTCCAAACTATAGGCTGGTTCTTCCCTCGAAGGCGAAAAGATAGACTCACATATGTCGATCGGTTTATGATAAAACGGCCCGTATACTATGTCTGCACAGAAAGCCTCTTATCTCTTTCTCGGTCCTCGAGGCAAGCATGTCAAGTATGACCTTGATATTTTCAGGATCAACCTCTATACCTCGCTCACTAACAATGTGTCCTAACAATTTCCCAGAAGTTACCCCAAAGGTGCACATCTTGGGGTTCAACCTCAGCCTGAACCGTCTGATCCTCTCAAAGAACCTCTATAAGGTTGGTAAGTGATTTTCCCTATCTCGGGACTTCACTATCATGCCGTCCACATATACCTTGACATCTTTGTGCATCATGTCATGGAATAGAGAAGTAGAAACTCTCTGATAAGTGGCTCCTGCATTTTTCAACCCAAATGGCATAACCCGGTAGCAGTAAGTACCACTCGGTAATGAAAGAAGTCTTCTCCATATGCCTCTAGAGCCATCATAATCTGATTATACCTAGAAAATCCATCCATGAAGGACAACATCGAATGTCCTACAGTGCTGTCAACCAACATATCAATGTGTGGGAGAGGGAAATCATCCTTATGACTAGCTTTGTTTAGATCACGAAAGTACACCTGAGCTACAACCTTGCCGTCCTTTTACCGAATTTAGGAGACTGACATTATCCGGCCACTCGCGTGCTCGACTATACTGCGGCAAAGAAGCCAACACTAAGTTGCTTCTTAATTTCTTCCTTAACCTACAAACTCCATCGAGGGTGTAGTCTCCTCAATTTCTGCTTAACTGGCCTTACATGTGGTAGAATAGGCAGGTGATGCTGCACTATAAAAGAGTTAAGGCCCAACATGTCCTCATTTGACCATGTAAATACATCAAAGTATGACCTGAGTAAGTCAATCAATCTACTCCTCTTATTAGGAGATAGGGAAGAGCCAATCCTAATCTCCACTAAGTGATCTAATTAATCCCAAAATCTGCTCGACTTTGTGCTCTTAGTAATGGGTGTAGCTTTCTGTCCTCTGCTAATATCGAATCACACTCGGTAGCCACAGTGGAGTCGTTTGTGTCTCCCACATCACCAACATCATATATATGTGCTGTGGGTGCTAGTGGTGTAATCAAAGGAAAATGTTGTGACACAAAAAAATACTCGAAAATACTCATGTCACTATTACCATCAGAAATATCATCAAAGCGGGTGACAAACCCGGACATAGTGCCAAAATAAAGAGGTGAGTCCATAGAGTCGGACGCTCCCTCAATAGAAACAGTATTATGAATAATATCAGTAGCAACAAGTTCATCATCTTCATCTATCTCTAGCATAGCAATCCCAAACATATAAAAAATAGAGCAAGGCAGTGAAATTTGTCAGGAATCTTAACCCAGTCTGCACGTCATGTCGTGCATCGGCTCGTACATCGTAAAAAGTGTCACATCCTCAAAATCAATAGTGGAAACTCCAAACATTTCAAAAGCATAATGAGGCTCGTGTAGGGCTGCATCTGGAAGAGTCACTCCATCAATATCATCCCCCAAATCCATAGGTATGTCATAGTCAAGGACCTCCTCGGGGAAACACATAGAGAACACACTAGCTCGACCCGGTGATGGGGGTGAACCTATCATGGCACTAGGTGTCTCAGTAGTCTTAGAACTAAAACACATATGTCTCAAGGCCTGCTGGATGCCTTGGATCCCATCATCTCCTAAAGCATGGTCGGTACCCCCACAGTGTGGGGTGCATTCTACGATCCTCCCCAATAGTAGTCAACCAACTGAAAGGTATACGAGTGAAGGGGATAATCGAATGGAACCCCAAACAAGTGAGCCCTCACCCTGTCCCAACGCAATCATGCCATGTGACATGCATCGTCCTCTATAGGAGTGTAACCTAACCCATAGGTTATGTCATGATCAACTGTAAAAGTAAACTCGCCCAGCCCCTGCTTGCGGCGACCTAACCCCAAGCCAGGCATATAAGACATGCCTCTCATCATACTAAGTACCAAATTTCTACTGTGCTGATCGAAAGACATAGGCACCAGGTCTCTGTTGTCATTCTCTAAATTGACAACTTGAACCTCATTGAAAATAAAATTGGTCAAATGTAGGTCATCCTCACTATGGCTGATATGTAACGCGGACTTAGAAGAAGTAACAACATCTATGTCAGGCTGTATCGTGATAATGCGCCCCTCGTGTATGAACTTAAACTTCTAATGAAGGGATGATGGTATAACACTTGCCTCATGAATCTAAGGGCTGCCAAGAAGCAGGTTAAAGGATGACTGAATCCTCAAAATCTGAAATAGTATGGAGTATTTAGGCGGCCTAATCGCGACATGTGTGCAGGTGTGCCCGTAATTGCCTTGTAAAGGTCCCATCATAATCGACAGTCTAAGAAGGCTAAAGTGGTTGACGAAAATCCAGAATTGCAATGGCGATGGCCAATGGACAAACGTTCAAGGCGGAGCCGTTGTTCAATAGGACAGACGGCACCCGACGGCCTAAATAAGCAACATCAATGAATAAGGGCCGAACATGATCTGACCCCTAGGGTGGTAAATCATCATCAGAAAACGTAATCCATGTAGCTCTATTGGCTATTAGAAAGTGAATAAGCCTCATAGGGTAGTGGCAGTGTTAACTTTGATCTGATTAAGTGCTTTAATAAATGCATCTCTATGTGTAATGGATGAGGCCAATAGGCTCCAGATGGATATATGAAGGCTGTGATGCCTTATTTGGCGTAGAATCTCATAAATCATCTCTACGAACATCTTACGTAGATTTCTTTGTGCCCCGAGTAAATGGCCAATCAATGAGTGGAGGCTGAGCTACCCTCTCACTTTGTGTAACAATCTGAACGTCCCTGTGAACAGGCTCATACTCCTCCGGGAACATAATGAAGGGTGTCATGGGAGGAACATGCTGCAAGTATACGAGTGAAATTGAAGTATGTTTGGGAACCTCATATGGGATAAGTCTGAATGGCCTAGGGATCTGCTGGCCAGAGGTGTATCCACTAAAATCTGAGTATGTGTATAAATTAATTAGTATGAATTCCTAACTAAACCCTAGGCTTGGAAACCATAGAAATCCCTACCAAAGTCCAAAATACACATGATTCCATACTCAAGCCATAAAGCCATACAAATTCCATACCTTCTTAGCTCCTCCTTCTTCCTCTTCTTCTTCTTTCGCTTCCTCTTCCTCTTCTCTTCCTCTTCACGTATGAGCTCTCTTTTGGAGACCAAAAATGAGATATTTTTGGTCCCTTCTCCTTTTTATAGTTAAATTTCCTTTTATTTGCCTTTTAGTCCTCCCACTCTCCATTATTAGCAAAACAAGTTATGCATATTTCTATTTTAACCCATAGTCTTCTTATCTTATGACTTCTATATCCCATATTGACAAATTACATATTTACCCTTGTGTCTTATAAAATTTTTCGGGTTTGTCAATTTCCATGTTTCACATTTAATTTACGAAAAATTCAAATTATGCCTACAAAATACCCTAAACATGCTGAAAACGATTAGGGTATATTTCGGGGTGTAACAGTCTTCGGTATAGAGGATGGGTAATGGTTCCCTAATTGACAGATATGAGAGAGGTCATCCTTAGGGAGTTTCACTGCTCCCGATTTTCTGTGCATCCAGGTGCATGAAGATGTATCGTGATCTTCGTTGCCAATACTATTGGAGCGGGATGAAGAGACACATCAGGGACTTTGTTTGACGATGCCTCACGTGTCGGCGGAGGTTGAGGCGGCACGGAAATAACATGGCTACTCGATGCGTGGAGGTGGCTATGTGGAAATGGGAGCATGTCGATGGATTTTGTGACCCACTTTCCCGCAGATGCCGTGGAGGCATGATGCGGTATGGTGATAGTGAATTTGTCTAGTAAGTGACCATTTTCTAGCCGTGCGGATGACCTTCACACTAGAGGAATTCTACCTGTTATATATCCGAGAGATTGTCCAGCTACATGGAGTGCTTGTGTCCATAGTGTCGGATAGAGATCCCAGGTTTAAGACACACTTTTGGAAGAGCTTCCAGAAGGCCATGGGGACACAGTTGACTATGAGCACTGCATTTCATCCTCAACAGGAGATGGTCGGTGGAGAGGGACCATCTGATTTTAGAGGACATGTTGCGAGCATGCGTCCTAGATCATAAGGGTAGTTGGGAAGAGCACTTACCCTTAGTGGAATTCGCCTACAACAATAGTTATCAGGTGAGTATACAGATTGCCCCCTATGAGGCTTTGTATGGGAGGCCATGTCGATCACCTATTTGCTAGACAGAGGTGGGAGAGAGCTTCTTTACTGGTCCGGATCTGATTAGAGAGACCTCGGAGAAGGTGGGTTTGATACGGCATCTCCTTCTCACTGCTCAGAGTCGGCAGTCGATAGGTGACGTCTACCTCTAAAGTTAGAGGTAGGTGATCACGTCTTCTTGAAAGTGATACCTAAGATAGGTGTGGTCAGGTTCGAAAAGCGGAGAAAGCTTTTGTCGAGGTTCATCGGGCCCTTTGAGATACTCGAGAGGGTGGGCACAGTAGCGTACCGGTTGGCATTACCGCCTAGTATGTCTGGTGTTCATGAGGTGTTCCACGTCTCCATGCTCCGGAAGTATACTCCAAATCCTACTCATGTAATGGATTGGGGAGAGATTGATGTTGACATAGATGGGACCTTCGAGGAAAGACCAGTACATATCATGGATAGTCAAGATCAGGTTTTGAGACGCAAGACTGTGAGGCTAGTGAAAGTGTTGTGGTGACACCGAGGAGTGGAGGAGGCAACGTGGGAGCGCGAGGACATGATGTGGGCCACCTATCCCTTCTTGTTTAGGGACGAATGTACACAGTTTAGTCGTTTAGTAATTAAATGGCTAGTTTACATGCATGAGATAGTGTACATTGCATATGCATGTGAGTGATCTAAATAAGTGTGGAATTTCGGGACGAAATTCTTTTAAGGGGGGAAGAATGTAAAACTCGAGAAAATTTAATTTTTTGAGAAATATTAAAACGGTAATTTAAGTGGGAAAATTTGAAATTTTTTAGATCTCGGATGACAAAACGGACTTCACCGTTGGAAACGTCTCGTGAAATCTAGCTACCCAGTCGAATTTCGTTGGATTCGAAGATAGTCGGGATTTCATGTTTTTCGAGGCACCAAGGGTAACAAATGACACTTGACACTTGTTTGGATGGCTCGCAATGAGCCATGTGTCAAATGGAGAGGATAAGTCAAAAGTCCAAGGAGTGTGTCACAACTTGATAGGATGGAAATCCAAAGTTTTGGATAAGATGATAAGGAAATCCAAGGGAGCCAATAGGAGAGTGACATGTGGCAAGATGAGGTCTCCCACTTGACTTTGGACCAGCAGGTCGGTGGAGGAAAAAGAAGACGGAAGAGAGAGAAAGAGAGAAGCTCCAACTTCTCTTTACGATCTACAGAGATTGGTGTGTCGGTTTGAAGGGTTTCGTGGGAGGCAACACTTGCTAGTAGCAGCGGAAATACAAAAACCTCCCAATAAAAACCTATCCAAGGACCCCAAGTAGCATCAAAATCGGTTCTATAACAAAGAGAATGGTGTAGGATTACCTTTTGTCGGTTCCAAAAGCGGGAGGCTAGTGATCGGGCGACTTTGGGCCGAGCCCAGACCAAGTCCTAGGTTAGCCTCTAACGTTATCCATGAAGGAGTGAAATGACAACCTCCAAGACACTTGAGTCTCTAACGGGTCTCAGTCTTTAGCCAAGTCCTGATCCGCGAGAGGAAGCCAAAACCGGGTCTCTCAAATCTAGAACACTTTCTTTTGAGATGAAGGGAACACATGGCCTCATTCTCTTGAACTCTTTTCTCTCAAAGGGCATCAATCCTTAGGGTTTCCATAGCATTCTATTTATACCAAAAAACCACGTTCATATCTAATGACCAAATGGCCCTCACTTTCTAGTGATGGTAAGCGAACCACGGACCCACATGCGTTATAGAGTTCCCTTACGGCCCAACCAGTACAAACCTAAAACTATTATCTTTAAGTGATGACTTTGAGGCAAAGTTCACTAATCCTATGACATTTCATTCATAATTAACTATCTTATTTGGATCACATCGAATCGGTTTCATAATGTACTCTTCCAGTGTGACCCGTGGAGTTCGATTTATGTTGGCCACTTGATTCAACTATTAAATTAAGCAAGTCAAGATTGGTATCTAGCAACACATCATGACCCCCAATTGACCGGAGAGTCGAGTGGTGCATTGCATACCCTTCTATGGGCAAATCGAGTGAGATTCGTCATTTAAACCCAGCTATCACCCTACTTGGTTGAGCATGGATAATTGTGTAGCTCCCACTGGACTGGCTGTGTACACCTGGCCAAGTGATATTTTATCTTGTCCCAGTTCATCCCACTCAGCCTTTATGCACTTGAAGACACTCCTCAGGAACAATTTCCTCGACCCGGAGATTCTGAGTAATGATTCAACAAGAGGCCTTAGGTATACTCTCATTTTATTGGGAGTAAATGAATCCTACATTGTACTCGAACCACACTCTGAACACCTCAAAACCATACTAATCCTCATCCAATGAGCGACCCTAAGAGGCAACGTGGATTAAGGTCAAATGCAGGATCGACATCGAAGATATCCTTGAGCACCTCGAGTCTAGGATACTTGCACCATTGCTATGATGAGACAATCATCACTACATTTTAAATAGATGATCCATATGATTTGTCTCATTATAGGTCTCCACGATGCTTCTGTAGCAAGCATCACACAACTACGATAAACTCTTGATCACGAGTTTATAAGATCTGTGCTTTATCCCGTCAAGGAGTATGACATGTGCGATCTATGGGATCCAGCGTGTCTGATCATGTTGATCTATGACAAGGATAATTTAGACACAAACATAATTGCACATGATAGGAATCTTATTATCGTCTATCGCTGATTTCCTCTATGATATGTCGTATCATGAACTGTTAAATTCATTAAAGATCGCATTATCTATTCAACGTATGAATATCAAATTAACGAAGAGCGCTTGTATTAATAATATGTTGTGTGCAATAAGCGCTAATGGCGATTGCTTTTAGAGCACTTCTCTAACAAACTCCCACTTGCGCTAAAGCCAATCGCCCTTGTATCTCCCTTATGGCGTGACTAGAGCAGTGTGATTGTACTTCTTTTGAAGTGAAGCAGGTGAGGATCAACAATATTCGATCGGTCGTTATTTCTACATCTTTATCATTCACGCATTAGTCTCTCAGTCAAGTGGTATCTCTTGAGTGCGATGTTTGGACCTTTGATGAGGCAGGTAGTTCCGCGAAAGCGTATGGCTCCATTGTTGTGCAACACAAAGTATCGATGAACAATGATAGGTACTACTCACAGTTCGATGACCAGACTTCTTTATCAAACCACTTCTTTGTTTGCTTGAAATTTGCGTGTACTGATTAGGTTGTAGAATCATGGTCGTTTCTTATTTGGAACTCTTCCAACTAAATGCTCCACCATTCAATGTGAAAACGTAGCCTGACTGAGATTTGGAGTCATGTCTATCATATTGGAAACTGGCATCTCTATAGCCTTTAACAATAAGATCCCCATCTCCATAAATCAAGAATACATCCTTAGTCATTCTCAGTGCCGGGATATTTTTCTGACCATGATGACCCATTCAGAATTAAGTTGAGTATCTGCTCATGACCCTCAGAGCATATGATACGTCGAGTCTAGTACATAACATAGCTTACATGATAGATCCTATTGCCGAAGCACATGGTATCTTATTCATGTGTGTCCTCTCATCTTATGTCTTTGGACAGATGGACTTCGAGAGTGTAATCCCACTAACCATGGGGATATATCCGCTCTTGGACTACTCCATGCTAAACTTCTTCAGCATCTTGTCTATGTATGTAGATTGTGAAAGACCAAGCAACCTTTTAGTTCTATCTCTATAGATCTTTATCCCCAATATATAGGTTGCTTCTCCAAGGCCTTTCATGGAGAAATTCTTGGATAACCAAATTTTGACAGATTGTAGTACTGAGGCATCGTTTCCTATCAGAAGTATGTCATCCATATACAAGACTAGGAATACGAATGCACTTCCATTTGTCTTCTTATATACACAAGGTTCATCCAGATTTTGTGAGAAACCAAACTCTTTGATTGTCTCATCAAATCGGATATTCCAACTCCTAGATGCTTGCTTGACCCACGTAAATGGATCTTTGAAGTTTGCATTCTTTAACCACTTCGGATGTGAAACCTTAGGTTGTGTCATATACACCTCCTGCGGTCGGGTTTCCATTAGGTAGGATTGTCTTCACATCCGTTTGCCATATCTCATAATCATAATGGCGGTGGCTAGAGTGTATGGGTTTAAGCATAGCCTCTTTGGTGAAAGTTTCGTCATAATCAACTCCTCATTTTTTACGATAACCCTTAGCCACAAGCCTAGCTTTATAGGTAATCACATTACCTTCCATGTCAGATATCTTCTTCTTGAGGTCCATTTTCACCCACTATGGGTTTTGTCATCGGTGGATCAACCAAAGTCCACACTTGGTTGGTGTACATGGAATCCATCTCCGACTCCATGGCTTTGAGCCACTGATCAGACTCTGAACTGTTCAGAGATTCTTCGTAGGTAGTTGGCTCATCATTTTCTATGAGCAATATGTCCTTTTGTTCGCTTATGAGAAATCCATATCTCTATGGGATAGAACGTATCCTACTTGTCCTACGAAACACTTGTGTTTTAGAAGAGTCGGCTATAAATTCATCATCATGAATTACATCTTCAGGTTCAGTCAGATGAGACGCTTCTATTAGAGCATCTTGAACTTCACTAAGCTCCAATATATCTTCTCTTAAGAGAAACTCTTTCTATAAGAAGACAACATGCTTTGAAACAAACAACCTTTGTTCTAAAGCGTTGTAGAATTGATATCCTCTTGTTTCTTTAGGATATCCTATGAACGAACACTTATGGAACGGCTCAAGCTTATCGATATTTATGCCTTCACATAAGCGGGACAACCCCTCTTTTCATGTAAGGAAAGACGAGGGCTTTTTGTTGAGTCATATCTCATATAGAGTAACTTCAGAAAATGACTTGGATGGGACTCTTGTTTTAAGATATAAGCGGTAGTCACCAGTGCATAACGAGGATTTGGGAAGTGCGCCTTGCCATCATGGACCTCACCATGTCTAACAAGGTTCGATTCCTTCTCTCTACCACACCATTGTGTTGTGGTGTGTAAGGTGGAGTCCATTGGGACAAGATCCCATTGTCCCTGATATAATCTAGAAACACTTAGCTTAAGTACTCACCACCTCGATCGGATCTAAGTGATTTTGCATAACTATACAGAGTGTTTCCTACACTCATTTACGAATTCTTCCAGACTTTTCAAATGCCTGAGACTTATACCTCATGAGATACAAGTACCCATATCGTGAATAGTCATCAATGAAGGTTATGAAGTAAACAAAACCACCTCTGGCATGCACAGACATAGGACCACATACATCGGTAAGTATTAGGTCTAATAGTCCATTTGCTCTTTCACCCTTTCCCTTAAAGGGTAATTTGGTCATTTTACCTAACAAGCATGATTCACATGTGTCAAATTATTCATAATCAAATGACCCTAAGCTTCCACACTTGTGTAACTCAGTCATGCGTCTCTCACTTATATGGCCAAGACAACAATGCCGTAAATACAATGATTTGGGATTATCTCTCTTTTGGTCCTTTTATTGTCATTAACATTTAATTTGGAATGAGCATATCCAATATGTAAGTCCCATTGCTTTAATGTTTCACCAGCATAATTGACATCGTAATGTAACAACCATTGTCACAAAATTACACAAAACCCTTTTTGTTCAAAATAAGAAAAAAAAAATGTTGGTCTTCGTCAATGCTGGGACATAATAGCAAATTTCCAAATTTAAACAAAAACACAAGGGAGGTTCAAAACATAAGTCCCAATGGCAACAACTGCAACTCTTGCACCATCACCAATTCGAAGGTTGGACTCTCCCTTTGTGAGCTTTCTACTGTTCCTAAGGCCCTGCATATCAAACCATATGTATGAGCCACAATTGGTATCACATACCCTTGTGTTGTATAGAGAAATAATATTAACCATAATGGCATAAATACCTGAAGAAGATGGTGCATCCCATGCCACCTTGTTCTTCTACACCAAGTAGGCCTTGCAATTCCTCTTCCAATGGCCATCTTGACCATAATGGAAGAAAATTTCCTTTAAAGAAGTCCCTTTCCGGGTAGTCTATTTGCCTTTCTTCTTTGCCATTTTTCCCTCAGTCATTTCGAGAATGTTGATCAATTCAGGTATGGTATGTACTTTATGAACCTTCTCATAGTCGAGCACAAACTATGCAAAACTATCGGGTAGCCTTGCGAAATCAAAGTGCATGTAATTTGGGATCCGTCCAGTATTGATTGATCCGGCCTCTTAATGTGATTATACATCTGCGACATCTTGCCTTGGAGACTTCCCACTTCAATCTTGGAACTAAAGAAGCACATTGACTTTGAACCCTTCAAGGGCCGCTTGCTGATTATAATGATCCCTTAGATGGCGTACTATGGAATATGCATCCTCGGTCTTATACCGCACGAGCTCGGGTGACATGGAGTGTGGATAATCAATCCCACCTTCGCACTATCAACCAAGTGTTTCTTATATGCCCTCTGAACACTTTCAGGTGCATCAGCAGTTCGGGATATAGGGATTGGCTTAGTAATGACATATGCTAATTCTTCTTCATTGAGAATTATTCTCAAATTCTTTAGCCAGTACAAGAAGTTAGGCCCGGTCAATATTTTGTCATCGATTTCTATTTGTGCGTTCACATTCATTGTCATGGTTTGATTCTTTACAACCTAGATGTAAAAGAGATTATGTTAGACTGTACTTAAAATGCATAATTATTACGACTTGTTAATCACGCATTATGGCTCCCACTATTTTATTGTGAATCCATAGCCCTCACTATTGATCCGAGAGAACCTATATGGAGGTTCTCCTAGTGGGTTGATATCCCATATCACCGAGAATCACCTTGAGGTTAGCCCAACAAGCTATCTTGGGTGAAAGAGGGTAGAGTAGATCATAGTCCGCCTGTTGCATTAAGTAAAGTAATTAAGGAATCCAATATCACTTCGAGTGACCTTGGGGTACAAGAAGTTAGGCTCGGTCAATATTTTGTCGTCGATTTCTATTTGTGCGTTCACATTCATTGTCATGGTTTGATTCTTTACAACCTAGATGTAAAAGAGATTATGTTAGATTGTACTTAAAATGCATAATTATTTCGACTTGTTAATCACGTATGGCTCCCAGCATTTTATTGAATCCATGGCCCTCACTATTGATCGAGATAACCTCTGTGGGTTCTCCCTGATGTCAGATATCCCCATATCACCGAGAATCACCTTGAGGTTAGCCCAATAAGCTATCTTGGATGAAAAGGGTAGGTATCCTTGATCATACCAATTGCATTCGTAAGTAATTAAGGAATCCAATATCACTTCGAGTGACCTTGGGGTTAGCCCAACAAGCGATCTTAGATCAATAATTATTCCAATTTGCAATGCGACACAACTATCGAATCAAGTGCTATCAGAAATTTGTTGATTTGTGCTATCAGCGGGTTATCATCATCATGATCGTGTACATCTTATATCTTGACCAATTTGTGTCTCTAATCGACATCAACCTTGGGGTTGTGACAAGCTAATGAGTCTAGCTAAGGCCAGCCCATCAATCAAGAAAACTCATTTCCATGGGTAGAACATGCTCTTGTGGATGAAGGCTTGGGGTTAGCCCAACAACCTCAATCTCCAAAAGGAACTCTCGTTCACACCATATTAATTAGGCGTTAGCCTTAATATTGTTATTTATAGAGGTTTTCTTTATTTAAGTCTCATCCTTTTCATTAGCATGCATTATCCATTCATCTCATGAAATTATAAGATAGTTACTCTAACTATATGGCATGATTATGGACATCCTAAAATCAATTCCATAGACATAATGGAATTGACTAGGTCAAACCTAGGGATATGCATGATTATTACAACCCTTTAAAATAAATCAAATTTACAATCTTCAAGGTCTTCTTTCTTGGATCCTTCTCCACACTTCTTTCTCCCTTTGCATCTTCAACAACTTATCATAATCCTATGTAATCTAATTACATACATTTAATAAGAATAACCTCAAGTTACATTTGAGGGGGATTTAGATGAGAAGAGAAGTATATTGAGAGATTAGAGAGAGGCAGGGACACATAGGCCCTATTTATCCAAAAATAATCCAAATGCGGTATGCTCAATCACCATTGGGCAAGTCCATAATCATCCATCATGCTAACATACACCCCTTAAACATAGCCAGATTCTCGCGCCAATCCATCGAAAGTTGAAGGTAATGGTACACCATGATTTCAAAAGCACATTTAAAGATTTTCAACACTTGAAATAAAATTGATCCATTTTGTTTTTGTTCAACATTTGAACAATGACCTCAATTCAACACTTGAACTGAATTTGTCCTACATCCTATTCATTCAACATTTGAACAAATAACCCCTTTATTCAAAACTTGAACAAATCTGATTCAGCATCTTGAATCATGAACTCGATTTAACTTCTTGAATCATAAACCCTATTTAAACTCCCCAATAGGTTCAACACCTTGAACCATTATTTCGATTCAACACTTGAACCATAATTTCCAAAAGGACATTTTTGTCTAAAATTCTCTCTTAGGTAATTTCAACATGGTTTTCCGAAATCCATGATTCTAGAAATTTTAAAGCGGAACGGTTCAGTTTTAATTCGCACGTTTCTATTTCAAACACTTAAGAGTAGCGTGTTCGAAACTTGTGCAAAACCATACCAGAAACATAATGAACAAGGCACCAGCAATACTTAACGTCGCAACGTGTCAACGTCGCAACGTCGTCATGTCGAGACGTTGGAACGTCGTGACGTTGGAACATCGTGACGTTGGGCGAATCGGCGTCGCGGCGTCACTACAGCGTCGGCGTTCGTGGGTTTCAAGCGACCAAAAGTTGCAAAAATCCAATCTTTGGGACTTTTACACACTTCCAAATTGTTTCTTCTTCATATAATCCATCCTAGATCATCTCATGACCGTATACTTCAAGAACAACACTGGATCTAAACCTTTTCATACCAAAAATCTCATTTTCGAAAACTTTGAAAACATGGGTACCAAAAGCGAAAACTCTCAACGATATAAATCGATTTTTGATACACAAGGTTGCTCGATACCCTTTGAAGGGGTTTCATGAGGCGACACTTGCGATGGCAATGAAAATACAAAAAATCCCAATAAAAACCCATCCAAGGACCCAGTAGCATAAACAGGTTCTATAAAGAGAAGGAGTGTAAAAGTTACCTTGTATCGGTTCCAAAACCGAGCTAATTAGTCGGTAGCTTTAGACCTGTGAACTAAGTCCTAGGTTCGCCTCTAATGGTAAGCACATGAAGAGTGAAGCCAGGCAACCTCGAAGCGTTTGTCTCACAGGGTCCGGTCTTGCTTGAGTCCGTCCAGAAGAGGAAGCCAAAACCCGGGTCTCTTAATCTCTAGATCACTTTCTTTTGAGATGAGAGAACACCCTTGGCCTCATTCTCATGAACTCTCTTTCCTCTCAAAAGGAGCATCAATCCCTTAGGGTTTCCATAGCATTCTATTTATAGGAAAACCCCTTCATGTCTAATGACCAAAATGCCCCTCACTCTAAGTGACGATAGTAGACATACATCCCTATGCATTATGGCGAGTTCCCACATGGCCCAAAGCCGAGGTACAAGCCTAAACCTATTATCTCTTTAAGTGATGGCTTTTGAACCCGGGATTCCACTAATCCCATGACATTTCATTCATGAGAATTAACTTCCTCATATTTGGATCACATCCAAATCCATTTCATATACGACCTATGCTCTTCTAAGTGTGTGACCCATTAGGTTCCCAGTTATGTTGGCCACTTGATTCAACTATTGAATTAAGCAAGCCAAGATTGAGGTATCTAGCAACACATCATGACTCCCGATTGGCCAGGAGAGTCGGTGGAATTACATTGCATACCCTTCCGCTAGACAAATCTGGTGCGGTCGTCCTTTCACCAAACTATACCTACTTGGTTCAAAGCATTGAAAGGTGTGTAGCTCCCACTATTTGGCTATGCCACACCTAGCCCAAGTGATATTTATCTTGTCCCAGTTCATCCACTCAACCTCTATGCACTTGAAGATACTCCTGAGACGCATTTTCACTGCGCGGATATTCTGAGTAATGATTCAAGCAAGAGACCTTAAGGTATGCTCTCCGCTGTGGGAGTAGGTGCTTGAATCCTTTGTTGGCTACTCAATTACCTCCTAACACCTCAAACTATACCCAATCCTCATCCAGTAGGCGACCTCTGAGCGGCGTGGATTAAGGTAATCTGAGATCGACATCGAGGTATCGCCAGGCACCTCGATGCAAGGATACTTGCACGTTGCTATGATGAGACAATCATCTACGTTTAAATAGATAAGTCATATAATTGTCTCATGACAGATCTCCGATGTACTTAGCTACTCTTGCTTGACATCCACACACCAACTCTGATCGACTCTTGATTACGAGTTTATAAGATCTCTTTGCTTGATCCCGATCGAGAGTATGACATGTCATCGGTCACGTGGGATCGACAATGTCGAGTTTTTGATCCTATGACTGAGGATAATTTAGACACAAACATAATTGCACATGATAAGAATCTTATTATCATGATCCCTCATGATTTCCTTCATGCTGTATCATGTATCATGGACTTCATTAATTCGATTAAAGAATACATTTATCAATTGGCGATATGAATGCTCCAGGTGCGAAAGCCTTTCATATTAAATAATATGTTGTGCGTACAATAAGCGCTAATGGCGGTTGCTTTTAGAGCACTTCTCTAACACGGTTTTCATCAGGCCAAGAACTAAAGATCATTTTCTCGACAAAGGCTACGTGTGGGTACTGAAAACACGAGATTTCATCGAGGATTCAAGTGAAGTGTTCGGGAAATCAAGGGTTTCGGGTTTAGGAAGTGTCCATGGGACTTCCACAGAGGAACTACGCTTGAAGTGGAGTCTTCTCCTGCTTTGGTTATTTTCTACCTTAAGGGTTGTGTGGTTGTGTTTTGCGCTAAGGGGGATGTTTGGTTGCATTTTGAACTATGGGAAGTTGCCCTATTTTGATCCTATGCATTAGCCGGACTTTAGGACTAGTTATTAGGTGAAAACAAAAGTGAATTTTGTCGTGTGTCCTTTAGGTAAATTGTAGCCACATTAGTGAACTTGATGTTAGGCTCCCAATTACCGTCGAACTCCTATGGCCCCGATTTATGAATTAAGTTTTCCGGAGCGGCCTGAAGTGGAAATCGTCCAGCTAGGTTTGTCAGAATTTAGGTTTGCCAGACTAGTGCAATCTAGCTAGGTGCATCATTTGGGTTTATCTGACTAGGTTTGTCGGGGCTGGAGTGCGTAGACTAGGTTTGTCCAGCTAGATTTTCCGGCTAAGGTCTATCCAGTTTAGGTCTTTGAGTTAGGTCTTTAGGCTAGGTGAAATCCCAGAATTTAGATTAAAGTAGGCTGGAGTTTGTCGGTTGGGTGATTATTCGTGTGAGGCCTCGACTATGAATGACCATAACTCTCGGCAGGAACTCTAATTAGTACGTTCTTGGACTCGATGGAGCTCTTTGAGTCGAATCGACCTTAATATGCCTATGAATGGCATGTTAGCTCACGTATTTTTAAAAATTCGTTGTTTAAGCTTATGTGTTCTAATCCTTGAGTATGGAATGACATGTTGAATGAAATACACTATTTGCTTGTGTTGCTTGATAATTGGGTGACATGTTATTGTATGTGAATGAGATAGCCCTTGGCATTTGTAGGCTACTTGTGGACATGATATGTCCTGATTAGGCTGAAGGTTAAAGTAAGTCGTTCTTGATTGGTAGCTGAAGCGTAGCCAAATCGATATGGGCGTATTTAGATATGTTGACATATTGAATGAAAATTATTAGCCATAAATTGGGGTAAGACATGTAATACTATGTAGATACTTGCATTCCATATGCAGTGACATCGTCGAGTAGGTGTGAGTGCGTAAAATGGATTTAATTCACCTTTCTTGGTAGCAGGATGTGTGGTGAGCTCAAAACGAGACCGGCGTCAAATTGAGACTCCACGATGGTATAATATGAAAAAATGAAAAAAAAAATAATAATAATAAAAAAAAAATTTATATATATATATATATATATATATATATATATATATATATATATATATATATATATACACGTAATGTAAACGTATAGCAAGATAGATTAGGTGAAAGACCCCGAATCTTTACATGCGGTTAGACATGATCACCGACAGTGAAAGGCAGTAAAATTTTGGAAGGCTTACGACAATCCTGCGGTGAGACCCTGAAAAATGACGTAGCCCAAATAAATAAACACACGGAATTTGATGAAATTCAAATGAGTATTGGAGGTCGGTCCAATGAGCAAAGTCTTTAGGTGAGACACTAATGACTAGGTTTTCACACTTGGCATTGCATGTGTGAGGGAGTCGGTGAGAACTCGGTACATAGGACATGGTGGGTCGCATTTCATTCATGGCATGTGAAATTTCATTCTAGGTTTGCATAATCTTGATTGGAATGTGCTTCTTCCCTGGTGACATGACCATCGTGATGCATGTGTAGTGAAAGAGTTTCGAGTGGGTTTACTACCAGGCATTGCTCACCCCGCCGCCCTTTCAGTACTGAGAATATGCCGAAGATCACGCTCACTAGAGGCCATATTTGAAGGAAGCTCGGGATTATTGATTTATATTTTGTAAAACATGTATTAGAATGCTTAATTTTATTTTGTGTATCAGATAAGAGTGACGTAAATTTAAACTATTTGGAATTATGGTTTTAATAGTCATACAAAGCCACATGTTTCAGCATGGGGAAATGGGCCCTACGTGGTCATTTTTACCTTTCCTGTATGTGAAGTATAACATTCGTCATGTCGCTACACTGCAAAAGAGGCTTTGGGCAGAGCCTCGCACAATGGGCACCATGCCCACCTTCTTGCCAACTGTCCCGAAAAAGTGGGGACTGGGAACGAAAGTGCAAGCCTGTCACCAACATCCACGACCCTCTCCGGTCGACGGTCATAACTGGGACCCCCGGACTGGGGGCATCACACAAACCCCTCATCTCGATGATTAGCTGCTATCAAAACCTCGACTTAAGTACAACCCTAATTTCGCCCACAATTACAAAACGTGCCCCGCCATGATCGAAAAGCTCTCCAGAGCTCACGCCTTTGAGCCCATGGAAACCCTAATCTCCCATTTACGAAAATCCCAAATCAAATGCGGCGAAAACCTATTCATCACCATCATTCGCTATTACGACTTAGCGGGTCGATCCAAGATCTCAATATGTTCCTTCCTGCACATCCCAAGCTTCGGTCTCCAACACTCTCTTGAACACCCTAGTTCAAAATAAACGATTTGATCTAGTTCATTTGATGTTCAAGAACCGTAGAAAAAAGTTTGGAATTATTCCTGATGTGTCTACATGTAATATACTCATGAAATCCCTCTACAAGAAGAATGATATTGATGTGGATATTAAGGTTTTGGAGGAAATGCCTGTAATGAGAGCCAGCGCATCCGGCTATGGTTGTGGGACACTACAACAAAAATCGTATGTCAGTACCCAAAAAGTACCTCAATAGATTGATGTCGCGACACTTCGATTTATCGCAAGGTTAGGATAAACGCCGCATACACGCAGGTCGCACAATACTAGCGCCAACATAGCATTTGCTCGCAGGCGCTAATGGATGCGTTCCCCTTGAAGTGTTTCGAGGCACGAAAAAGCGCCATGCGTTATATGTCGAGGCATTTTATCAGGCTTCTTAAAAGTTCATTCGAGGTACCAAAAGCTTCCTCTCATCCGTTTCGTATGTCGAGACGCTTTTCTATTTGTGTTCTTAATACATTTCGAGGCATGAAATAAAGGCTCATCTCGGCCATATATCGAGTGCGCTTATTATGCTCTTAAATTCCTCATTTTCGAGAGACGACAAAGGCTTCTCATCTACTATATGTTAGTGCTAGCGATATTGCTTCTCTTAAATTGCTCGAGGCACAAAAATTTGCTTATCCTGCCATAAGTCGAGAGCATTTTATCAGGCTCTTAAATTTCATTTCCGAGGCATGAAAAAGTGTCTCATCCTGTTATATGTTGAGGCATTTTTTTTCTCTTCTTCAATATTCCGCCCAATTATTATTCATCGAGCAATTTCTTATCATGTCCTCGTTATTGTTATGAATTGTTTTCGTGCTCTCTTCGCTTTACCAAGCTTTTGTTATGACTTTGCTAAATGCCTTAAAGACAAAATTACGCTTACATGATATATGCTCACTATGTTAAGAATGTTGCACTTTTGCATATAAAATTAATAATACTTAACTTCAAAACCTTGAAACAATCCGGTATTATATGCTCGACTATGCAGGGAACATCCAACATTTATGTGTGAATATCAAAGTCAAAACTATCATCCATCTAACACACTCAAAGGTCTTAAAAATGATACAACCTCACACTAGCAAAACTATCCGAGCCCTACAGCGACTAGTGCCAAAACAACAAGCAAAGTGGAAGTGCAAGAATACCAGCCTATAGCTAAAAGGATCTTCACCACGGGCTACTAGAAGTCAGAACAAAAATGAAATGATTAAAACACAATATTTAAACTAAAATAAAAAGAATTCAATAAAAGAACAAATATTAATCTTCACGAATACCAAAGATAGAGGCCAAGCCGATCAGCACCAAAGAAGATTCTCGCCATGATCTCAATGATCCATAAGATCTTATTAATGCTCCCGCATTTCAACAGAACCTGAATAGTCATCAGACACCAATTTAGACTCTAATTCTTCATCTCAACTTTAGTCGACATGATCCACATCAAGAAGGTTTTCCCAACGCAGAACTTTTTCGTATGATTTGTTATGCTCAAAAGAATTATAATATCCATACCAAATTTTGAAATAAAAGCTTATTGGCAAAACAACCATAATATTAAATAACAACCCAAAGATCTGTGCTCATGAATAATACAACAACACCATCATAAATCATAAAACTGTTAATCATATGGTATTGCCAAGCAAAACCAAAGTTGCTACTCCCACATAACATAATTATGATCGCACCGACAAATTAATATATGCCACTTCAAAAGTGCGCTATTAATTTGCATAGAGTTTCCAAATGACTCACTTCACAAACAGGCTTCGAAAGCATCATGTAGAGGTCAACGCGGATTGTTCTGGCAGTTAATGATTTAAGTAGAACTCGATGATTCCCTCAAGGCCGATTCTCACGCATAATGACTCTAATTCGCTCGTTCTCTTCCTCCGTAGTTCTTCATTTCGCCAGAATCTAGCGCGCCATTTACGACTCTGCTTGACTCAGGAACCTGCTCCATTAACATCAAAGAACTTTAACACCTAAATCCATATGTTAACACGTCCATATTTCCCATTCCTCATGACTTTATAGGGCATCGTTACTTCATTATCACTAAGCCCCGATACATAATAAGATCTTCATTTGTTCCTATACATTGTAATCGATTTAGTATTCATAATAATTTCTGCATTTCGAAGTAAGTAAAATAGGTGAACTCATTAATTTTCTCTTCTCCCACCAACGTATCGCAGAGTAAAATTCTTTCAATAACAAGTCATGAAACATGTGCTAGAGCGTAGGGTTCATGACCAAGTTTTTCATGCTACAACATTAAAGTAGTGTCTCATATTCGTAATAGTATATCACTGGGAAACTTTAAGAAAGATATCTAAGCTGAGGAAACATTACCTCCATCTCATGAATAATGGAAAACCCTCTTTCGACTGCAGGCGATGCCGTGAGATATGGTCAGATGACTCTCGACTTTCTTTATTTTTCTCACTGGTTTCCCAGAATATATAACCATGCATAAGTTTCAAACTTTATCAGAATTATAACTTTAGATATGAGAAAAGACATACTATCCCCTCTTTAGATAGCCAATGCTTCACAAGGTAATGCCAATGTGATTCATTCACTTTGTTTGGAACTGTTCTAAGGTTCTCATCCAAAGATAATTTGGAATCAAAATACTTAGCCTTGAGTGTACTTTTAAAATTCCACCATTTCTTTCCAATCGATTGTAAGATGTAATCTTCACATCCATGAATTTCAAATTTCATTTCAAAAGAAGTTCGAAGGAGATATTTTGATGATTGCAATTTATATTACTAATGTAGACAAGTAACATATCCAACTTATCATTCTCACAATCTTGAAAGATTCAGTTCTCATAGTTTTTTCATACCTCGTCTCCATCTCAAGACATTAAGGGGAGCATATTTTCCATTACGCAGCAAGAGTACCTAGAAAATGTGCTAAGTGCTTCTGAGGTTCTCTTTATCAGCTCGTCGCCAAATCTCCAGTGTTAAATAAATTCTTTCGCGGGTCAGCTTCCCTGTTTCACCCCCATGCTCTGTGCACAATAGTAGGCCCTCTCGCTCTTCTTTCTTCCACCCAGATCATGCAAATCAAATGGCAAATATTCTAAGCAATGGAGATGACTTTCTAAACCAGTACACATCTAGCTCTAGCTAGTCACAACAATAAACTTAGCCACATTCACTCATCACTTGGCATTAAATCGAGCAACATACATCAAACATTATCCCTAAGCCTCATACCTTTCTTTGACCAATGTATTCGAACAACATTCTGGCTAGTAAGATTTAGTACTTTTACCGGATATTCCTATGTTTAGGTCTAATACTTATTTGAAAGTAACATGACACTCATTAGTTAAACTCGAGTAATATTATGGTGCTCTTTCAGTGTGAAGCCTCGAGCAACATCGTTAGAAGACCCATTTTTCCGTGATCGTCGCTAGATTTGCTACCTCGCTGCTTCTAATCCGTGATAAAAGAGCAAAAATACACGGAGAATAATTTAGTACAAGTTTCAACTAAAAAATATAACAATGCTAAAACCAAATTTACCATTTCTTAAGAAGATTAGGTAATTTCCATTAGAACCAAACAAGGAATAAAGGAAGACAAATTGATGAACTCCGAAGAAAGAAGTCATAAAATTTATTACTTTTACTCGATTATGTACTAGCATCATTAGTACAAATAGAAAAGAAAACGACAAACACATATAAGAAATGTACATGTTTATTAACTTACAATATCAACTTTGAAAAATAAATGTAAAGCTCCTTCTCAATAAATTATCATGTTATTCGTTGTTGCGCCCTCCCATGACTTCCCTAACCCATCTTATTTCCTCATTATCATCTTAGAGATATTCTGTTCCTGGTGTCTCGCTTAGTAAATAATCTTCTGAATTCGTCAATTTCTTTCTTCTCGTCCATGTCAAAACGTAATCCCTAGAGTGGTTTCATGACAACATGCCATCCTTATCAATGGGATCTTCGTATAAACATTTGTTGTGCCTTGAGAAGCTAATATAAAAGGCCTGCACTCTAGATTATCGTCTACTTAAATTCACAAGTGTGAAAAACCATTTTCAACCTCGGGCCAGATTCTTCCCTCGTCTACCCAATCACATTTGAATAGAACAACTCCTTCCTACTCAAAAAGTATTCCGTAACTCAATAATCTCCTTCGTCATTCCATAATAAGTCACATCTCCAATAATGTGTTCTCGCCATTACATTCTGAGTAACTTGTCGACTTTGCAATAACAATATCATCACTATTTTTTCCTTCTTGTTCAATCTTAACATGAAATCTAAATCCATTAATAATAAAACCTTGTAATGCTTGCCAATGGCCGGGACTGAGCTTCTCAAGCTTCCCCAAGTTCATCGAAAATTCCTTTCATTCATAAAATCCAAGTTATTTTTGAAAACTGTTATTGGGCAGGTTAATGCTGAAAATAATGAATCTGAGGAGAAAGGGTCTCTCAATATTGTGGCCATTTGAGAGCTCCTGATCTCTATCGGCAAACCACGCAGGCAAAGCCTGGCCAAAGGTCCGTTCAATGTTCTTTTATACGCAAACGAGGGATTTTGGACACAATTATTTCCCGCATGTCATTAAAAGGAGGGAAAGAATTGTAGAATAGTATTAGGATATATCATCATAAAAATTCATACATAATGCCACGTTTAGGTAATCAATCACGTACTTCTCACCTTAAAATGGTCGAACTATTTCACAAATGAATAACACATATTGATGTGCCTTTTTTGTTGTATCTACGTCCTCCCAATTGTCAATATTCACTCCTTCTAAGAAGACGAATAGTATTTGATAAATATGGAAAGTTCAACTCCGCAACACATCATGAGATTTCTTGAAGCTCAGACATTCTCGTTCTAACATCATCTAGGTATCTAGCACAAAAGACCACACATTCTTCCACGCAAGATCCCTCCGCAATAGAACCTTCAAGACGAATACTTCGACAGTGTAAAGCAGGCCCTTCAACGCTTGACAAATACCTTTCAACCCGATACATCCATCAATATTGTGACAGTTCCCCGCCAACCTTTGTCGGCCGCGAAAACGGATAGTAGGTGAACCATAATATCAAAAGAGTTAAGGAGGAAAATCCCTCTTAAATGACAATGTTATAAACTCCCGCTTCTCTCTCTAGTCAATGTTCTCTAGCATGAAGAACTTTTCTAACATAAACCTCTAAAGAAATTACACAAATCAATTAAAGGTGCTCGCACTTGCTTCTGGGCGCGACTTACTAAGAGCCAGGAGGGAAACAATTGTCAGACCAATATATGGTTAGTCGCGCACTCTTCAAACCGGAAGATATTCTATGGTTTCTTACTGAGTGTATCGCCATATATTCGATGAATAACCATCCGGGAGTTTTGATTTGTTTCAACACACCACAAAAAATCTCCTTTCGCCTATTCATCGTAGTTACCAATGAGGTGGATAGTAACGCTTACTGCACTCCATCTGGCAATAGATGCAACCTCGTGCCCAATTCCCATTTCGCAAGTCGCCACGTTAAGCTGCATGATCTGATTTATCGCCCACAGCATATCAACCTTCACATTACCTCAATGTGCATCACATCAAGATTATGACGCAATATATTTCTTTCCAATATGGTAACTCAAATAATATGCCCACTTCTTCCAATTATAAGGTAAATTTATCACATTATTTAATCTCGCTAAACGTAGTGTATGACCGCTGGCTCTCTCAAGACCATATTCCTGTTCACCAGATGGTGCCTTATCATGTTCTTCAAACTCCATTGAATGATCTCTCTTATCTTACTTAAAGGATGATCACTTGCTAAGAAACGATATTTTTCCCATATAAAAATGCTTACCACTATACCTTAACCACCTAGAACATGCCCTTACGACAAGAAGAACATGCACCACCCTTAGTGCTCCATCCCGGCGTGGGTGAAGAGCCAGAAAGTCACTAATTGTCCAAAGCAAAGTCGCATCGCATGCTGAAATTTCGATTCATCGATGCATCATAAGTATTTACCCCAACCTCCCACAACATCCTAACTCCCTATCGCGGCTCTAAGTATACATCCGCATTGTTCCCCTAAGATTGTCGGGGGTCAGAATCAATAACTAAAGAAAAACATTCTGCTTCATACACCAGGGTAAAATTATATGGTATCAAGATCGATGTGCCATGTACTATAATGAACATTTAAAGACTTAAAAGGATTAAAACCATCTCGATGTTAAGCCAGCTTCAATATTTCCTAGTTTCTTCTAAAATCTCTATTTCAAAGTCGAATGTCTTCCATGCAAGAGAATCGTGCGGTGGTGTCTCTATATAACCATCTTCTGCTCGGAATTCTTCCTTGCGCGCCATGAAAGATGCCGCTTTCACATTACAATAAACGCCGCAATCGAGGCAATCAAAGGGAAATGCCTTTAAAACCAGCGAGAACCTTTTTTCTTTTTAGATAAAAGCTTCAATCGATTGCTGTCTTTTGCCCTCATACCTAGATGTTTTGCAAACATGACATTTCGCATCATTTCATACTCCTTTTCTATACAACATGCGCCATTTGGACATGGCGGATCTTACTGTAAGAAAGTCCCAAGCTCCCTAGTCATCTTTTCGTCTCATAGTATGACTTAGGAAATGTCTTCTCCAACAGGGAAAGCATCTTTTATAAATTTGAGCAAATCAGTAAATCCTTTGTTGCTCACTCTATTAAGACACTTTATGTGAGTCAATTCCAATAATTGCGATACACTGAAGAATACTTACAACCATGATAAAGTTCCTCTCAAGATTTTTTAGCAACTCATAAAAACATTTTCAATCATTATTTGCCCTCATCTCCCCGAACACCATCCCCATCGTTGTCATCAATGTAATTTTCAACACGCCCAAAGCAAATTCCATCATGTAAAACTTTACGTCATTGCCATTTGTGCCAAAATTATCTCCCAAGTCATAAGTAGACGAGTAGACGAAGATGCTTCACCATGAACAAAACCATCTTGCATACTCTTATTCGTAAAACCATGATATGTTAAATGATCTTTTTCGCATCACTCTATCAACCCAATCACCAAGTTTCATACTTTACATTCCGACAAACTATTTCAATTCATCGCCTTTCCTTTTCTCAAATGCAATGTCAAGTAATTTATCCAAACCATTCTCATATTCCCCATTTCCTCTAAACTTATTACATCCAACTTCTATCCATGGGCGCTGCTAAGACTTCACTTGGTTACTTGATTCTACAACATGAGAAGCAAAAACAAGAATTCATAATTGGTGAAAGTATATTCATCATTTCTTAACACCTAAAAATATCGAAATTAAGAGCCCAAAAATATTGATCATATTCACACTTGAAATAGTGGAAACCAGGCTCCTCAAACTAAAAACTCATGCCTCGAACGTCCACAACATTAACTCAACAATCAACAATAAATCATCGTGATTGATATCGACTTTGGATTGAAGGGAGCAACCCGATTTGAGCAAACCAAGGTCAAAACAGAGGAAATCAAAGCATCATCATTTAATCGCATAAGACGAGAAAGCCGCCAACAAGACCAAATGTAAATTTCTGCACAAATTTCAAGCATATAATCAATGCCTAATCACCTTGCCTAATCAACTATTTATGCAATACAACAAATTATCAAGGTCAACTAATCGGAAAGCAAGAGAAAGCACCAACCACTCCGCCCTAGAAACCGCCGTGATTTCCTCCAAAGGAGTCAAAAATGTCAATTGATCACATAGTCATACTCACCCATCTATCTCCTGCAGGGACGACTAACATCGATAAAAGAAACCGCATAATAACATGTTACAGCATTCTCAAAATCTAAAAATGAAACACTGTGGTAGAACTAGATACAAAATGCCTGAGTTACCCACAATTGTCAGAGTAAAAGATCAAATTAAGATAGGAAAACCATTATCAAGAATTCTCCAGATTCCTCCGAAAAGACCGTGATCTCGTAACTTCAAAAGCAACTTCAAGCTCCGTTTCTTTATCTGCCGCATTCGATAGAAAGATATTCAAAGATCGAGAGTCAGGAGCCTAGTGGCGTATAACAAAGCATCATGACATCAAAAATTATCACAATATGGAAGATTTGCAATATGGAAAATGTAAATAGATCCTCGACATTAATAGCTGCCATGGTCAAAATAAGACCTCACTAAGAACCTGTAATACTAAAAGCACCACAACTAACTCACTCGCTTTTAGTAATGTCCAAATTCTTTACCAATCCAATGTTAGATATGCACAAACTCAATATTAATCATACTTCATGCCAAATGATACAAAATCAAAAGACAATGATCGATGGAATAAACAACCTTCTTCATTGTCCGACAAATCTCCGTGAAGTCACGCCAATTTTCTTCATTAAGCAAGCTTCGTTAATTTTGAGATCAAATTTCTTTTCTCTCCAAATCCATTTAGCAAATCTTTCGATATAATAAAATCAAAATAATCGAAAGATAAGAGAGCAGAAAGCCACTAATAACAAACCAGGAGAAGAGAGAAAGTAGCAGCTAGTTTCGTTGATGGGAGAAGAGGGAAAGTCAAGTGAAAAAGAGGGGTTTTGGTTTTGTGGATATTTTATTTTATTACAAAAGTTTTAAAGTGCCTCAAAAGTCATGTGTTGAGGCATTTTAAAGAGGGGTTTTGGTTTTAGGATATTTTATTTTATTACAAAAGTTTTAAAATGCCTCAAAAGTCATGTGTTGAGGCATTTTAATTAAAATGCCTCAATAGGTAGTGTCCTCTAAAGTCATTTTTGTTGTAGTGAATCTCAGCCAATCTGGGCCTACAGTAAAGCTTACATGTCCAATATCTCCTATGATCTGATATCCATTTAATCCATCAGGTGAATCAACCCTTAACATTTCTATCTTCTGTCCATATCTAAGCTCGAGAACCAAGGTCGGTCTCAATCAACAATCCTACAAAAGGAAAGGGGTATGTCAGTCCCCATGACTATCAATCTTGAAATCAAACCAATAATGTATGACTAAAATCCTTCGAGAGAATGAACTGACATGTGATGTCAATAACCAAACCCGATATACGGCTTCACAGTGTGATGATTCCTCGACATGGTGATACCTTTAGGGGTAATGTGGTTTAAAATGAATAACTGAATGGCAAGTCCTAAAAGCTAGATTATTATACCCAAACGGGATACGTAACCTAAGAGTCCAACCAATTAAATCAAATGACACACTGTACCACGCACAACCACACATGGAAATCCAGCCTCAGTAATATACATGTCTCATTGCTCATATCCATCATCATCTCCCATAGTGCTCCGAAACATCGATATAGCCCCCACGCCATAGACCTTACTCCAAACTCCTACTGTCATATAAACAATCGGGAATTGACTCAACCAACTAAAGCAATCAATGAGGAATAATCGATACAAAGACTAGTGATATGGAAACAGGGGAGCAAGGCGGCGCCCACAAACACAAACAAATCAAGCAACCATGTAAGAGAGGGTAGCCAGTGCAAAGAATCAATCGTGCACAAAGAGCAAGCTCACATGGAACCTGGTACACACAACCAACCATTTATGCCAATCAGAAACATATAGCTAGGTACCAATCAACCATGGGAAAGCATGCTAAAATCCAATAGGTGAACACACAAGCATAAACAAACCACAAGTGTATGCTAAATACCAACCAAGTGAGTGATCATCGGTCATTTGTGTAGCCTAAGAGTCTACTGGTCAATGAATCATGTGCTTCAATATACCCAACTCAAGTTCAATATCGACCTTATGAAACCATTATGCATTCTCGTAAAGTTCGTTCCCAATGGAGTCGCTAATTCAGGACCCTACCGATCCACATTCCTACGTAACTCGCTATTAATAGAAAATGAGTTGATTTTCGAGCTGAAAATCGCCCCCAGCGAGGACTTGTTTTGTTTGGGTCATCACTTTCATTTTTATTATTATTATTATTATTAATGGGAAAATGAAGAACAAAAACTCATCGACTCCGGAATAAAGAAAGTTTTACCCATTTAAAAACTAGATTTGGTCAGGGATCGGCGCCATTTTATCGAAGGGTAAATTTTCATGCAAGGTAGCACCCTTCAGGTCTTAACTCTGTCTCTACTAATGAATTGAGTACATGGATCATATGGGTCAGCATCACCGATCACTCAAAGCAACATGACCCGAATCACACCAACCTACCAGATCTCAAAATGGACATGCATAAACACACAACAAAACAAAACAATGGGTGTGTACCTGTGGTCCCTAGCCAAGCGTTGCATAAGAGGCTAGTTAACAAGCTCAAATGCACCATAAACATCAAATTCCAAACACCATGTACGCATATAAATGAAAATACCAAAGCCTGAAGCATGCATCATATGGTCCTCAGCCACGCGCAGTATGGTTGGTTAATCGCATTTCGCATACAACAATCTCTCAAAATTAAAAATCAAAAGAAAAGGAATCTAGGAGCAACCATACATCGTGATCTCGCCACTTCATTGATGCTGCAACACTTCAGTAAAACAAAGCAAACATGTCTAACTATCTCAAGAATCGCCTCTACAAAACACTGTACTACTGCTTAATCAACCACCTTTGACCAAATGATGCACTTTTAACTCTATGAATCCAAATGGATCACACTAATCTTGAACTAAACCCCATTTCAGACCCTAAACATAGCCCTACACTGATCTGGAGTGAATGAGCTTGACTCACAAAGGTCATGGGCTCCAATTAAACTAAAATCATACTATCCTTAAAGTAAAAAAAAATCCAACGAACTAGATGATTCAGTTTCCCAACTTGTTGAGCCGAATGAGAAAAAATATCAAATTTTGTTAGAACATTATTCAAAGAGTAAGGAACCCAAAAAAAGCAACGGTGTATGATTCCAACTCCGGATGAGTGAGAACTAACCCAAACAATGGAAAGTATCCTAACTGTTCCCAAAACAAACCTAATGAACGACCGATCCGGCTCCCTAACCAAATAACCTGGTTTCAAGTTCTCAAAATTCTTTTCAGAACATTCCTTATGTAGAGAAGTGAATCCAAAAATAAACGATGTATAATTCCAACTCCGAATGAGTGAGAAATGACCAAAACAATGCCTAGTGCTCTAATTGTTGTTCCTGAAAATAGAACCTAATGAACCGATTCTGCCTCAACTGGGTACTGAATCAGAACAATTCTCAAAATTTTTTCTGTAACATCTCTTACAAAGCAAGGAATCCAAAAACAACGCATACGCATTCCAACTCCGAATGAGTGAGAACTAACCAAAACAATGCCCAGGTGCCCCTAAAACGAGGTCGCAAACATCAAAGGCAAAGACAAGCGTTAAAAAGAAACTGAGAAACACAACGCCTGTTCGTAGGATTCACGGGTATTCCCTTGTCCCTCCTTCTCGCTTCTCCAAACCAGCATCCACCGCTCAAAACTTTAGAATTCCCTTCAAAATGAGAGATCACTCCCAATCTCGATCTAGAGAATCTCAACTCTTTTTCCTCTTTCCTTTCTTTCTTTCCTCCCTTTCCTTGCATTTCCTTGTTTTCCTTCCTCTTTCACGTTCGCTTGTATTTCTCTCTTTCATAAAAATCCGAGCTCACTCCATTTGCACACACCTTCCTTCGCCCGGGAACTCCCCAATCAGCTCCTGACTTTCCCAACTCCATAAAATGCCCTCTATTCACGAGGTTAGAGTTGGCCAGCATTCACTTATCACTAACCACCAAGAAGTCCAAAATGGACTCAAGGTTGGTTTTAGGTAACCCACAAAATAGTCATAACCAGATCCAAATCATGCCTAGACTGATCTGGAAAGCTTAGCGGGGGCCTAAACCAAGTAGGATTTAGGCTCCAACACAAAATCAATGCTCCATATTAAGCCGACTTCAAGAACCGGCTGAATCCAGATGCCAATCACCGAGCTGATTAGAGAAAAATTTTGAAAATTTGACAAAATGTTCCTCAAGAATAAGGAATCCAACAAAAAAACAAAAACAAAGTGATTCCAAGTTTAAATGAGAGAGATGACTAAACAAGCTCTGGTGTTCGAATTCGAACTCGCTTCCAATAATGAACTTTAATTGAAATCTGCTGAACCGACTGAGTCGGTTTCCAAGTGGTTGATCTGGTTGATAAAAAATTCTCACATTTTTTCAGAGATTTCTTCAATGAGTAATGAGTCCAACAACAAAAGAAATCTGGGCATGATTTCAGTCTCTTTACGATGAGATAAGATCAAAACAAGCTCCTAAGTGCTCAGACCATACATGTTTCCAATGAATTTTTTGCCTAAACTGAAACTTTGAGCACCGGTTGAGCCGGTTGGGAAAATTTTTTAAATTTTGCTAGAATATTCCTTGGAGAAAAAGGAGTCCATAAAAATAAAAAATGGTGCACGATTCCGAGTTCGGATGAGGGAGATATGATCGAAACAAGCCCAAGTGCTCCTTATTCGACATACTCCAATAAACTTTGATCGAAGAAACCCCGGAGGCCCCACTTTGGCTTCCTTACGACATGAGGCCAATAACTACATACACACTAATGTTCCACATATAAGCCCACCCAAGGCTCCTGAGACCGACCAGCCTAAAAGGATCCCCAACGATAGTGTGAGTGTGACAAACTACAGATAAATGCAAGTGTTGAGGGTCTACAGAGTGAGTGAGTTAGATTGATCTATCTATTTTGAGGATGATTGACAGGCCGAGAACGCGGTGTATAAAATGAATGCCTAAGTGCGCAAGTGTACGCGTAGCCCCAAGTAATATAGTGTACTAGTGTACGAGTATCGATCCACAGTGGAAGATGAATCTATCAGATTCGCTAGACAATATCTCACAAAGGATTCTAAGAGAGAATTTAAGTACTAACTCAGAATTCAAGCTATTGGTTTTGGTGAATTGATAATGTGGGTTTGGGTTAAATCTCCCCCGTCACATTCGATGGATTATTCTCCTAAAGATGTTGTTATATTCCATTGTTTAGTAACATATCAATGGCGAGGTGATCTTGCCTACGAGATAATCCTCTCTCGAGGTATATTCGCCTCATTCCTCGTTAGAATAGAATCGAGTATATCTCATTCCCACTCCTAAGATTCAGAAATGCTTAATGTTCAACCCCAAAACCACCTTTCTGTGTTCTAATATCTCTGGTCATTAGAGACCTGCAAGCATTACTCTACCCGTATCCCCTCGAATACCCTCATCTCTCGACCTCTGGATCTTTCAAAGGTAAGTATGTTAATATCAGCGATATTATCATATAATTAACATGTGTATAGAGCAGATGTGATAAATTAACAATTAACCAGATTAACATGAAAGGTTAAATTCTAATCCATCACTGCGGGATTTATGGTTTGATGTAACCCTAGAAATAAGTTTAGAACATCATGAAGGAAAGAAACAAAATATGTAATGTGAAGAACATCCTTCATGTGATCCAAAATAATCAAACAATAATGAAAAACCAATACAAAAGTCCAAGGAGATCCTTGAAGTCTGTGTTGCAGGTTCTCCAATTCCGTATCTCTGGCCGCACGTTCTTCGATCCCCCAAAATCCCGAGCCCCCTCGCATTTAATGATGAGATGCAAAGATTCGGTGTCGATGCCGCGATATGACGCCCGCAGACGCGGTGACGCCGCCACGTGGTGATCGCTCTGATTTCCCCGATTTGTCAATTCCCCACGTCGCGATGCCTGGTGACGCCGCGATTTTTGAGACGTCAGCGACGCGGGTGCGACTTCGCATGCCCTCATTTCTCCGCAAAATGGTCGTGCTGTTCTTTCGCCGATCAGCGCTTCCTCGTATTCCAAAACAAAACTAAATAAGGAATCTAAACACTCAAAATTATATAAATAATGCCAAATCAATATGAAAATGCACGACCGACGCGAGTATAATCCGCCGCCGCCGAAAGTGTTTTAAGCACTCCATCACACCCCAACTTAATTTCTCATTGTCTCAAGCAAGAACCGACTCTAAACAGACACATAATCTCGACACTATGCAATTCACACTAAGACAAGAATGCCGTCAAAAATGTGGGACTTGACTTGACCATTCACATACCCACTTCCAGGCTTTGCTCCATGTTCATGCGCCTAAAGGCATACAGATACTGACTTCTATGACTTCGATTGGAGGGCATGAAACCTGACTGAGAACTAAATCTCCCATAGTGTTCAATGGCTGCTCTCAAAAAAAAACCCTACATGTGCTCATGGTAGGTGACTCCAGAATATGCCCGTGAGTTCCGATACTCCCAAAACTTAAGTTCAACCCACCTATTAGGAAGAATCTGCAACCAGACAAGGATAGAACGCACCCAATTATTCATGTCTACATATCTAGAATTTCCTATGTACCAAACAAAATGGAAGAAAGCGACCTAGTGCCAAGCAGTTTTAGCCATGTCCCAGCTGATCCAGTGACTCCCACCGGGCCTGGTTAAGGGCACTGTGCATTAAGTTCCCTTCAAATCCCACCTGGCCACTCAACCAAACTCGATGGTCTCTAGGTCAAGGTGAATGATCCATCTTCCATTCCATAAACAAGTAAGAAGCTCAATGACTCCCTACCACTGCCTGCAGACAGGGCTTTGACAGCCCTCAGATCGTGCCCTGTGGATTCCCACATCGATGATCCCGTCATTCTTATGCATATGCCTATTTTTGGCTTCTTTTCTTTTTCTTTTTCATGTTTTTGTATTTTTCTTTCGCTGGGCTCGATGGCAATCCTCTTTTGTTTAGGGTGTCCCATCACTCAAATTTCCCAATCTCCTCAGTTGGTCGACTTTAGTAGTCGGGTTCTGGGTGACTTATGCATACTCGATCGTCACTAGTGTGCGAGAGTGCATGAAGTTTCGAGGAATTGGTTTCGACTACCCGGATTGGTTCCATCAAATTTTCACTCATTCAATCTAATTACCGAGCATCAAACAAATGTATGCATCCGAACAAATCGATAAGTGGAATTCCAATCTAAAATTCGATCCTCAATTTTCAACATAAGACAATCGAATGCAATTACTACATTATGCATGAATATCCTAAAACAAACAAAACTCCAAATAACCGATCACCAACATAAGCAAAATATGATGCACAATAATTCAAACAAATACTAACACTACCTACAACCGTGATGCAATACTAAAAACAAACACAACCCAAATGCTAATAACTAACAATACTATAAACTACTAAAACTAAAACAATCTTTAAATAAAGCAAAGATAAACAAAACATAAAGATCCGGTCAGTCAGATTTCCCCCCCCCAACAAAAGATCCGCAAGGTTCCCACTCGGTAAAGAAAACATGAGGGTAAGGGACTCCCCGTAGATCATCGCTGTGGCTGTACGCGGGTCGGTGGAAAGCAGGTCGCGAAGCAGCCCGCATACCGGGCCGTCGCCGAGAATGACGGCCCGACGGGCCGTAATCGCGCCAAGATGTCAAGACGCCAGCGCCCATGTCTCGAGTAACGAGACTGTGCTCGGGACTCATCCTGCACGCCGCCAAACGCCAAGAGTGAGAGCACCGGCCCTCAATATCGGGGAAGGATCAGAGGGACGCCCGCCTCGAGTCGCCGCTGAAAGCGCAGGTCAGACGAGGACTGCCAATGTCCCTCCCGGTGTCACCAGAATCCATAGCCAAGCCCAGCAACTGAAGCTCGTCTTCTGCCTCGAGCTCATGGCCCGAGCCATAAACTCTCAGTCATGGACGGCCCGTGTGTGTCCCGCCGACCGGAGCACTACATGGGTCTTAACGGGACGGCTGTGCCTCATTTGCTGCCAGGCACTCCCGCTTTTGCTCGCATAAGCCGAAGATCAAAGTAAGTCTGTGTCTTTCACCAGATCCCTGCCAGTGGTGGAGGATGGTAATCCGATAACCCGCCCCAACATCAAACAGGTATATCCCGTAAGATAGTCAGAGTTGAAAGGTGAGCGCCGGGCAAGCCACTCACACACATTCGCCGCCTTCCGTGATAAGACGCCGGCGAGCAAAGTGATGCCACACCTTAGGAATGGTACAAATGCTCGCCTTGAAATTTACCGGGCGTGGCCTGGCGCTGCTTATTGATCCGGCCATCACTTCGACCTTCGTCAACACTGGACACCTCACGGTAGTCGCGGTGCTCGCGAGTCGCATCAAAGGGCCCGTGGATATGCTCGAGGCTTATAGTAGCTATCGATCGACTGGCACGGTTTGATTTAATACACTTCTAGACCTCGACCTTTGAGACGCTGAGGCGAGAGGTCACGTAGAATTACCGAACTACGCCCATATACCGGGCGAGGGGTCAGCAGCCAGCACGCCGCAACCCGTCGATAGTTTTGCTAAAAACTGCCGGTGGTGAAACCCTTCCTAATGAAGGATCTGCTTGCAAATTATGCTAAACCGACTACGCAGATCCGCGCTTACAAACGCGAGGCATCAATGGGGCTCTGGCCTCGCGCCCGACCACAAGTGCAATCCGCGCTTGCCGTACATCCTAAGTTAAACCAAATAACAAACACCAATACGCACGACACAAGAAATTACATAAACTAAATACCAACAGCCTAAAGACTCAATCAAGACCTAAAGAGGACTCAAAACCCAATGAACTAGTTAACCCGAAATGACTCTAAAAGACCCCAGTTACACAAAAACACATAAAGAAACCCAACTACTATACCTAAGCTGTAGAATCGGGCACACATGGTGGAGAAGCCATTGATGGGCCAAAACCCTAATGCGGTGACTTACAACGGTCGGCGAGCAAAGAGGAGAGATTCCCATTCGGCCCGCGGAACTCCTGCGCAAGGCAGGAGCTAGGGTTTCGGGAGGAGACGGTGGCGCGGGAAAGGCCAAAATACCTATTCTCGTTTAAAATCAGCCCCACGTCAGCGATGCGGCGAGGCCACCGCCGCGACGCGACAGAGCTTCGATTTCCGGGGCGACGCCGCGACGCGGCGGCAACGCCGCCACGCAGAGAGTATATGTCGTGCACGACGCCGCGATGCATTCACGTCGACGGATGCAGGAGGTGATTTCAAATGACGCGATTGTAAAATGACGCCGCGACGCGATAAGTCTCACGTCGCTGACGTGAGAACTTCACGCCGCGACGCGGGACGGAGCCTTTACAATTTGACGCCGCGATGCAGGCGGACGCCGCGACGCGAAGTCCACGCCGCATCGAGAACCCACGCCGCGACGCGATAACAAAGAAATGATCGCCGCTAATGCAGCCCATGTCGCGACGTGATATAGGCTGTCTCCCAAGAAATTTTCGACATAATATGTTCCACTTTTTCGAGAACTCACCGCAGAACTTCATTCTAGCCATCAACACGGTAAGACCCGTGCACCACGCCCCGTCCTCGCTGCACTAAAATGTCCAACAAACAAAAAACATTGGATTATGAACACAACTAGAAACCAAAAATTATGAAAATAACTTTATAAAACTTAAAACTACAGACTATGAAACACTACTGCTCCCATGAAGCGTTTATGTTTAATGCTTCCAGCAATGACGACCGTTAATCTCAAGCAGCGATATATTCTTAGAAGAAAGTGGAAATTTTACGCGCCTCCTTAGTGGTGCACACCCCATGTCATCCAAGGGTGATGAAATACTCTTCCGTTCATGTACTCCGCCCCTCCCTGCAGTCTTCAATAATAGGCCTTTTCCCCGGGAATATTCGCCTGTCTTGCAAAAATCTCCCAGATAACTGAAGTTCTCGAGATATCTTCATTCGATCGTCGTCCTGATGCTTCACGCTGGAATACATGGAAAATGGTTCTCTCCTCGGGACTCTCAATTGAGCTCTCACCTTTCTCGCATTACTGATTCTTCAGCTTTCCTGCAGCCGTGAAGGGTCTACCAAGTATGATGGGACTCAGCTGCGCCCTCCCCTCCATGTCTAGAATGACAAAGTCTCGCCGTGATTTAATCACTAACTTTTACTAAGACATTTTCGACTATACCTCGAGGGTGTCGCGGACCTATCCGCAAGTCAGACCGATCAGGGCTTCCATTTCTTGGCTCTTCCCAGCCTTAACTTTTAAAACATCGTAGAACACACTCTGATCAAGTTTATACTGGCCCCCAAGTCACACAGAGAAGCCCAGATAACCCTAGCTCTGGCAGATAGAATTGCAGAGGTGCAAAGGTCTCACCCTGATCCGAAGTTCTCGGGAAGCTTCTTTTCAAGACGGCACCCATTCCTCACATGCAATGGTCCCATACTCCAATTTTCTTCTTACTTGCCAAGATTTTTTCTTATAAATTTCATAATCACATATTCTCTAATGCTTCCAAAATGGTATAAGTTAATATGTAGTTTTCAAGATGTCAAACAAGAAACTTTTGCGAACCGGCTTCTCCAACTTACCTTTCTTCAACCTCGAGGATACTAATCACACAGGACAGTTCATCCGTTGGCCTGCTTCATGGCTGCTCCTTCCCGATTTGGCCATCTTCGGACTCCGCTATCGCATTCCCTGGGTCGTCTCATGTCGTATCCGGTCCCCTTTGGGATGCTCGTCTCGTCTCCCCACTTCCACCCTCTTGCCGCTAGTGGCGCTCGATCCCAACTCTTCCACTCCTGTGAGTGATGGCCTCAGCGATTTTTCCTTTCTCCTCTGTGTAGGTTTACTCTCGTAATTGTTTCCCCGCAATGATCCTACTCGCTTCTTCGCCAACAGATCGCCATTTCCCCATTCCATTTGAATCTCTCTAAATTTCTCAATCGTGTCATTGATTGCTCAATCGGGTCGCCTGCTGCTTCGCATGTTCAGCCTTTAGTCTCATCTTCATGAACGCTGGGACGCGGTTAACATCTCGTGCCAGAGTCATTTAACCTTTCTTTTCAGGTGGTTCATTAGCTCTGCCTCGGGATCATTGTTCTCATTGTTCTCCATCCATACCCCTTGGTTGTTTTGATTATTCCGGTTCCGATCATACGCCATCCTTGGTCTCTCGATTCTCATCTCCTCGTAGCTATTACCCTCTATACTACCTCATACGCCGCTGATCGACTCGACAACCACACTCAGTCGCCCACTAGAGGCTCTTCACCAGCATCACTTCAGCCGACGCCTCCACAGAACTCACGCGAATCTCACGGAGTTTGCACAACCACAAACACGCAATGCTCTGCCACTGTTTAGTCAGTTAGTCACCGAAATACATGATTTCCACTGTGATTATCGAGGACTGCATCAGTTCGTGCCACCCACCGCGGTTATCGGTGTAGCCTTCTCTCTGTAGTGCCAATCGATTAGTGTCAAGGTGATCTTCCAATATCTCCGCGCCATTGTCCGTGTTTTTCATCAATGATCCTCCGTACCGAAATGCATCTATCATCGTCGTCAGACAGATTATCAAAAGTGTGGACTCGCATCCAGCATCCGTTAGTCGATGGCGAGGACACTTCCGCACAATTCATGGAACTCGTCCCATGCTTCTCGCCACAGTTCTCCTCACTGACCGGAACAGACGATCTCGCATGTCAGGCAATCTTCGAAGGTGGAAAGAACTCGTCGTAAACTTTGCATCAACTCGCTCCATGCAGTAACAGTCCGGTGGTCGACTAGTTACCAATGCTCGTCTCTATCCCCTTGCGCAGAGGAATAACCGCAATCTTAAAGTTTCTTCAATGACCCCGTCAGATTTGATGGTGTCGCAAACTTCGAGAGGAAGTTAGTCAAATGCATGTTCGGGTTCTCATGGTATCCATAACAATATGTTCACATTTGTATCATGGGATCGCGACTTCAATTCAAAATTGTTTCATTAATCGCGCCGTCTGACAAGGTCAAATAACCGCTGAGAACTAACTCATCTAATAGTATGCACGACGTCTCTGTATGAATGTGGCTCCAAAGCGCTTGATTTCTCAAATTCGGCCGTGGTTCGTGTTCCACGCCAAAGCACCCTCGCTTCGTTGTTTTCCGCACCCAGCTGGAGTTCTACTCGCTCGCTCTCCCGCTCTCGTGGTGCGTGTCTTCTGCTCCGATCATAAGTACTGACACCCGGCTTAAGGCCGTGATGTACTCACTAAACCCGACTGCAATAACACACCAACTAACAAAACCCAATCACCAGTACTTGTAAAAATAACAAAAATAAAGAAAAATTCAGAATATTATTCATATGCTGATTTTCTATATCGACTTAAGTCACTTCAGAATCACACACAAAATCCTGGATGTGCCGAGAACGCTGTATAAAATGAATGCCTAAGCGCTGAAGTACGCTGTAGCCCCAAGTAATATAGTGTACTAGTGTACGAGTATCGATCCACAGGTGAGATGACTCAATTACGTAGATTCTGCTTTTATGATAATAATATCTGAATAAATGATTCTAAGAGAGAATTCTAAGTACTAACTTTAACTAAGCTATTTGGTTGGGTGAATTGATAATGTGGGAGCCTAGGTTAAATCTCCCCGTCACATTCGATGATTATTCTCCTTCAAAGATGGAAAAAGAAAGCATTCCTGATTGTTTATAACATATCAATGGCGAGGTGATCTTGCCTACTTAGATAATCCTCTCTCGAGGTATATATTCGCCTTATTTCGTGGAATAATTTATATATTCTATCTCGACTTTAATTCGTAAAATGCTTAATGTTCAACCTCAAAACCACCTTCAGTTCTGAATATCTCTATTAATTAACTCCACAAATATTATTCTACCAGATCCCTCATCACCCTCCTCATCTCTCGAATCTCTGATTTCGCGTAAGTGATAAAGAATATCGGGCTAGATATTAGTCATATAATTTAATATGCAGATAAGAGCAGATGATAAATTAACAACAATTTTGATTATATGAAAAGGTTAAATTTTAATCCATCGTTCATGACAGTAGTTTGATGTAAACTTGAAATAAGTTTAACATCACATGAAGGAAAGAAACAAAATATGTAATGAAGAACATCCTCATGTGATCCAAAATAACCCAAAACAATAATGAAAACCAACATAAAAGTCCAAGGAGATCCTTGAAGTCTCGTTGCAAAGCCCTCCAATCCCGTATCTCTCGTCGCACGCCGACCCCAAAACCGGCTTCCTCGTATCAATGATGAGATGCAGATTGAGTCGACGTCACACGCAGGACGCCGCGACGCGGTGACCGGCTGATCACGGTGACGGTCGACCCCCACGCCGCGATTGGGTGACGTCAGCGACGCGCACGCCGCGACGTGGCAGCGACTCTCGCATGCCTCATCTTAAAATGGCTTCCGTCGCTCTTTCGCCATCATGCCTGTAGACCCAAAACAAACTAAATAAGGAATTCCACCACTTAAAATTACAAATAATGCCAAAATCAATATAGAAAACGCACGATCATGCAGTATAATATGAGGTTTTAAGAATTCCAATAAATATACTGGTATAGTTTCTCAAGGGTCAAGAGAAATCAGTGTTTAAGGAAACACTAATTTTATTCCTATGTCATTATCCTCTCCATTTTCTAGTCTCATTGTTTTACCGAAGATCCAATAAATGCAATTTACCGATGATGAACCAACAGGATGTAGATCCAATAGCCCTACGTAGATTCATTAGCCCTAGATGCATCCACTCTGCACGTAGCAAATGACATACCCTTGAGGGAGTCGTAGAGGGCATGAGGGCCCAGTTGACTCAGGGACATTGATGACCTGCCTTGTTCAGCTTACAAGAGCATGAGCATGAGCAGGGTAGCCGTATTAGATCCAATTTACCCAAGTAACAAGTCATTGTTAGTCCCTAATCCAATCCTTGGATCATGCAATGAAATATGAGATGACTTCCACGTCACAATGTGTGAATAGAGCTTGATATTTGCCAAAGTGGTCACAGTTTACCAAAAGTAAAATGGGTATTCAAGACCAAGGCGAGTACCAAGTGGATAGGAGATATATAAAGCAAGATTAGTGGCTAAGGGTTATAGACAACAAGAAGGTATTGATTTTAAGGAAAACTCTTTCGCCTTGTGTCCAATACAAAGACCCTTTACGATTAGTATGATTATAGTTGCTCATTTGACGATCCACCACTTGATGAGGTGATTAACGTTCTGAAGGAAGACTTTAGTTTGAGATGTTTATATGTCTCAAATCCTTAGTGGTTTTGAGAGGAAATTGGTAAGGAACACATGCAATGAGTAAACTCTAGAAATCTGGGCATTTATGAGCTTTAAAGTAGGCTTCTAGGAAGTAAGATTCTCAAGTTTGATTTAGTTGTCACTGTCAATGGTTTTAAGAGAATATCGCAATCACGTATATATAGAAGGTCACGGAAAGTAAACAGATATTCCCTTGCTTTTTTATATACGATAATATTTTGCTCATGACTCAATGATACTAACTTCTTTTTTAGTTGAGGACAGCTGAATAGGCTGTTTGTAATCCATTTTTGCTACGAAGGATTCTTCTGGGAAGGATCTGGTGTCTTCTCAGATACGATACTATGTATCTAGTGGCATTTTGAGATTGTCTCAACAGATGTATATTGAGCGCATTATGAAAGGGTTCAATATGCGATCATGTTCTTCTAGTAAGGCATCAATTGTAAAGGGTGATAGATTTTCCAAAGGCCAATGTCCTCTAATTGTGGTATCAGAGATCGATGAAAGCAACCCTTATTCTTCAATCAGGGTTATGTACTGAAGGTATGCTTTTAATTAGTGCACATCTTGATATTGCTTTATTATTGCTGGTGTTGGGCAGGTACTGCTAGATCCCGGCCGCAGCTTCACCGAAGCTGCGCCAAGAAAGTCTTCTCGAGGTATCTTCAGTGGTTCCAAGGATCTCATGTTGACATATCTAATATATCGACACTCAGTAGTGATTGTTTTAGTGCGATTCGATTTTCATGGTACATGATATAAAAAAGTCCATTTCTGTTATATCTTTTATGATGGTTGAAGAGTCAAGCGAGAAAAAGTGTCAAGGTTAATTTATAGCTTCTTCTACTACGGAGGTAGAGTATGTGGCTGTTATGAAAGTAAATCCTGTCATGAAATATGGTCATGAACTTCATTTCAAATTTTCTTGAGGTTGTTCACTCCATTTCTGGGATCGCTGAAATTATTCGTGATACTCTCAGAGTCAGATCTTTTCTCAGGAAAAATAGAGCACTTCTTGCCTAAGACATTGATGTGAAGTTCCTTCTCGTGAAAGAGAAAGCTGCAAAGTCCCTCATTTCGCCTGGAGCCATCACGCCTACGACCAAGATGTGCCTATAGCACTCCATTTACAGCGCTACTCTATTTATGTGTTTCAAGAACACGTCACTGATTCGTGCCACAAAGAGTATGCGAATCAACAAAATTTATATCCTAATCCATCGCGTAGCAAAACTATCAGCAAAGATACGCTCTAGGGTCGAACACATGGATGGGTTTTCTTTGCACAAATGATTTACTATTAAGCTAAAAAATGGTGAATTTGGTTTGGATTTTAAGGTGGTGATAAAAATTGTGGGGTCGGGTGGTTTGAAAACCGAAAAACAAGGTGAAATAAAATATAAAAGAACTCCTCAAGCATCAGGTCACTTCTGGGTTTAAGGTCCTAGGCTAACTGAGAGGTCCCCGGGTTCATTTCCTCGCGTTGGGAAGGATGACATATAGTCATCTCCCCAAACTGGATCTTCATTTAACTTTAAAAACTAAACCCTAATAATTTTCCTTTGATAGAAAAAGCATTTATTTAGCATTTATGGATCCTTCAAAGGAAAATCTATCACCTCGAATTATCCTACAATGATCAAAGTGATAACTAATGAATCTAATGGATCTAATAAGCATCCACCAACCCTAAAAGATTACCAAGTATCACCAAAGAGGATGCATCTATAGTGAAAATATAACCCCTTAACCTACCTCCATATTCGTAATGGCAACTAATGGATATCGTTGTATCTAAAGCTAAGGAATCCACTGAACCCCAAAAGCTTCGCCAAGTACACAAAGAAAGTATATCAAAAGCTTTAACCTAGAGTTGAAAATTGGGGAACCAAAATGTCAAACTTGCTATGGAAAAACAGGGGAACCAAGAGCTACACCTTAGAACCAAGCAGCCCAAGAGTCCACCAAGGAGGAGGAGGTCTAGCCAACCATCCTCTGAGTTGTCATCCTCAGAGGAGTGTTTGGCAGCCGAGAAAGGGAAAGAAAGAGGAGAGAGAAGAGAGAAAATGAGGGCAAAAAACAGGGGCCCGTATGTTTCCTTCGAAAATCAAAACTTAGGTCAACATTGTATTACAATGGCTTATATAGCCTTACAATCAAAGTGAACTACCAAATTATCCTAACTAAAACTATTACAATGAGGGTAGAAAGGAGAAAACCAAAACGAGTCGCGATAATACACAAAATAGAAGCAAAGTACTCGCTATGGTGATTAAGCATGTAGCGAAATTTCAGCATGGTGAGCAAATAAATTTCAGGTTATAGCTTAATTTTCACTACTCATCACCGTTCCATTGCTTCCCTCAGCGCTACTATTCCCATCATTTATTCCATTTCTTCAAGCTTTACTATTCTTCATTCCCAAATCTTGTTGAAACTTGGATAAAATACATATGAAATTGATGGAACTAACCACTTCATATAGATTTGATCGGACATCGACGATTTAGTTTCCAATCCCGCAAAACTACAAAACAAATTTCTAATGCGATTAGAAGGTACAATAGGACCTCGAACATGTCATTTAGGTTAATTATAACAATTAGTACACAAAAGCGCCTGTAAAACCTTATTAAAAATGTGGATCAAATAGCACTCGGGCACTAATCGCCACCCGCACGGGATTTTATAGGAGCTCAGGTCATTCGCTTTTAGTGGAGTTTTACCTTTTCATGTATTTTGTAAGGAAAACTCATGTTTTTCTTTATTACATGCACATCTTGACGGTTTTCATTGTCTAATTATGATTTTGCTTCATTTTGACCAGATGAATGATAGAATGATGTTTTCTTTCTATTTAATCACATTTGTCATTGAATGCTTTTAGATCAATAACGCCGATTATGTACGATTTATATATCCTCCTAGTGTATTAATTGTATGATTATTATGGCTATGTAAGTCTCTCGTTGAAGCATTTAAGTACAGATTTTGATTGAAGCGTAACCTCGATTATGTGCGATTTATAATCCTTCTCGTGCGCACTGATGATTGGTTATGACTATGTAAATCTATTGAGAAAAATTTAAAGCAGATTATGCCGCCCAAGTGAGAATGTTAGATTATTTTTTTAATTATGGAATTGCGTATGTACGCATTCGCGCTACGCAGGGTTCCTGATCAACAATATTTATAATTTGTTATTTTCATCGCCAGAAGAAGCTATCGCAAAGATAGCACTCTAGGATCGAACACATGGATGGGTTTCGCCCATAAATGATCGCAGTAATGCGATCGCGCGCCGAGTCTCGATTCAGATCAGGCAATAACAGTCAGTCACTGTTTAATCAATGTAACGGTGACAAGAACTAAAGCTCATTATTGGTCGGTAATAAAGATATTACAAAACTCGGCGCCTTCAGATATGAAAGACACCGTTAGTCATCGAAACCGGAGCTGTTTAATTTAAAACTTTTCATCCTCATTTCATCTCAATTAAACATAGCATTTACTAAGCATTCAATGTTCCTTGCTGAAATCTAGCATTTAACCTTACTTCCAATGGCTCAGGAATGAAAGTGCAACTAATGGATGTCGTTGTATCTAACACCAAGAATACACTGAACCCTAAAAGCTTCGCCAAGTATCGACCAATGAAAGTACATCAACAGCTTTTAAACCTAGTTTTGAAAGTTTGAAAACATAACTTACTCAAGACTGCCTGAAATACAGAGGATCACCTCGTGAAACATATCAATCCCACTAGAAAACCTCCTCTTCAAGGTTTTAGAGGTTTTGAATAAACATCCTTTGAGTTGTCATCCTCAAAGCAGGTGTTCGTCACTTGTAGAAAGTGAGAGAAAGAGGAGAGAGAAGAGAGAAAGTGAAGGCTAAAACATGGTCCCTGTGACTGAAATGCTTCACCAAGTTAGGTTAAGCAAATTGTTCAAAAATGGCTTATATAGCCTACAAACAAAGTGAAATAATACCAACCCAAATCTAACTAAGATAATTACAAAGTGAGTGGAAATAAAATGAAATTAACCAAAAGCCTGTAATGCTTCGTACACAAAAAGCGTGAACAGGATTGGCTTAGAGAAAAATTTCACCTAACAGAGTTTAAAATTTGTTATAGCGAAATTTCTACAAGTAGCGGGCTGGTGTAGCGAAAATTTCGCTATTGTAGCGAATTCTCACGCATTAGAGTTTAATTTTCTCTCTCCTCAGAGCGAAATTTCCTCGTTTGCTCCTGCTCAACTTCTTCACTCCCGGGCTTGGGATGTAATCAAGATAAAACTCATATGAACTCGATGTAACCACCAACTCGATATGCCTGGGCTTCGACATGGAGAATGTGCCTCTCAAACCTATAAAAACTACCACAAACAGCCCGAAATACAATCATTAGTACCAAAGGGACCGCACGTGTCAATCGGTTTAACTAATATGATTAGTACAAAAGCACACAGAACCTATCTTAAATGGTTCAAAATAGCACTTTGGCACTAATCACACTCTGAACCTTCACACATTGCTAGTCCCAGAAGAGCGTGTGTAAGGCAATCACCAAGCAGAACACAATGGAGGCTTCAAAAAGGTTTAGGCCAAGTAATGCATACCATGATGAGAATCACGAAAATCCTAAGCTTAATAACCATCCCGAAAGAATAAGAAAATCTGATACCGTTGATCGGCCCCCAAACAAGCTCCCTCCTAGGCATGAACCGCCTCTTCTACATAGCAAGCTACGGGTTCAGTTTTGATCGTGTCTCAATCATAAACTACTAAATCGTACACTCTCCCTCCCCAACCGAGCTAATGCCATAACCCTGTATGTTAACCAACCTAAATACCAAAGATCCCCGCCCTTATTACACGTGTGGTAATTCTTTCGTCAGGCATTCGAGGTCCACTTCACCAAAGTCCGTGCACCCGGGATTTCGCCGACGACTCCCAACCAGTGAAGGTTTAGGGCACCAAACCATGAGGATCTTTCGACCACAAACTGATTCGTGCCACAGTAGGCTGAGCTAAAATCAACAAAATTTATATATATGACCTTGTTCCTACCATCGTCGAGTCAAGCTATCAAAGATATAAAGAATGGTCTAGTGGTCGAACACAGGATGGGTTTTCATCCTAAAATGGCTCAGACTGCTAAGGTATGAAGGTAAGGCTTTCTATTCGACTCTTTTTGGAATTGTGTTTCAAAAACAAAGTGGGAATGGTTTGAACCCAGAATTGTAAAACTGAAAGTAAAAGGTGAAAAAGTTAACTTCAAGATTTAGGTCACTAACTCGCAAGTTAGGTAGTCATGTCCTCGTTTTATCTGCTATGACATGCAACCTATAGTCCATGGCATAACCGATCTATGTTTAACTAGCAAACCTCACCTCAGAAACAACCTCCTTGGCTTGAGTCAATATTATAGCAGCGTGTGCAGATGCTCCCTTTAAACCCTAACATTAAATTATCATTTCGCAGACTCAGAAGACCATCTAGAAAGAACAATGCATCTCCCTTAACCTGGTGCACGATCCTAAAGCATGGAGAGTATTGGCCAAAATAATAACAAAGAATGTTATTTAACCCTAATTCAAGAACCCTAACATGTAAATACAATCTCGAAACAAAGCATGTACGATCCTAGAAAGCATGGAGAGTATCGTCAAATCAATAACATTCAATGTTATGCAACCATGTTTTGAGAATATGAGGCCATAAATACACTTACTGGTAGCTTGAGTATGTGAAAAGAGACAACATGAATATGCCCCACCACCAAGCTAGCTTCCTTCCTCTTTCAAAGAAAGGGAGGTTTTCACTAAGCATCTTCGAAGTTGTCATCCTCAAGAGGGGTGTTTCATAAATGAGAAAGTGGAGAGAAAGAAGAGAGAGAAGAGAGAAAAAGAAATAAAAGCAAAAACCTAAAATAAAAGACTTTATGTACAAAAACAGAAAATCCATAAAATTATTCTCTCCTAAATTGTTCCAAAATCGTTACTTAGGTTACAAAATGAGGGGGCTTAAGATAGCCTCCTCACGGCAGATGGAAAATACCAAACCCTATGTACCTGGGCGCGATAGGACACCAAGCACACACCAAGCTCGGGAGGCTGGCTGCACAATTACAAAGCACGACGCCAGGCATCAATTCAATGCAAAATTCGCTAACTAGCCAAATTACCGTTCAGTCAAAACATGAAATTCGCTATGACGCCAATTCGCACAATGAAATTTCGCTAAGCTAGCGAAATTCAGAGTAGCGGTCCCCATTATTTTCGCCAAGAATGGTGCCAGCCGAACCTGGGTGGTCTAGCCGAAATTGGAGATTTCGCTTAAGGTTGGAAATTTTTGCTAAGGTTACAATTTTCATCTTCTAGCTTAAAATTTTCGCAACTCTAGCTTAAAAATCGCCTTGTTGAGGGATCTTCACTCCTTTCTTTCATCAAAGATCCAATTTTCTTCACTTCGCCTCGTTTTCAATGATTCTCAGTCGGGCTGGGATGACTCGATTTATTGAATCAAATCTTCATGATTCATCATTTGACTCTGAATCAACTCCAAGAGTGCGCAAACACCGCAAACAAACTGTACTTTCTAAATGGCATATACACAAGAAGACTGAACACCAATTGGTGAGAGAATGACATGATTAATGCCATGAAAGACCTAAACCCATCTAAAATGGGGTTCAAAATTGCACTTTTCGGGTACTAATCACACCCCCAACCGAAACGCCATAGTCCCTTAGCAATGCAAAATAAAAATGAGATGCATATGGTGATTTTCAAAAGGTCAGGATTCAAAAGGTTTGATGGGACGTATAAACAATACTCAACCGAACAATTGATATCAAATTTGAAACCGATATGAAAGAAACCAAATCCACAAGAACAATTTTTCTCGAGAAATGCAACTCGAGCCATGTGATTCTCAACAGAAACACCCAAGTCCAATGGTTCTTTATGTTACTGTATTTAAGTCAAGAAATGCAAAATTTGTTCCCTCTCCCCACCAAATCCCACCTATATATCTTAAGCTGCCAACAACTCATGATGTACTGTTTATACCTCTTTCTTTCTTTTTCAATTATAATATAGATGTAATGCTTAAAATTCGGCAATAAAGTCCGCAATCTGGGTCCAATCGACGTGACTCCCAACCACTCAAGGTTTGTTAGGCATCAAAGCCAAAAGATCAATGACCACTAACTCTACAGTTTCACCGGACCAACGACTTCGAAAAATCAAGCACCTACACCGCTAAACTCTACCTATCCACCCCATGTAATTCCATCACAAAATCGATGACTCCCAACCAATTAAGGCTTGTAGTGGCATCGGGTTTCAAAGGCTTTCACATACACCCCCTAGACCGTGCTCCCTGCTTCAAGGCAAAACTTCAGCCGACTTTATTTTCTTTGCTTTTTCTTTTCTTCTTTCTTTTTTCTTTTTCGGGAAGACAACATTGGTCCTCAAATGGGTAACCATCCGTGTAGCCAACATACTCAAGGCCGCTTTGCAAAGCGAGAAAGGAGGTATACAAATTGTCAACTATCAAGCAATCGGAGTGCATTGTGTGAATGAAGCATAAAGGGGGAAATTTCCAAGTCGAGAGCATACGAATCGTGACTGACCAAAATTTAATTCAAGCATGGAATTTGTTCTAAGATAGAAGTGACAAAATGATGATTCATGAAATCATCCATTTAAGCAATCACCGTCTAATTCAAGCAAATTCAATTGTCCAATTGAAAAGAAAACAATATTTAAACAAAGTGGAGGCACAAACCCTATTATGCAAAAGTTTGATATATATAAACATTGAAGCTTTGATATAGCCAAAATGGCTAATACATGAATACAAAGCTAAACACAAAAATATCACTGCCTACTATGGCAATACATAAAACCCTAATCAAAATCGCAGCGCTGATAAAGCCGGGTAACTACAAAATCATAAAGAGACCTGCGTAACCACCCATCATTGGTGGTGGTGGTGGGTCTCGAGAACCGCCAAAGATACCCAAGGAGGCCGGCTGAACCGCGGAGCTTAGAACGCCGAGGTTCGAAAGTGCTCCAAACCCACCGCCCGAACTAACCACTACGCCATGTCGTACGCCATGGCCGCCATCGTTTTTGATGTAGTGGCAAAGGCTTGTACAATTGCCACTAACTTCTTGAATTTTTTACATGGGCGCGATACAGGCCTTCATGATGGTGTTTCACGCTTATCAGGCTTGCATGGGCAAAGATGAAGACCGAGCCGGGATGTCGGTGAATGGTCGCTTTGGGTCATCAAACACTTTCGGGGCTCTTTCCCGTTCCTTCCCATTACTTTCCTCACTCAACAAGGAAGATTTCTTCTTCTCTTTCCACATTCCATACATATTACACTCACTGTGGGGCATCCGCAGCCTTTCAGATCTTCTGTTGGTTCTACTTTCAATTCCTCCTGAGGCTCAGCTCGAACCCGTCACACCCAAAAATTGCTCTCACTGACACTCTTCCTCCGCATTCTCCTCCCCTCGTGATGAACAAACCGATTGCAGCTTTGAGATGACTCTCGCAGGATGTCCAATTTTGATCAATTTTTGCTTCTTGGAAACCCATCCACTCGCTCGTGGAGCCCTCCACCCGCCTCAATTTCCTATTACTTAAATATCTCACGCCTTATTATCCTCTATGAAATTGTCCACTTGTTTGCTCAAATCCAGGATGGCTTGTCAATCGAGAAATTAATCAGTGTGGTGGTTGAGGTGGCTGAGGAGTTGAGGTATACTGTGGAGGCACCATGTAGGAGGGTGCACTCATCCAATGGTCTCTGTGAGTCCTCATGGATTCAAAGTGCCTCGGATTTCTCTCCTGTGGTCAGGGCCGATTTTGCCACGCGAGGTTCCTATAAATTCTCATTGTCATATATGCTCCCAGGTTTACTCTCCCCACCGTATTGCTCTTCATGTGGGGTCTCCATTTTCTCTCGCCAATTTTTCCACGTGATCCCGAACCTGAATGCTCGCTCGTAATTTCCTGCATCCATCGAAATGGATTCCCGTGCCAGGCGTGGCAACTCAAAAATGTTCTACAACAATTTTTTTTTTTTTTTTTTTTTTACAGTGAAATAAAACAAAGAAAAAAAAATGACTGTATGAAAAACAAAAACAGTGAAGTTACTGCTAAGTGATGAAAACTTGCAGTTACTGCAACTGGGTTACAAAAAGAGTTAAAAAGGTTACCCTTCTCTCTACTGCGGATGTTGACTACAAGTACACTTCATACCAACATTTAGTAAAGCCTGGCACCATCCTCGCAATCCGCGCCATTTGATTCGTGCTACGCAGGCTGAGCTAAAATCAACAAAATTTATATATAATCTGTTCTGACACCGTAGTCAAGCTACCGGCAAAGATAGTGGTTCAGTGGCTCACACGGATGGTTTTCACATCCAAAATGGCTTGCATCAGTGTATGAAGGGTAAGGCTTTCTATTCGACTCTTGAATTGTGTTTCAAAAACAAAGGGAATGGTTTGGAACCGAATTGTAAAAACCGAAAAGTAAAAGGTGAAAAGTTAACTTCAAGATTTAGCTCACTAACTGCAAGTTAGTGGCAAACAAGTGTCCCTGTTTTATCCTCGCTATGACATGCAAATCCCATAGTCCATGGCATAACCGATCTATGCTTAACTAGGCAACCTCACCCTTGAAACAACTCTATTTGAGTCAATACAGATAGCATGCGCTATGGCCCTTTTAAAACCCTAATAAATTCATTTAGCTTTCAGAGACTCGTAGAAGACCATCTAGAAAGAACAACAAAGGCATCTCTCAATTGCAGTAATCAGTCCTAAAGCATGGAGAGATTGGCCAAAATAATAACAAGAATGTTATTTTAACCCCACTCGAAGAACCCTAACATAAATATTATCTCGTAGGCTCAGAAGCACCGATTTAAAAGAATCGCCAAAGACTTCATCGAATATGCATTGATCCTAAAGCATGGAGAGACACAAATCAACATTCAATGTTATGCAACCATGTTTTGAGAATATAAGTGGCCGGTTATAAATACACTAATTCCAGAAATTTTAGCATGATGATATTACCATGCACATGTCTCACCACTAAGCCAGCCTCTTCCCTCTTCAAAGAAAGGAGGCTTAGCCACATCTCTCGAGTCACATCCTCAAGAGGGGTGTTCGGCAACCGAGAAAGGAGAGAAAAAGAGAGAGAAGAGAGAAAAGAAATAAAAGCAAAACCTAAAATAAAAGACTTTATGTACAAAATAAAACTTACAAAATTATTCTCTCCTAAATTGTTCCAAAATTTGAAAGCCACGGGGTTACAAAACAAGAGGGTGCTATACAGCCTCCTCAAGGCATGAAAATACCAAAACCCCATAAAATTGGCTAAGTTATAGACAATTAAGTACACCAAGTTCGGAGGCTGCTTCGCGGCATTGAATTACAAAGTATGATTTGAGGCATCAATTTTTTGCGAAGCCGCAAAATTTCGCAATTCAGCTTAAATTACCAGTCTAATAACATGAAATTTCTCGCTTAAGGATGGCCACTCCTCAAGCATAGCCAAATTCTCACGGTTTGAATAAATTCTCGTGAGTAGTTTAACTCGCTTATTTTCGCTAAGAATGAGCTCAGCTTAAATCATGGTCTAGGCCAAATTTGAGATTTCGCAGGTTATTTAAATTTTTCGCCAAGGTTGCGAAATTCAAGTATCCAGGCTTAAAATTTTCGCAACTCTAGCCGAAATCTGTACCTTATTGTGATCTTCACTCCTTTCTTCTACCGCATCCAATTTTCTTCACTTCGCTGGTTTTCTCAATGATTCTCAATGGCTGATGACTCAATATCAATCAATCTTCATGATTCATCATTTGACTGAAATTCTGGTCCCAAGAGTGGAACAAACATCTCGTTAAAACAACCAAAATACTCTAAATGGTATATGCTACTAACAAGACTCGAATATTTAATTGTATAATGAGAAATATTATCAATGCGTAAAAAGCACTCACAAACCTATCTAAAATAGGGTTCAAAATTCAGACTTTTACTAATCACAAAACTCTATGTTTCACCCCGACTTCGAATGATTTCTGAGCCTCCAATACCTACAACCTCGCTAAACTCCACCCATCCAATCTCGTGTAGCTAACACTATGCCTGACTTAACCGCCATCTTGGGCACTGTGCTTTAAAAAAGGCTTTCGCCATATGCCCTCGACCGTGGCTCAAGCCTCAAGGCAAAGCAATGCGATTCTACATATTCTCTTTTCTTTCTCTAACATTCTTAACGTGAGACACATCGTCTTCTTAATGTAGTCTCAGAATCCTATTCACATGTGGAGTAAATCACACTATGGAAAGGGTTTGCATCGTAGTTAAGGTGTTTTCATACTGCTTTCTAAATTTTAACATCAGACTCCAACGTTGCCTTGTGTGGTTAGCTAAGTTTTTAAGAAAACAGGTGTTGGGGCCACAACAAGAATTTGACTAGTCATCCACTCAACCCTAAGATGTGGACCCTCTCTACCGCCGACAACATTGCAAAGGCTTAAGTTCATCAAATTGCAAGGCTAATCACATGATATACAAAAGCTAATTAAAATAAAAAAAAATGCTGGCAAAATAGAAAATGCAACATCACTATAAAGTTTTTAATATAACCTGTGCAAGATAAGCTTATAATGGTCGAACACAATACTTAAAGCATGTAAGAGTCCATCTACACTACCGCTACATTACTAACAACAAATCCCGTACAAGACAAGTAGGCGCTGATAAACTAAAACAAATATAAGTAGGGCAAACAAAACAAAACATAGTGATGGAGAACAAATACTGACGCTAACTTCCCCCAACCAAAGCATCACCGGTGTCCTCACACTGGGTGTGGATCGAAAGCCAGAGCAGAAGTGCAACCTTCTCACTGCCGGTGGTGTGAAGCCGGCAGATCGTGGTTATCGCCACAAACCGGCGAAGAGTTCCAAAAGAAGCTACCGAAGTCGATACGGTGGACTGGTCCATGAGTGGTGGGCTACAAAAAGCCATTACCAGAATCACTGCAGAGACTAAGGTTGCTTTGTATATGAAGAAAATAAATAGCCCGATTCCGCAAGTAAGAGCGACTTCTACATGTACATCCTTCTCGCTATCATCGTCTGAGAAGCGTGAAAAGATGCGTATGGCAGAAATGTGCGATCGATCCATACATAATGTCGCGAAATCTTATGATGTGGATGCAAGGCTCTGATGGTCATTGTGATGGAGGACGAGCCTCAGCCTCAAGAGGAGTCGGGCGTAGGAGGCGGGAACCGAGGATGAATCCTAACCGAGGTTCCTCTACCTCCACCATCGGGATGTTTGCCATCCCTGTGCAGGTCCTCCCGTGATAAGCAATCATCCTCAACATCCTCCCACGTGAAAAGAAAAGAGCGTGGCATATATGTGGTTCGGCCATGGATATAATCATAGCACAACTCGCTGACGCCAATACGTGGTTCCTCCGGAACCCGGGCGGTGCTCTTAACACATGGCATAACAAACTCCGTTACATTAAAAGGTGAATAGTCTCTCGCACGAGTCGACCAAGCAAGGACCTTCCTTCGTAAATGAAGAAGGCCAAGATAAGCTCACCTGACAACCGTAACCCCTCGTGATATCCGATAAAGATCCTTCACAAATTTCCTCACGCCAGAAATAAATACGTCGAAGCGAATGTATTATACCTTAGTGGGTTTATACATGTGATATGCGAGGAAGCCGCCTCCGAACAAGGATAGAATCTGCCATCAGATTTCAAGAGAGAGAGCTTGTTTTTAACCCATCTCTAGGCGAGGGTGAGGCCATATTTGTTTATTAATCACAGAGTTAGTCAGATCCACTTATATGCCTAGAGCTATTGGTGATATCTAGTTCTATAGCAACCTGTGGATTCGCCCATCTATACTAAATCAACAGAGACGATTGACACTCCCCTCGAAGTCATGTGGCATAAGAGGAACTTAAGAACCACCCAAGGATAGAAAAATTGCCTCGAAGTCATAAACTGCAGTAGCGAATACCTGTGGACCAACAAGATAGAATCTCTAACCGTAGTCCGTTGCTACCGCCGTGATATCATAAAGAATCTCCTGAAAGTCTCTTGCACAACAACTACATTCGGTAGTTTCAGTCACATGGAAATAGTGGATGCCAATTCCTCGGTGCAAGGATAATTGAGGCGATGACCGTGGTAGGACTCATACTGAGACTGGTGGAAGGCTCTGCCTGTAATCGCGGCAAGACCCGGCAAGACGTCCGCCCGCTAGGCGTATAGCTCTCTCGGGAGGCCGTGATGCACAAGGAGGGGGCCGAGGTCCCACCTGTGTATTGGTGTCATCTGGGGCTCAGCACCCTATGGCTCCTCTGGGATATCAACAGAGGCTGGATTCGAGTATTACGGCCGCAGCAGAGATACGTATCGAGGTGCTCTAAGACCCTCGAACTGAGAGATGTCTCGCGCAGCCCGGAAGTGCCCCGTGGCATTTCCACAGAGAACGAAGCCCTGAACCCCTAGGCCTATCGACACCCTCCTCGCGTCCGAATCCATCAGGAGGCTTTGGTAAATGGAAATTGGGCGAGGCCGACAGTAGAGGGGCCGAAATGGGCGTAGGCAGGGTGTTTTCTCTGCTGCTGAGAGAGTCACGGTCCCGGTCATGCTGGTGGCTAAAAAAGAGAACAGGAGCCCTTTTATGAAAGCCAGGGTTAATCAGTGGACCCCGAAGCCAAAGAGTCGCCCTGCGATTCTTTTCCAAGTTTCTCTCCAAAAGAAAACTGCTTCAGAGAAATTATCAAGAGGATGACGGAATCAAAAAGCCCGGGATCGGGGTCTTAAAGAGAGCTCAGTGCGGGCTCAGAAGAGGTGCGAAGAAGTCAAGGTCCCCTTTTTTTTTTTTCAAATTTCTCTAGAAAAAGGAGTTCATGGCTGTGGGCGAATTTTCAAGATTGGCTAATTTTCGCAACCTTAGCGAAACTTGTCCCCCAGACCAGTCCTGGTATCAGAAACAAAATAAAAGAACCATTAGGCTGAAGATATTAAAGAAGATTTTAATTAAAAACTAAGATATAATAAAAATGCTAAAAATAAAATAAATTAAAAATTGACTAATAAAGAAAACAAAATTTAAGCTGCAGTTTGGTCTTAGTGGAGACCAAACCAACTTAGTGGCTCGAATGTCGCCGAGGATCAAGGAGATATCTCCTCTTTTCATAGAAAGGGCAACAAAGATAAAGTCACTCATGTTCCATTAATCTCTGAATACTTTCGTCTTCGTTGAGAAGGTCAATCAACCATTCGTATATGTCGTTGATGGATGAAAAATGGGCCCGTCCATCGCGATTCAGCTGTCTTGAATAAGATGGAGCTTCGAATCATACAGAGGACTTTGATCCCCTGATTGAAATGGTTAAGAGGATGATCATGCCACTTTTCCGCTATCTCCTTTGCAATTTTGGAATTGAAAGGAAAGCCGCTTTCAGCTCTTCTAACTCACAATCTCAAGCATTCTTTTAAGCCGCTGGCTTCATATCCATGTTCAAATTTCGTATCGCTTCACTTATTTGTATTTGATTTCTATCGTAAATGGTAGCTCTCACAAGATAATCCGTTTATACGACTTGTCGAGATGGCTCTGTATAGGTCATTCCGTATGCCCAATAATGAGTCTAGAAGCTTCTCCAAAGACCAACCCTTCCTTAAGCAGGTTAACAACTTTCATCAGATGGTCTTTATTTCTCAGCCATGAGCTCCACTACCACGGTTCGAGGATGAAACTGGTGGCTACCTCGGTGTTTAACACAATTTAGGATAAGAGGTTCTCAAAGGTTTGTTACAAAGTGAGAACCCCATCATCATAATTGCTTTGGGAACTCCGAATCTAGAGAAAATGTTCTCCTTCAGGAATTTTAGCACGACTTGTGGTCAACTCCGCCCCGCATGCAATCAGCTTCAAATCCCACTTTGGACACGTAGTCCACCCCACAAGGATGTAGGCATATCAAGGAAGTAGGAATGGTCCCATGAAGTCGATGCCCCATACATCAAACAATTCAACTAATAAATGGGTTCAAGGGCATCATGTGACAACGGGAGATCTTTCCCAGTCTTTGGCACTTATCACACTGCTTGCACATGGTGTAGGCATTCTTAAACAATGACGGCCAATAAAAGCCCGAATGCAGCACTTTCATGGCTATTTTCTGTGAAGCGAAATGCCCTCCACACGCACTATCATGGTAATGGCTGAGAATTCCTTCCTGTTCTTCTTCCGGCACACATTTCCTTATTATTTGACCAGCACAATACTTGAACAAATACGACTCTTCCCAATCGTACGAAGGAACCCTTGCATGGAAGAACTTGTCCTCGTGTTGTCCACTCCAATCGTAACTCTCCCGCTACCGTGAACTGGCACGGGAGCACAACCATGGTGCTATACTCACTGGCCAAGAGACTCCTTAGAAATTCATCAAATATAGAGGGTTGTGGGTATGTGTGCTATGGTTATTATGGAGATGATCGCAACAACACTTCCAACCCTTCTTAGGCCTCTTAACTGGAGGTTGAACTCTTGTAGCAATAGAACCCATCTAATAAGTCGAGCCTTGGCATTCTGTTTTGTGAGTAGATGTTTCAATGCTGAATGATCTGTGAAGATTACAATATCTTACCCAATCAAATAAGATCGGAACTTATCTAAAACATAGACCACCGCTAGCAATTCTTTCTCCGTAGTAGTGTAGTTTCTCTAATCTTCATTTAACGTTTTGCTCGCATAATACACCACATACGACTTTCCCTCTACTCTCTGTCCGAGAACCGCTCCAACAAAGAAGGTGTCACTTAGCATCGCATTACCTCAAAAGGCAAGTGCTAGCCGTGGCTCTCACAATGGGTGCCAGAGTCAAATATGCCTAAGCTCCTCGAACCTTCGCATTCGCATCCCATTCAAACTTTGCATCTTTTCATGGAGCTGTAAAGTTGTGCCTTAGCAATTTTCGAGAAGTCTCGATGAATCCATTTATAGAAGCCGGCATGTCCCAAGAATTGCCGCACTGTCTTCACATTAGTAGGAGATGGCAATTTCGAGATCAATTCTACCTTGGCTTTATCCACTTCAATTCCCCTCTCGAAAATGATGTGCCCCAACACTATGCCCTGATTTACCATAAAATGGAATTTTTCCCAGTTTAGTACTAGGTTCTTTTCAATGCATCTGTGGAGACAGCTCAAAATGGATGAGGCATTCATCGAAGCTTTCTCAGAACCGCTATGTCATCCATATAAACCTCCATAATACGCCTTCCACCATCAACAAAATACTGAGCATACAACATTGAAAAGTGGTCGGGGCATTGCGTAGATAGAAGGGCATCCTCCTATAGGCATATGTACCAAAAGGACAAGTGAAAGTGGTCTTTTCCTGATCATCGGCAACGATCTCGATCTGGAAATAGCCGGAATACCCATCTAAAAAGCAGTAGAAGGGATGACCTGATACTCTCTAGGAGTTATCCATGAAGGGTGTGGAAAGTGATCCACACATTGTTCAGCCTTCTCTATAGTCGATACATACCCTCCAAATTCGTAGTAAGCTCCGTGGGCATTTCCTTTCTCATTGAGCATTGTAGTTACCCCTGATTTTTTGGGTACTACTTGGGCTGCACTTTACTCAAGAGCTATCGGATAGCGGGTATATGATGTCAGTTTCAGAGTAATTTCAACACTTCCACTCGTACCACCTCTTGCATATGCGGATTCAGCCTCCTGTGGTTGTCGTAATTTTCGATCTTCTTCTCTAAGTAGATATGATGGGTGCATACGGTCGGGCCGGATGCCTTCAACCGTAAATCTTCCATCCCGATTGCTTTCTATTCCCGCGGAGGACGGTGCAGAAGCAACCAATCCTCCTACGGATTGCTCAATAGTGAAGAAATCACTACTGACACCGCATTTTCCCCTCCCAAAATGCATATTTCAATTCACAGGTAGGGGCAGATCAACTATTGAGGACTATGTTCCTCAATTCCAAGAAGTAGAGGTAAAACTTCAACCTTCTTCTCCATTGCCCATGCAGTAGCTCACTTTCTAAAGCCTCTGGTCTTCATTATCGCCAACCAACTCCCTGGTTAATGCATCTTGCACAAGCAGCTCATTCGCTTGTTCTTCAACGATGGCCTCTATCGCACAAATCTCTTCACTGTCATCCTCCTGTTGGTGCATGTGCTTTTTGCTCAAATGGAAGATATTGAGCTCTAAGGTCATATTTCCAAAGGTTAGCTGCATCACCCCATTCCGACAATTAATGATCGCATTGGAAGTGGCCAAAAATGGCCTTCCCAAGATGATTGGCACATGGTTAGCCCCTACTGCGACCGATTCGATATCAAGCACTACAAAATCCACTAGACAGATGAATTTGTCCACCTGAATCAAACATCCTCAATCGTCCCTTTGGTATTTTGATTTAACCTATCGGCTAGAGACAAAGTGATAGTGGTTGGCTTAAGTTCGCCTAGCCTAAGCTTCAAGCTGTTGGTACATGGAAAAATAGATTAACACTTGCCCTCAAATCTAGCAATGCCTTTTCCACACAAGTGCCACCTATGTTAACGGAGATTGTAGGACACCCTGGATCATTATACTTCACAGGAGTCTTGCACTCAATGATGGCACTCACTTACTTAGTCAAAAAGGCCTTTTTATTCACATTAAGGCCTCTTTTTACCGTGCATAGGTCCTTCAAAAAATTTGCATACGTGGGGACTTGCTTGATCATATCGAGAAGAGGGATGTTAACCTTCACTTGCCGTAGTACTTCTAAAATTTTAGTTTGCTAATCGAATTTTTCCCTTTTTCGAAGTGCCTGCGGGGAAAGGAGGGGGCACCGGTTTTACCTCTTCCCCGCTAGTCGTTTCCTAGTGGTTCAACCGCTAGGAGCTTTCTTGGCCGGGTCCGACCGCCGGTCTTAGTTTTGTACCACTTCTCAACGCTACTACCGCTTGACTTCATCACCCTGCATCAGATCATTAGCTGAGCCGCCTCATGCATTCCCGGGTTTTGCTGTGTCTCGAAGGAATTTCCCCTTTTCAGACTTCGTTACGTTAGACAACTCGAAATGGAACTTTGCAAGTTGTCATATTTGTTGGAGATCTCGTAATGCATATTGTCTATTTTCTATGAGCTCTCTACCGTCTCAATTTTCGATTAGCTCAACATTCAACACTCTGCTCTCTCCACAAAGGTACCTACTACCTTGCTTAAATTCAAAATTGCTTGCTCAATAGGAGAAGAAGGTGGAGGCCGCCGTCGGTCAGGCCGAGGTGAGCCAACCGTTGTTGTGCTCCTTGGGAGCATATGTGGGGTTTTAGCTTCCATGATAGGCCCGAATGATTCCTCCAATTAGTGGTTATAAATACATACCTGAAAGCATTTGTCGGTGGCTTATTTTGACCTAAGACATGGGCATGCTCTTGCATCAAATCCCTCACTGAAGGAACCATTAGACAATGCTCCTCAAGATGGCTACTTGATTGACAATTAAAACAAGCTAGGTGAGATGCAGGCAATTCAATCAGTGCTTGCACTTCATGCTGATTTCTCATTTCAAGCTCCTCCAACCTTTAGGTCAAAGTTGTCAGTTTTGCTTCCATCTCTGTGTCTTAGGAAAGTGCATAAATGCCTCCCCTTTGGTGGGTCGAAGGCCTCATTTTTTCAGCCTCTCTTGGATTCCGTTCGTCCCATGCCTTGGAGGTTTTGGCCACATAGTTCAAAAGTCCATGGTTTGCATCTCGGGTGCTTCGCTTTCAAGAAGCCCCTCCACACATGGTTTGGGCTAGTTGCTTCATGGCCAGAGACATACCATCATAGAAGTGGACTATAAGCATCCATGTATCGAAACCATGGTGTGGACATGCACTGATGGTCCCATGAACTTCCTAACACCGATAAAACTTCTCATTATCGTGAGGTCGAGTAAGTGTAGATTTGCCTTTTCAAACTGCTGGGTCTCGGGTCATACCGAAAATTTTCTTCAAAATTCAGTTTGAAGTCTCACCCAATTTCTAATTGTTCTCAAGATCGCGAATTGAGCCAAACGGCCTTGTCTTTAAGTGTCAATGGAAATGCTTTCAGCTTAAGCAAGTCCATGTCAGATACACCTTCTTTAAAAGTTGTGCAAACTTCCTCGAACTCCCGGATATGCATATATGGATTTTCATTCTCCATTCCATGAAAAGTGGGAAGCATGGGCATCAAATAGGGTCTTACTTACACATCATCAGTAGGTGGTATGATGCAGGAAGGTGCACTCACTCTAAGAGGGTGTATGTGGTCCCTCATTGACCTATATGTTGTAGGATTTATTGGAACTCCTTACTGACTTTGTTGTTCTTCAGGTAGAGGATCCATTTGCTCACTGTGTACACTAACTTAACAACCTTGTTCAATTGGTGTACTAACTCTTTGCAATTTACCTGATATATCTCTATCCCAGAGGTACATAAACACCTATGAAACAAAAAGAGACAAAGCAAAGAACAACAAATGTGGCTTACAAAAAGATCGTTGTTAGCTAAGAAATAAAATGATCATATATATAAAAAACAACTTAGTAGTGATCAAGAGAAAAACTTGTAAATTCTAAAACAATGGAATTCAAAAAGGTTTAAAAGGTCACCAATACTTGTAATGAGGATTACAGTACTACCAACTCATCATTCGTAATACAAGACTCATCCCCAAGCAATGCTGCCATTTGATTCTGCGCTTACAGAGTTCCGTATCAACACATTTATACTCTAACTACTCCTACCGCCGTGAGCAAAAGTTATCAAGAAGATAGCGACTCTAGGATTGAAATACTGTGGATGGGGTTTTTCGTCTTTACAAATGATTTTGTAATGATTCATAATGGTGAGGCTTTTGTTTGGATTTGATTTGTATAAAATAAAGGGTTGTTTCTACTATATAATCAAGGTAAAAGAAGTCCTTGAAGCTGGGGTCACTAGTTTGGGTATGATAGGGTTGCAAAGGTGTCCTCGGTTATTTCTCGCATTAGGAAGATGACCTATAGTCATTTAAAAAACCGATTTTTGTTTAACTTAAAACTAAACCCTGGGCATTCATTTCTTCAAACATAGCATTTATCGAAAGCATTCAATGTTCCCGGTTGAAATCTACATTTAACCTACTTCCAATGGTTCATAAATGACAACTAATGGATGCTCGTTGTATTCAACACTAAGAATACATCAACCCTAAAAGCTTGCCAAGTATTGACTAATGAAAGTACATCAAATAGCTTTAAACCTAGTTTTGAAAGTTTGAAACATAACTACTCGCACTAGCCTGTGAAATACGAGATCACACCCAAGCATATCAACCTACTAGCAACCCTCCTTCAAGGTTTAGAGGCTTTAGCCAAACATCCTTTGAGTTGTCATCCTCAAAGGGTGTGTTTTGGTTGCCTAGAAAGCGAGAGAGTTATGAGAGCAGTAAGAGAGAAAGAAGGCCAAAACAAAATCTGCACTGAAATGCTTCGAATTAAAAGTTATTACAAATTGTTCAAAATGGTTTATATAGCCCATAAACAGGTGAAATACCAATCTAACCTAACTAGTATAATTATAGTGAGGGTAGAAATGAAATTAACCAAAAACAGGGTCGTTTGTACACAAAAAAAGGGAACAGGGATTTTCGCTGCAGGAGAAAATTTCGCTACATAGCGAAATTTCGATATCAGAAGGAATTTTGGGTGTAGCTAAATTCACATCAGAAGGCTACGCAAAGAGCTTAAATTTTCTCTCCCTGTAGGAATACCTCCTCGCTTGCTCCTCGCCCAATCTCTTTCACTCGGCTTGATGCAATCGAAGATAAATCATATGAACTCGATGTAAATCAACTCAACTTCGATATGCCTAGCTTGACATGATAGAATAGGGCCTCTTAAACCTGCAAAACTACCACAACAATTTAAATACAATCATTAGTACCAAAGGGACCCGCACGTGTCAATCTAAGCATTCAATATGATTAGTACACAAAAAGTACTTAGAACCTATCTTAAATAGGGTTCAAAATAGCACTTTTTGGGCACTAATCAGTATAATCATATTACAATTTTAATTGTATAATTGTGCGTGTTAATTATGAGCCATTTATGGGATGATTTAATATTAAGTGGCTATAGGCCCATGATTCTATCTTCTTCCTTGTTTTGGTGCGCCCATTAGACTAAAGTCCAATTGTTTCCTTGTGCTCTATATATATAAGTGATGAGTGTCCAAAAACACTCATTACAAACCCAGGATTTAGCGAGATTTGGATCAGTTTCATATATGTATAACTTAATTTTTATTACTTTTCTAATATTTAGTTTGTATTAGGTTTTGTAGGAAAAGTGCTGGCAATGGAGCCTTGTAGGAGTCTCCGAGAAGACTGGTAGAAATTAACTCACTAACAGTAAAAAATACTGGCAAACTCTTATCTCATGCGTGTAGCTATAAAGGAAGCGGGGATTCCATTTTTTGGGGTTCAAAAAACATTGACTGTGCTAGGGTTTGAGGAGCACGATTTTAGATCAGAGGAAAGAAGACTTGAAGGCCCTTTTTAGTGAGAGAAACTTGAAGAATTCGTGAGATCATCATTCCTTCGATCATTGAAGTTTTCTCTATTCTCGTTATCAAGTCTTATTTTCATGCATGCTGCATTATCATTATGTTCTAATTTCGTGGTTTAGGGTGTTGGTAGAAAATTGGACATGAATACTATGTTTAAGTATTGACTCTTCATAATTCCATTATCTTTTATATAATTGTTTTACCATTAATTCATGCTTGGTTAAAATCAACATATTAATTTCTGATCAATCATTAATATGTGAGTGGTTCTTTATAAGATATGAGAAGTGAATGAAGAATTAGACATATGAGAGTTAACCTAATAAACTTGGTAATATAGGATTATCATTAATTAGGAGGCTTGGGAGTTCTTTTAATTTCATGCACCTTTAATTCTTGGAGTTGAGCCAAGGAGCAAGAAACCTAGTGACAAAGGGAGGTTAAATGACCTTGAGAAAGGCTTTAATTACATTAGATAAGAGCTACCTTGGAGAACACATATATTAGATAATGGAATTGAACCTCAACATTACATAGTAGGACTGTCCAACACACCAACACCCTAGCCTTTTTCACCCATTTGGTCATCTTTACATTTGAAGCGCATAGTTACATTAGTAGTAATTTAATTTGGTGTCACTTTCACTTAGCCATCACAGTTGCTAGTTTGAATATTAAAGAAGTATTATAATTTTGGTACTTAGCCTCCCGCGATTAAGGTTTTCCCTATGGATCGATATTCGTACCTTGAGTACACTCTATTACTTGATGAGCGTACACTTGTGCAGTTAGGCAATTTGCATTTCTTATTGCATATCTTTAAAACACAATCAAGCAAACGCCTATCAAGTTCTTGGCGTCGTTGTCGAGGATTTATTTACTTCATCGTGGTGTTTATGCTAGTATCAATACTAAGTACTTCTTTGGTACTTTAGACATTTGTTTTGATTTAATTTTTGATAATTTTGTTGTTATTTTTTTATTTTATTTTTTTTGTGAAAAAAAACACTTGCAGGTACGTTAGGTTGTATGCGACGAAACTCTACTGAAAATCTTATTCCTTTGGATCTTGAGATCGAGAGAACTTTGAAAAGAATTCTGAGGGACAAGAGAGAAGTAGTTAGAATGGAACAATAACCTATGGGACCGATGGAAGAAAATAGGGGAGAAGATGTTGGTTCGATTAGAGGAGGTAGTATACACCCTGATGAGGCCAATATGGAAACAATGTTGCCACCTATCAGAGATTATGCCTGCCCATCTGATGATACTCCACCTGTGATTAGGAGACCAACAATACAAGAGAATAATTTCGAGCTCAAGCTCATCACTCTCCAGTTATTGCAAGGCATTCAATTCCACAGGCTCTAACATGAGGATCTGAATGCTCATATCTTGAAGGAGAAAGCCAAGCATTGGCTTATTTCAAAACCGTCAGATTCAATAACATCATGGGATGAATTATTAAACAAATTTCTTGCTAGATTCTTTCCACCAACAAGAGCGGTAAAGTTGAGAATCGACATCAGTAGTTTTTATCAATATGAGGGAGAGTCATTCTATGAAGCGTGAGAGATTTAAGGATCTGTTGAGAAAATGTCCTCACCATAGTTTCACCAAATGGATGCAAGTCCACCATTTCTACAATGGTTTGAGTCGTCCCATAAGGACTCTCATTAATGCTTCTGCTGGAGAAGCGATTATGGGAAAGAATGAAGTGGAGGCTTATCAAATTCTTAAGAACATCGCCTTAAATGATTGTAAATGGCTTGTTGAAAGAGTAGAACCGAAGAAACCAGCTGGGGTGTTTTACTTAGACATGTTTAAAAACTTATCTGCTCAAGTTTCTACACTATCAAAGCAACTACAAGCTACTCAACAATTAGGTCCTCAATTATCTGCACATAAGGTTGAAGAAAGCCCACTTACATGCGAGCATTGTCATGGACTTCATCCCACTTCTCAATGCCTAATGATGAATGCCATGGGAGATTTTGCTGTTGAACAAGCTCAATATTTGGAGAAGTTCCCTCAAAATCAGAACTTCAACCCATATGGTCAAAATTACAATCCAGGGTGGAAGAACCATCCTAACTTTTCATGGAAAAATCATAATGTGGGTAATCCTATAGAGCAAGTCAAACCTCTCCAACCACCTCAAGAGAAGAAGTCGAGTCTAGATCTAAAAATGGAACAGTTAGCTGATATGCATATGAATATGTTGAAGTCACATGATAAGTTCAAAAATGAGACTAGGACGTCACTGAACAATCAAGCAGTACTTCAGAGGAAATTTGCCTAGTACTTCAAAGGTCAACCTAAGGAGAGAAGGAAAGGAGCACTGCAAAGCTGTAACCCTTAGGAGTGGGAAGACTCTAGAACAATCAGTTGAGGCCCAAGAAGAGGTTGAAAATCCTATGGGAAGTGAGAAAAGTAGTGCAAAAGTCGCTGAAGATGCTGAAAAGTTAGTGAAGAAACCAGTCCTAAGTACACCAGAGAAAGTTGAAGTGCAAAAACCTCTATATGAGGAGAAGCCTATTATCCCGTATCCACAGAGACTGAGGAAGAACATATTGGATAAGCAGTTTGGCAGGTTTATGGACATTTTCAAAGAGCTTCACATCAACATCCCATTTTCCGAAGCACTTGAGCAAATACCGAGATACGTGAAATTCATGAAGGACGTCTTGTCCAAGAAAATGAAGTTGGCAGAATATGAGATTGTCGCTCTGTCGGAATAATGTAGTGCTATATTACAAAAGAAGTTGCCAACTAAGTAAGATCTAGGTAGCTTCACAATCCCATGTACTATTGGGAATGCAGTTTTTGAAAGAGCTCTATGTGATCTAGGTGTAAGCATTAATCTTATGCCTTGGTCGATCTTTAAGAAGCTGAAATTGGGAGAAGCACGTCCTATTACAAATACCTGCAGCTTATAGATCGATCACTAACTCATCTGTGTGGTATCATAGAGGATGTGTTAGTGAAAGTAGACAATGAGTAGCTTAATGATTTAGCATTCTAGACATGCAAGAAGATAAAGAGGTCCTAATTATCCTTGGAAGACCATTCTTAGCCACGGGAAGGGCAATGATTGATGTGCAAAAAGGTGAACATAGGTTGAGAGTTCAAGAACAGGGAGTGACATTCAATGTTTTCAATGTTATAAAGCATCCACAGGATAATAACAGTTGCTTTAGAGTGGATTTTCTAGAGGCTATAGTGTCTAGCCAATTGGGTTCTTCGGAACCATTGGAGATTAGCCTTACTCATGATGACCCTTCCTCTTGCGAAGATGAGATAGTTCGGGAATATGTGAAATGAATGGATTCTTTCAGCCCGAATAGAAGAAATTACTTTGAAGCTTTGGGAACTAGCGTAAGCCGATTGACCTTATTATACAAAACCCCTATTGTGGAAGAGAAGCAACTCCCTAATCATTTGAGATATGCTTATCTTGGGGAGGAATCAACACTACCAGTCATCATCTCATCCTCCCTCTTTAACATGAAGGAGGAGAAATTGTTGAAGATTTTTAAGGAGCATAAGGAAGCGATTGGATGGTCCTAGCCGATTATAAAGTGGATCGACTCATCTATGTGTATGCAATGTGATATTATTAGAGTGAAGATAGCAAACCTATTGAAGGATGCCCAGAGACACTTAAATCCTTCAATGAAAGAGGTAGTTCGAAAGGAGGTACTCAAATGGTTAGATGCGGGGGTGATATACCCCATCTCTGATAGTTTATGGGTGAGCCTTGTTCAAGTGGTACCCAAGAAAGGAGGAACTACAGTGATAATAAATGAGAAAAATGAACTGCTCTCGACCAAAACAATTACAGGGTAGAGAATTTGTATTGATTACCGGACACTGAACAAAGTGACCAGAAAGGACCATTTTCCACTTCCATTTATTGATCAAATGTTAGATAGACTCGTGGAAAATGAGTACTTTTTCTTTTTGGATGGATACTCGGGATACAATCAGATCACCATTGCTTCGGAAGATCAAGAGAAGATCACCTTCACGTGCCCTTATGGTACATTCGCTTTCTGGAGAATGCCATTTAGGCTATGTAACGCCCCAAGAACCTTTCAGAGATGCATGATGGCAATATTTTCAGACATAGTCGAGAAATCCATTGAAGTCTTCATGGATGATTTCTTCGTGATTGGTTCTACATTCTATAACTGTCTCCATAATCTAACTTTGGTACTAAAAAGGTGCATGGAAACCAATTTAGTTTTAAATTGGGAAAAAATCTACTTTATGGTGAGAGAAGGCATAGTATTGGGGTATCACATCTCCAAAGAGAATTGAGTTGTTCTGATAAAGATTGAGATCATAGAGAAACCGCTCCTCCCACATCAAGAAGGGAATACGAGTTTCGCCACACAGTTTTCTTTTACAAATGTTCATCCAAGATTTCTCGAAAGTTTCAAAGCCTTTGTCTAGCCTTCTCATGCAAGGTGTCCCATTTGAGTTCAATGATTCATGTATGAAAGCTTTTGAGTTGCTGAAAAAGAAGTTGATCTCAGCTCCTATAGTAGTCGCTCCAAATTGGGATCTCCCATTTGAACTTATGTGTGATGCAAGCGACTTTGCAGTTGGGGCCATTTTGGGCCAAACGTTGAATTATGTGCAACTCAATTATGCCACAACAGATAAAGAATTGTTAGCTATTGTGTTTGCCTTTGACAAATTCAGACCTTATCTTATAGGAAACAAAGTTATTGTGTTCATAGATCACTTTGCAATCAAATGCTTGATGACTAAGGAAGACATGAAACCTAGACTTATTCGGTGGGTGCTCTTATTGTAAGAATTTGATGTGGAGATTCGAGATAAGAAGGGTTCTGAAAACATGGTGGCCGATCATCTGTCAAGATTGGAAATTCTAGAAACAGTGCATAACCATCAATTTTCGATTGATGACACATTCCCAGATGAGCAGATACTAGCTTTGTCGCATGCTGAAATGTTCCCATGGTTTGCCGAAATAGCCAATTATCTTTCTGCCGTTATTATTCCATTTGACCTCACATTTCAACAAAAGAAGAGATTCTTTGCAGAAGTGCAACGCTATTTCTGGGAAGACCTAATCCTCTTTAAACAATGTGCCTATCAGATTATTCGAAGGTGTGAGTCGGAAAGTGAAGTGGGTGAGATACTGAAGCACTGCCACTCTTTAGAGTGTGGGGGCCATTTCAATGGACAGAGAACAATGGCTAAGGTATTACAATTGGGCTTTTATTAGCCCTCTATATTCAAAGATGCACACTTGTTTGCAAAGTTCTGTGATCAGTGTCAAAGGACCAGGAACATTGGAAGAAGAAATGAAATGTCGTTGACAAATATTCTAGAGGTAGAACTTTTTGATCTCTGGGGCATTGACTTTATGGGTCCGTTTCATCTTCCTATGGGCACAAGTACATACTCTTACAAAGGATTACATGTCCAAGGGGGTAAAGCCATTACAACCATTACTTGTGATGCCAAGTGGTATTATGTTTCATCAGGAGTAACATCGCTTTTCAAGGTTTGAGACTCCTAGAGTGGTAATCAACGATGAAGGTTCACATTTTTGTAACAAGATGTTTGCATCACTCTTAGTCAAATATGGGGTGAAGCATCGGGTGTCACTTACATACCACCCCCAAAGCAATGTGCAAGCTGAAGTGTCGAATAGGGAAATCAAGAAAATCTTAGAAAAGACAATTAATGTGACAAGGAAAGATTGGGCGAACAAAATTGATCATAGCTCATGGGCTTATTGAACTGCTTTCAAGACCCCATTGGGAATGTCCCCGTACAAGATCGTCTATGGGAAGGCATGCCACCTACCTATAGAACTGGAGCACAAAGCATACTAGGCAACTAGAATGCTTAACATGAATCTCAAAATGGCTAGGAAAAAGAGGATGCTTCAGTTGAATGAGCTGGATGAACTTCGGCAGAATGCATATGACAGTTCAAGGATCTATAAGAAGAAGACCAAAGTGTGGCATGACAAGAATCTAGTGCATATTGAGTCTAAACCGGGACAACAAGTATTGCTCTTCAATTCAAGATTGAAATTGTCCCCGGGAAAACTTAGGTCAAGATGGTATGGGCCATTTGTGATCACCCAAGTTTTCCCTTACGGTAATGTTGAGCTGACGCACCCTGAGAGAGGTCAATTTAAAGTGAATGGGCAGCGAGTGAAACCTTATCTTGGTAGCCAATTTATAGCTAATAAGTCCACCACAAGCAGGAGGCCAATATAAGCACGCGAAGCCATGAAATTTTTTTGCCATAAATTTTGTGGTCAGCGCCATTAGAGGGACACAACTCTGGTCGAGCTAACGACAAGAAACAGTGTTATTTCTGGGAGGCAACTCAAGCATTTAAATCATTTTGTTCATCATTTGTTTATTTCGAAGTTTGTCAGGTTTGATTTTTACTTATATTTAATTTTTTGATTTGTATGTGTTGCCATGTTCAGAGGTTCCAAGAATGTTGCGATGAAGGAGAAATAGCATGGAAAGCCTAATGCAGGTTGTGGGGAGGAGTAGAGCTGAATGTAGGGAGTTTTATACACTTAGAAAAATTTTTGAAAAAAAATTAAGGTTGATGGTCTTAGGAACGCCATACGTCAGGGCTTAACGTCAGCAATGATATGGAAAATGCCCAACGCCAGATGTGGAAAAATTCTTGAGCACATTGGGCGATGTTGGTCTCAATGCTGGGCGACGCTGGAAAACATGCCTCTGAAACACGCGACGCTGGCTCATCGCCGCCAACGCCGCGGACGCTGGAAAACACCAACGCTGCGACGTTGAGCTCAACGTCGCGACATTGGATTTTCAACTCTCGGAAACGTCGTGACGTTGACCTGTTTAAGTTCTAGAATGCTCATATTTTCAGCTCCACGACTTTCAAAACCCTAATTCTCTCTACTCCCTTTGCAAATTCACCATTACAAGTCCATCCCATATGCTCAAAGGACGCCTGCTCAGCCAAACAAGAGAACACTCTTTGACCGATGCTAAGATCGCCTCTCCCACCGAAAACTGCAAACACTGTGTTTTTTTTATTCTGGATTTAAGGTAAAGTTTCCTGGCCCTTCTTATTCCCTCGTGTAAATTTTTCAAGAAAACATGGCGCGGAGTTCTTGCTCGTGGTTCTCGTAGCCTCGCCCCGGATACGAGCAGTGTTTATCATAGTGCCCACCAGGTGTTTGACTTATTGCCTTAGTGAAAATTTTGATGATTTTTTTAGGCCATTTCAGCTCAGTTTCGCCACACTAGGTGTCTAGGTGCTTATCCGAGGTAAAATACAAGCCTTGGTGTCTATCTCCACTTGACCTACCTAAGGGCCTCATGGCTTCCAAAAAGCAAAAACTGGGATCCAAGAGGAACCAAAAAATTGAAGGGCCATCTCATGACTATGATCATGAGAAGTTCGTTAATGAGAATGCGGTCGAGAATTTCGACCTCATCTTTACAAATCCCTCCTTCAATAAGGAGAAGGGATTCCACCATCTCGAGGATTTTTTTAGAAAAACCATAGCCAAGAAGGGGTGGGGTGCTTTATGCCAACCCCCAAGGTCGACTACAATGATGGTTGTGCGGGAATTCTACGCCAACCTAGTAGCTCATGTGCTCAAGAAAGTACGGGTACGTGGGGTTTTGGTAGACTTCAGCACGAAGTCTATAAATGCTTACTATAACCTTGAGCTAGTAAATGCTGAACCATATGATAGGCTATATGCAAACCCAAACTATCCCGAGATCCTTAAGAAGCTCACCAATAGCCAAGGTGAGTGGAATTTAAATAATGAGGAGCACGTCGTGCACTTCAAGGCCAAACACTTGGCATATATCCCTAAGGTGTGGCACCATTTCATCACCTCTTGTCTCATTCTGATGATGAATGTATTTGAGGTGATGACAAAAAGGGCATTGCTCAACTATACCATTATTCAGGACATCCCTTTTTATGTCAGTCAGGTCATAGAGGACGTGATCCTGTATAATTGGGACGCCAAAATGAACCTTGGGCACCCCTTTCTCATTTATGACCTATGCAAGAACGCAAGGGTTCCGCTAGAGGATAATGAGGCCTGGATCCATCCCATTAAGGCCATAGTCGTTCAGAAGGACAAGCTGGGCGTTGATGGGCCAAAAGTGAACGTGTAAAATTAGGTGGGAAGTACAAACCTGTGTGCGCAAGTATACGCCGAAGCCGACGTAGTAATGTTAGTCATGTCGTTTCCTCAAAGAGAAGCATGTTGACTAATGATTTAATTGACTGGACAACACGGATCTAACTTATAGCGACTGCTACTAAATTACTTGAATTAATAAAAGCTTAAAATTGTGTATTGAATTATATCGATGATGAGAAACCTAGGGTTTTACCGCCTCCTGCCACACTTGATAGATGTCAATTCAATTAAGGACTTATTGAAGTGTCTGTATGAGTACGTTGATATTGATCTTCCTACAAGATATTCCTCTCAAGATATATTTGCCTATCTCTGATGTATTGCATCTCTGCCTCAATCCCTCGACTTCGAAATGCCTAAATGTGCAAACCCTAGTGCCACACTTGTAGTTTGGAATATCTCTATTCTTCGACTACCTAAGTGTTGCTTTAACCATGTCCCTAGAAGTTATCTTCTCTCGATCTCAAACCCCCAACTTTAGCATGTCATGGTTGGCCAGACAATAACATGTAATTAACCCCAGAATAAAAGCAAACATATGAACTCATATTAATATTCAAATAAGCCAAAACTGAAAGTCAATCCTTGAAACTGTGGTTAGGGTAGGCAAAACCCTAGAGAAAAGAATTAGTTCATCATATTATTCATTACAGATTGAAGAATTCGAATCATGAAGTAGGTTGAAGGAAGAACTATAGAAAACTCCATCTTCGTGATCTTTCCCGACTTCGTCTATCTTGATCTCCCTCCCTGTCTCTCCTTCTTCTCAATCCAATCCCCCTTCTGCTTCGAAATTACTCCCTTTTTATACCTGGATACGCGGGCCCATCAATGGCCTAGAAAGCTAGGGTTTTTTCAAGTTCAAGTAATGGAAAGGGAACCTCGCTTCACCGCATAAGGTGACTTAACAAATGACGACTCGAGGCCCTTTTGATTTCGTGATTTTTGGTTCATCAAGGGTGAAGGACTCCTTCTGTGGCGAGTGCTTCTACAAAGAAAGGTGGCTTCGCTGTAGTGAACCCGTAGCCCTTTGTTGGTCCACATTTTTATCGTTTCCACTTCCGTTTTGTTTTCCTGTCTTTTAGCTCCCCGTTTGATTCCACTATTGCCATATTCTATAAAACAAGATAATATGAGGGATTAGCGTAATATTACTGAAAATGTCTGTGAATCATGCATTTAAGTCATAAAGAACATCGAGAATTCAATTGAAATGCATGCATGATTCACCTCGATCAACACCCCCAAACTTAGCTTCTTACTTGTCCCTTAGCAAGAATAGACTCCACCTAGGGCACACAAGAATAACGTGAAACTATATGATGATATGAGCTAAGCACACATGACAACATCAAGAAGGAGTCCATATTAAGCAGTCCAAAAGATCCAAGGACTACCTTAATTGTTTAGCTTTCAACAACTTGCACTGGGTCGGTCTTAGTTGACCAAGTAGGTCAACCCCAGTTTTAATGCTCAATAATTTTTCCCAAGGGGTCTAAGTGCGGTTAAAGTGTGATCTCCGATGCATAGTTTGACTGTAGTACCTCCAAACTTGAATCGAACTCGCCTATTTGGAATAGCTTAACACCGAAGGATGAGAACGCACTAATTTATTCACTTTAGCTACTCCCTAAGGGATTAGCCAGCTTCTAAGATAACCGGTGGAAGAGTACTAGTACCAAAGAGGTTTTGGATGAGGGTCTCTAACTGGGATCCATCAGACTTCCTGCACCAAATAATGGTATGACCTAGCATTCAGCCCCTAGAACTTCACCCTGAACACTCAACCAAACCTCGAGGTCCTAGATCGTGCAGATCATCCATCCTCTGTCCCATGTAGCGAGTAGTGAAGTCAATGGCTCCCGGCCAGTTGGTTCAAGGCATTAGGCTTTGAAAAGCCCCTCGTACTATGCCCAAGATTTCGATTGGATGATCCACATTGTTATTATTATTTTTTTTTTATTGGAGCTCAAAGGCGATCCTCTTTTTCTAAGGTGTCCCATCACTTAGGTGTTTACTTCCTAAGGTTCGTAGGACTCTTGTATGGTGAGTCCCGAGTCAAAGCATACCCCAACATCTCAGGCGTGTGTGGGAGCAGGTGGATAGCCTACTTGAATCAGTCTCCCGAGATCTAAAAGGGCCGGTAAGACATGGTTAGTCCTCGACTCTTTACACAATGTAGTCCCAATTGTCAAGCAACCTCGGAGTCCTTACTCCATTGAACATGGGTTGTTTTTGCGATTTCTACAACTCCCTTTTGTTGCCATCATGCTTAAAATTAAGGCAAGGATACTCAATACCAACTCTGGAGATTGTCATATTCTAATATGTGCAATTTGCATACATGTTGGTGCATGGGAAACAACCTAAAGAAAATGGACCTAAGCATGCAAAAATAACAAAAATAACACATGTCAAAATAAAACTAAGTCAAAATAAACTAGGTCATACATAGTCATACCCCATACACCCACACCCCCAAACTTAAGATAGATGTAAAGTATCTCAATGGCAAAAAAAAAAAAAGTGTCAAGAAATATCAGTCCCGTGAAAATCCATCGCGTGGCGGCGGGGCGTGGCGCCGTGTGAAATGATGTTCTCGGGCTAGCTACCGAAAGTGATCCGGTCCCGCAGCTCTGGATACGGCCGATCTCAACCCCATGAATCCATCCCACCGTGGTAACTCGATACTCTCGAGGGCTTATCCCAATAGCGCCGGGGCTTCGCAGCGAAAGTGCATGGATCCTGGCTCCGGCCAGTGGACCTGGCCGAACTGTAGGGACCCCGTGGTTGCCATCAACTAGGGCCCCCGCCTAGGTGTGGCCGCCGACATGCATCGTTAGTCTCGTCATCGACTCGTTTGAATGGGCACGCAGCCTGCACTTCGCTCCCCTCGAAGCTCCAGCACTAACTCGATCGACCGACATAGCTCATCGTATCAGTGGGAGGGGTGGATCGTGTGGCGCCCAAGCAGGTAAAGGTCTCATGAGTCGACTCGATCAACCCCCTCTCAATGACCGTCTCCATGTCGAACTGGAATCCCTTGGTCATAGCATATAGGAGGACCGTCTTATCCTTTGTCACTGTACTAAGATGTAGTGAGGATTTAATCTTAACACATAAAAAAATTATACCAAACCTTCGCCACGGGCGTGAGCTCTGTCATCGGAAATGTGGTGAACTCGCTCATCGACGGATGGTGCCTCCACAAGCTCCCAAATCACTCCGTGTAAGCTCTCGCACCCGCTGAAATTGTGGCCACAAATAAAGCCTGGTACTCCTCACTATCGTCCTCCTATAGCTGATAGATCTAGTTGATGGCACGTGCCCTGAAGTCGACCCACATACCCCGGACAAACATTGTGGTGCCAACTTGGAAATGCAGTTGAAATTGGAACCCTTAAGGCACGACGGGGGCCACTCTGGGGTCGGAGTAATACGCTACTGGCGATCCTCTAGTCCGATGGCGCTAAGTTGGAATGCGTTGGAGGTAGGAAAACCCCTCTCCGAAATGAATGAACGAATGCAAAGCAATTCATGGTAGAGTCGCTCTGCCTCTTGGGAGATGAATCGGTGCAGATCGTCCGGAAGGGGAGGTGCCGCCCGTGATGTGGAGCCAGAGCTGTGTCGCTTGGCTGGGACGATCTTCTTGGGCACCATAATAGTCATTGACGGCTTGAAATCTGAAAAATAAATGCACACAAGAAGAGACAAGAGACAAAGGGGCGCACCAAAAATTGTTTAGAGGGAACAAATGTTTGTCGCGGGTATTTATAAAGTCTGAATACAAGTCGCCCGTTTGCAGGAAGACAACCACGCATCGACGTAGCGTGGTTCTTGTCGCAGCGAAGGTCTAGCTCCTCACGGCTAAGCGAAGCTTCATCGAAGTACGCGACTGTGGAAGGTGTGGGTCCCAAACTGTGAGGGCGGCTGTGCTTTGCTACACACTGTAAGGCTTGCCTCAAGAATATTTCCCTTCTCAACGGCGAAGCATGCTTCACCGCGGCGGACCAAAAAGTATGGGCACTATGTCTTTGCCCTCCACCTTTAAGAGTCATCAAGATATTAAAAATAATTAAGGTTAGGATGCCCAAACAAAATTTTTTCAGAAATGCAAACTACAGGGAAATTCCAGATACATGTTCCAGGGGAAAGAAAACTCATAATGCTCGTCGGCCTCCCAAGAAGCACTATGTTTAACGTCATTAGCTCGACATTCCTACAATGAACATGTTGTAATCTAGAGGAACTGGGACTGCTAACACACTTTTGTAGTGCTCAAAATCGCTGCTCATGGAGGTTGGACTATTTTGGCTACCATGCCCTTGATCTTATAGGTAATTCATTATGCTACATGAGACTTATCCCGAGAGTTTACCACTTCGCCTTGGAAGATCTTTTTGGGGTTGAGGACCGAGGTATCTTTGTTAGGGTAGTCATTTGGGAGCTTCATGGGCCGGAATACATGAAAGGTGATCTCATCTTCCAAGGCTCTCAATTTCAGTTCTCCCTTCTGCACATCAATCAGTGCCTCGCCAATCGCTAGAAATGGCCTACCTAGTGTGATAGGTATTTCTTTATCTTCTTCCATATCCAGAACAATGAAATCTGCCAGAAATATGAACTTGTCCACTTTGACCATAACGTCTTCTATCACCCCCTCCCCCCCCTCCTGGGGTGTTTCAGTGACCTATCTACCAACTGGAGTGTGACTGTGGTTGGGCGAGCTTCACCTAATCCCAATCGTCTGAATATAGATAGTGGCATGAGGTTAATACTTGCTCCCATATCACACAAGGCCTTCTCAAAGATGGAATTTCCAATTGTGCACGGTATAGTAAAACTACTTGCTATAGGGTCTTTCAACCAGGGCGCTTTCGTCGCAGATTTGGCACTACACTCTCGCGAGGTTTGACTGCCCCAAAGTCTAACACCTTTCTTTCTCGACAAAGATTTCCTTCATGAATTTCACGTAATCAAGCATCTACTCTAATGCATCGACAAACTAATGTTTAAGTATGTGCTTCTTGAACACCTCCGTAAACTCGTGAATTACTTGTCCAATTTTACTCTTCTTCGTGCCGAGGGTGCAACAAATTGGTATAGTGGGTTCCAAACCCGTGTGGTCGACCCCTCGATTCTCGCTTTTTCACCCAACTTTTCCTGATGGAGTTGTTCCCTTACCACCCAAGCCGCCTGATATGATGGACACCCTTCCGCTCCTTACACCTCCTATCATCGTGGCCGCCCGGTGCCGCTAGCTCTTTGCCACTCCCCACGTGACGCCTTACATGTTCATTACCCTCTACCCCTGCTCACTTTAATTACCTTAATGCTCCCCTCACGCTTCCTGCCAACAGACTCACATTTGGCCCATTTGTGTAACACCCCAAATTATACCCTAGAAATTTTCGAACATGTTTAGGGTATAATAAAAGTAATAGTATATTTATCCGAAATAAATTAAAGATAAAATAAAATAAGCAAGAACGTGGAATTAATACAATAAGGGTAAATTACTAAGTTACCAATACAAAACCTAAGGGTCATAAGTTAATAAGTTCATATGCCAAAGTAGAAATATGCATAAGTTAAATCAAGAGTAATAGAGAGTTGGAGGACCAAAGAGTAATAAAAGAAATATATTAGAATAAAATAAGGAAGAAAATTATGAAAGAGACAAGTGGCTTAAAGGAAAGAGGGAGGAAGTTTCCTCATTTGACTAAAAAGTGAAATAAAAAGGGATAAGACCAAAATAAATATCTCATTTTTGGTCTTGGAGAAAGAGATAGCAAATACGAACAAGAGAGAAGAGAGAAGAAAAGAAGAAGAGGAAGAAGAAGATTACAGGTATGGAACTACTAAATTTGAATATGGATACATGTCTTGGGTTTGGAAACTCCCACCCTACTTCTTATTAGACAAGTTGAGAAGAGCTCTAAGGATCCTAGATATGTGTTTTAGGAAGCGTGGGGTCTAGTTGTGGTTGAACCAAGAAAATTCTATTTTTGACTATATGCAGTAAATGGACCTAGAACGAGTTTTTAGGTCAGAAATAAAGGGAATCTGGAAGGCAAGTCCTTCTGATAAATTGTAGCCACATCAATGAGTTTGATGTTAGCTTTTTGAATTTCAATTTAGGATCTCTTGTAGACTAAGTTATAGTCCTTTTACTGAGGTCAGCCCAGCTAAAATCTGGTCTGGTCAGTTCTGCCAATTCGGGTCAACTAGCTGTACCTTAGAACGGGTTTTTGGGTCAGAAATAAAGAGAATTTTGCAGTAAGTCCTTCTCAGAAATTGTAGCCACATCAGTGAACTTGATGTTAGGCTTTTGAATTTCTCAATTCAGACCCTTGTAGACCAAGTTATGGTCTTTTTACTCTGAACAGTCAAATGGGAAAGAGGTCAGCCATAGAGGTCGTCCAACAGAGGTCGTCCAAATAGAGGTCGCCATTCACGCAGCAGGCTCGCCAGGCCCCTCAGCATGCAGTGCAGGTCGGCACCTCATCCCGTAGAGGTCCGGCAGACCCGGCCCCTGAAGCAGGTCAGTTTCGCCCTGAAGAGGTAAGTTGTCCCGAAGAGCTCAGCTCTCGTCCCATGTAGCCTCGGGCCCGTCCAGCCTGCCGGCCAAGGCTATTTCGTCAACTCGCTGTTGGATCACAGATGACCTCCTGTAACTCTAAGGTCATAACTCCTTCGTGCTCTAACTCCGATTTGGGTGTTCTTGGACTCCCAAGTGCAAAGCCCATTTAGTCAAGAATACATTCATATGCCTGGAGGAAGATATTGGGATGTCAGGACCAAGGTGATAGACTGAGCTCGTCACTCAGTCTCAGCTTCGTCGGCCTCAGGCTCACTGTCTCAGGTTGACTACGCCGCATGACCTCCAACTTCTAAGGTCATATCTCTTCGTTGAACTGATTTGTGTTCTTGACCCCATAAGCTCATTGGTGTCAAGAATCCATCCATATGCTCCTGAGGAAGATATTAGATGTCAGAACGAGGTGTTAGACTGTCGGGTCACCTGTTCAGCTCGCCAATCAGCCTACTGTCTCGTTGACTACGCATGACCTCCAACTTCAAGTGTCATATTCTTTCGCTATTGAACTCCTCGATTTGAGTGTTCTTGGACTCTATGGAAATCCCAATGAGTCAAGAATACATTCATTTTCCTGAGGAGGATATTAGATGTCAAACCGAGGTGATAGATTGAGCTCGTCCAGTTCAGGTCAGCTCGTCTAGGTTGACTACGTATGACCTCCAACTTTGGAAGGTCATAACTTCTTCGTTTGAACTCCGATTTGAGTGTTCTTGGACTCTATGGAAAGCCCATTGAGTCAAGAATACATTCATATGCCTGAGGAGGATATTAGATGTCAAACCGAGGTGATAGATTGAGCTCATCCAGTTCAGGTCAGCTCGTCTAGGTTGACTACGTATGACCTCCAACTTCGGAAGGTCATAACTTCTTCGTTTGATCTCCGATTTGGGTGTTCTTGGACTCTATGGAAAGCCCATTGAGTCAAGAGTTCATCAATAGACAGACTGATAATATTGGAACTCATATTAGTCCCAGAAAACATGAAAGACAGTAGGCACTACAGGTAAGCATAGTTATTTATGCATATAATGAGATATGGAAAATGTAAAGATGTGAATAAATGATTGTATATATATATCACATATGAGTACCGACGACAATAATTATTCAGAATATGAGATATATAATTGAACATAAAAATATTACCATTGATTGTCCGCTAGAACCCCGGGTCGAGGGATGGGGACGGGCATGCCCATTAGGGAAAAATAAAACCCAAGCAGCAGATACAAGTCTCCGATATATCGAGGCCCCGTTTACCGATGGACATAGATCCCGTTTGGATCACCCGCGGGTCCCGAAAGGGTCACCACAGCCTCCGGCCCTCACGATGGTCACCGCCTGCATGCTGATGATACCTTCGTATCACATTATCGGGGCATATGTCACCGTCTTCGTATGCTGATGATACCTTCTCGTATAATATATCACAAATAGCTCCCAAGCTTTTATAAATGGTCATTGTCTCGCATTAAGAATGATAATGGGGCCGGGCCAGTTCCTCATGGACCACTGCTTTACAAGGAATACGCCGGCCCCCTTCATGGTTTCCCGATCCACTTCTAAGGTTTATGCAAACATGAAACATAAAAGAAATGACAGGTATATGCAAAGGAAATGTAGAGAATATATGACATGATATGAGTAGCTAGCCAACATTAAGTTATGCGATGACAGATACGCTACAAGAACAAGAAGAAAAGTACAAGATGACATGAAAAGTATATGGAAGATGAAAAGAAATGAAACTTGTTATGAAAAGTATTTATATATGAGAAATGATAAGAATCTGTAAATGTTAATCGTGTTATATACATTTAGCAGAAGTGTGGTGACCTTAATAGAGGTCATCCATGTGTGTATTGACTCCCCACTAAGCATAAAGCTTAGCACTAGGTGTTCAATCCATGTAGGTGCCGTAAGAGGGAGACCGCAGGACCAGCCATCCACACATCGCAAATAAAGGCCACACAAGAATAGTTCCACCGGAAGACCTTTAGGTCTATTTTGTATATGAAATTTTGTAAACCAATGTAAATATCAGAGATGTCAATGACTTCCATATATGGAGCTTTTGTATATATTGTAATCCGCTGCTGTAATATAATACAAGTTCTGCTTAACATTATATGAATGCAGAACTAGCTTAAAGTATAATGCGGAAAAAAAAAAAAAAAAAAAAAAAGAAAGTGACCCTCACTGACATCCTATGCCGAAGGTCACGCCACATTCGCACCTCTGGGTTTCTCAACCATGCTGCCCAAGATTGTTTAATCGGGTGGTTCGCTTGCAAATCTCGCCTCGGTCTCATTCATAAAGGCGATGTGTGAAGCGAGCATTTGTGCAAAGTGTTGCTCCAAGTCTTTCTTCTCTCAAATAAGTGGTTCATTCACTCGGTGGTGGCATGTTATTCCTCGACTCATTCTCCATCCATAGTTCTGATTGTTCCTCGACTATTCTGATTGCCACCCATCTCGGCCCTTGATTCCGATTCCGATTCGTATCCCCGTTCCATAGCGCATTGCCCCATAATGCCCTCGTTGTGGTTCATTCCTCGCTGATTCGCCATATCGGGCCCCCGTGCTACTATCATCTCGCCTCAACCGACACTACGTAGTACCGTGGCCGCCCATCGCAGCATTCAAAATTTCCCATGATTATGTGCCAATAGCATTTATCAGACCCTATCAAGCTTCTATAACCTGCTTAGTTGATCTGCAACATGATCTACCGACATTTAGAATCTCTATGTCTGCTCCTGCTAAGGGATTCCTAGGTGTCGATCTATCTCTAGGCCAGTGATTAGTATTAGTAGTTGTATCCTTCGAGATCTCATAGGCTTGATCTATGGTTTTCTTCATCAGAGCACCGCCCGCTAAAGCATCAATGATTATCCTGGTTGAGGCTCTCAAACTATTATAGAACGTATGCACCTGCATCCCCTTAGTTAATCTTTGATGTGGACATCTCCTCAATAGCTCATGAAATCTCTCCCAAGCTTCAACTAGGTTCTCCCCCTCAAATTATCTAAATGTATTAATTTCTTGCATCAATTGAGCTATTTTCAAGGTGGGAAAATTTTGGTCAGAAATTTCTACACCAAGTCATTCCATGAGGCGATGTAACTGAGGTCGGGCTTCACAACTAGTGTTTCTAAATTCTAATACCAGTGACAATGGGAATAGCGTAGTCTCCGAGAGCTTCTTCATACCCCATTATACTTCGACCGTGTCACGCACTCTCAATAAAGCGGTCAAATGTGCATTCAAATTCTCACTAGGTAGCCCATGGAATTGTATATTATTGAGCATCTGCAAAGTTACTCCTTTTAGCTCAAAGTTGTTCGCTTGTATTGGTGGTCGACGTATAACTGACTAAACAACTATAGGTGGCAAGGCAAACTCCTCCAGGAGCATATGGGGATTATTGGGGTTCGCACCTAAGGGGTGGTGCCCTGATTTCCATAGCTCCTCGTCCATTCTCGCTCCACTCTGCGGTTCATCCCCTATCATGAATATGTCCTCACAACTCGATCGCATGATTTTGTGTACCGGGTTACACGGGCTTCTCTTGCCATAATCATGCGTCCGTTCTAGTTCAGGATCTAATGGAAGCAGTTCCCTGTGCCCTTGTCTTTGCATGTACTCCAAATACTTTCCTGGAATCACAAGATAAGAATGAAACCAAATCACAACAAAGATGCAATAAAGCAGCTAACACGAAACCAAATTTATATGCAAAGATCAAGTGGGCGTGTGACATATTCATGATTTGTGGGGATGAACCACAAGTGGAAATGTAATTTGTCACTGGCAATCATATTAATATTCATTACGACAAAGAACAATCATGAAGTAGGTTGAAGCTGAGGAACTATTAAAAACTCGTCTTCGCGATCTTTCCCGAACTCTTTATCTTGATCTCTCCCTCCCCTCAATTTCCTTCTTCTTCTCAATCCAATCCCCCTTCAGCTTCGAAATTACTCCCTTTTTATACCTCGAGACGCGGGCCCATCAATGGCCCAGAAAGCTAGGGTTTTTTCGAGTTCCCGTAATGGAAAGGGAAAGTCGCTTAGCCACGACGAAGGTGGCTTCGTAGCGGTGGACCCGAGGCCTTGATTCTCGTAATCTCCTCGGTTCGCCGACAAAGGGACCCTTCACGGGCAGTGCTTCACCACGATGAACCCGTAGCCATTTGCTGGTCCACCTTTTTGTCATTTCTGCTTCTGTTTTGTTTTCCTGTCTTTTAGCTACCCGTTTGATTCCACTATCGCCATATTCTATAGAATAAGATAATATGAGGGATTAGCGTAATATTACTGAAAATGTCTATGAATCATGAATTTAAGCCATAAAGAACACCAAGAATTGAACTGAAATGCATGCATGATTCACCCCGATCAGGCGTCCCTCGATTCAAGGCGGTTTAATTCAAGAATTCCATAAATGAAATTCATTGAAAGTGTAAACAAACTGAAATAAATGAAATCCATAAATTTTCCAAACTCCATTTTATTAAAAACAGTAATGAAAGAGACAATTTTACAAGAAATTCCAGCTCGAAGCTAGCGCACATCAGTTCATTACTCAACTCCGGAAAATCAAAAGAAAACTAACTAAAAACTACGCTCAAACTAAATATACTAAAAAGGAAATAAAAGAAAATAAAAGAAAAATAATATACAAAGAATCTTCAACTACCCAAGTCCTCGGACTATTTAACGCTACACACAATGCCCTAGGAGCGCGTTTATTTATGACATTCCAATGTCATCGCACTTCATGACCGTGTCAGGATCCCCCAAATTACGCTTGTCGCGCATATAGAAAGTTCTGTCGCTTAGAGTCTTCAGTCTTTGTCGATGGGTTATGTGGCAGCCTGTAGTTTTCTGTCGCAACATGTTCTCTGAGCTTTTTCTCTGGTTCTATTGCGACAGACTTTGATAAAGTCGCAACAGAGTTTTGATCCAACAGTCTTGTTCTTATCGCGACACAAAATTTGTTGCACCCAACTCTTTATACACTTCTGCCTCTGGAAAATGTCGCGACATAATTTTCTTTGTCGCGATAAGAATTTTTCTCTTCAGTTTGTCTACTCTGTCGCGACAGAGTTTTCTATGTCGCGATAGGATTTCTTTGATTCTTTAACAATTTTTGTCGCAGAATTTTCTTTTGTCGCGACAAACTTTTCTTCTAGTCCCATCACTGGTCGAATGCTGCTAAGTACATACAAATATTTGTCGCGACATACTCCTTGACTCGTCAATCTCGCTCTCATTCAATTTCTATCACCAAATTTTCTTCCGCTCGTCGTGGACAAAATCTCTATCATTCTTGTTTTTTATCGTCGCGACATAAAACTTTGTCGCGACAGATTCCATTTTCACTCTTTAATACTACGTCGCAACATGAATTTCTTTTGTCACCATTCCTCTTATTGTCTTCAACTCTTATCGCGACAAAGAATTCACCTCCTCATATGGTTTGTCGTTACGTAAATAATCTTGGTTTCACAAAGTCATGTTGCTCTTTGTTGTGAACTTTCAATGTTAAGGCCGCGGATGTGATTTTCTTTGTCAAGACATAAATTATTCCTTAAGCTAGTTCCATGCTGAAAACTTTGTCGCAACATAAAAACACTTGTCTCAACTGACTTGTGTTATATCCTTGCCATTTTCTATCGCGATAGAGCTGTCTTTTGTCGCGATAGAGTTCATCTGCTAATCTTCAACCTTTTATGTTTCGACAAAGGAAAAATTGTCGCGAAAAAGTTCCTTTGTCATCTTCCTTGATCATTGTCATGACAGAGTTAAGAGTGTCGCGATAGTCTTCTTTACATTATTCTTCAGCAATGTCACGACAGACTACTCTTTGTCACGACATAGACTCTATTTCTGCCTAGAGTTCAACCTAGACTTTGTTGCAACATACAACTGTTGGTTGCGACATAGTTCTTCTAGTCTTCTTGAAATTCTATCGCGACAAACAAAAACTATGTCGCGACAAAGAATGTTGAAATTACCACTTTTTTTCTTCTTTTCTGCTGGAATTATCTTATTTTTCAATTAAAACATGCAAAACACAAAGTTGGTGAATATTCCATAATTTGGCATTAAAATAGATCTGAAACTGCTAAAAATATGCTATAAAAATGGATTAAAAATAGATGAGTTTAGGACTCATCAAATTCTCCAAAACTTAAAGTTTTTCCTGTCCCTAAGCAAAGAAAATAAAATTTTGTTTGTCCTCAAACAATTTAGCTTTTATTTTTAAGGACATTTTTCTATATTTAAACCCCGCCGGGTAGGAAACAAAAGTCGCTTGTAAAATTATTTCTAAACATGCTTCCCAATCTAGAATTAGGAAGATTTCAATTGCTAATCAACAAACAAATAATTCAGATAAGCAAATAATAATTTTAATCATTCAACCCTCGATTGCGGAGTGTGTGCTGTCTTACCCTTTTCCTTGCATATTAGTTAATCTTCTGGGATAATACTTTTAGTTTCGTGATGTTTCTCTTTCACTTTTAAAGTCTCATATGCTTGTTTTTCATATTAATCTCCTTACTAATGTAAGCATATGTCATCACCTTCTCGTGGATCAATAGGTCTTTGCCAGAATGTGTGGCTTAGGTAATCGCAGATAATCGCAATTTAGGACTTCATAATTTTACCCACTTTTTACTAACAACTTAATACTTGCCTTAATTATGCATCCTTGATTTGATTTCAAGTTTCTAACCTTCCCATCGTCTCGTGCATCTTTTCATATTCTCCAAAGGTGGTATCTTTTTCTTTCACGGACCACAAATTCCAAAATATAACTTATCTTCCTTATTTTAGAAGCTTTTTTTAATTTCCATCTCTTATCAAGGTTTATGGAATGGTGCAATGTTGGTCTTTTTAAGCTTTCTACTACCCTTAACGAACTTTGGGTTAGTAACTCTCATACCAGTTGACATTAGGGTACTAGGTGTTGAACACCCTTAAGAACATAATTGTTCAAAAGGAAGGAAGCAAAGCACTAACTCATTCCTCCTTGATGTTTTTCTTTTTACAACTTCTTTTCTTCATATATCCTCATCTCAATGAATTTTTCTTTCTCAACCCTTTTTATCCTTCTTTATAACTTAAAATAATATTCCCCCAAACTTGTCATTTTCTGTCATTGATGTATTTTGTCTTGTAATCTAGGCAAATAAGGGTTCTTTAATATAGGATTATGTTTGAGCAAGGAATTGGTCTTCTCATTTGCTAGTTGATGATGAGATTGGTTATAGGCTCAAATAAGAAACTAGTGTGTATGCTTATGCATAATATGCAGTAGGGCTTCTCAAAGGCTCAAACTTCTAAGGATGGCCCCAAATCATTTCCTCTAATAGTGGTATTGCCTACCATTTCGCTCTCTTGACTAATAATCCAACAAGTTCTGGGTGGACATCGAGAGATTACCTGATGGATCCTAAGATATCCCTAATCTTGGCACAATTTGTTTTATTGCTGACCACGTGCAAAGCTTAATATTTTTATAACTAAATCATACAAAAACATAATTATAGGTCTTATCTCTGCTCAAATAAATTTATTAAACCATCCTTATTCTGGGTTCAAATACATTTATTAATATCCTTATAACTTTCCTTTCATCTATCTCATCCTACCCCCAATGCATCTTATCAAATTGTTTGTTTGGTTTTAGTGGATATGTTGTTGTGTTATTTAACAGCTAGAATGCGTTCATTTAGATCAACACCATCAGAGAAATGTAACACAACAACAACTCAATTCCATCAAATAACAATTCAACTCCACCAAACAATTCAATACTTATTTAGCAACAATTCCAACCAGAAATTTTGGTTTCTCATTTATTCAACTTAGCTATTTACCACAAGTCAACACTTTCAAATTATTAAACTCAAAGGAAAGAAAATTTAAAAACAAAAATAAAACAAAGAAATGAAAAAATAAAGTTAACACAAGCTAAGAAAGAAATTTTCTATTTTATTTAATTTTTCAAGGGATGGATATTAGGGTACAAAGAGAGAGAAGGGACGCTGAGTGTGGTGAGCTATTTTGGAGGTAGATTCACTTGGATCAACTTGTAACCTGACTGCAAAATGTGAACTTCGAGGGATCTAGACTTGTTGGCTACCTTGACCCTCTTGCCCCACCAGCCTTACATTAGTACAAACCACTCCATGGATAGGGCTAATTGCTTGATCAATTCATTTTGTCTCTACCCCATAGAATTCTAGGTTCCCTCAAATTCTCCTTGGCGAGTATTTTAATCAGAGATTATTGTTGATCATGCTCCCAATCTTCAGTCTAGCATTTTTCCCTATAGTTTAGGGTGCCCTCTATTTCTTTATCCATTTTCTATATCAGAGTTCTTATTTCCTTCTGATGCTCCTTGTACAAATACCCAAAGGCATCTGCCTTCTACAGCAAGTTCTTCTCCATGGAATCTTCCCTTTCTTTCATGATTTTGATGAGCTCTTATCTCTCCTAGGTAATTATGAAAGAGCATCTTCTCTTGTGATTCTTAGCTTAGCTCTTGTTCTCTTAGTTTCCCATCTGCTTTTACATTCCCCATCTACTATATAGTGCCGGGAAGTTTACTCCCATATCGATGTAGGATGTAATGAAACACCATATAAACCTGTGATATGTCCTCGTTGTATCCCATATGGGATCTGAGAATGACGAAGCGACCCTAAATCGGGGTCGAGGTCGTCTTTGATACCGTTGTAGTCTGGTGACCATGCCATAGATATTGTTCGGTCAGGGCGATGGACCCTCGTGGCTAAAGCGCATCTTAGGTTGAAAGGAGTCTTTCTTTATATAATTGAGAAGTTTCTCCACATAAGATGTGGGATGTGACAAACACCCCCATTATAGACCTGATAATCATGTTGTGTCCTATATAAGTTCTCGAGGGCCCGAATGGAACTGAACCCGTAGGTCGGGATCAAACTCCATTACCCATTTGTATGGCAATGCTGTAGATATTGTCTCGCCGAGGCCCGAGGACCTTCACGACTTCCAAAGCGGCGTCTTAGGTTGAGGAAATTAACACTTATACCACACCCAAGAGATCCTGTCAGGTGTAGGATGTGACAAGCCCCCATACGGACACCGCGTCCTGGTGTATCTGCTGGATCTGCCAGCCCGAAGCGGAGCAGGCTTCCCAGCGTCGGAGGTCGGGGATCGACTACGATACCATTTGTAGACCCGATGACCAGCCTTAGATATTGGATGGCAATTAAAGGGACCCTCACGGCTTTAAAACACGTCTACTAGGTTGAGAGAAGTCTTTACTTATATAGTGCCAGGAAGGTCCTAATCATGGAATTAAAAATGAAAACAATCAATCAACTTATTCCTACAAATCTGGATTGATTTCAATCAGTTGGAAAAGGTTAACTTGATCATACAACTAGAGCCAAGTAAGTAGAGTCCTAAACCGACCTCAGCCTCCTCTTTGTTTAGGGTATGAAACATATACAAGTCTCATGTGACTTCTTCTACAGGCTTTCAGAATCAATCATGGTGTACCCAGGTCACTATCCTCATTAGTAGTCCACAGAGCCAGGCCCTTTTCCTCCTTCTGATTCAAGTTGTCTTTCTTCATGGGCGATAGTCTTGTAGAGCGAAACTCTCATTGGGCAAATCACCACAACTGTGGGAAGACTCGCGAGGAACTCATTACTCAATTACACTGCGATGAGCGATGTGGATGATTTTTCGTTGCAGAGCTGGCTCATTGTTGAAGGTCCTCGCAGAGGGCATCATGGCGTTACTGCTTGCCCAGTCATTTTTACGGTTTGATAGTTTCTCGAACTCCTCGCAGCCAATAGGAGAATCAGAAAGTTCTATCAATTTCATTGAAGAATTTGGCTTTCTTCCTCTTTTCTTAGTATCTCGTTTTGTCTTAGATTCTTGTTTTGCCTTTCCAGCGTTCAAACTATCAAGTTCACCCTAAGTAATTGAGAATGCAATTTGCTCCTCCTCCAATGGATTTAAAACAAAACTTTTCCCTTTAATCTTAATTATGAATAAATCATTGTCATTTGCATCTTTAATTTGACAACAATCATTGTTAAACAACACTTTATATCATTTCTCAACCATTTGACCCACACTCAATAAGTTGATCACATGCCGGTACATATAACACATTAGTGATTAACTTAGTACCATGACAAGGATAGTAATTGTACTTTTTCCCTTGACAATAATATACTTACCATCACCCACTTGAACCATTGATGAAGTGATTTCACACCATTCTTTGAACATACTCTTGTTGTGCGTCATGTGGTTTTGCGAAATGACCATTGTAGATAGTGATAGTTTGTTCAGACTCATGCTAGTGAAGCAATTAATATGGCTTGAGTAATCTTCTTCCTTTTGATCTATTGCTTTTTCCTTTTCCTCGTTTTATTGTCTTTCATTCCTACAAATAATAGCTTCAGTACTTATTCTGCGGCAGTTGGGCGGTAGCATTTGGTCTTCTCAAACCTGCCAGAAGGTGGATGACCTTTCTTATTCTGATGTTGGTAGGGTGGATATAGTTTTCTTCTACCCGCCCTTTTCCTTTTCAGTTATCGGTTACGCCACTTGGTCTTACTTTCTTTCTACTTGATCTTCCACTCACTTTTGGTAGCTTCTTGATGTTTGGATGCTAGTGATTCGTGCCATAGTAGGGGTGATGGGAGTCGATACATATCCACAAGTTCCTCCTATTTGCCACGTAAATCAAACTCACTACCATAGTTATAGTGAATCTAGGGTCGAACAAGGGATGGGTTTTCTTCGATATGAATGATTTTGAGTGAAGTCAAAATTGGTGAATTAAATTTTGGATTTTTAAGGTTTGGGTAGCAGGTGGGTTGAGTGGTTTACACAAACTGAAAAGAAATAAACTAAAATGTAAAATAGAACTCATACTTGAAGCATTGGGTCCACTTTGGGGTTGGATTCCTATAGTAGCGGGGGTTCCGGGGGTCTGTTTCCTCGCGTTGGGAGATGACATACTGGTATTTCCCCCGACGGATCTTCATTAACTTTTAAAAACTAAACCCTAATAATTTCCTTTTGATAGAAAGCATTTATTTACTTGGTATGGTTTCACCCTGGTGAAAATCTAACCCCCTTAACCTCCAGTTGGCTCATAAGTAGCAACTAATGGATATTAGTGTATCTAAAGCTAAGAATACACTAGCTGCTACAAGCTTGCCCAGTGTTGGCCAAAGAAAGTACATCAGCTTTAAACCTGAGGTTGGAAATTAGGGCAGGAATGTCGAAACACTGCTGCATGAAGAACGGGGAACCACCGGCGACCTTAGAGATCTACTTTGACAACCTTCCTCTTCGAGGAGGAAGAGGGTTTTGCTTACCGCTCATCCTCAGTTGTCATCATGGAGGTGTTTGTACCAGTAGAGAGAAAGAGGAGAGAGAAGAGAAAAGCGCAGAGACAGAAAATTGCGTGTACTAAAAGATTGAAGGATTAGGATTCTGAAGCTATAGGAGGTGGCTTTCATAGCCATTCGATATGTGAAATGACAAAAGGCCTAAAATATGAAATTCTGATAGGAGGAATGAAATGGTAGTGTAATCAACGAGGTGGATTTGGAAGGAATCAAAAACATCAAAACACTTATAAAAACAGGGGAGGCGGGATTTTCGTATGAACGGTGGATTTGGCTATATAGCGAAGAATTTAGCTATATAACAGCGAAAAATGCAAGAAATAAAAGCAAAATTTCGTACCAGTGAGTGATTTTAACTAAATTGTAATTTCGCTAAAGCTTAGAAAATTTGTGCATAGAGGAATTTCAAATTACAAGCTATGCACGATGCTTTCGTAAGATAGAAAACATTGCACTCAGCGAAATTCGCTATTCACAAATCTACTTGAGCTACTTTGCTCATTTGCATCCTGCAGCACAACTTCACGCATCCTCTTCTTTTCTTATTTAACTACCTTTTAAAAATTCTTCATTCGAAACCTTTGAAGTGATATAAAGCCTGTATGAAAATTGATGGAAATCAACGGGCTTTGGTTATGATTGGATTGACACGATAATTTGAAACTCCGTTCCTGTAAAAACTACAGAAGCGACCTCGAGATACAATTAGAAGTGCAATAGGGACACGTTTATGTAATTGGGTTAATTAGCAATTAATTGCACAAAAGGCGCTCGAAACCTATTAAAAATGAGGTTGAAAATAGCGCACTTTTGGGCGCCTTCAATCAATAGACTCATATACATTGTTGTGTCTTCTCTCGTGGTCTCCTTTTGCTCTTGTGGCAAACACTTGGCAAATTCTACAAGAGAGATGTAGCAGTCCTTGAAATTGTTTTCAAGGGCGGTGATGATTTCTTCATACTGATGAACAATAACAAGGATTTTCAACTATTCTTGAATTTGTGGATTCATATCCAAGAAGTCTCACTGTTGCAATTTAAGAAATTTGTCGATGTATTCTTTGCTTATTGACTCCTTCATTCTTTGCGGGTTCAAGATTCACAACTAAGTTTAGAATCTATATACCTTTGATTCTCTCATCTCCGACATACTCCTTTTTTAGGTAATCTCATATCTCCTTTGCCGACTTTAAAGACATGCTTTGTCTGGAAATGGTGGGAGTGATTGCTTCAAATAGACATGCTTTTGCCTTTGATTTCCTTGTCCTCCTTTCTTTATGCCTTGCCTTCATTTGACCAGTGAGTTCTGAGAAATCAGGAGACATGATCTTCTTCCATTGCTTTCTAAAGATCCAAGGCTTCTAGATATGTCTCCATTCTTACTGCCACATTTGATGTTTGATTTCCACTAAATGTTGTGGGAGCTATTGCGAAAAGTGTAACCGCCTTCCATGATTGAGTCTTGGGGTCCCTGAGAGGAAGGGCTACGATACTAGTTATTGAGTTTTGAAAATAGGAAAAAGAAATAAAAGGAAAGGAACAATGGAGAAGGAATTCTTAATTTAATTATTTTGATCGAGAATCCATGATAATTTAAATAAAATAGAAACAAATTACTAAAGTAAAGGTCTAATCATGGAATAAAAACAAAATAATCATCTGACTAATTCCTACAAATATGTATTGATTTTAATCAATTGGAAAAGGTTAACTTAACCATACAACTAGATCAGTAGTGATTAAACAAGACAGTCTGTGACAGGGAATAGAAATCGACTTAGTGCAGCAAATTTTAGTAAGAAATGATGGAGGTTTTGAGGCCCAGCCGAACACAAGGAATGATGTCCTACTTCCTTGGAATGGAATTCCAGTAAAATGACTATATGAAGTCCTATATTGTCAAAAGTATACTAAAGAGATCAAAAGAATTCGAGCTTGAAGAAAGTAAAAGGCATGAGCACTCCACATGAATTGAAGGAGAAACTGGGAAGGAAGATGAAGTAGAGAAAGTCAGTGAAGCTCATTTAAGAAGTCTGGTTGGTTGCCCTACCATTGTATCTTATATGACTAGACCCAAATGTTGATTAATAGTATTATGTCGAGATTTTGTGCAATGTGTAGGTGATTGCATGGCAAAGGCGACTAAAGGGGTCTTAAGAATATTAAAAAACTTATATGATTTTAGTGTTAAGTTTGTCAAGTCCAAGAGTTCAAGTTAATTCTCGAACAGTTGAGGGGTTACATTGATGACATGAAAGAGCACCTCGAGGTCATTGTTTCCTCTTGGATGAAGTGCTCTTTTATGTTGGGTTTGAAAGAAAGAGCAAAGTTGTGGCTACGAGTCCATTGTTGAGGTTGAGTTCATTGCTGTTACAACTGCTTTTAATTAGGCTTTGTGGCTAAGAAAAATCCCAGTTGATATCAACTTGGGACAAAATGAAAGCTCTAATATCTTTGTTTACAATCAAGAGTTGTCCATTTGCCATCTAAACCGATCCAAATTATTTCATGGGAGAGATAAGCGCCCCGATATCAAGTTGTTATTCCTAAGATAAGTCTCTGAATGAGGATGTTCTTCACGGTACACCACAAATATGAAGATCAAATTAGGACATGTTCACCCTAAACCTTGCCAGCAGTAGATTAGATGATTTAAGAGCGAGGGCTTGCCTTTGCACCTCCCCCAAACAAAGTGTTATATTTAAATGTTTAGTGCTGCTGTCAACATGTGGTATTTTTATTAAGTTGTTGATCAGTTCTTAATTTGTGGGATTAATTATTCGATTTCCTATTTTCAGTCATGGCTTGATTTTAGGTCCTTAATTATAGCTTTTTTATTTTTGATTTTCCTTAATCTTAGCACCTTAATTCTAGTGATTTGTTTGTCAGCTATATAAGTTTGCTGAAAACTTTTTTTTAATCAATGAATTAAGTTTTCCTTCCTCCATTGTTCTGCTCATTATTCTTTTTGTGTCTTCTAGTACCTTTAAAGTTAACACAATTGAATAATGTTGTACACATGGAAAGTACGGAAAAAAGGAAGGGGTTTAAGGTTATTGGATCATTATTATCTGGATCTTGTATCGAATGAATGTTGAGATCTTTACCACGATGGATTAATGTATTCGAAGATGGTTTTGATAGCAAAACCCTTGCCATTTATGGTTGTCATCTTCTGAAGTGAAACTATAACCCGCCGCCATCTTGAGCGACTTACCTTATCCATTTGGAAGATTATTGGCCCGGGATATGAAAGAAATGCATGGTCGTTACGCGATAGTTTGTGATTTTGGATATTAGGGCTTTCCGTTGATGTAGACATTTGGTGAACTAGTAAAAGTTTCATCATATTGTGAACCATTACATACACTTGTTGAATCTGTGCATCCAGGTCGAACCATTTACAAGTTCCCAATTAGTCAAGTTGGTTAGTTTCTAGTTAGTAGGATATGGTATTTTTGGTTATTTTGTTGCATAAGTTTAGGATATCTTTTATTTTCCAGCATTTTATTGTAGAAAAATTCCAATTTTACTTATGAATAAAAATTTCCTAGTATCCTATAGCTTGTATCTCTCCTCGGTTATCAAAAGGGGGGTTTTTAAAAAAAAAAAAAAAACCAACAATTGGTACATATCCGAAAGCTTTATTCTTGGTGATCTGTAAGTACATAGTGTTCGATGGAAGGTGAATCAAAGTTCTCATCAATGGCTCTACTAGTTTTTGATGGAGACAACTATCAAATATGGGCAGTCCATATGGAAATTTACCTGGGATGGGGACGCGCATGAAACATGCAGTTCCCAATTTTCTTTTTAAAAATCTATTTTTCACAATAAAAAACGAGTCTCCCCACGGGGTGGGGACACGCGTGAAACATGCAGGTCCATAATTATGTTATGAGGCTTGTATGCGAGGAGGTAGCTCGGTCACGTGTAATCATCTGATGATGTGGGGTTACCAGATCATTGGATTCGAGGTCCCACCTGAAACGCCCAGAGTTGTCGAGGATAAACAACCCTAATGAACCTGACCAAAGACACGAGGGAGGAGATAAAGAGAGTTGTGATGGTAGTAAGATAGAATGAGGGGATCGAGTAATGCAAAGCAGAGAGAAGGGTATCTGATTAATCAAATAATGTAGCCGATAGGAATGGCATCCCACCAAGCGTTGAGGAATCTTATGATGGAGGGAGGGGAGAGTCTGGTATCTCAGCTAAATAGCGATTCTTACGCTCGGCAGCTCCATTCTGTTAGAAGTGTAACGCAGATCTGATTGGTGAAGAATCCGAAGTAGGAAGACATAAGAAAGAGAATGGCGTAGAAATATTCTTTTGCATTATCCTTCTTAAATCTGAATAAGTATTATGAATTAAAGTGCGAATTTCAGCATGAAATTTTTGAAAGAAAATAACTCGAGGTTTTAACCAAAGCAACAAGTACCTTGAGAATAATCATCTATAAAGTAACAAAGTAACGAAATTCTAAGAGTGAAGCGAGGAATGACCCCGAACATCGGTGTGAACAAAGCTCAAAGAACACTTTTGAGGATCTACAAATGTGAACAAAACAATAGTATGTTTAATTTGACAAGACTCACACTCAGCGAAGATAAACTGAAAATGAGGAATAGCTTTAAACTTGGAAACGGATGATCGAAGCGACTATGAAGGAGGAAGGCTTGAAGGTGAAGTATTGACGATGAAACAATGGCCCGAGGTGAAGAGGCCTTGTATTCAAGCGTGTCCGTCTTGATCGGGGCGTCTTCCATGCGATGGTCAAGGAAAGCGAAGTTTTACCGGTGGTAAGCAAATTAATTACCATTTAGAGAGACTACCAGGTCGAAGACATCGAAGTTTAAAATCAGTTTCTATATATGACTTGTATTGTTGCACTAAGTTGAACGGATGGTTTAACTTTTAAAAGCTTGTGATCAGGGCAACTCTCTGATCAATAGATTGTATTGATTAGTTTACAATTAACTAAATTGTCCATTTCTTTTTAGGTACTCTACTCTGTTGTTGTTCTGTCACTGTGAAATCACATGTAATGCCTAGTAGAAAAATACCCACCTTACCCAACCCATATATTTCCGTACTAAAACGTTCATTGGTCAGTCTATGAGCATGAGAACAGTGTCTTGAAATAACAATGACCTGCAGAAACATAAACTGGACTGTAAATATTCTGTAGTTATATGCTTAGGATAGACACAGCTTGCTTTTACGACATAACCTTGGCTGTAGCAAACCCACATTCAAACAGCTGTTGCAGAGGGTGAAAGCAAAAATATATTAAAAATTTGTTTAAAACCTCTTATAGATCTGTTTCATTGTATTTACTAGCCTATTAGGAACTTTAAACGATCTCACTTGTTCACGTAATGCGCGAACATCCTCTCAAAGCTTATTTTTCTCAGATGTCACAGCAGATCAGGAAGGAGAAATAAGCGTTAGAAGCGTTGGGTTTGGAGTTGATGCAAATTAAAGGTTGCAAAACAGAGGAACTTCTCCCCCCTGCTAATAAACTACAGGAGAAGGTGGATTTGTTAATAATATCATAAGAGTACAGTGTATAGGCGCAATGCCATACTGATAAAGCATAAAGAATCACACTTTTCGCTTGGTTTGTTTGAGGGGATTTAGCTGTAATAAGCCATAAACACATAGTTCTACAAATTGGTGCTAGTGAAGGTTTGTTCTCCAGGGAGGCTTGAATATATGGACAAAAAATGTGGCTGTTGAGGCTCTCAAAGCTCTCAGGAAGATGAACATGGAATTGGAAGGAGAGTTCTTTTAGTAGCAAACTGACATAAAAATCTTCATTTAAACTCATGGGCTTTTTGCCTGGCAAAGGAAGAAAAGTTGCTTGTCTATGAGTTTGTACCCAATGGATAAACGGAGACCCACGCTTCTGATGTGATCTGCCGTGTGGTGGCCTCAGGTAAACGCTCATTGACAAGGTTACCATGAAGTGGCTGGTCAGCTGAGAATTATTTGGAAAACGTGGTTTATGGAATTTTTCACTTTTCTATCAAAATCACACACCTTTAGATTTAGAGAAATCCCAGCCAACATACTTGCAGCTTCTACGGTGGTCAAGCCAAAATAAAATCCACTGTATAAAACAATATACACTCCCGATGTTTTCCAAATGTCCAACTCTGTGATGAGGATCCTGCGGTCCTCGTCAAAATATAAGATAAGGATCTGATCAACATAATTTTTCGCAGCTTTGTTTTCTCAAAACCATGCATGCATATTTTACAGATGTATGCACATATACAATGCCACATTTAACTTTACTAGTTTTAATTTACACCTTATCTTTATATAATCACACAACACGGCGTGGAGTGAGGATCTGGAAAGATCTTCAGAAGCCCGGCTTTACTTGCACATAAATTATTTTAAAAACGAAGAAAGCGTAACCAGAAGGCAGACTCCAGTGGGTACTATAAGTTCTAAATCTCTTCAGTATCTGCTACATTGGCCTTTCAATATGAAAATGCAATCTACGAAATGGTTGTAAAGCTGTTTATGAGAAAAGCTGGTTTTTTCTATGAAACCATTTAAGAAGCGATGCGAAAACTATTTATATTTGGTAGCCCATTCTGGCTATTTGAAACATTAAAAAACAATTAAATATGTTACAAAAGCTATTTATCTTCTTTGAAAACTCATATGGGATTGTCTGCCGGAAGTGCCTCAACATCAAATCAAGTACCAACCAACATTGGCCCGTATACAGAATATAACACAGAGTGATGCTGGGACCTCAGAGCACATCATTGAACCTCGGAACACTGCGGCCAGATGATCACGAGTGTTCTATTGTTGGGATCTATATAATGGAACCGGAACCAAAATGCTGGGTGATGGAACCTCGGAACCAACACCTCAACCGCTATGCCTAAGTGGTAGCTAACTATATACCTCCCATGAATTAATGTGGAGGCGACTCAACATATAAATATATCTAGATCTAACCCCAATTACCGACCAGAACAATATAGTTAATCCATAATATCCCATAACACATTTAAATCTAAATACATCTGTTGAGCATTTATTTGTGTATCAGTTTTACTAAACCCGAGACAAACATTTCTTAAATAAATCGAACTTTTCTGCTTGGTATAGCATAATTTGAATTAAAAAAAGTAACTTTATAATATATATTTTTTTCAAAGCACTTTACAAACTGTAATTAAACATTAGTTTTAGAAAATGATTTTAAATTACTCTTTTCTCATTAGAGCTATAACATAGAATGCATCCAAAACACTCTAGATTACCGTCGGATGTCAAATACATCCTACACAATTCATTAGTGCGAAAATCGCATGGGTTTATGTTTGCGCTAATCTGGAGCTTTCAAAGTGACTATGAGTGAGCTTAGTTTCTAACAAACTTTACGTACTAGTCCCATTCGATATGAACATCGATAATATGATGTGAAATTGACGAAATGTCCATACACATTAGCTGCCCCATAAAAACTATCTGTTTAGCAAACTTTTGACTCAGGACTTTCCATGTAGAGTCTAAGAGCCCAAGCATTTCTGAAAATTTTGTCAAACTTGTCCCAGCTATTCTCCTGAGAATTTCAGCCCAAACTGTTTGGCTTGATCCCAAAATTGTATACAGTATGGAAACACGAGTCCAAAATTCTAAAATTCTAAAACTCATTCCCAAAATTTTAGGTATTGTGAAGTTCCCACGACATTTCACCAGTCTCGAAAATTTCAAAAGCCATTCACATGCGCTGGGGCTGAAATACTTGCCCCAATTAAACAAATTTTCTACGCAGGGTTTGACAAAAATAAGATATTGGTACATCGTGGCTTCTCTGCCCCGATATCTGGATTTTCTTCTTTCAAATGACGCCTACGGTCAGATTCGCTAGATCTGAGAAAGAGCGAAAGAAGGAAAATAAAATTAAAACCTATACCATTTCGATGGATTCTTATTAGACATCCAGTGGATTACATAACATTGATTTTTGTTTTTATTTTATTTTTTATTCTTTTCTTTAATTATTATTATTATTTACAGATAAATAGTTTCTATTACCCGTTCAGTCTATTTCTGTCTAGAAAAATTTTATTTGTATCATAATTGAATATTATTTAAATATTTGCCTTTTTGAGATTTTTCACAAATCTAGTTTGAGTTCCTTTAAGCAGTGCTAGAAATTAAGTAAGTGATGGCATTGGCATCTGAAATTTAACGAAACTTCTACTTGAGTTACTAGAGAGGCAGAACAGAAAACACAGTCAGTTTAGATAAATAGAGATCTAGAAATTTTGAGACTTCTGAACTATTTTGACAATTATTATTATTATTTACTATTTAAAACTTCTATTAATTATACTTTCACCCCTTCCACTTTTCCTTAGTGTAAAAGTGCCACAATTCTTTACAGAAAACTTTATAATTTCACCTTAAAACAACTTTCAAAAATTCTATTATGGCACTAAAATAATTAAGGAAGCCCTTGGTGCATATACGGTTACACACACTCACAGTACACCCTACCAGGGACAGGGGTGGCTACAAATCCTCCCTCCTTAAGAACATTTCGTCTCGAAATGAGCAAACTAATATAAAGTATACCTTAATCGAAAACAATTGAGGATATTGTTGCGCGCTCCGAGCCTCTGATCCCATCTTAGCCTCTCTTAATCCCATGATTCCCAGCCAAAGCATTGCTTGAATGACCTTGTGTTATGAAATCTCTGCTCTCTCCATGTCCCACCTATCTGCATTAGGCACTCTTGCCGATCCAGTGTCTTTGTGGATTCTCTTGGGCGATCTCTGCGAGTACATGGGAGGGATCTGGAATGTACTCTCGAAGCATGAGTACATAAAACACATTATGAACCTTATTGTAGACAACTACGGAGGAAGTGCAATATATATACTCTTGGTCCGCTCTGGCAATAATCTCATGTATTTTTGTATATCTAGGCCCTCAAACACTAAAATCTTCAGTCCCGAGGATGCCTTTCAGGGAAACTTTGAGGAAGACCACATCGCCCACATTAAGCGTATCCTACGGCGTTTTGACCTGCTTTTACGTACATCCTGGCTATCTTGAGTGCATCTCGAGACCAATCTCTGGATCTTATCTAGGTAATGCGTACTAACTGGGCTGTCGGTCTCCTCTCCTCTGCCGTCCCGACTTCTTTAAAGGTGCCGCCGTATGATGCTTCAAATGGAGTCATATCTTTGGTTGATAGCGTTGTAATAGGCGAACTCCATCGAGGAGATAAATGCATATCCATCCTTTGCTGACTCTATCACGCATCTTTCACAAAGCGCATGTATCACTCTAGATAATACGAATAGTTCTCTTTTATTTGACATCCATCGATCTCAAGAGGGATGGAAAAAGCATCTTAAAAAGTGTCAGTCCCCATGGCATCTATCAGCCCGGACCAAAATGGATGTAGATGGGGTCTCGATGCGAGAATATCGATAGAAGACACCATGTAATCTAACTATCTCCTCCGTATAATTTGCGACTTGTCGTGTAGTTTTATCTTCGAAAATCCCTCAAACAAATTTCTACATTATAACACCCGCCAATCCGAAACTATGGACTTCAGAAACACCGGTAGTGGCGGTTTCGATTCATTACCCAACCGATCTTTTGAGGATCCACACTAACACCTTTTCTGAAATATTTTGCGACCAGAAATTGCTGTCCAGTAAAGCCGGCACTTACTAAACCCAGCGTATAATTGGCGCTTTTCTAAGAATCTGTAATGGGAATTATACTGCATGTTCCTATGAAGCTACTTTGAGTACACTAGAATGTCATCAATAGATCCACAAACTTATCTAATCTGGAATGAATACCGCATTCATCAAATCATGAGCCTTGTAGTGGGACGTCAGTCAATCAGAATAGCATTGCCCAAGACTCGTAGTGACCTTATCTGAATCCACGAATGATCTTAGAAACATCATTCTCTGGACCCTCAACATGGTAGCGACCTTAGGTCAATCTTAAATCTACCGAGATCCATACAATTGGTCAAATAGCTCCATCTATCTGAGGAGACGGATCTTTGGTTGCATATTGTTGCTAGATTCATTTATAATCTATCAAGTATATACCTGCCGTAGCTTCCATCTTTCTTCTTTTCTGAGAAAATGGAGCTCCATGGGTGAGTACTGGTCGGATAAAGTGCAGCGCCAATTCCTCGATTGTGCCTTGATTCTTTGACTACATTGAGCGCCATTCGTATGGAGGAATGGATATCGGCTCTCTCGGAACTAGATTCGATAACGAACTTCGATTTCTACGTAAAGTGGCTTTGAAATATCATCTGGAAGGTATCACAGGAGCATCTTTGACTATTGGGATGTCTTCGGTAAATTAATCCCTCTTATTATCTATCCCTTCTGAATGCGAATAACCGGCAGCCTTTAGAAACATTTTCCGAAATTTGTCATGGCATTAATGAGACTAGGGGAGATCTGATTCACAGAAAATATCACACACAGTTCCTGGTAGAACCAATCTTACTTCCTTCTTATATGGCAATCCCCAGGTGGGCTCGTACGGATAACCGATCCATTACGAGATTATATCCGATGGCAGATACTAACACTATCGAAGTCTATTTGGAAAGTATATTACGGATCACCAATGCACACTGCACCGGAACTATCCTTTGGATGTCATAGTATCCCGTTAGTCTTGAAACCACCATCGATAAACCATCTATGGCGTTTGGGACTATCACGGTGCCTCTTAGTGAATAATGCGGAAATAAATGAATGAGTGGCTCTTGGGTCCCGCATTCATATGCACATCATGTGATAAATGGCCCGAAATCATCGCGTAATCCGTCTGGTGATCTGCATGCGCCTCCTGGCGTGTGAAGCTTTAAATGCCAGGCTTGATGCAGTACAACTCTGAATACGCTAATCGGGTCTTTGCTTTGCCTCTACTGCACCCTATATGACCTACACGGTCTTTGCATCTCTTGCCACCTACTTTAAACTAACCACTCCTACCCGGCTGATTGGGACGTTGGTGCAGGTCGATCTTCTTTGTACCTGCCTACCTCGAGAGGTCTACCTTCTGCTTGTGGGCGATCTGGATAAGTGACCTTCTTGCCGCCCGATGGAGCATCTGTCATGTTCATCTGCGCTCTCAGGATGCCTCCTCGACGTATGAGGGCCTGATGGAAGGTGATCTGAGATCACACCTCAGGGGAGTCGCGGGTGATCAAAGGCAGTCCTGTTTAGATCTGCTCACGTCTAGCCTCTGTGGGATCCCTTCTTTCCTTTCTTTCTCTTGGCCCGAAGCGAGTTGCTGGTGACTGATCTTGGGAACACCTCTCTTCTTGTAAGCACTTGCAGGATTAGTGATGTCCTTTCTACCACCCAGTACCGCCTCGACCCGACTCTCCAAGTTATTTTGAGATGCGGGCTTCATGAACTTTAATTAATAGCTACAATTGACGGCCGTGAATCGCTTACACTTATGTTCCTCATTTTCACGTATCATGGCACCCGATTTCCACGAGTTAAAACCTGCTCCATATTATCAGCATCGAGGATCATTGCTCTGTCGAAGAATTCTTAATGTGCATCCGTTAACTACGGGTCAAAATCATGCATGTAAATGCACAACCGAGCGCGGTCCCCAGTGACTCCTACATGAGTGTCTCCTCATAATAGCCTCCCACAGTCCTTAGCCACAGGCGCCATGAAGAACCACGAAGAGAGGACTTTGCTCATCTGAACACCCGTGTTGCCACATAATTCACTAGCCACTGTCACATCATAAGTATCGCGCCTCTGAATTAATGCGTTTTCATGTCATGAAGTTTTAGCCCCCAATTTTAGGCGCGTTACATCATGCCCCTCGCTCTTACGGAGGCTCCACGTGCACTGACCGGTATTTCTTAGCAATCACGTATAGCACGATCCATCGTGAGGTATCGCCACAGGTTTGCGACCCTCGATGGTTGTGGTAGAGACGCTGATTCATTGAAGCATTTCCGATCTAGGGGTGTGCTCGACATATCTCTGGTGGTGCCTCTCCGGTCGCGCCGATGCCCAGATGCGACCTCCCTACGATGTGCGATCAGGACATAATCTTTGTAATTTCAAGGTTAAAAGATTAGGTGACACTTTTCAATATTTGATGCATGCAGGATTTAACAAAACAATGTAAGGTTGCGATAGAAAAATCATTATAAAAACAATTCTGCATAGGAAATCGAGAAAGCGCGGCAGGCTGAACTATGCGCTAAAAGCGCGATACCAACCTGACGGACCCCGCCTAGTGGCGAAATGCAAGCAACTCCACGGTAACCTCCATTGACTAAACTCGTGACAAGTTACCATGAAGCTAAAATGGTCCATGCTTTGCGAAATTGTATTTGGAAGCGTGGGTTATAAATTTTTCACTTTCTATCAAAATCACCTTTGAATTTAGAAAATGTCCGTGACATAAATGTTAAGCCCAATACAAAATCACTGTATAAAACAATATACACTCTCAATGTTTTCCAAATATTCAACTACAACCATAAAGAACCTCTGGTCCTCATCAAAATATAATAAGGATCCCGATCGACACCAATTTTACCCTTGACTTTGTTTTTACCAAACCAACCATGCATATTTACAAAAGATTTACATATACAAAATGCCACATTTTAGCACTAGTTTTAATTTACACCTTATCTTATATATAGTCACAACACGTCTGGGGTGAAAGTCCTAGAAAGATCTTCGGCTTGACACACTTTGAAAATTATTTTAAAAGCAGACGTGAGCGACAGACTCGGTGAGTACTATAAGTTCTAAACTGCTTGCTATGCAGCTGTTTGCTACCTCTGATATGAAAATACATCTGAAATGATTTGTAAGCGTTATGAGAAAGCCGGGAGTTTTCTCGAAACCATTTCGGCGATGCGAAAACCTTTCTCTTGCATTGGCTGTTTCTCTTTAGCTGAAAGCGTATGAAAACTAGTCTATTTCTTGAAATACGTTACATGAGCTATTTATCTTTCTTGAAAAGCGTATCAGGTGGTGGTTAATATGCGAAGTCTTATCTTATGCAAATCAAGTACCAACCACTTTATGGCCCGTATGTATGTAAATACCACTGAAATTGGTACCTCGGAACCTCTCGGAACCTTTGGCATCGGTAGTGAACTCTCGAACCTTCTGCATTTAAGATGAAGTGGAGTGAGCAGCGGCGGGACCTCTATATAGCATAATGGAACCTCGGAGCCGAAATCTTCGGTGATGGAGCATCGGAACCAACACCTCATGCTTCTTATACTAAGTCAAGCGGTAACTATATACCTCGATGTGCGAGGAGAGGCGACTCACTATATATAAATATATCTTGCTAGATCAGCTTGAGTGCAAATGAGGCAATATAGTTAATCATAATATCCATAACCTTGTCATGCTGTCAAATACATCGGCCAGGAAGTAAATTTGAAGTGCCTGCCATCACTAGGGTTTTGCTAAACCGAGCCCAAGCCCATTTACTTCCAAATCTTTTGTCGAACCTGCTGAGTATAACAATTGGGAGTAAAAAAATGCTTTATAAATATATATATTTTCAAAAGCACTTTACAAACTGCTTAATTTAAAACATTTCGTTTTAGAAAATGATTTTGATACTCACCTTTTCTCGACTAATTTCTTTCCAAATCTTGTCGACAAACCTACAAAGATTCTACCGTCGGATGCACCGAATGCGCCTACTGTCATTCAAATTACGAAGAATGCCCTCGATTTAACGTTTTAACCATAAAACATACCTGCAGAACTTTCAAAGTGACTATATCGAGCGAGCGATTCTAACAAAACTTTCTGTTCTAGTCCCACATTACGATATAGACATACGATAATATGAGTGGTGAAATTGACCAAAATGTCCATACACATTAAATGTCCCATAAAAACTATCTGTTTTAACAGCTTTTAGACCAGGGACTTTCCATGAAGTCTAAAAATGCAGAAACATTTACGAAATTTTGTCAGACTTGTCCAACTATACTCTGAAATTTATTTGGCCAAAATTTACAGAAAGCAGTCAAAAATTTAATGGCCCCTTGGAACTTGATCCCAAAATTCTAAAAATTCCCTAAATTCGATCCCAAGAATTTTGGGATGAGTTTCACGACATTCAAGTCTCGAGAAAATTTCAAGTCATTACACATAACCTTTAAGGCTTGAAATAACACACAATTAGGTAAATTTTACCACTAGAGTTGACAAAAATTTGAATATTGATGCATATCGTAGCTCTCTTGCCCATTATCTACCAATTTTGCGCCTAACAGAATGACGTCTACCGCGGTCAGATTTTAAGTAAAATCTGAAAGAGCGAAGAAAATAAAATTAAAAAATCTCAGCTTATCGTTCTTACATCAGAACATCAGTCAGTTTTGCTTTTATTGAATTTTTTTTTTTATTCTTTTTAACAATTATTTATTTATTATTATTTATATAAATAATTTCTATTACCCCATTAAAGTCTATTTCTATCCGAAAAATTTTATTTATCATAATTGAATATTATTTAAATATTTGCCATTTTAAATTTTTTAAAATCCCGTTTTAGTTTTAACTCTAACCGTGCTAAATTAAGTAAATATTCAAATGTCTCTAGATTTAGCAAAACTACTTGGGTTCTATTAGATTTCGTGGGGCAGAAACTTAACATGACGATCCGTTTAGATCGTGAGATCCTAGAGAATTTTCGAGAATTTCTTGAACTATTTTGACAATTTATTATTATTATTTCTTATTTAAACTTAGTAATTATATTTTAAAGCACTTCACTCGCTTGGTGTAAAAGTCTTGCTGATTAACTTTGAAAACTTTATAATTTCGCACTTAAAACATTTGAAAATTACATTATGGCACTAAAATATTAAGGAAGCCCATAATCTCTACGATTCTACAGCGTCTGTCACCTTACTCTCGAGGCGGGATTATTCCTGATGGATGTCTTGATCGATTTTTGTTGATAAAGCAACCAGTGTATCCGATTATCAAATCGTAGCGATATACACTATATAATACTCACTATATGGGAGCTCTATTTCAATGGTCAAGACCATCCCTTAGTTAGGGTGAGGATGCACTAATAATACTTCAAATGGTCATTTGGTAATCAGTCATGTTCATCTAATTGTGTAATTCACAACTTCTTTCCAAATCCTTGGAGCCATGGGATTAGAAAGCAAGCATACCAAAGAAGATAAAAAGAAAAAGAAACTTTTTGCAATGTGTACTTCAATTTTGAGACATCAATGGGTGTAATGTTAGATGGCAATAAAGCATCAACCAAACATAAAATCTTCTCACGTTGATACAATTAATAAACTAACTCGCAATAGCTATTAGCTAATAGCTTCTCACTCCTGATTCCCAAGCTCAATGAGAGTCCTCATGGCCTGTTTCTTCATAACCTTACCATACACTCCTCTTGCTAACTTCATTGCTCTCTCCATTTCCACTAGCCCACTTCCACCACCACATCTTCTCTTCAGTCCAGCCATAAGGCCCCAAAAACCCTCATCACTTCGACAGCACCGAAACACTATCCACCACAGCCTCTGCTGGAATCCGCCTACCCCACCGTCTGACCGTTTTATGATCGGATTCATAAGCTTCAGAGTAGGCAACCCAGAAGGATGCTCTCAAATACCCCTTCTCATCTCCTCTCACCATCCATCTCCTCATACCTTCTTCCAGCCTATAAACTGCATCACCCATGTTAAGCCCTCTTTCGAGTCCCATCTGGATTTCTTGCATCTCCATTTTGGAGCATATCTGCTCTTCAAACTTGCACCCCTCACCAATTACACTGGAATCCCCATATCTTGGACATACTCATTGCGCTTTCTCCATGGTGAGGAACATCAATTATGCGAATGTGATCTCTTCCCCATAGCTATATCTCTTGAAGCGCATGAACTATCACATGATCCCCAACGTACAGACGCCTCACATTTGGGCTACACATGAATGGTTGATGAATGCAGGCAGTATCATGAACCCCACGCCGTAGTAATCACTATATTCTTCCCTAAAAACTTTACAGCTACCTCTCTCAACTTCAAATTCATCAAGGTGCTTAAGGTTTGCATCACTTTTCGCTTTCCCATTAGAGAGGGCACTCTCCTCCTCTGTCTCAGCCTAACAGATTCCACATCAGAACCTCAAGCACATCCTCGTCTTCCCCATTTGATACTTTGAAAGTAAGTGATGGAAGTCTCTTGCATTTTGAAGCTGATTCAACAACCTTATCAATAAAATTCTTCCACATGACCAACTGTATATCAGCCAACTCTTCATTCTGATCCGGTAAAATACACCTTTCTATGTAATTGCCTTAGTAGCCAAGGCTAAGTCCCAGCGTTCCTTGTTGCAAAATAAGCCCACGCCCTCTAATCTCAGACTTCTAATCTCCACTGGACCAATGCTTTCTGCCAATTCAGGAAACTTTCCTCGAAACCAATTTGACCAATCAGAGAGGTCAAGACTCCAGTCCTTGACTGATGCTCGAGTTGCTTGCATCTTTCCAAGAACCCATTAAGGGCTTCATTTCAAACCGGCCTGAGGATCAAGAAGAGCTGTTTGACAATCCAATGCCAAATTGCCTATTGAGACTAGCAAGATTTTACCTTTGCAGAGCAGAGTCTTGAAATGGGTACCCTCAATTTCAAGTGCTGCGTCACAATCTTGGAGAGCATTATCCAAATCGCGCAGCCGAGACCGCGCTTCAGCCCGGTTGGAAAGGGCCAAACAGAGGGATTTTTGAAGTTTGAGGAGATGATCGAGATCTGGGCGTTGATGGGTATGCGAGATGTGGTGTTGGCAGAGAGAAATGAAATCGGAATAAGCCTGTACGGATTCGTTCCATTCTTCTCTGAGAAGGAGCTCCGTAGCTCTGGATCTGAGATGCTGCATCAGCTCTTCTCCCATCTCCAGATCTTCTTTCATCTGTTACTGCTGCTGCGGCTGGGCTCCTTTACCTTTCTTAGTTTTGATTGCTATCAAAATTTAAATTTGGGGAATGTAACGGTCATATTGACTCTACCTCTCTAAAGTTTTGGCCTTTCTTGTTAGGTTTTGTAACGCTAACGGCTCTCTCTGGCATTGTTTATATATATATATAAACTTTCTGTCGTTGATATATTATTTCACATAACTAGTTCTTCCTAAACTTTAAATGGGTCATACTAATTATTTTAATTTTAATAAAAATTTGACATTAGTTATGATTAATACTTGTTTAGCTTTTTTTATCTTATCTGATTCAAACAAAAATGAGTATATGCCAATTAGTATGATGGGATAAATGAGGGGATGGAAGGAAATTTTGCTATTATTAAAGGGGACTTCAAGCCAAAAGCAAGACACACCAAGGTCCTAGAGCCTAGATGCCGGAGAGGTTAGCCTCTGTGTTTTCATGTACGAGTAGGGGGGATGGAGCATTCCCACTCAAGAGACCAAAGTCTGTACTGAGCAATCATACAGTAACTTCATCCCCGCTGAATTCTTCCCCAGACCCCAGCTAGCTGTGGGTGGGCTAGTGATCAACAGTTCAAAGCTCACCACGTCTCATGTTGACAATGGTCAATTTCACTATTGTCCCACCTCATCATCCCAAAGCAAAATTGTCTTTAAACTCTTATCTTCGTGGCTAAGGCTGATATATTTCCCATTTCATCTAAAGAAATTAGCATATTATCAAGAGCATCAGTTGATTTCTGCAGGAACTTTTGGGAAATTTCGGTAGCTCATGAGATAATAATAACACATTTTCACTAACAACATATATATGACACACTAAAGTAATTTAAAATAACTTGGAATTAATACATTAATCCAGGTCAGCGAGCCCTCAAAACCACATTAAACTTAAATTTGAAGAATCAAAAAAGGAAGAGGATTCTGAAAGAAAGAACTGATCTGACTCCAAACACAAACCTTAGTATTGGGATGTTTCTGAGTGGAAAACCATAATGACCCCTTCTAGAAACAGAAATACATTTCAAAGTTCTGACCGCTCCAAACAACACCATTTTAAATTAAGCTTAGAATTTGGCTTCATCTTATTTATTACATAACCCTACTTTTTAGAAGTTACTATTATCTTCTGTCCTACCTACCAGATATAATTCAATGTGAAGCTTCGTTCACAGACCATGAGGAAATTGACTTGCTTGCAGATTGGTCTGACTCAATGCTGCTATTGGGGAAGTCTGACCGTGTTCCTGTGCGAAGAAGAAGAAGGCTGGCTGTTGAGGCAATGGTGGGAGAGTAACAGGTAACTGCTGAGCATGAGAACTACCGATGCCATGGATGGTCTGTCATCTGGATCTTCTTGGACACACAATAAGCCCATGGATGCCGAATCACTTCATTTCTCGTAGAAAGAATTCCTTGTCGTCAGGTCCATCAATTCAAAAGGGTGTGCCCTGCCTCAAAGTTCAAGCCTGCATCCATTCATTATTTACTGTCAAATATATTATCTTTTCTTTTAACTCTCACAAGTGATGGTAATGGTACTGAAAACACTTAATCTGGATAGATTCATACATATAGCTCAGAAGGTCTTAAAGCTTGTGGTCACAGTTCATGGAAACTATTATTCCTCTTGCCTTTATAATCTCTACAAAACTAAGACACCAAACTATATACATCCTGGACTTGACGAAGTGTCCATGCATCATACTCGGAGACAATACTACGAAGCAAGCACCGTCGTATTATGGCAATCAATTTATAAGGCATCACCAAAAGGCATACCTAATGATATCAAGTTGAAATACTCTTTTGAAAGTTAATATTTCTTCAATATTATTCTTAGTTGGAGATGATTTTTTATTTTTTTATTAATGCCTATGAGAATCTCTTTGATTTTTCCACTATGTTAACAACTTCTAATAAATTCAATACTGATATGGATTATGAAAATGTTTTAAAGCTCTCCAAAACTTACTATGTGTACCAACAACTCTGTTTGTATTTCCTTGAGTTTGATCTACACCAAATATCCTTGCCATGCCAAAATCTGATTACAGGGTTCATATCACATACAATAGAACATTGCTGGCTTTTAGATCACGATGTATAACTCTGAGCCTGGAATCTTCATGAAGATGAGAATTCCCTCGAGCTATTCCTCCAATAATCTTGTGCAAATCTTGACCAATCCAACTACTTGTGTTTTCAGGATCTACATTTTTATCAAATAAATGTTAAATTCAGAATAAAGTTTGGTGAGATTACAAACACAATAAACTTAAAATTGAGAAGTAAAAGAAATGCAAGGATGAGGCAGACCAAACAGGATGTAGTCAGAGGCTTTTAGTGAAACATATTCACTTAGACAAGTATCTTCTCTTCCTCTTCAAAGCAGAATCCCAACAACCTTACTAGGTTTTCTGTGTTTGAAGCTTGGCCACCAACCACCACCTCATTTTGAATTCTACTGCACCTTGCCCAGGCACTAGATAGCCTCTTTATAGCAATTGTTGTCCACTAGAAGTGTACCCTGATAACAAGTACCGCGGGCATTTAATTTTTCAACAGAATAGTTTCATGAGCTTTTAAAATCCTCACTTCAAGTGCATCTGAATTTTGATCCTATTAAGCTATGTAATCAACTACACTAGTAGAGTTCTACCTTGTATACATCACCAAAGCCCCCCGCACCGATCTTGTTATGATCTGAGAAGTTATTTGTAGCAGCTTGAATTGTCGCCAAATCAAATTGCAGAGAGTCCACAGAGGTGATACTGGACTCAACTGCACAAAAAAAATAAAAAAAAGGTTCCAACAAATTTGTTGAACATTAATTATAGTATGGATACCATCACTGGAACAAAAACAGAGGATTATTCAGATGAGGTGCTAGTAGTTTACCATTTTCTGCTTCAGCATCCCGTATTTCTTCCTAGCACTGCTATATTAAGCAATGATAACATAGAATAGAAGATCACCCACAAGAGACAACTGTTGAATAACTATGATGATGACGATTGTTTTGAGATATTCCATCTTTCCCTGTATCAATATGGAATATGTTTCATTAGAAGTCTCCAAATTGAAAATATTCTTCGCTATGCATCAACAAGTAAATACCCCAGTGAAAATTAGCACTAACGGGCAACAATCAATTTGTTTGAACCCCAGCCCCAGAGGCAGGAAAAACATATCTGCTGTGTCTCTCTCTGAACGTCAAAAAGGATAATACAAGGGTGGCTTCTAACAATTCCTTAAGGGCAGCAGCGCATCATATGGAAAACGCCAAAATGCTTACATGGAATTTACCTGGGTAGTTGGTTCTGAAGGTGTGGAGCAGGCAGAGGGAGGTGGTGGTGGTGGTGAGGGCACAGTGTAGAATGGGTACAACTCATATCGCGTTGCAGCTTGGAAACAGGACCCTTGCCCCTTGACTCCCTTGCATATTCAGAGGAGTACAATGGTTCCTATGAGACATCGATCGCGTTGATCTAAGAGACAAATCAGGTGTACTGCACTAGGCTGTACACGCTTTTGAAATCCCTGTGAAATTTTTCTTCTTTAGTGGCTTAAACTTCTTGCCAGATTGATCATTCGCAGCTTGGAGTCCTTACGGAAGCTAAAGGTGGTCTCAGTACCTGATTAAACGCTGGTCTGGCTGTAGCTTGATATTCCTGCTGTGTGTACATAACATGGCAATTCTATAGATTGCTTCATAAACTTGGGAGAAAAGAATGACGCGTTTGAAGTAACGCAACATGCGCTCATCAGCCTGACTGCCTGTTTGAGACCGCGACACCGCGCCCTTGGCGGTCATTAACGGCAGTCGCGACGCAATCTTGACAGGTTTGGGAGGTAACATCACCTCGGCAGAGAAAGAGGCCGTAAGCAACGTCCGGAGATGTTCGGCCGACGGTGAAGTTGTAGAATCCGGTGTCACGGGTGGCGTTGGAGGAAAGAGCAGAGAACAAATTGGGATTCAGTTTCGTAAGACCTTATTCGGAATGAAAGTGATTGCGTTGGAACAGTAGTGAAAGATGAATGGTAGGTGCTACGATTCAGTAGGCGGCAGGCAGCTGATCAACAAAGCGTAACAAACAGCAAAAGGGTTGGCATGATGATGTTTGGCAATTCCTCCTTCAAGGGGCTTCGCTTCCAGTTTGCTTCATCAATCAGATCAATTTATGCACATATAAGGAGAGGAAAATTACTGTTCTAGACACGCCCTCATCTTTACCCGTCTCAGACGTTTGTGCACTGCCCTTCCACGCACCACGACGACGACGAACCGCAGTAGACGCAAGTATTGGAAAGCAGAGCCGTAACAACTTACATCAGTTTGTCGGTTCGTTGATGTGGCTTTGATAGCATTGGTCCTACATTAGGTGCTGATTATTGATCAAACTTTTCAATATGAAATGTCTTTGCGGACTTTTGTTTGTTAAGCATTGTGATCATGTTACCTTTGTAATCCATTTTGCCTGGCATGAATTCTTGGGGGAAATTAATGATATTAAAATTTACAAAATATCACCCAGTAAACAAAGACGTAGCATGGTTGAAACAAGAATTAGATTGGAGCCGGTGCCTGATCACTCTCCCTTCATTCTTTTCTTTTTATTTTTTGCCCAAATAAAAAAAAAGGGTAGGTTGAAATTTCATCAATAAGCTTTATCGTCAATTCCTGGTTACCATTGTTTCACTTTCCTCCAATTTTCCCAATCGCACATTACATAGTGTCACCAATACACAGCCTCCATAACCTCTCACACACCTTCTTTATGAGTGTTTACCTGCCTCATTTCTTTTTCCACCTAGCAACTGTCTTGACAGCATACTCGAAAAAGAGGGCAATGGGAAAAGAGATTCAGACTTTTCTTGTCTGAACAAGAAGATGTAACCTTGATCTGTCCCTTATACGGTATTTAATAAATAACATGATGGAGACAGGACTCTGAAATCTTGAAATATCATAATCATAAGTCAGGCAGACTACTTGGAAAGTTATTTAAAGAGAAAGCCTAAACCAAGATAAACGCGTTTACTTCATTTTCCACAAACACGTTTTACTCATTCCACTTCATCTATTCCATACGGCATTTTGGAAAAACAAACAAACAAACAAAAGCATTTGGACATTTTTAAAAATCATAAAATAAAAATCCCCTCAAATTAATTCAATTTTTACTCATTCAAAAATAATTAAATAGTAATGGAGTGGTAAAAATAATATATATTTATTAAAAAAATAATATACTAAATTTTGAATTTTCAAATTGAAGTGTGTTAAAAGAAAGAGATATAATCTTCGTTAGACCAAAGTGTTCCCCTGTTTACTATATAGTTGTTTCTCATATGCAAAATGTTTGCATAGGTCTTTTTTGTACTCTGGGAACCCTCTTGTATCTTCTCTTGGCATATAAATAGAATCCCTTTGAAGGGTCAGTGGTGCTGAACCTTTTCACCATGTGCATACCCATTGCCGTGGCGAGATCAGCTGGAATCTCAGCTGCAAAATCAACTGAAATAAAACGAAATCTTGCGCATATCTTTCTTGGGCGGTGCAGTAGGCGACGTAAGCGTTTCGTTCTTAATCCCAGTTTACAATGTGGCGTCGAGCCTTTTGAAATGATTTACAAAATATAGATGTTCGATGTTAATTGTTTATACAAAATATCCGTATCAAAAAGGCATGGAAATGAGTGCACATGCCGAGACATGCTCAGGATTTCTTTCTTTGTTCGGCGCTCCTCGATCTTGGAGTGCTTCTCGATCTACTTATCTATCCCTTTCGGTACTGCGCATTGGTAAAACAATCATTTGGCATTTTCGTACTTAGTGAAGTTTCTATACAAATCCATTCCTAGGTTCGACCCAAATCAATTCATCACGATTTAATAATTAGCGAACTTTCAATCATTTAGATGATCCAATAAATACATTACATATATTTGTTATATATACAATAAATTATAGTTCGTGATCATCCCATAAATACATTTTTCATAATCGATATTCCGCGATCTCAAATCAATTCAAATATCCACAAATTCAATTTAGATTCGACATTCAATTCAATTACGAAAATCAATTCGAGTTAAATAAATTGATTATGCCCGATCGATTAAGTTATGATGGCGATTGTGCGATCAATTGATTATGTACGTCAATTGATTATGCTCTTAACCGTTACAACCTGTATCTTCGATATACGGGATGCTCCAGTCACCTGCCGACGCGCGGTCACTTTGTTGGAGTTGCGGTAGGTATCCGCATATTTTATAACGCGATGCGGTCCGTGAAACTGGCGTGGTTATAAACAATCAAATAAGTGAACACCCTAACGTCTGATCGATCCACGGCCAGGCTGCGTCGAATTGACACATCGATGGTTAGCGATCTTTTACTGGCGACCTATTGGTATACCAATCTATCCTTAATCACCGAAATAAGCGGTTAACATTCCTATGAGGCGTTCAAATCATTCTCTTAAAATATAGTACAATATATGCAGCTTGTATGTGATTTATTTTTCTCAATAATCATCGATTTTTATGTATACAAATATTTCACAATCACTTTTCTCAAATCAATTAAATCAATTCAATATGTCTTTAGAACAAACAGCCTGCAAAAACTTGAAACGAGAATAGGAGTTGGTAGAACAAACCCAAAAATATTTGCACTTTGATTAAATCTTTGTGATCTCTCAATCCGCAGATTTGTCTTTTCCTCCTCTTCGATCCTTATTCCAAAACCATTACAAGAATAATATTATTAAATGCGTCTTGAAGTAGTTTTAGTTAGGATTGAGTTTCAGAGTTATTATGAATTCAATTTAAACAACCTATATAGATGGATTATTGACTCAATGGGCTTTCCATGAGTCAAGACAGATCGGAGTTCGAATGTGAAGGGTTATGACCTTAGAAGTTGGTCATGCAGTCAAATCCTGAGCCCGGCGAGCAGACCCAGGCTGGACAGGGCTCGTCACCACCGCAAGTCCCGTGTGTCTTCTATATAAGTGCCAGTATGTTTCTCTTGACTCAATGGGCTTCCATAGAGTCAAAGAACACTTCAAATGGAGTTAAGCAGAAGGAGATATGACGCCAGAAGTTAGGTCATGTGAGTCAACTTGTGAGGCTGACTGCGAAATGACGAGCTGCTTGATGTGACTCCAGTCAAACGCAGTCTGACATCTAACATCCTCCTCAGGAATATTATAGAATGTATTCGCCCGGCTCATGGGCTTTGTAGAGTCCCGAGAAACGCTGGAAATCAGGTTCAGCAGAAGGAGATCTGACCTTAAGTTGGAGGTGCGGCCGACTCCGGCTTTGACGGCGACGCGGCGACGAGCGTTGGCGAACCCAGCATTTGGCGGCGAGCACGTTTGGCGATAACGTTGAAGGCGACCAGCGTTGGGCGACCAACATTTGGCGACCGTTTGGCCGTGTTGTTGGCGATCGCTGTTTTAGCGACCCTTTGTTTAGCGATGTCTTGTTTGGCGAACGCGTTTGGCGAAACGTTGGGCGACCCTTGTTGCGACCTTTGTTTTGGCGACCAGCTGTTTGGCGTGCGCTGTTTGATGACCCTTGTTTGTGACCTCGGTTTTGGCAACCGCGTTGGCGCCGCTGACCGGCGATCTTGCTGGCGTGTTGTGACCAGCGTTTGGCGACCACCGGTTTGGCGACCGCCGGTTGTGACCAGCCCGACCATTTTGTTGTGCAAAGTAAAAAGACCATAACTTGGTCTACAAGTGAGTGAAATTCAAAAACTGTAACATCAAGTTTATTGATGGCACAATTTCCTGAAGAAGGACTTACTGCCAAAATTCTCTTTTATCTATATTGATCAAAATCACGTTCGCAGGTACGGCTAGTATAGCCTCATATATGATGTGTGACTTAAGTAGTTTAAAACAGCGAACTTTCCCCCTATGGGCGGTCTTCTGACAATCCTTAGGGTAGAAGAGAGACCAAGTAGGAGAGGCCTGCCTCATGGGTTCAATCGAATGGCTCCTGGGTTTCGGTCTCTACTTGTAGCTCTTGTCACCGGGAAGGACTTCCCTTCGTGCTTCGCGGAGACCTATGTAGTCGATCTAGTGGGAGAAAATCCAAGAGAGGTGGGGCTCTCTCTGCAACTTTCCCTTTTCTCTGTTTTCTTTTCTTATGGATCACTCTTATTCATTTTAAAAGGAGGAAGCTGCCTCCCTGCTCCTACATGCCACATGTCATTTCTTGAATTTTTCCTTTTACTCATTTATTTCTCTAATATCACTTAGACATATAAACTTGTACAATTGACCATTGGGTCCCCATTTTACAATTTCTATATTTTCTCTTTTCTTGGAGTTCATTTAAGATTCCAGCAATCATCTAATCAATATTAAAAAATTTCAGAAAAATACAGAGTTAGCTCCTTTATTCTGAATATACTAAAATTTTATTATAAAATTTTAGGGTATTTTAAGGCGTTAACTCTCCCAGCAATAAAATTTCGTCACTGAAATTGCATAAGTCAACAGTTGGATCTGTAGCACTGCGCATGCGTTTCCTCACTTTCCCAGTGGCTTCTTGAGTCTTATATGGTTTCTCCACTGACACCTTGGTATGAGAATCGCATTAGTAATTCCTTCACTTCACGAGCCAAAATACTGCTTGGCTCTTCTTCATAGTAATCAAATCTGGCTCCGATGTTAATGAAGTATTTACATGTGGTGCGATCAGTTACCTCCGTAGCATGGACCGTGAACACATCATGGATCTTTGTATGGGGTAATGCCGATCTATATGCCCTTGGTCCCTTTGCCGATCACTTCCATGGGGTGATGTCGGGAGGGCTCGACTTGCGCACCCGAATCTCATCGCCTTCTTTCGGTAGTGCTCAAAACACCTTTCGTAGATCATGTCGAATATTGCACTGCTTTTCATGTCGGCTTTGTGATTTGTCTGCTCGGTGGCCACCTTCCCCCGATATCTCTCTAATGTTTCCTTTTTCTTGATCTCTTGTATCAAGTGAGACCGATCCTTTCTTCACTCAACCGAGTCAACACGATGGTGTTGCATTTTTCTCCGCATGTAAGCCTCATAAAGTGCCGTTCAAATCGCGATTGGGTTTATTTGTGCCTGAGTCGACTAGAAAACAATGTGTTGATCGACTACCTCGAGTCGATCTGACTCTTAACATATCTTTAAGTCGGATCCTCTCTCGGAATTTGTCCCATCGCCGTTTGTGGGTGGAGTGACATCTTGAAGTCGATCGCGATTACTTGAGGCCCTCTTGCGATTTTCCCCGAAAATCTGAGTAAACACAGGATATCGGTCTGATAATGGATATAGAATCCATGTAATGGAATTCATTTCCTTGATATCTGGCCTCTGTTGGCTTGTCGATGAATGGTCAAGATTCCTCAGTGGGAAATGGCGACAGTTAATCGATCTACTACGACCCCAGCGAGTCATGCCTTCTCTATGTGGCCGCTTGACCATGAAAATCCATGATGATTCGGTCCCATTTCACTGAGCTTGCATTCTAATAGGCGCGATAATCGAAGGAACTTGATGCTACGCCTTTACTCTTTGTTACAAACGCGGCTACAAATTGACACATCTCTTTTCATCCGGACCACGAATGACATTTTTTTAAATCTCGATACATCTTTGTGCTACGGGATGGATAGCGAATCGCTATGTCTCTTTCGATATGGATTTCTCGAATCATTACAATAAGGTGCACATGCGATGCCTTGTCTGGCTTCCATTTAGTTCTTTGTGAACTGTTTCTTTACCATTTCAATCTGATTTATACGTGGCATCAATTTTCTCATCTTTCTTTTGTGCCTCTAGCACCGATTCAACAGAGCTTCGGTCTTCTTATCAGCTCACGCACCACTACGGTACCATGCGTCATATAATGATAAATGGGCATTCCAACGCTAACGACTAATATTGACTTTCCTAAGCGTCAACCATTCAGCCTTTCAGGGTGATAATCAATTCACGCGAGTCATAATCTTTTATCAGTTCCATTCATCTCCGTTGCCTCAGTTAGCTCTCATTGTGAGAATGTCTTAAGACTCTTATGATGCAGGTGTAGATGAAACACTTCTCTCCATACAAATGATAATGCTCCCAATTTTCGAAGTATGAAATACAATTCATTGAATTCCAAAATCATCAAGTGGGTAGTTCCTTTCATGCGCCCAGCATCTTGAAACATGAAGCTGCCACTTTACCCTCTTGCATTGGGACACATCCAAGTCCGTTTTAATGGCGCATCCACACAAAATCCTATTTCTCTATGATCCGGTTGAGTAGAACGAACCTCGGTTGAGAATGCTTTCAACTTATGAAACTGCTGACAATTTTCACTCATTTATCACTTTACATTTTAAGGCTTGATCTGCGTCGCCAGTGCGGTCATAAAAGCTCCCATATGAATCTTACGTAGTATCTGCTGTCCCGAAACTACATACACCTTCAACATTTCGTGGCTTCCATTCCATGACCACCCATTTTCTTTGGATCTGCTCGGATTCTTCTTCACTCTATACGAAAGGACGCTTCATTCTTGACTCAGCTTGCTCGGTTTGCGTCACAGTTTGCTCTTTTCTCGAAGTCTGTACTACTCTGGGTGTATTGTCCCGTGACTATCCTGATCTTTTGAATAAAATACCAGGTCTGGTTTCTTCACGACAAAATGATCCACATACGATTGAAACTCTAACGATATCATTAATTATAAAGGCATGGCTGAGCATTTTGTCAAATCGCAAGCATTCTGAGAACTCATAATGTCCATATCGCATCCTAAAGCGCAGTCTGCACATCGACATCTTTAATTCTCAACTGATGGTACCAGTCGCCGTCGATCTTTGAAAAATACTTTTCACTAGTAGTCAAACAAATCATGAGTGCAGGTAGGATGCTTATTCTTCTGCTGTTAACTTGTTCGGTTATGCATCAATCAGTATCAGTAGAAGTGTATGTCTTTCTTTTTAACAAAGCACGGGGAGCTCCCGTAGTGATCACGCGATGCAATAAGCCCTTTTCTGGTAGTTCTATATTTGCAATTTAATTCACTTAGCTCTAGTGGAGCCGTGCGCTGCTTGTATTGGATCTTGGGGTGTGGCACTGATGCAGCGTCGATATATGACTTCGATCTCCCTATGTGGGGGCAATCTTGGTAACTCTTCGGAGAAACGCATGGAAGAGTCTGCCGATAGAGTTACCAGATACTGACACCCCCTTCTGCCTCAATCCCATAACCAATGAGGCTTCAATCCTTTAAGTGCCATTGTTACAGCGGTGGCGTGAATATCCGATCAAATAGATGTTTTGACCTCTCCTTTAGATGAAGGATTACTTCATCTTCATTCGAGTGTCTTTAAGTTACTCTTTTCATTTCTACAATGGAAGCCTATCACTTGATCGGGACAGCGATCCATCCCCGATATCATCAAACTCCTGAAGGATAGCTAGTGAATCTCAATTCTTCTGTTTGTGGACAAATCTCTATAGACTCATTCCTGGTAACACTTATGGCGACGGGTTGAATCACGAAGATGTCATGCTTCCGGTTTCTTCTTAAATGATTTACCTAAGTTGGGTATATCGGTACATAGTAATATGAATAAATCGATCTTGGATCTATCAATGCATGCATAATAGTATCAAAGATAGTAAAATCACAAACCTCCATCTGGAGCGTCGGTATCTTCCTTCTTTCATTGCATATGCTCTGTTTAGAGCATGACCATCTTCTGCCTGCCCAAAGTTTATGTCCCTTGTCTCTGAACCTTTCGGTGATGCAACTACTCTGTATTGCCTTTTGTAACTTACTAAAGTGTATCCCGATGTGGTGCTGTAAATGAGCAGAGCTCTTAGGAATGATCTCTTAACTCTATGTCTTTGGATCCCCGTCAAACAGCTTTTTTAATAAGTCTCCAACATTTCTCCTTTAATTTCTCCTGATAAGGCCGATGGGGCTTGATCATCCTCAAGAAGACCCTCATTCTTTAACTTATTAAATCTTTAATAGAAATAATATTCTCAGGTAGCACATTACTATGGTGATTGGAACTCTGTGGTCCTTAATTTCTTCCTTTCTTTGTTGTTATGTTTCAGGCCGCACAGATTTTTCTTTCCCCATCTTCTTTCTCTCTTTTCCTTTTCTCTTTCTCTTTTCCCCCATTCAATGCCCATCTCTACATTTGGAAAATCTCCTGTGGAAAAATCTTTGTGAACATGGGCTCGAATATAGTCATTAAGGTGGAATCTTCAAACCTGCGACACTTTTCTTTCCTCGCTCCTGAGTATCTAAGGGACATACTTACTCCAATAAATCATAAAATTCTCTTTGATATTCAGTCACACTCATCTGTCTTTGTGATTAAACTCTAGTCTCATGTTGTTCGAGATAATGCGACCCACATAATGTTTCTTGAACTCATCGAAGAACTCCATGTCCTCTCACAGTGATCATGAGGAGTCTGGTCACGGAGACCCACCGCGATAAATACAAATCTGAAGTAATGAGGTCGCGCACATTCCAACTTCTCTTCGGTTGTGCAATGCATTTTGCAAGGTGTATCGATTCTCTCGAGAGCGATTTTACGCCATAGAGCTCATCTCTTTCTTCACATAAAATCTCTGGTCGGTACCTTGCCATTCTCGATAGTGGATAAGCACCTGGAACAATTCTTGTTTGGTTGCGGCTCTTTGCAATGCGAGCAAAAATTTCTTTGAATCTGTGGTACCTCCTTCTAGTTTACAGTTCCTCATTAGTGGGCATGGGATCCTTACCCGCCTTCTGCCCTCTTAATTATTGAATCCCACTGGTCATCTCGACCTTCAGGGAAAGCCACGACCGATCCGTGCTTATCTGTGAACCGGCCAAGATCGCTTGAGTCATAATAAATCCTTTATGTGCAAATGGAAATGCCATGATGATATAAAGAATTTCAAATCATTTACAAACAATTTCAAAATCATTTTATAAAACACCTCCTGAAACCTAGAGCTCGATACCAATAAGTTGCGGCGCCCCTTACGGAAGCCGACCGACAGCTTAGGCGGATAGAATAAATCCGGGATGCCACTAAATCACTCAAAATCACTCCAAAATCGTATCTTTTCTGCCGGAAGCGATTACGAAATTAGGCAAGCGTAGCGTTTACATTTAACAAAATCCTGTTTACAATGTAGGCATGTCGACCTTTCAAAATGATTTACAAAATAGATATTGATATTCAAGTGTTATAAAAATATCAATATCAAAAGAACACATGAAATGAGTGCACATGCCGAAGACATACTCTGAGATTTCTTTAACACATATTTCGCTCCTACGATCTCTTAGGTCGCTTCTCGATCATATCTATCACTCGAGTACTGCGCGTTGGTAAAACAATACGTAAGCATTTTCATGCTTAGTGGTTCTATACAAATCATTCCTCGGTTCCGGCAAATCAATTTCATGCAATTTAATAATTGAACTTTGATCATTTACAGATGATCAATATAAATACATTACATATCTTTTCATTATATATACAATAGGTATAGTTCATTGATCATATCCCTCATCTATTTCAATCAATATTTCACAATCTCAATCCAATTCCAAATATGCTCTAGAATTCAATTTAGTTCGACATTTCAATTCAGTGCGAAAATCAATTCGATTAAATAAATTGATTATATGATCAATTCGGTTATGTCAATCACTTGATTATGCCAATCAATTAAATTGTAACATCAATTGATTATACCCTTAACGAATTTAACCTGTGTCTTGATATCTGAGGATATCGAGTCAACTACGATCAACAAACCCAAACACGCTCTCATAATTTATTCTTTCTATTCGATCATTGCATTCTTTATTTAGTTATAAACAATCAAATAAATCAATTCTAACGATACGGTCCCGAAATTTGTGATCGGAGTGACACATCAATAGTTATGATAATCTTTAACTATTTGACCTATTGGTATACCAATCTATCCTTAATGCTGAAATAAGCGGTTAACATTCTATTAAAGAGAGTGAATCATTTATAGAAAATGATATATTCCTAATATATTCTTTGCTTGTATAAACAGTTTATTTCAATAATACACAATTTTTATATGCAATATTTCACAATCTTTTCGAATCAATTAAATCAATTCAGCTATGCTTTTGCAAACAAAACATACAAAAACTTTGAAAACTGAGAACATAGATTAGTGGGAACAAACTAAAATATTGCTTCTTTACAGTGTCTTGGAATCTCTCTCAATCCATGATTTGTCTTTTCTCTCTTAGTCTTAAAAACAACTAAATAACTTCTTCTTCGCAAACACCACAGTAGTTTTGGTTAGGATTGATTTTCAAGGTCTGTACCTAGGTTCAATTGTCAGCTATAGATAAGATGCCCGATAATGGGCTTCCTGGTCAAGAACACAAGAATCGGAGTTAGGAGGAAGGAGTTATGACCTTCGAGTTGGAGGTATACACGATCCGTCTGGAGAGCCCAGCCTTGTGAATGATGGACAGGCACACCGTCTACCACCTCGGTCAAACATCTTCTATATCTGAGATATTAATGTATTCTTGGCTCAGCCGATTCCTGAGTCAGAACACCAAATCGGAGTTCAACAAAGGAGATGTGACCTTAGAGTTGGAGGTCATGTGTAGTCAACTTTGACGGTGACTGGAGGCGTAATTTGCCTTGAAGTGACCAGATTGATCCAACCTCAGTCTGACATCAACATCCTCCTCAGACATATGAATGTATTCTTGACTCCTTGGGCTCCATGGTCCAAGGAACACCCAATCGGGGTTCAAACAGAAGGAGATGTGATATCGAGTTAGGTCGTAATAGTCCTTAACAGCTTAAACTAAAACCAACATAGCTCTTGTTGTGACATGTTTGAAGACCCTTTGTTTGGCTTGACCATTTGTTGGGCTAATATTGTTTGGCGACCCTTTGTTTGGCGACCGCTGTTTGGCGACCCTTCATTGGGCGACCCTTTGGCGACCTTTGTTTGGCGACAACGCATTTGGCGAGCAGCGTTGACGACCTTGTTTTGGCGTCTTGTTGCAGCGAACGCATTTGGCAGTAGCTGTTGGGCGAAACCTTTGTTGGACGACCGCCATTGGGCGACTCTGTTTAACGTATTGTTAGCAACTGTTTGGCAATTAGCGTTGGCGACCAGCGCGACGGCTTCGATTTAACGACTTCGGTTTGGCAACTTCGAACGGCAACGATACAACCCATTATTAACCGAGCTAAAGACCTGCTGTTCGAGTCGATAAGAGATTCAAAGCTAACATCAAGTTCATTGATGTGGCTACAATTCTGAAAGGACTTACTGCCAAATTCTCTTTATCTATGATCCGTCCGTTCTAAGAGTATGGCTGGTGCGCTTTCTACCTGATGTGGCGACTTCCATGGTTTAAAAATGCATAAACTTTTTCTGAGCCGAGATAACTGCAAACAATCCTTGCAGGGTAGAAGAAGACCAAGTAGAAAAACCTCATGGGTTTATAGTCAGTTTGGTCTCTCATATCAGCTCTTGTCTGCTAGGAGGACTTCCCTTTACCGCCCTTGGGAGACACATGGTCAGGTAGGTAGAAAATCTAGAGAGAAGGTGGAGCCTCTCTCTAACTTCCCTTTTCTCTATTTTCTTTTCTTGTTTGGATCCTCTTATTAGTATTTTTAAAGGAGGCTTCCTCCCTCTTTCCCTCATGCCACCATGTCATTTCCTTGATTTTTCCTTTTACTCATTTATTTCTCCTAATATCTATAGACATATAAACTTATTTAATTGACCATTGATCCCCATTTTACAATTCACATATTTTCTCTTTTCCTTAGGTTCATTTACAGATTCAACAATCATCTAATCAATATTAAAAAAAAAATTTCAAATACCAAGTTGGCTCCTTACTCTAGGAATATACTAAAATTTTATTATAAAGGAATTTTGGGGTATTTTCTAGGCGTTACATTCCTCTCTTCCTTCTCACAATTATTGCTCTTTTATCTTTTCTCTCTTCCTTCTCGAATTATTTCTCTATTTTCTCCTGCTATTCTATATATTTTCTCTATTCTCTAACTAATTAAATTTATGTCATTTGTTTTCCAAATTGTGGAAATAAATGTTTCGAGTATATATGAATACTTTGAAAGTTCACCTCAAGATGGTGCTTGATTTACAGATGTGAGACCTGTTACTAAAGTTGAGATTGTAAGACCACTGGTATGGAAGTTATTGAAACTAAACTTGATATTGAAACTGTTAGTTATATTTAATTTTAAAAACATATTAGAGTATTATCTTTATTTTAATTATTTGTATTAGATTTCCTATTCTTTAGTTTTAATTTAGCTTTTAAATTTGGAAGGTTTCGTGAATGATTTCCTATTTTTATTTAAATTAGTTATATAAAATATGAGACTGTTTAGTTTTTATAAGAGTAGTGAAGACAACGAAGTTTTCGTTCTCCCTAGATTTATCTTCTTTTTTTGTAATTGTATGTGGCCTATTTATCCAAGCACATTGCCTCCTTCCTATCTATAAATTAGTGCTCAAGAACTCATAACGACAACTATATATGACAATTTAATTAAATATGAAGGGGCTTCAGTTGGTTACAGTGCGTGAGAGGTTATAGTTGGCTTATAGAGTGATCGGTCACAAGATAAGACCATTTGTCATTAAATCAAATAGATGTTCTAAAAGATATGACAAAGAGAGACAAAGAAAGCTCTCATATCATCTATCTGGTAATGAATGAAGAAACTTTTGAGAAAAATTTAAGTCCAGCCCTTCTAAAGAAAGTTTGCGAGGCATTTTCAAGTACAAACAGGGGACTGATTTGGTATGCAAGAGTTTGTCTTCCAAACTCTTCCAGAAGGTGAAAAGATTTAGATATAGAATAATCAAAAGATCAATTTCTCATTATGTTTTTAAGTATTAACAATTATAGAATTTGTTAAATAGGTAGAAAGTTTTAAATGAGTGTGATTAAGAAAACCTCGATCTTTCAGATATTCAAATTCAAGTTTAATTATATATTGGTCATTGAAGAATCTAATGATTTTGGATTCTGTTACAAATGGTTAATGTTGAAAATCTGATTCGAGAAGACTAATTTGATTCTGAATTTGTGTTAGCAAATAGAATAACTAAATTAGGAGATAGGATATTAGTTGAATTCATATTATTTTCTAATTTATTTACATTACATTTCCTAAAATTGTAAAGTAAGGTTGTATTCCTAAAGTCCTATCGTCGACCTTGGCCACAAGAGTTTAGACACGAGAAAATGAATGGGTTCAACTCTTTTCTCTTTCCTGAAATTTTCATGGTATCAGAGCCTCGACTCTTTACTAGTCCCTAGTCATCAATTATAGAGCAACCATGATATCACCACACAGCGATGATTCATCCCTATCAAAAGTTACCCGACCAGTGTCCCCAAATCCTACGAGATTCCTATGACTAGGTAAATTTTTTCTCTAAATCCTTCTACAAATTTATCATTACTTAAATTAAATGGATTACAATTATCTTAGGAAAATGGAGCTCATCTCTAGCTTTCCATTGATGTGAGATATAAACTGTCTAAAATAACAATAACCTTTAGAATCCAATTTGAAATGATGATGAACTCTGATATTATCAATTTAAATAATTTATATGATAACAGTGAAAAAAAGGTTTTGCCCACGGTAAAGATGTGTGGGACGTTGTTCGGGATGCGTATTCGATCTCAAATTTTTAAGCTTAGAGCGGGAAATCATAGAATATCAAACCTGAAGAAGATAAGATATATTTACAACTATTATAATGAGATGGTAACTTTATGGCAGAAATTGGACGTTAGTTACGAGGATGAATGGGATTGCCCAACAGACAGTGTTCGATATAAGAAAATGAAGGAGAATGATAGAGTCTATATCTTTCTTGTTGGACTCAATCGAGGCAGCCAGTAAGGAAGAGAGTGTAATGCAGGCATGGCCTAAATCTAAGAGTTCAACTCTTTGGTTTCTGAGAGCAAAATTTGATGGGAAGCGAAAACCAGTGTGAACCTGCTTATAAGGGGTTGTGAGTGCAATGGAACCACATGTTGCAAGTCATGAAGCATTGTCGAATGAAAAAATATGGGGTGATAGCGAGGCTTTTACAAGCTGTGATGAGGATTCTCCCGAAGCAACAAGTTGACTCTAGGACCTCTAAACCGCAAAAGGAATAATTGAGAACTAGCTGTGCAAACTTTTAAGCCTCAGAGTTTTGATCCTCTGTATTCTTTTCTTTGAGAAAGTAGTAAACTTACTTGTTGTTGCTCTTTCATATGAACATCAAATCCATCTTGTTCTTGATTAATTCAATTTATGACCCACTATCACATGGCCCGGCTTGTCCCTTGAATTATTTTCGTCTTCTAGTTCATGTCGGACAATAGAAAATATCCAAGATTGCTAACGGATCATTACGTAATGGTAGCATAAGGTTGTTTTTATCTCTCTACTCATTTGTCACGCCTGCCCTTTGGGTGAAGAGAGGGTGTGGCATGGGCTTGAATTCCTTTGCACGATTTTACGCGTTAAGTGGGCCCATTTGAAATATAAATCCAAACTTGTAATGTCCTATATGCATATATTTAAGGTCCTCATTTGCTTACCTGAGATTCTGTGCAAAATATTACATTGTTCAACAAAGATAAAAAACACATATGGTGGACTCCCCATTGCTATCATTAACCTTGACCAGATCTGGAATCACCTCGAATGTCTCTTCAGTACTACCGCGGATGAAACACCCTTGCTAGAAGCATGGCTTAATGAAAATAAGATAACATATATGACCTATGGTGGTCCTCGATTCGTTATCTGATTCATGGTTCATATGTGGTACCATATCTCCCGTAGGAGTCGCGACAGAGAAATCTTGTCTGGGGTACCCATGGTACACTACGAGACGAGAACATATTTCTATGATTTGTATGAAATTATCTCCATATATCACATTATTGGATTGACAACGTCTCTACGATGTTTGCACGTATGGGCCAGAATAGTAGATAGGGGACACGATGCAATAAGTACCCAGGTGGTATGGTACCAACTAGAGGTGTCGAAGCACGTATGTGCTACTCCACGTAAACAGTCTGCGTAACCTGTTGGGTGTCTTAACAGTGATCGGAGGCGTGCTGCCAAAATAACAGTGTTGTAACACTGGGAGGGTGTCGTGGCACTAAGCGGAGATGTTGCCTTGAAATGGGAAATTGTATTCGTCATTGTAGTCAGATCTTAAGCCTTCTGATTGTATGTATTACTAGCTGTTATATTTTTCTTAATCACATTAGCATAAAGGCGAAAACAATGTTTTGACGCCTAGATGTAGCGTTCGAAGTGTGGCGCCCTTGTTGCGAGATCAAATTTTTCCTATTGTAGCTCTGTTGGATAAGTTTGTGTGAATAGAATTCTTTGTCACAGCAGACGCCTCATCGCGCCCGGTGCTTTGTCGCGCGCACTAGGCCAATAATAAACCTGTCTTGTTAGGAGCGTCCTTGAAGTGTGTAGGCCTTCAGTGTCTGTCTGGCATTGTTGCTTCAAGCGCCTTGCCTTGGAGCGCTGGCTTTGTGGGTGTGGGGATGGGTTTTGCGTCGCGACCCTATCCGGCCAGCTCTGTCGCGACACAATTTTACTCTTGTTGCGACATGGTTCTCTTACCTTGGCGACTCTGTCGTGACATCAAAACTGTCGCAATGAAATCCATCCTGCCCAGCCGCTCTGTGCGACATAGAATTCTTTGTCATGACAGGAAAAATCGCTAACGAACTTTGTCGCGGCAGTCCCGCGAAGGAATGAACGGTAACTCCGCGTCTTGTGGAAACTGTCGGCCAAAGAACCCTAGGAAGAAAATAACCTATCTGTTTGTTAAAAAAACTGTTGCGACCGCAGCAACCTCGACTAAAGACCATGTCGCGACCACGAAGGATAATATCGCGACATGGAACCAAATCTCTGTCGTATTGAAACCGAAAATAGACGTAGCCCACTCTTTTCATTCTACACTTCGACTCTCTTCAATGCTGTTTTATCCGATACTGTGCCTTTATGCATTACGCAGGCGGTATAAATCTGAAGGAAACTAGTAAACTACATTGAACCAGAGCAAAAATGAGTTTTGTACAAAACTTTTCATTTATATATATACAAGCTGGATATTCTATAAATTTAAATATAAGTGGCCACAATCAGAGCCTCATTTAACAACTCTCTTGGATGTGTTCCATCCTTATTATCTCCAACTACTAAATCTTTTCCACGACGGGGTGAGTATGCCAGATGAAAATTCTCCTACAAAGACTACTTCCTGCTAAATGCATGTGTACACATATCTTCCTGTCATCTGAGCATCACGATTCTATGAATAATTTCATATCATGAATGAGATGAGACCTACCATTACCCGTAACACAGTCTTAACCAAACTCCCTCATATACGATGCAGAGTGTGAAACCTGTCATTGGTGTTTCACTCAATGACTCCTGTGAAACAAAAATCTTTTTGTTTTCATTTCGAGACATTGAAAATCCTCCGATGTTCATTTGATTCATCAAAATCAACGTTGTACTATCCCATTTAATAGACCACCGATTTTCAGGGTTCTGCAGTGGATATACGCACCTTTTAAGACATTTTTTGTGAGTCTTTCATGGCGGTGATCATGTCTGTATCAGATGAATTTGGGTCTTTCACTGCAAGGGGATCTACCCCATCTTTGGCTGCTGACACCTAAACCTTTTTCCCTTTTTCATGTATACCAACTTGCTGATCAATTTAGACGTTATCTCCATTTCAAACTCCATAAATTTCTGGAATGGTGATAACCGTTACCATGCTGTGAACCAGCGATGTCCTGTGCGCAGAATCACCGAAATGCCATTTCATCTTTCATAGCATATTACATGCATAATGAGAGCTACGTACAGCATTGTCAAATCATGAAGGCTATTTTCCCATACCATTCCATCAAACTCAAATTTCATATATTTGACAAGCATTTATTCACATGATTTTTCACACGAAGCAGTCCGAATTTTGGTTGGTGTTAGAAAACGATCTCAAATCTCTAATATTGATCCGAGAGCCTGGGTAAGATCTCACGTGATGCGATAGAAGAATGCTTTTTCTGCCATTCTGTGTACTTAAACTAAAATCTGCCAGGTAGAAGTCCCTACCTCTTGGAGTTTGGCAAACTCAGTTTTAGTATCCATGGCGCCAGCTCTTGTTATGTGGATAACTTTAATTTTTCGGACCGTCGAGGCGTAGTCAGACGTCAAAAATCTTTTTTTCCTTTCTTCCCCTTTCTTCCTCTTTCTCCTCTGTTTCCCTCTCCTCTCCTTTCTTCTCTTTTCTCTTATCTTTCTCCATTTTTCATTTCTCATCCACCGAATGCATCAAATGTAACACCCCGAAATGTACCCTAGTAGTTTTCGGACTTGTTTAGGGTATTATTACGCCTATCTGATTTTAAATAAACGAGATACGAAATTAATATTAAACTCAGACTTAAAACGATCATTACCACTGAGGAACCTAAAGGCGCAAAAACCATAAAGTTTATATGCCATTATGGAATTTGAGAAAGATGAAATAGAAATTGGAATGAATAGAAGGACTTAATTGCAAAAATGAGAAAAATAACTTAAAAATGCAAAGGCCCGAGCCATGGCCTTAACAAAGCTCAGTGGATAAGGAGCAATTGGTCTATCATTTAAAGACCAAAGCAAATAGAAGAGAAGAAGAAGGGAGAAGAAGAGGAAGAGGAAGAGAAGAAGAAGAAGCCCGAGATAAAAAAGGTAATACATTCAATACTGAATTTATGATTTTTTGGTATGGGTTTACATGGAGAACGAAAACTTGTAGTTTTAATATGAATTTAGGGATTTTTATGAGTTCCAAACCTGGGTTGTTAGATTAAATTGATCTAACTCACAAGTTTGAATGAAGTGAGTTGAAAAACTCTAGGCAGTTAATATAAAGCATAAGAATTATAATTTATGTTTTGTATAAGAATGGTGGAATTTGGTATAGTTCTTGGATTTTTACCTGAGGTTTGGGTGTGTGAAGTTTCACTCTACTAAGATGAATATGGAGTGGTTTTGATGTGTATATTAGTATTGAGTGGATTTGGGTGGAACTATATGGAAAAAAAGGAAGAAAACACATTCACCAGGGAAATCTAATTTTCCTCAAGTCTTGTTTTTTCTTTGTTTTGACCGGAGTTCGTATTTTGGCCATCAGCAGATCATTATTATCCGATTTAGTGGTCAAACTACGATTCATCAGATGAGAAGGAGAATAAACCACCATGAAATAGATATTTTCTAGATGCGACTCTATGTATTTATTCACTCAAGCGGGGGCTATGTTAGAAAATTTACACTTAGGTTTTGATCAGTAAGCGTAGTTCGGATTAATTTAGGATACTCTTCAGATTCAGTGCCTCGATTTACAGGTGATTCTAGTTGAGAGAATAACCCTTAGCACATAGATTCAAATGAATAAAAAAAACGAGTGTTGAAGCATGAGTTAAGATCCCGGAAGATGATATCTAAGCTGTCCTACCGTCTCGCTCAGTATGAAACCAACAGACTAGCATAAGCCTACTTTAATTGGATGATCCAATTGGAATGATTCCAATTTCTAGTAAAATAGATTCATAGAGGACAAGAAAATTTGAATGGTGTGAATACATAGGCATCATACCCGTACAAATATGAAACTCTCGTATGGAATAAGCATGAAACATGAACATAGACACAGAATGTGTCTAGATAGGTTATGAGTTCGAAAGACATATGATGATATGACCTACCTGGGGACCCGAGTGAATTTGTGGACTTTCTGAAATTCCTCCTTGTGACACAAGGTTTGAGGTGTTATAGAAAGTAATTACCTTGTTAAGAGTATGGGAATCTTCCTTTGACGATGGTGTAGAAAATTGTATAGATATGAAGTTTAGTTTATTCCTACTTTTTGGGGTGATTTGGGATTGATTACCTGTGGATGGTTTAGTGCCGTGTTTGGCATGTTATTGAAAGCCTCAATTGGGAGGATATTGTGCACCGATGAACAAACTTTCTTCAAAGATAGTTTAGATTGAAAATGGCATGTCATAGGGGCTGTAAGAAACTCTCTGGCAGCTGGGCGTGGAAGCCATCTTTCAATAGCGTGGCTGCCGGTCAGCATCCTCAGATGCGGCTATGGCGTGAGATTCCACGCTATAGCGTAGCCCTACATCAATGCCTCGACTTGGATCTTGCGCCTTCTTAAATAGAACTCGTTTTGGGTGGAGTGCCATGGAAAAGCCACTTTGATCTGAAATCATTGTATATCAGCTTGATATAATATTGAGCCATAATAGGTCGAAAATAAACAAAGACAGTGGCTGCTGCTGCTCTTGCCAGTTGCACACTAATACTTCCGATTTTCTTCGTCTTGCGATGTATAACCTCGTCGTTAAGACTCGTTTTTAGGTGTTCTTAGACCTGTGGAAAGCTCATTGAGTTTGGTATCTAACCATAATGCTATTTAATGGCATTTGGGTACTTACATCTTATCTGAAAATTGATTATTGTACTAAAGTGTACTATATCAACTGGTTAAAAATCAATTTGGAATGAATAAGAAAGAGCGAGATATGACGAATATGGCCAATATGCGTAGATTTGATATGTAAGAAGTCTGAAAGAAAGAATAAAATGATAAGCTCGGAAGGTATGTATGATGTATAAGCTGCCTAAAGACCCCGGATGTTGAATGACAAGACATATTTGATCAGTAGCCGCAGCATCTATGATGCTCTGACATACATTACGTGACGAGGCACGTATAGTATGATCACTCTTTGATTAGTCTCGTGGCACTCCCCATTGTCTTATTTATTAGTATAGTACTCTGCGTTTTAGTACTTGATGCTCTGAGTTAGTCTCGATGGCGCTCTCATCAGTCATCGAGCCTCTGCTTTGTGTTCGGTACTTTAGTCTTTGTATGGTATCTTGGATACTTACAACAAATATTTGTGTCTTACTCATTCAGTATTACTGGTTTAGGAAATCCAACAGTTATATGATAAGACTCTGAATAAAGAATAAGAGTAAAGAATGAATATGTAGTAAAATCTGGAATGTACCCTACGGGTACCTATGCTCCCCTTCTGCCAGTACCTATAGGTACTTTGTATAGTAAGATGTTAATGTGTTCTTGCGGGTGCTTAAATTATCAAATACAAGAATAGGCTCCGTAATGCAAGTATAAGATTTGCTAACTACAAGAATAGGTTCATGATACAAAATCGATGCATCTCTCAGTAAGTACCTCCGAGATGCGTCGTGTTATCGACAAAATAAGTATAAGTCAGTACTCACCCCGATCACCTGGTATAAGGCTAATATAGTACCTCTAAGGTGCTTTGGTATCCAAGGGAATAGAAGCTCATGTGGATTTGAAGTACAAGGAATAAGACCAAAACTCTAAGGATGACCATGAAGCTAGTATAAAGATCAGTAAAGACAAGGATGTGCTCCGTAGTACAAGTATAGATCTGATACAGTCTGATTCTGCGGTACTCTGGTGCTTGAGTGGAGTCTCACAGCTGTGTACTCCTCACGGAGATTCGAGGATACGTGTCGGTCGACAAAGTTCAAGTAGATGTCCTTTGGGAGATCTGAATAATTATAAGTCCGAGACAAGTATCCAATGTAAATTAATATATGTCCTTTGGAGATGCGAATAGTATAAGTCAGAGACAGTATCGGTATAAATCTGCAATATATGTCCTTTGGGAGATTTGAATTAGTATATGTCTAATACAAGTACAGTGTGTGTTCTTTTGGGAGAGTTAGACAAGTAGGTACTTACAGATTGCTCCGTATAAGAATAGGATTACCGTAATATCTCACGTGAGTACCTCTGGTACCTCCCGAGAATAATGTAATATCAAAGTATAAGTATAAGCCCCTATAGTATGAGTATAATCTTTGTAGTACCTAAAGGTACCTCTGTATAAACATAGTTACGTCAGCTCTGTGGGAGATGCGAGATAAATAAGTACTAACTAAAATTTCAAATATCTGTATGAAAGTATAAGCTTTTGTAGCTCCTCTGGGGCTACCGGAACCCGTTATATGATAGATAGAGTATGATGCGTGTGATAAAGTACCTCCCTAGTCTAGTATGTATAGAATCGGTAATGCTGGGTTTATGGGAATCACAGATAAGTATGTGTCCCTACGGGAGATCGGAATAAGAACAAAGTCTTATAGTGTAAGACCCAAGTGAAGTATAAAGTTTTATTTATAAGTATGAAATATAAATTCTCAGTTAAATTATAACATCACGAGAGATATGAGATGACATAAGTTTGTTATAAGGATAAACATGTATGTAAAATTGTTATATGATAACAAGTATATGTATTAGTCATTATATAGATCCCATGGCACATACGATATCTGTTTATTGTTTTATGATTTAAATGTTGTAGCCATAAGCATATGTGTTTCCCACCTAAAGCAATAAAACATACGGGTTTTCATCAGATGAAGCTAGAAAGACATCTTGTTTCCATGCAGTTAGACGACCTGTAGTAGGAGTTCATCCTGCTGATGGAGTTCAGCTACGATTTGTAAATGTAAAGTACAGTTTTGTATTTGTAAGTAGGACTCGCTAGTATTATAGATTTTGATGGACACCACTTGATGGTAGTTCTTTTGATATATGTATGATATTTTGGTCTGTTATAAAAAAAAAAATCGAGGTAAGGGTCCCGATTATATGGTCTCGCTTAGAGACTCTGTTCGAGATCCATGATCGTGGTCGGACCAGGAATGAGTGTAACCTCACAAAGTGGAAACTTCACCCACATTCCTCCTTTGCCACATGTCACATTCTCAATTTTCTTGATTTTTTTTTCTTTCTTTTCTCTATTTTCTTTTTGTTTGTTTCTATCCCAATTGAGGGCCCCACCTTCCACCTTCCACCTTCCTTCCTCCTCAACTTGACACATGGCTCAACATTAGCCATTCATCCTAGTGCCATGTGTCATATGCATTAAGTGTCATCGGACCAGTTATCAGCATGAAACTAGAGCTACCTCCGAGGAGGTGTGAGTCGATTAGGTATTTCTAGATTTAAGCTAGGCAGATTCTATGGCGGTGAAATCCGTTTCATCGTCGAGATCTAGAGTTTTAAGTTCTCTTGAGTACGTTTGCAGTTCGGAAAAGATAATTCTGGTTTACCATCATGGTTTTCATATCTTGTTTATATGCGGACCACTTTCATTCACTTATTAGGATCTTCCTTTAATCGATGGATGATTTCTGAACTTAACGGAAGAGAAAACAAAATGAGATTTCAAATGCAGCTATGGCAAAGTAATGCGCTTCGTTTCATATCTACTATCGAAGAAAGTTCTAAGCGAAACCTTTACTACGCCTAAACGGTCGAGTTTGGAAAATTGTCTCGGGTTTGCCGTGACCCAGGCTTTCGCTGAAGAGTGTGTGAAACAAATGGCGATTTGGCCATTTTCGTAATTTCAGCCGAACCAAACCAACTCAAAATAAACCACAAAACTCATCTTATACGGTAATGCTTACATTTCTATTAGGATTTTCCTAAACAACTTAGACGAGAGGATTTGATATCGTTTCCATACATAGATTCCATACTTATAATATCCGCCTGAAGAGGTTCCATACATAAGGTTCCTATACCTTGATTTCTTCTTTGCTTCTTTCCTTCCTTTTATTGAACAGTGGAAACCTAAAATGGATTATTCTTTTCAATAGTAGCCAGCTCTAAACAAGCTCAAAATCAACATGAGAACTGTCTCTTCAATACAAGTTGAGGTCTTATCAATTTGACTTGAGCCATGTTTGGCTTTATCACATTTGGACTTAATTTCTTGGCTCTTTCCCTTTTAGTCCTTTATCTCTTTGTTGTTCTAACATCCTGATTTTTTTTTCAAAAAAAAAAGAATTTTGCTTTTTAACATATGCTCTTCATGCATGTAATGTTATTTAAGTCCTTAATCTGAAGAATTACCAATTTTGACACACCCACCCCTACTGACAATGAGTGTCTGTCCTCCAGAAATCTCTTGCCAGTTACCTCTGCGATGAAACTCTTGTGTGAACTATGTTGCTACTAAACCTCACCTAAACCACTACTACCAACTTTCTGAGATTGGTAAAAATCTAATGTAAACTCTCCCGACGGCATGGCCAATTTGCATATAAATATAATTCAAATCGTATACACAACTTGCACATTTTTCAATCCTGTGGCCGGCAGTATTCTCTGCATTATCCTACTTCCTATTACATATGTTCCAATTATACAAATTCAAAAGTATATCCTTTACAAAATGTGGTAATACATAGCACTTATCTTGTGTCGGGACAAATCCTATTGTCTCTCAAGCGTCAACTAACGTACAATGCACAAATAGTTTTAAAATAGAAAATAATGAAACTAAAGCAGGCTCGGTGAGTGTATGCTTATAAAATGTTTTGGCTCCAACATCTCCAAATATAAAACTCTCTTTAAATATTTTCCCATAAGCTTGCTTTTGCTTTAAAGTTTCTAAAAAATTTTATGTATACTTGCTTTTAAAAATTTATAAAACTTTTTTAATACTTGCTAACTACTTTGCTTTCTTTTCTTTAAGCTTATAAAACTCTTATTCTTGCTTGCTTGAAGTTATAAAACTTCTCAAAATTTCTGCTTGTGAAAAGTTTCTTGAAACCTTTCACAAACCTTTTTGCTTTAAATTCTAGAACTTTTATAAATACAGGGCCTTCAGCTCGACGCATCTTTGAAAAATAAAAGCTGAGAGCACAGGCTCTCATGGTTTACTTTAAAATCCACGAACTAGGCTCAGCCAGATGCGTTTGAAATCTAGCGGGAACCTGTAGGCTCAATAGTTCCACTAAAACTCTCTGAAGCACGGGGCGAGCCGTGTACTAATGGTTGATTTTTCGCGTATATCGTAGCACATAAAACATCAACCATTGGAGGCTATGCTTGCTTGTACCTTAGTGAACCACGGGAACTTCCGGAGCCTCAACCGTGCGGTGGAAGGACACATTGTCGCATCACCTTTCGGTAAATATGGTGGGAATTGACTGGGTCGCCATCGCCATAATTTGGTTAAACTCTATTCTCTCTCTCCCTAGCCACATGCCCACGATCTCCTTCTCATGCATGATGTATGACCTATAGTTCTTGGGCCAGGCCAGAAAACTCTGTCCATATGTGAGATCCTAACACCCCTTAGGTACACGTCTGGAATACCTCTGAGCAGTTTGCTTTGCTTACAGAATTAGGGATTTTATGGTCATTTGTTTCCTGATATTCTCTTTATCACTTGCTTGCTTGCTCTTTGAAAAATGGTTTCCCTAATTCTGGCTCCTTCTTGCTACCTTGAAAAATGGTTTAATAGATTCAAAGTCATTTAGCACTTGCTTTGGCAAAATGGTTTAATAATTCAAAACCATTTAGTACTTACTTCTTTGCTCTTTGCTATATGGTTTTACAATTAAAAACCATTTCTTAAAATATGGTTTGATAAATCCAAAGAGCATTTGCCTTTGAAACTTCTTGCTTGCTTTCTAACATAGTTCACTCAAAGCTCCTTTAACCTAACTCTTGAAAGCAGTTTATAATAATACACTAGTATTTGAAAAGGTTAGAACACTCACCTCTTTGCCTTTCTTTCAGGCATGATTCCTTTTCTCCCTTACTTGCTTTTTAACCTACACACTGGCCGAATGCGACTGAAAAATGTCTTTACTTTCTGCTCCACTTATAAGCAACTTACTAGACTGTCGACCACTGGGTTCACAAACTGTGATTGTGCAGATTGGACTTAGTAAAAACTGGCATTACCACAGGCATTTGGGCTCACTGTGCAGTACACCTTGGACTTGTCTGCGTGCAGGGTTGCAGCTCCTGATGGCTTTGTCTGCAGGGTATGGGGTTGGACTGTCACCGTGCGGGTTAACCAGTGGCCTGTCTGAATTTTACCCTGGCCTGTATCAGTGCATGTCCTCAAAATTGCCTAGATTTGTTATTTTACACCATATGATGCCAATTAACTTCATACAACTTCTATAATCCATAACACCTCAAGAATCATCATAAATCATCAACTCACTCCAAATACTTGTATTGGTGGTTTGGAACTCATACTACAAAACCACAGGGAGGAAATCTTGTAATTCAGCAAGGTCACGATTCTTCTAAACACCATAAAGATATGTTGATTCATGTTTATTTTACCTAAACACAGGGTTTTACCCACTTAACCTCAAGAATTCTAGGAGTTAATGTAGTCTCTCCATGAAACCACTAGACGAAGGAACAGTTATCTCTATACCAAACCTTAGAATCAATACCATGATTACAAAATAAGCACTTCCTTGTTTATTTTCAACTTCTCTTATCTTCCTCCTACTCATCTTCCATAACTCTTTGCTCTCTTCTCAAGCGTGAGCCTAGTAACTGAGAGACGAAATGAGTTTTATTTTGTTTTTCCCATTTTTATATTCTATGTTTCCTTTAATTGCCATCTGAGTCCTCAGCATTTAAATGTTGCAAATCAACTTTGCCAGATTCTATTATAACCATCACTACTTTAGGTATACCTTACATATCCCATTTGTTTTAATGACAATTGCTTCCTTATTCTCATATACACAAGTCTTGGATTATCATAATTATCTTCTGTTCTTCAACTCCTTTGACGACATAATACAAACTCACTTCAGACCCTTCTCTTGTACTCAGGAATGAGACATTCTAAAATTCACATAGTATACCAAATTTCAGTAAATTTTACTTATATTATACCACAAAAATTTTAAAAACTACTGGGTATAATTAAGATATCTGTAACTATAAATAAAAGTCTTCCATGTTTCTAAAGTGGGATGGTTTGAAGGAATGTGTTGTGGATGATTCCCTCTGAGGAACTTAAAGTTGTGTAAAAATAGAACCAGCTTACCTGAGTCTCCAGGCCTTGTGAAACAGCGTAGTGAGGATAAGATTCCCGCAACAGTGGAAAACTAGGAAGTATTCAGAAACAAAAACCAATGTTTAGCTCTAAACAAGGAGAAATATTAAAATTAAATGTCTTTGGGGCTATTGTCAGTTACATTTTATTAGTTGTTGATGACTCTGTGAAATGAAATCAGATTTAACAGGATCTGGTATTTGATTTTCTGCTTTGATCATGACCCTGATTTTAAGGTCTCATTGATTACATAGTATTTTGATTTTCGTAGTCTAGGACCTTAATTCCTAGTAATATATATATATATATATATATATATATATATATATATATATATATAATATATATATATATATATATATATATATATAAGAGGTTGTTAATAGCTTTTTGCATCAGAAAAATATGTATTCCTTTTCTCTGTTCACTCTGCCCATTCTCAAATTTTTGTGTTTTCTACTATGTTGTTTTAAAGTTAACAGTAAACTTAGGAGAAATCTATTTATTCAAACTATGGCTTTAAGATGATCTTTATTTGTGGGAGAAAGCCCCCAATCCTGAAATATTTTTGTACACTGAGACCCAATGTCTTAGAGATTTGCCAAACCTAAGCCATCATATATTTATAGAGATCTCAAGGCGAGACAACTCATACCTCATTAAGATTGTATGAAGGGTCACGAGGTGTAATACTTAATTTTTTGGTTGCAGAGTTGAAGGAATTCAAGTCATGACTCTAACATGACTCAACTTAATATGATTTCCTAAATACCCAAAATGCATTTCTAATCTCTGATTACATCAAATCTCAGCCTTTACCACATATAGCAAAGCATATAATGCCCAAGATTGAAGTAAGACACGGCCAAGTCGACACAACTATTCAGAAGAGCTTAGATGTATGAAACTGGCGATCTTTGCTCACATTCCTTGCCAAAATACCAAGAATACTTTCACAATAACCTTACACTCCATGAAGAAACGACTTCTTCTGCTTTGATCTCACTTATAATCACCGACTCTTACAAGCTTATATAACTTGAAGCAAACTTTTATATCTTTATGCCATGAATCATCGACTAAAGATAACAAAGGCTCAAGTGAAAACTAAAAACACATAGATTTTTTACGTGGATTTGATAATGTTTCTACATCCACATAGAACGGTGACTCAAACTTTTCTTTATATTTAAATAGGAGGTTCTCATAGGAGGTATTTACAAATCTTGGAATGAACATTACAAATATCTATGCCATGTATCATACACGGAGAACCTTGCACTGACACGTTCTTTGCCTCGACAAGGTGGATATATATGAAGGCAGAAGCCTTTGAGGCGAAGCGAAAGCATTGCCTAGTAGCCCTCTAACTCTCTATATGAGCCACATTCTTACAACTGTTTTTGACAGTGTAGTGCCTTTGCTGAAACTTGACTTCGCGATGTACTTGTCTTTTCGATCTATAGACTAAAAAAAAAATCATAAATTCTCTTAAGATTTGGAACATGTCTCACATTCTGAGTGTCTATAGCCCCATCAAAAATGTTTAATTTGGACTATCTTAATTCCAACAAATCTATTTGATGCATTATTTCTTATCAACACTTCAGGACCGCGGTTTCATATGTTTTGAAAGCGAATCTAAATAATTAGGACACGCTACCTAGCGTGTGCAACTGGATTAAGTCAATCTTCGCTATTTTGGAGTCTCCATGAAAGTAACTAACTAAGTCTCATTAAATACTAATCCTATTTCTCAATCTTGCCTTCATAAAAAATTTAATTACTTGGCACTGTAGAATCTGACTCATATTCTTATTTTACCTTACTGACTTTAATTCATGTTATAATTTTCTGCAAAATCTAAATCTGCTCTCTTCGCTAGAAATTTTTCAAGTCATCTTCAAAAGTATATATATACTTTGTGAGTACCATGATCTTTTAGATCAGCTGCTCAAGATTCAGGGGCCGTTGGCATGTTTAGTAATTCTACATTCCACTAACTCAGCAGGGTGGACACCACTCCAGAGACAGAGGAGGGTCTAAGGGACCCAGCCAGGACGGGGTTAAGCTTTTCCAAGGCTTGTCAGGCGGCTAGTGGGATTTCAGGTCCCATATGGGAGTTTGTTCTGAATAAGCACCTGGAAGCCGAAAAGCTCTGGTAAAGTGATGTTATCAGCTAATTTTCAGGCTTAGGATCCTTACTCCATAGGAGATGATCACCTGGATGGGAAGGATGATCACTGACCAAGGAAGGGTGGTCTTTGATAAGGAAAGAGAGTTCGTTCCTAAAAGAGATTCTTTTGGAGGAAAGGAGGGACCTAAACACCACCTCTCTTATAAACCAGAAGACTCCACAATGGGGTATCACGATCCATTTGTCTGAAATTCATCTTCTTATCTCGTATTTTCTTGCTCTGTCTTTGGAGAGGTGGCTGGCCCCATCGCCATCGGATCGCCTTTTTACTTGTTTACATTGCATGATGATACCCGAGAGATCAGACTGATCAAAGGTAACAACACTTTGTACTGATCTGGGAGAAATGAATACAGTCTCGCTATGGGTTCAGTAGCTTAGCAACGACCATCGAGTAGCCTTTGTCTGCCTAAAGCTCATTTGATCCCAATTCAACGTCTGAATTCCTCGAGGCGGGAACAATGTGAGACATTGATGAACTGGTACTGAAGACCAGTTCCTCTGATAGTGTTCAAGGGCTGTGAAGCTTCTGAAGGCAACGAGGCTGTAGGGTTTGGAGTCGGGTTGGCGCTTGTCACGAGAATGACGGTGCGGTAATTGAAAGAAGTAAGCGCAGATGCAAGATACCCGACCGTAATGTTGCAGTGATCCTAGTGATGAAATGGAAGGGCCGTTGTTCACGACAACCTCAATGCTGACGAGGCGATCTTCACGTTGTCTTAAGTGGCTCGTCCGAGATCTCACGACAAAGAATACTTTTGGAGAGCCTGAGGACGGATCATGAGGCCTTAGCCTCCTGCTTGTAGCCATTAATGACATTAGTGTTCATCTGTACTAGACTCATAGCAGGAGAAGTGGGGAGGCAGTCTGTAGTCAGTCTTGGGGCAAATCGTCTTTACTTGAGCACATTCGACCAGTGTTTGCCAGTGCATCTTGGATTTATTGTCGTATTCATTGGCTTGCCGAGCCCTCATTAGAACTAACGGCGCCACCCTATTCCTACCGACTCTTTGCTCATGATGGCGCCTCGTGGAACACATTCGGCTTTCACAAAGTTCGGTGGCTCGTCTAACCATATGATCACATGCTTTCACCTTCAATCTTGTAACTTGACTTTGACAGAGCTATAAGCAACAACCATCCCAAACTGTGTAAAAGTATTCCTAACTAGGCTCATGGCTTTAACACCAGGCTGATTTTCAAGCTCCTATATAATTCTAATATGACTGTTTAATGAGCACAGGTTTCTATTCTCTAGCCTCTCTTTGTTCGACTCTGACAAAAAAGAAATCTGTAACTCTCACTGTGACTATTCCATTAGGAAGGAATCCATGCGAGACTTCATAAGGAGGTTAAATGATAGTCCTAATGGGGTAGGTCATGAACTTGGGGAGGAAGCTTAGACTAATCCATTTCTTTTTATTCTACTCTAGCTTTATCTTTAGACCCTTGGCGACCATGGAAGAATTATACAAGCGGACAAATAGGTACTCAATCTTTGAAGGCTCTTTACCCGCTTGCTTTTCAGCCTCATATGACAAGTAAGTAATTGAGGTAACAAGCGTGAGAAGAAATGTCTGAGTCGAGGAGGTCGGAATGATCGAAGAGATCTCATGATCGATCCACGGAAAAAAAGAAGGACCTCCCTAAGGATACCTACCACTGTTTGTCACCGAGAAAGGTTCTTCGTTCACGACTTGCTGCATTCAGTAGCTGCGATCAGGAGCGGATCCACCTACAAAGAGAGCCGCGATGCGTGCGATTATCATAGATCTCATGGGCATGAACTGACTTCAAAGTGCGAAACTGGGTTCCCCAGTGGAAAGACTAATCAATGAGGCACCTGGTGTAAGGGAAGTTGGCCCGTGGGGCGGAATCTGGGCCACTACGAGGCAGTTACTGCCGTGCGTCTGGGTTGGAGATCCCAGACCAAACCTCTGACCTATATTCTGAGAGCCTTGCTTTTGATAACCAATATCGAGTCGAGGTGCTTGACGAATAGAAATCTTGAGGAACAACCTACCGGAGTTGAGCCGGAGCTGAAACACCTCCCGCACCAGGAGGCTGCTTTCCATGAATCTAGCTGGGCATGATGGCTTGTGTCTCACACTCTCTTACGGTAAAACTGAGACAGGGTCATTGTGTGCCTATTGTGATGCATTAGTATATACAATTAATCTGTGATTTGTTCTTTAAAGGCTCTTGAATCCCAGCTTTAGAAAGCATTATGGAAACTTTCTTTACCAATTACCGACCTTCAATCAAATGAAGTTTTCCTATAGGGAATCTTTGAACTCATCGAGAAGAAGGCAAATCTCTTTGAGATTTCAGCGATTACAACAATATGACAATATAGAGACATCCCACGCTCTACATGTGGGGACCGATCTGCTCGATAGGATTTTATTCTCTAATGCATTACAGATGACTTGGCCTTACAATGTGTTTACGACCAAGAACATACTAAATTTTAATGATTGTACAAGGACTAATATCTAATCGGCAACGGCGCCAAAAACTTGTTGATTAGCTCACACTTTGTTTCTCTTTTTCATTATGTGAAGTGGTGATGGATCAAAACATCTAACCACAATTTATGGCGTTATTGCCATAAGGCGTGGCATCTAATCGTAATAATTCCATGGAAACTTGTTTGTTATGTTTCTTTACAATTTCTTGATTAAAAGCGGGTTCTGCGACTTCGATATCGATTCTTTCACAGACTTTTGATCCAATTGGCTGTGCGAGATCGAACAAGTAATAGTATAATTTAAGTCGAATATCGATCCCAGAGAAGTCCTAAAGAATCCTTAATCTTCTACAGTTACTCGGCTTTATACTATTTGGACTATGATTTTAACGTAGTTGATATGCTCTAAACTAAGTAATGAAGAATGAGATAAACTAGAACAAATGAAATAAATATAACTAAAATAAAAAAATTAAAGGTAGTGCGATGATTACTTTAAGGGTGTGAAATCGGCTATTGTGAAACATCCGATTCCTATGAGACTACTCTGTGGCTTGCTTCTGAACTTGATTTAGAATCCATCCAAGGAAGAAAGGTAGTATTTGGATCTCTCCTTAATGACATATTCATCATCTAATCTTCTGTTTTCTTCGAATAAAGTTAGATAACTCGCGCAATACGAAGGTTGCAGCATTTATAGGTGTATTTTTATTTTTTGATACACTTTATCACCCGAACATGGGTGTGAAGCCTTGGCTCTAAGACATAGGCAAGCATGGGTTTACGCTATGCTGGTTCTCGTCCTCAAAATTGGAGCGGTTCATTCTTTCGCCGATTAAATCACCCTTTGCCACGATTGAGCTTTACGTTGAATCAATGAACTCTAACTCATTTTGGTGTTAAGTCATTCAACTCGAATACCGGTTTCAAATTGAGAAGAAGATTTATCGATTAGAATTCACAAAACCAATCGATCCCAATGATAGTTCGCATGCCCTTGGATATTATTCAATATACAAAGAATGCCTTCTCTGTATCACTCGGAGGGCCTCATGTCAGGCATGAAGCAATCTATGCGAACAGGACACTAATATTTGGATGCAGATGCAACAATAAACAAAACCCGACAATGATTCGAGGCGAAGTTCGATGGAGCCTGCGATAATTCACAAGAAAAGATAGTCCCTAACTGTAAATAATTTCTTGAAACTGGAATTTCATTACTATTCCCCTATAATAACCTCACGATCAAAGAACTACATAAATCAAGAAAGCTGAAGTTAATTCAAGCTATTTTGGACTTAAGCAGACAGGCGGTAATTGAAAAAATGTTTGTGCGCATTCAAACTAGCTTCAACGAAACTAACTCCCGGATCCGAGAAATCTGATGACATAGCAATCCTCTGTCTAATCTAAAATATGACAAAGCAGAAGAAAAATGAAAATAAAAATACCGCAGGCCTTGGCTACCAAGACTTCTCTTCCTGTAGTAGCGAAATTTGCTTTCATACATGCGGTACCTTGTTATAGGGTTCTGAGTTGGGCTAACTAACCAGTCTCTTTGCTTCCTTGCGGGTTTCAAAATAATGGCTTGTTTGTTTGTTCATATGCGACCCGCTTGAAGGGCGTCGCGACCTTGATGATATTGCGACCTCTCTTTCCGTGCGGCGACATCGCGTATAACATGGTACATTACGATGCCATAGCTTCAATCCTTCGTCAGCGACTTCTTTGTTTTTTAACATGGTACATTACGATGCCAGCGACGATCATCATTAGCGACGCCGCTACGCATCTTGATCTCTTTTGAGGTTGACTTGATCATGCGTGCAGCGACTTCGTTCATTTATCCTCGTTAGAAACTTTTATCACGGTTGCGGCTTGCCTTTAACACCCCCTTGGATCGATGTCGCGGCCGTTTGATGATGTCGTGACCTTCATTTCCTTGTAATTGATGCGACCAGCCGAATGGCATCCAGCGACTTCACCTTCTGCATTGTGAGCTCTTTGGTCTGTTAAGGCTTTTCTTTATCAGTGACTTGTCGCCGACATCTCTCTTGGATATGATGTCGCGGCCCAATTAAATGATCTATGACCTCCATTCTTTACGGCGTACTGCGACTCGAGCGACGTCAGACCTCGCTCTTACAAGGCGATGTTCTGCGTTCTTTGAAGGGCGTGTGACCATGATGCCAATTCGCGTGTTGCGTCGCGAAGGGCGTGCGACCTCGTCGATATGTTGATAAACTCCGAGGCGTGAAACCGCCATTCCTGCTAACTTGTCTGCGGCTTCACCAAGCGTGCCGACCGCATTCTGGTTAATCTGCGATACGATACTTTCGCGGTGATGCCGCGCGACCCAGCATGGGGCGTCATGACATCTCACGGTCAGTGTTCATGTCTCTGCTCTGCAATTTCCTAAAGCGCCGCGACCTCCATTATTGATTTCTTTAGAAAATCTTTATACGCAACTTCTATTCCGGTGTCACTACCTCCATGTCTCTGCTAAGTTTTTCATTCTGTAGCGACCTGCAGTGGTGTAGTGACATCATGTAACTATTAAATTCTTAGTTGTATGATTTGGGTTTACATTGCGACCTCCCTTCTTGATTCTTTGTCAGGTCGACCTCAGTCCTTTCTTTCCAAAACAATTGACTTCGACCTTTTATGAGAAGGATGTTTAACCAGTGAGTGATCAGCAATCGCGCGACCTCACCTTGGTGGTATCTGACTTGTTTATCTCCGTTTGAATTATCGACATCCTTGATGATGTCATGACATGAACTGCTTTCATTCAGCTTGCTACTGGCTCCCCAACCGCTCTTTGTCTCGGCTCATGCAGTCTGACTTCACTTATTCACTCTTCGATTTCTTCTAGCTAAATTTATTGAAGATGTGTTTTTTAAATTCTGACCACTTCTATGACTTAGTTCGATTTTGACTTGGTCTGCTGGTGATTTCTTATGATTTTTGCTAGGAATTTGATTTTATATTTACTATTTACACAGAGTAGAGCTGAGACTAATTATAAGTTTCTTAAACAATTAGCGTTATTCTATTATAAACTTAGAAAATGGATTAAAATCTATTGAGTTTTGGACTCATGAGAATTAACAAAATTACAGCATCCCCGAGCAAGAAAAAGAGAAAAGTATTTGTCCCTCCCGAGCAAATAAGCTTGAAAAAATTACAGAACATTTCAATTTATTCCACATTCTTTCTCATTCCACTTATCAATCGGAATTGAAGATATCACTGTATTTCAAATTTCGGTTTTTATGCAAGAACAGGCAACAGTGTACTTATTACAAATTTCTTGATAAACTAATGTATTTAAGCAGTTTTATTCAACAAGTCTTGTGTGTGTGTGTGCGGTCATCATCCTTTTCCTTATATAATTTTCTCTTAAAATACACCATAGAATTTTATAATAATTTTAGTATATATTAAGATATGAATTAAACAGAGCTCCCAAATTTAAAAATTGATGAATTAAACAAATTGTAAATAGCAAATTTAGTGAGCAGAAATTTGAGCACTAAAGCAAGGGTCTGATTGAAATTTCCATAAGGACACAAAAATCATAAGGAGTAGAATGGGCCATAGTAGAAATAAACTCAAGACAATTTAAAATTAAAAAAATACTTGAGACTTAATTGCAATATGGAAAATTAAAGTATAAAAAGGAGTGTTGAGACAAACACAACTATTGTCTCATTTTTTGCCTAGCAAAAACGTGTGAGAGAAAGAAGGGGAAAACAAGAGGAAGAAAGGAAGAAGAAGGAGAAGGAGAGAAAGAAGAATCGGCTTGAGGTATGTTTCATCTTAGGGATCAAAGTGTGTTTTACCCAGTTCCTAAAACTCGTTGGAGAAATTGTCCCTCTTTTGTCTCAGGTTTGTATTGGAAGAGATCACCGAATCCTAGGTTGTTGAGGTGTTAATGGGTAAAAATAATTGGTGGAAATAACCAACTGGAATCCATCACATTTATATTGGTTTTATAAGGTGGTGGACCTTGTTAGTGTTCTGGATTTTCATCGGGTTTTGTGTTTGAAGATTCTTTAATTTAAATATTTAACAAATTATTTTCCGACAATTAAGTTGGTTTTAGTAATATAAATTATAAGGTTGTATGGGTGAATTGGCATCAAAGTGGAAAATAACAAAATGCAATTTTCGGAAGGTGTCTTAGAATTTTATGTCAAATAATAATACCGTACACCCCACGCAACAAAGTGTCTTAGGTGTGCACTTTGAGGTGTCTGTTACACCTGATGCCCTTTTCGATTTATTAGATTTTCGTTTTTAGTAGTAAACATAGATTCTTATCAGTTGAGTAGTTGATGGTTCTACTGCAAATAGACTTCAAGGAGAACCAAACTTAATAGGCATCGCCAAATTCTGATCTAAGTGGCATAAAAATTCACTCAAAGTGAGACGTATGCGAAGCCAATTCTGGTTCCAGCTTTGAACACTTAGAGTAGTAAGTTTGTTTGAATGCTTGAAGTTCAGTGCTCGAGGTGGGTGATTCCAGTTAGAGTGGGAGCCCATAGCACCTTAGGTTAAATGGGTACAAAGACCTGAAAGGTCAGAAACATGGTCCAGACCTGGAAAATGAAGCGTCTCTGCCACATCCCGATTAATGATATTAAGTGATTAGTTGGCATGAGAAATGCCATAACACAGTTAGGATAGCTCCCGATTGATGAATTAATTCCTAGAAGTAAAGTAGACTCATAGGGAATGAAATGAGTCTAATCCAAGAGTAACATCCTCACCACCTGGGAAAACACAGCGCATAAGCGATATTTGTTTAGTATGATTATTTGGCAATCACTAAAAGTGAATACTAAATTACATTTAAATAAATTAACGGGTGAAGCCGAACAACCTAACTAGTTGATATCGAAAGGAAGCGGAATGCGATGGTGGTTTGAATTTCTACGACTCTATCCTTAAATTCAAAGTATTTTGGTAGTTTACCAATTAACTATGAATGAGTACATGAATCAGTACATGAATGAGTATATGATATGATTCGTGCGATTGAGTATATCTTGAAAGATATCATAAAGTGAATATGAGTGAATGTGATAATCATTAACCGGATGAAAAGTGAATGATGATAAGGCCAGGATTCACCAAGCGGAATCGTCAGATTAAATCGAATAATGTAAGATAGGACAACGACCAGGGATGCGCGATCGGCATCTGATCAGAAGGCACCCAGAAATTATCGATGTCCCCTTAGTGGAATTACTTTTCATCGACATCAGTCGTGATCAAAATAACGTGAAAAATCTCCCATGGCGGGATGCGCAGTCGGCATCTGAGTAAGCGTGGCATATAATTTAAGTGATACGCGTGTTAAGGATGCACCAAATGGCATCGGGCGTGATGGGAGACCGAATAAGTGATACCAGTGTGGGATTCGCAGCAAACATCCGCCATGATGGGAGATAGAATTGTAATCTTAAGCACATTGCAAATGATAATAAGTGAGTTACATTCATGAATCCCAGAAGCCCGAAAATGCATGAATTGAATAATTAGGTGAGATAGTCGGCGTGCTGAGGGAATGGGATTTTTATGAATGTTTAATATCTTGAGGTCAGTTGTGAAATGGTGTTGCATTGAAAACATGATATGATATGGTAAATGAGATTTGTATATTGAAAGTATCACTCGACTCATACAGCCTGTAGTATATAATGGATATTAGGCATCAGTTATATTCATAATCATCTATGGTCATATGAATATTTGAATAGGCGTATGGAACCACTAGCGTAGAAAAGTGCTTGGCGTGATTATCCTCTTGCGGTATAGAGTGAAAGTAAAGAAAAAAGCGAGGCTCATGCAGCTGAGAGTCATAAAAAAATACAGCATACTAGAAATATACTACTAACAACCCTCTCATCTTTTATTTTGAGAATGACTTTTATAATAAATTAAACCACGAAACGATTTTTGTATCATTTTGAAAAGGAGCATAGAATGCCTTTCTTTATAAATATACTTTGTTAATGTTTATGGAGCCTCACCAAGATTACTTTATATTTGTAAATGATTATGGAAGCATGGCCTAAATCATTTCCGCCTTCGTGAATTAATAAAAATGTTTTGATAAGATAAATAGAAACATCGAGATAAGCAGACTCGATTCGGTCCATAAATTGAATTAATTTGAGGATTAGTCGCGACACTTTGAAAATAAAAAATTTAATAAAATAACTAAAATAAATAATAAGTCCTCAGGTTTGGTTTAGACTCCATATCCAGGTGAATGGGCTTGAAATATTCATTAGATTAATCTCACGGAGTTTTCTTGAAGTACATTTATCAAAGTCCCATATGTATTTTCATATTGATCTCCTTTAATGTGGGTAAATTCAGCAGCCAAAATCCATTGAGGTGCTTTGGGCTTGTAATGTTGGGCTTAGGTAGTGGGTAGATAATGGAAAATTGGGTTGTAAATTGCCTAGTTTCCATCTTATCTTCATTGTGCCTCGACTTTCTTCCCATTTTCATTTTGTTCTTTTCAATTCTCCTCGATATTCTTTGCTTCCTCATTTTAGGTCACATGGAATCTCAACTTCCATGCCACTTGGTCGATGATTCGCTGTTCTTTGCTCCTTTACCTTTAACTTCTCTAGTTTGGAATAGTGCAATCTTTATATTAAACTTTCTATTACTCTTAAAGAACTTTGAGCTGCAACTCCCATGCAGTTGGCATTAAGATTCAAATATTCACTTTAACAATTGTTCGAGAAATGGCCACGAATGAAGAACTTATTCCTTATTTCACTAACCACCTTCTTTACTTCTTCAACCCTTCTTGTCAAAATCTTGAATATTATTCCCCAGAACTTGTTCTTCTGCACCTACAAACTATAAAGTAGAAATGTTGGATAATTTGGGTTCTTTCACTATGATTCTGTTGCAGGAATGGGTGAGTTTTCCAATTGTTGTTTTATTAAAGAAATAAGGCTTATTTAATAAATAAAAACTAAAGTATCTTAACATATTTGAGGGTAGACTTAAAGGCTCAGTGTGGATGGCCTCATCATTTCCTATTAGTTTGTTTTCACAGGATTTCGCTCGTCGATATCAAACAGTTATGGAATTTGTGGATCTAAATCTGAATTCCCAGATGTTCCTAATTCTATCAAATTTCATAAGTTTGTTGACGATGTGTGTTCTTGAAGACTTGTACTTATTCGCTGTCTACTTGCATTATTTTAGCTTAGTATTTTGTCCATTAGCGTATTTTGATTTTCCCGATTTTTTCATTCTAAATGATTAAGCGAATAGTGCTTCTCTAATTCGGTTTCTTTATTCATACTGCAGCGATTTTGTAATTATTTGTATTTAAGTTTTATCTTCTATTAGACCCTTCAACTAGTTCATGTTATGAGTATTTCAACATTTCATTCACCCAGACTAATCCTAATGTTATTTTCCCGACAAAGTCAAGCGGAAAGAATTAACAATAAAGCTAGCTATAAACAAGCAGGCTTGTTTCCTTTTCACAAAATTTCTTGTTTTATTCTTAATGTATATGATTGAGAACAACAATCGGGAAGAAGGAACTTGGATAAATCAGTAAGTCTATTTTTTCTTTTTGAGGAGAACAAAAATGTTTGGGGATCGAGGATCCGAGGTATCAATTAAGTTGAATTTGAAATTTCGTGTTTTCCTGATTCTCTTCTTCTTCTGACATTCTCCTTTCGTCATCACTGAGATCGATTCATTTATAGAGATCAATCTTTTATTGAATCTGTCTGTCTATTGATGTATTCGTTATGCGTTCAATTTCAGTCATGACTTCTAAAATTTGGAAAGATTGTTGTTAATCAAATTTCAAGCGGACTTTTTTCTTATGTAGGCATCACTTATCATCAAGCTCTTGATCTCGTCCTTCATCTTCTTTTCAAAATCCTTGAACATTAGTGTATAGGAACAGATCATGATACGCTCCTTGATCTCTTTCTTCTTGATGCATCTGTATTTATGAGTTTGAGGAGTTGAGGCTCACCAATCTCATTATTTACCGAGCAAGACTCATAACAACTATAAGTAAATCACCAATCCTCTTATTCATTTCCTTTTATTTCTCCTCTCTTAGCTGCTCCGGGATCTTTTTATCTGCTCCCTCCTTTACATGTCCTCTTTCCCCATTTATTTGATCTCTTCTTTTTATCTCGACTTCATATGCTTTTCTCTTACTCATCTCTTCTTCCCATTGGTCCCTTCTCTTCAATTCTTTTTCATAAACCTCTTCCCCAAACTTTACTCAGATTCATTACTCTTCCTCTGCCCCATTGCTCTTTTGAATAAGATTGAGCATTTCCATTGTCAATTATTCTGGGCTCCCATAAGGCTTTCTTGAGTTCCTGAAATTATTGTTCCTTATGAAGTGCAGTGGGTGAGAAATCTAGTGGGCTCTCTCTTCTTTGTTCTTTACCCTCCCAGAACGCAAAAGTATTCCCTTCAAGCCAGTGGCCTTACAGATTTTCTTCTTGGATGCACCGTCGGGAGGGTGTCTTCTTCTTTGTGTGCATTTCATTTTCATCCTGGAATCTTAATTTCTACTATGCCCCCTTTTTCTTTTGATTCTTTGGCCCCTTACTTACTCATCAGATGGTGGGTGAAACCTTGGACCTCTTCTTCTTCTTTTTCAAGTTCCTACTTTGTCTAATACATAACCTTGTGATGGTTGTTGGGTGAGGATAGAGAGAAAAAGAAAGAGAGAAAACTTCAGTTATTACCTTCATGAGTACCTCAATATACCGAATTTTCAATAGCGTTCTAGCATCAATCTTGTGTCCCATAATTATAAGCGCAGAAGGATTTGCTTCTGTGCTCTGCGTGTGACCGTGCTTGGTAGGGACCTGCAGAGAAGGCTTAAGAACTCGACCACACACCACCTCCCTCTCCAATCTCCCCTGCTCGAGGTCTTGCTCCTCATACACCATATATTTCCCTTGCCCTTTGCATGCCATTAATTTTCTACCAGCTTCTACAGTTAAGGGTTGACTACTATCAAACTTTCAGATTACGATCCATTCTTCTACTGTCATGCTCCATACATCATTAATAGTCTTGGCTCCATAGGCACAAACTCTTTGACATACACAGGCTCTTTCTCTGACAGTTAGATGGAATTCTAGGACTATTCTTGCCTTCTGATTTTGATGTTTGGCAAATTCTCCCCACCTCTGCTCATTAATTTCCTTGAACGGTGAGATGGGTTAGGCTGAAACTCTCTTCTCTATAAATCCCTTTCCCGGCCTTAGTGCCTTTCAGATCGTGAAACTTCTTAAAGGAACCGAACTATATCTTCTTTACCTTCTTCTTGTTTATATTTTCTTTCCACTTTTCTCATTTGCTTTGTCTTTGGATTGAACTTGGATTTGTTCGTGGTCTATTCTCTGCTTCAGGGTTCAGATAGACTTCCCGCTTGATCTGGCTCTATATCATGAGTTTCGCTGGATTTGGGGATGAGTTGAAGGGTTCCGTCATGCAGAAAATCGGAGGTTTGAAGTTCAGATTTAGGATTTACAAAAACTGGAAATAGAAAACATCCCGAAGATGAAGGTTGTATTTACTTTGGAAGGAGATGGCGATGGAGGAGTTTCTCCATGATTATAGTCTCAATTAATATGTTGGGCTCTTTATTACTTCATTTATTTAAACATCGTGAGCACCAATTCAGTGCGATTGTATACATCTCATTAAATTAGAGACATGATTAAGCCTTACGGTATGTCTGCCCCATCCTACCTGTATGACTATCTTGTTTGTGTGACACTTAAGTGCGCTAATGGGAGGACAAAGTTGTCATAATGTTTCACCGACATGGGTATTTTATGAAATGGTGGGTTGTAAGACCCTCTACTCTTTTGAAAGAATGGTTCTTTTCGCGACCTCGCGGGTTCACATCACGTGAGCCTCGATTTATGCTCATGACCTCGATTGATCAATCACTTGTATAACTTTTAGTCGTGTTTGTCCTTGTTCTTCGCCCGATGCCGACTAAGTTCCACGATCTCAACCTGTGTGACATCAATTCTTGTCGTGACAGTGCCTTACTAAATTGTCGTGAACTGACTTTCACTTCTGTTAATTTGCACTCCTTGTGATTTAATCGTTTCAACCGTGATTCAAATGTATTCTATTAAATTTTCCACACAAATTAATGTAAAGGAGAAGAGCCTCCCACCCCAGGTTGCTACGTCACATTGAAGTCTTCAGATGATCTTGAGTTTGTTCCTTCATGGGCCATTTGATTCTTCATCATTGTTGTATGATTCAAAATGATTAAATTAATCTAGTACTAACCTGAAATTTCTAACAAATCATGACTAGAACTAAAAATATTCTATGACAGTAATAATACAAAATTTGAAGTCTATCTTAAAGAGAAGCTAAAAAAATCTATATAGTTACTCCCATAAATTTGCTCAGATTTTAGATCTGTTTGGACTATTTGTTTAAACTTTCTCTCTCGATTCATGACTGCGGTTCTTCTTTTCTTTCCTTCTTTAAGAGATAGTATTTCAGTGTTGCCATCCTTTTTGAATTCTTCCCCTATTTCCCCCTTGATCCCGAAATATTCTTACTCCCAAAATAAATACCTTGCTTTACCTTGTATCTAGTCCCTGTTTGATTTTAAGATTCACTGAAAATAATCTATATCAGGACTACCATAATGTAGGAACCTTATCCCCGATTCTGAACTCTTTCCTGAAATCCTTTGATGATGCCATTTCTTTGTCTTGTCCTTGTATTAACAATCTGTGTCATGAAGCTTCATTCTAATTCTTCGATTCATTCGAGTTGGAGAAGTCTCTCTTCGCTGCGAACCCCAAATCGAAAGTTCGAGACTGTTTATTATTTTGTGGCTTTGTATTCCGATTGAGGAGGTGACATGGTTTCGAGACAAGTGCAGTGTAGGAACATTCGATGGGAGTTTTAAAAGCAGTCCTGTATGCCCATAATGCATCATCAAGCTTCAAAGACCAATCTTTCCTGCTAGAACTCACAGTCTTTTCCAGAATTTTCTTTATTTCTCATTGGAAATTTATTGCCCATTTGTTTAGGGATGATAAATGACTCATAATGTATTTTATTCATATCTGCTCATGGAGTTTGTCAAACACCTTGTTTGCAAAATAGCTTCCTCCACTCTAATTATAGTTAAGTCTCACAATCGCTAAGAGTATTTCTTTATCAACTCTAAGCATTAGCATCATTCTTACAGGACAAAGGCTACTTCCATACCACCCTAATTGTCCTAATCCTGACTGGGAGTATGTCCTGTGTCCAGTAATGGAAAGGCCCATAAATCCATTCCCCATGTGAACAAGTCGAACCACTTGTAGAGACTACATAGAGACATCTCATGCCCTTTTCTTTGTCTTCCATTCTTTGGCATTGATCACCACCAACTTTACCAATAACTAGATCACTAAATTATGAGCCAATTAAATCTGTTTGGAGAGTGAATATTTATCTCATAGAAAGTGACCTCCATGGGTGATGCATGACATTCTTGTAAATCTTGCTTTGCTCACTTTACAGGTATATCTCCTTATAATCAGTTAAGCGCCTCTTTTAAACAAATATGGATCATCCCGGATGTAATTTTCTTTGTCGAGTCATACTTTTTTTAATTGGTATTGAATTAATTGGCATAATTCCCTGACTAAAAATTCGATATCGACATACCGGTGATTGGGTGATGGTGAAATAACATTTCCTTCTGAGAAAAATTCTACATTCTGTCTCCCTTTCTTGCTGAATTAATTATCCTCTGATAGTGATGATCGACTTCCTCATTGCTCCACTTGCCTTCTTATCTTTAATTCGTCAGTTTCTGCAATAATAGTATACAGTCGATCTTGGCTTTGCTTCCTTCTTTGTCGTATCTTCGTGCTGCTGTGATCGGTGTGTATCTGACATGGGACGAAATATGTAGCTGAATTTTCCTGTCTAACCTATTTATGACATCTCATACCGTTAACAAAGTAATTTTCTTGTGCCATTCAAAGGTTTTGCTAGCATAGTAGATGTGTGAACACTTTTTTTCATCTTTACCAATCCCAAATATAGCTCCCATTACCAAAATCGGCATCACACATGATCTCAAATTCTACGTTCAAATGGTTTGCCATGATGGGAGCTTCCACTAAATCTGGTTGATTCTTCAAATTATTCTGGTAAGGATTCATCAAAAATAAAACTTACTATTTTTCTCGTGATCATAGTGGTCTGCAAATTTTGAAATCTGTGATAAATCTTCTATAAAATCTAGCATGTCTGAGAAACTTAAGTTCCTTATTTTATTTGTGGGTGGCATTAGGTCTCTTATAGTTGAAACCTTTGCTTGGTCTGCTTCAAGCCTGTTCTTGATATCCTTTAGAGACAGTCATGCGTAACCATAAAGTGACATTTTCTGATTAGACTAGATTGCATACTACCTTTGATCTTTGTCCCCGGGTTATCATGAGGCATTATTTCATTGGATCCATACAACTATCGTCATCCATGAAGATCCTCCCTGCTATACGCTAGATCGAAGAAATATAGACATCATGCATCTTTGGAAAGATTGCGGAGCATTACATAGTCGAATGGCATTTATTAAAAGTAAGTACGAATGGGCGTAGCAAAAGTGGTTTTCTCCACGATCTTGGTCTGATAGCCTCTTAAATTCTCGGAAGCCTCATCAACTTCCATCGAAGCCTTCCCCACCGACCTATCAACATTTGATTGTGAGCAGAAAATGATTCACTAGTTGATGTTCAGTTTTACGTAGTGGAATCTGACCCCTCCATCTGTCGCGGTTCTTGTGAGAATAGAAGTTCATTCTTGCTAAATTTTTGATTCTGGTGAATCCCACGCTCTTGGGAACCACATGTCTTGTTTACCAGGCCCATCTGATCTCTTTATAAAGCACCGCCTTCTTTCGTTCAATTCTTTTTTGACAACTTCTTTTTCAACAAACGGGTTCGTATCTATTTGATGCTCAGTGAAGTTTTGCATTATCTTCTGACAATATCAATGCACTCTGAATAAGAGGGGTGATGCCTTTTCGGATCTTCAGTTATTGACGATTGGTTCCTTAATATTTTCTAAAATCTGATAACTATTCTTAAACTTGAATAATAAAAATGATAACCTAAACTAGTTTCTTTTACGCTCTAAAAACTCATATTTACCCCAGATAGTGAAGTGACTCAGCTAAGTATGTATACGCACTAGTTTCTTGCTAGCTCCAGTTTCTTTGTGTTGGTTGCTCATACGTCTTATTTGTTGCATTTATACTTGAGCCCATTTCATTTATTAGAAACAAGTTTGAGACGAACTTCTAATAACTCTAAAATCTTAAAAATTATCAATTTCATTGAGTAAAGTTTGAATAATCTAATCAGAATTCACTTCATCATTGAGAAAAATTTGTGCTTCTTCAACCACTATGCTCTTTCCTCACCCATTAGATATTTCAATTCTGAATACTAAAAATGCCTTGCTTCATTCCCAGCACTCACGAGTGTCGATTCACCTTTACGTCTGTCGATCGGCGACTCTGTTATTCGTCTTCATAGAAAGGAAACGAGATCTTCCTCCATATGCATGATAACAAATCTTTGGAAAATGGTACCCAGCCTTGACGAGTACATCTTCCAGAATGCCCTCTGGTTGTGCCATTGATCTATCAGCCATCTGTAATGTAATTGCTGTTGGGGTTGGATTCCCCTGAGCTAAGTCTGCACTTACATTGATAGAGCATCAAATTTATACTGCTCAGTCACATTAAGCTTTCTTGAACTGCATTTCCTATAGACGGGGAATGGTGGCGCAGATCTTTTCATCTTTGTTGGGAGCTTACACATTTGGATAGTAGCCTTGCATAGGCTTGACTCAAGTTAACTATACCCTCCTCAGCTATCTTTCTTTCTTGCTCACTACCTCATTGTTTTGCATAAAGGGCATTAGTTGATCACTCACAAATAGGATATTCTTCTCTTTTCTGAAAAAGATCCGAGAATTTAGAAAATTTGTTCTTCTCTTTTGACAGAGTCTCTGTGGGGAGATAACGCTCTGAAACATAATTATGATACTCTTCTTTTCTGGTCATTTCTTCATTTTCCTCATTAAATCGAGTGATTTCTTCTTCTTCTTCGATCTTCTTTCTCTGCCTCAGTCTTCGTTTCTTTCTATCTTTATTTCTTCTTTCAATCCTTCCCCTTCCTCAGTTGAATTTATATGCGGTCTTTAGGGTTCTTGGTGTCTTGGGAATGTTCCTTTGTTACGATTTGGCATGTCGGAACATTACTACCTTGATTTTTCAATAAACTACCTTCTTATTTCTCATTCTCGAGCACCAGTTTCCAAGTCGAGATAGTTTTACCATTCATGGAGATTGTAATAGCCTCTTGGTACTCCGTGAGGCTGGCATTGTTCCTCGAATGGTAGGTTCTCCTGACCACGATATTCATTTTACGCCTGCAAATCTCTTCTCTCTTCTGCTGGAACCATGGTGAGTACAGCGATATCCTTATTGAGGGGATGTTGTCCTGCCTTAGGCCATATGTGCCCCTCCACCTAATATAGAAATTCTCATGGTTCCTCAGTCTTGGATGGTAGTGTGTAGGCGGGTTAGGATTTGTAAGCAATATAACTAACTTCTTTTCTTCCGTTCTGTACTTGGCCTCCTCGGCACCATAGAATCTTCTTGCCATTGCCTCATCAACCACTACTACGTCAATTCCTCACTCTACCTTCTGTTCATGGCTTGAGTGTGCATCTTCTCCTCTCTTGTTTGTCGTCTATGCATTACATAGCATCAACTTAGCCTCACATGTTTATCTGTCTTGCTCACTCCATGACCCCTTTTCCCCTCTGCTACTGCCTCTTGAAAGGCACCGGATGGAACTTTCATGTTGCATTTGCGGTCCTCTATCGGATCTCTTCCTCTTGACGCTTTTTCGCTTGAATGCTCATAACATAAACATCGATAATGCCATGGATGTATCATTGAACATAATCACACTATATCCTCTGAGTCTTGAATTTCTATTCCATGCATTAAGAGCACCTCTTGGCAATCTTTTGAATCTTTCCCAAAGGCAACATACGGGCTCTCATCTTCCCCTTGTTGGAATACAATTATCTCTGCGTCTCTACGAAGTGAGAGATGGGGAAAAATCACCTAATAAACTTCTATCTTGATATCGTAGAACCATGTGGTAATGATTCATACCATGTGAAACACTATGTCTCCTCGAAAATGGGAAGAGATGTAGTTTCATCACCTCAGTCCACCAGTTTCAACTACTATATTAGCCAAATCTTTGAGAAATCTTCCCGGTACTTTCGTTTGGGTCTTCGGTGGGATGACCTGATCTTGCAGCCCGTCTTGAACCACATTGTAATTAGTAGGCTTTAGTTCAAATTGTTTGCATCCCTTTATAAGTTATCTGATTTATAGAATATACTCTTCTTGAATAATAGGCCTCGAAATCCTCCCATTATTAACCGATGTGGGGTCTTAATTGCTTGTCTGTTTGGTCTATATCTCTCTTACTGCCATAGCCTGCGTTTCTGCTCTTTTTGTTTTTCTTAAGCTCTTGAGCGTTCTCTCCCAGTCGGTGTCTCTTTGGAGATCGAGGTCGAATCTATTTCATAACCATTAAAGGTTTTCTGATAAAGCACACTCATATTAGGATTAGTCATTGCATAAATATTTTCAACATGGCTTGGTAAAATTGTGACTAATGTAGTCCTTGCTTGAAAAGCTATTTTGTTCTTTCTGTAAAATGTCAAAATTTGTATTTCCTTCTTTCGTGAATATTGATTTAATTAATTCTCCCACGATCAAACAGCAGTGCAGCAAAACTTGTTTGACACAAAGGAACAGCCACCTGCAATTTGTAGCGTTATTCACCAAGGACTATTATCTAATCCGACATGATATTAAACTTTTATTGATCTCTTCATATTTTTTCTTTCTTTATTATAGTGTGGTGATGGATCAAAGCTGTCAACACAAAATTTATAGCGTTATTACCATAAGACTATTTGTGTAATCCCGGCAATAATTCCATGAAACTTGTTTGTTATATTTTCTTCTGAATTTTCTTTGATTAGCGGGTTCTTAGAATAGATATATTTCTTTTCTGGTTTTGATCACATGATTACCGCAAGTGTCACCAGATCGAACAGTAATAAAGTGAATTTACGTCAGACTACCAATCCACTGATGTCTAAGAATTCTCGATCAACACACACAGTACTCAAGCTCTATCACTATTTAGACTATGATTTTGCAATTGATATATCATTTAACCTTGAAGTAATGAAAGAACAAGGATATATAAACTAGAACAAAAATGAAATAATGCTTAAGCTAAAATAAAAAAATTAGTGTACGTCAGTTAGCTTTAAAAGGGAACATTAAATCAGCTATTTGGCGAAACATCAATTCTGAACTACATAACTTGCTTCGCGAACTTGATTTAGAATCGATCCCGAGAAAAAAATGTATCTATGTGAATCATAATGACATATTTCATCATCATCTTTCACATTTCTTCAGATCTGAGTTAGATAAATAATTTGTCACGGGATTTGCCTTATTGCAGGTATTTTTATTTTTCAGCGCTTTATACCAGAACATGGGTAAACCTTGGCTCCTAAGACATAGGCAAGCGTAGGTTTACACTACCTCTTTGAATTTCTCATCCTTAAAAATTCACGACAATTCGACTTCTTTCTTGATTAGATCCTTGCTAACCACAAGGACCCAGACTTCTTTGTTGAATCGAGACGAACTCTGCTGTTTTAATTGATAGGTCATTCAGCTCATTCAGTTTCAAATGAAAAGATTATGGAATTAGAATTCTACAAAGCCCATTAGATCCCCAATATTAGGTTCACATGCCTTGAGATGTTGTTGATACTAGAGGCTACGCTTCTAAATGCTCACTGGAAGACACCTCACAGAATAGAGCATGCTTCAATCTATTCTGGGTATGGGACACTTCAATATTTGGATCGGTCTGACAATAAACAAAACCGTGGCTTGATTCAAGGCGGAAGTTCGGTAGACTCACGATGGAATTTACTGCGAAAGATAAATTCTAACAAGCAGTGATTTCGACGGAGTGGTTTCCTAGAATTACTTCGTTACACTAACGTGGCTCTCGTCCAAAACCTCACATAAATGGGGAAGCTGGAAATTCAGAATTAAATTTATTTGAGACCCAACAAGGCAAGTGACCTCAAACCCCAGAAAGAAAATACTGTCACGTAAACTTTAACCAAACAACTCACTTTCAGATCAGAGGCTCAGTAACACAATAATCTGTTCTAATCCTAATCTAAAATAACGACCAAAACAAGAAAGAAAGAAAATTAAAAATCTTAGACCATTTGAGACTTCTCTTTGGTACGCGAGTGCTTTCCATAATGTAGCTAAACACATTTTATGGGTTCTGAGTTGAGGCCCTACTTTAATGCACTTCCTTGTGGGTTTCAAAATATTGTATTTGTTTGTTCATCATGCGACCCGCTGAGAAGGGCGTCGACATGACTTGATGTTCAGACCTCTTTCCACGTCGCGACTTCGTGATGTAACCAGGGTGTTACGATCTCTGCAGACTTTAATCATAGCTCAAACTACTTATTTTATAAGCTGTGATATGAAACTTCAAATCTCAAATATTCACCTTCATTTTGATCTTAGTTAAGACTTTAATCCTCAATAAACTTAATTTCTGTTTATAATGAACTTTACTCTTGGTATAACTACCTTTAACACCTTGGATCTGATAATGTGACCAATTTCGTTGATGTCGTAATATCATTCCGCGTAATTGATGTCGACCCTTTGAATGGCGTCGCGACTGCGCTTCTGCATTGTAGGCTCTTTTGGGGTCGTGGAAGCTTTCTTTGTCGTGACTTGTCTTGACATCTCGCGGATGTGATATCGCGTGACTAAATGATAATACGCGACCTCCATTCTTTAATTGATCTGCGGCATCTGGGGGCCGTCGCTGACCTCATTCTTTGGCGTGTTGCGACCCGCGAAGGGCGGTAATGACCATGATCTATATTCGCGTGTCGCGATACCGAAGGGCGTCGCGACCTCTGTTAATGGCTGATGCCAGCGACTACGAAGAACGTCAGCGACATGATTCCATATGGCGATGTCGACCACTAGGCGTCTTCGCGACCACGGTACCTTGCGGAGTTGATATTTGCGATATGGCGATAGCCGACCGCGATGCTTTGCGGTGATGCGACCACCACAAGGGCGTCAGCGACATCTTCTGTTCGATGTTTAATGTCTCTATACGATTTCATAGTAGCGACCTCCGTATTGAGTTTCTTTGAAATCTTTGTCGCCTTATTCGGTGTCACTACCTCCATATCTTGCTAGTTTTCATTTACTGTCAGCGACCTCACGAGTGGGTATGAGCATCATCTGCTTCTTCGTGAATTCTTGGTCATCCATTGGGATTATTAGAGCTTCCTTTACTTGATTCTTGTCAAATTAGCGACCTCGAAGTCTTTCTTTCAAAATTAGCAGTTCTGACTTCATTCTTGAGAAAATTTGTTCTTGTGGCTTAGTGGTCGGCTCCTTGTGACCTCATGGTGAGTATCATGACTTCTGCATTTATCTCTAGTTTGGTGTCAGCGACTGTCGCAGTGAATTATTGCGACATGAACTCTTCATTGTATTTGCTGCTTTTAATCTGCACTAAGTAATCTCTGCTAAGTCATATTTTGTCTCAACTCCTTCTTTAGGTCATTCACTTATTCCTCTTAGGTTTCTTCTTCAAAGCCCAATTTGTTGAAATTAAGTGACTTGGAATTGCTGAAGCCACTTCTTTGTGCAACAGTTCAGTTTGACTTGTTCTATAAGTGATTTCTTATGATTTTGCTAAAATTTGATTTCCTATTGTATTTTCCTCTGAGTGGAATTTGATTCAATTATCAGTTTTCTGCAGACAATTCAACGTTATTCTCATTATAAACTCAGGAAAAGTAGTTAAAAAATCTAATGAGTTTTGGACTCATCACGATGCCATAATGAGCCATACCTCATTTGCACTTAATGAAGCCATCCCTTCCAGGATCACTGAATAGTAGTTATTTGACTTCAGTGTGAACGAGTCAGCCTTCAGATCGACAGCAGCGCGCTGCAGCAATCTATAATGTGGTCCCGGTAACGAGGGAGAAGAATCAGGGGTCCTCACTGAAGATCCTGTAGCAACTGCGGTTTTACTACAGTTGAAGGCGAGAGAAAAGGGACCCATTGTGATTGGATCCTCGGGTCATTAAGATGGATGGTGAGGTTCATATGTTGTGGTTCTCACTATCGATGGAAGAAAAAATGAATGTTGTGTGAGACATAGGCGTGACCTCAACTAGGTCACTGGAATGATTGGAATCTGATCTGGGTCTAGCCTCTGGAAGATGAGTTATTGCAGTGGCTGAACGATAGGCCAGTGGGGATCTGTTTTTCCACGGATGACATCTGGATTATTCAAATGGGGTGTTTGATCACTAGGCTTGGGTTTCGACTAGAATGGCCTGCGGATGAAACATGATATGTGGTGTGGTTCAAGAAGGTGTGGGTGTCTGAACTATACAGACCTCAGTAGGCATGCAGAAGGAATCTCTTCCCTATGCTGAATTAGATATGGTTGATGCCTCGATTAAAGCGCCTGGATGTTTGTCATCTTTGGGCCTTTCTCTGGATACCACAGTTACCACCACGATGCCAGAAAAGAAGCGCTTCTGTTCCTTACCTGCCGGACTATCTACAATCTGACCTTTGCTGCGGCTTGAAGATGTAAGCGACATATAAAGGTTAATTGTGCCAGATATTCTGACCATTGTGGCGAGGTATGTGGAGCTCTCCACATTAGACGATGTAACGCTCAGTCAAAGCAGCCGATCTGCTCGGCACCCAAAGGCTGCCTTTAGGTTCTTCTTGCCATCGACTGTAAACCTCAATCTAAAATGAGTTTAGATCGTTGAAAACAAATTTTTGGGCTTTCTGTGATGTGAAGGGATGAGGCCAATCCACATTTAGCTTGGCCTCCAATCCTCGGACTCCTCTATCTAACACTGGAGCTTGTATATCAGTTGATTATGCAGGTTGTGGCTCTGATGGTTGTTTCTGCCCGATGGAAGCTGGATTCAATTCACCACACTTCTAGAGGAGCTGACCGGCCCAGATGAATAAGACTGCAGCTGGGGTTTTCATGAAGTGATGACTCACCGCAGCCTACAATTAAGCTGTACAGGCTTGATGTCTATCTATCTTTACTGGAGGTTCAGGATGTCTCAGTTGGATCTGGCTGTTCAGAAGATGAAAAGCAGGGCAGAGACTATAGTGGTATCGCCGACAAATCCCTGCTGAAACTTTGCCGGTGTCAATCTCGAGCTAGTGGCATTGGCTTTCTTGTGAGCAGCTAAGGCTGTACTGCTGACACTCCCTATCATAAGCATTGACCCAGTGTTCTCTTCTAGTGTCATGTGACCTAAGCCAGGCTAGCCTCATGTGAAGGATGGCACAGGTGAGTGCTGGGCTGTATGGGGACCAGTGCTCGGGCAGTCAAAAACCCAGTTTGGAAATAAGGTGGATATTGGTAGACTTGCAAGAAATCCCCAATAGCGCGGACTGGTAATACGATTGGGTGGATCTAACAAATATGAATGGTACTGTGGAAGGCTGGGGCGTGTTGACTTTCAACTTAGCGGCAGAGAAGATGAAGCGCCTATCAGTTGGGCTTTAAAATGATAATGGGGCGAGTTAACAGAAGGAATCTCTAACAGATATAGATCCACGATCAGTATCTCGAAAATATCATCTAAGTGACTCTGATTGGTGAGCTGCGGGCGGCTCGCGGAATACAAACGGGTGGTGCATGACCAAGTATATGCAGGACTAAGCTTTCCTGCAGGTCTGGAAGGCTCAGTGAGCTTGGAAGCAGCATATCCCAGGTTCAGTCGAAAGCGGATGTGCCAACGATGATGTGCATCACCGACCGAGGCGATTTTCCACTCACCTTGCCACTATGTGGAGTCATCAATTACGTCTTGGCAGATGGAGATGACTTCCTGCCTCCTCTTGATGATCAGATAATCTAAGTTACGACTTGAGGCTTTCTGAGATGTAGGGTCAGACCTGAGATTCAGATAGGCGACCAGATTTTCACTTGGGCAGGTGGTGACAAGCAGGATCTTTGAACATTCCTATCTTAAGTATGCTTCACTAGCGGGCGATATGAGCAGTTCAAAGATGACCTGGAAACTAATAAGTGGTGGAACTTTGCTTTACATGTTTATACAGAATAAATGCTGACCATGAAGGAAGATGCACCACATGTTTGGGTAGTCACTACAACGATAGGCTCCCGTGAGGTCTTGGCTGAATCTACTACAATATAACAGGCTCTGACCTCACCGTTCAGAGTTGATGGATTGGATACATTACCTCTAGCATATGAAGGAAGCTGATATTAGTGCGATAGTTGTTTTTAACTGATGATTAGGGGCACAGTATCATCCATCTAGAACAAAGATGTAAGTCTAACCTGTTATGGAGAAACGTCGGTTTGAACCTCCGACCGATGTGACGTGTGACCCAATTTGACTTGGGTGTCAGAATTTTTATGACTGGGGATTGAGAGTCGAGCATGACTCATTTACCGGCACACAAGCGATGGCAGGCGGATCATCGACAAGACTCTTCTAGGCTTTTGAGAAAAGCGTCTTTTTGCTCTGACCAGGAAAATAGTGAATGATTAGGAGTTCATGGACCTCAGACAATGGGCTGGGAGTCAAGCATGGGATCATTGCAGTTTCTGTTTGTACTTGTGGGATGGATTATGATCCCAGTATTAAGTGGGACTACCTAGCTGCAGTTAATTTCTGAGAGGCTAATCCTGACCAAATCCCAGAGTCAGTCTGTGGGCAGGCTACAGAAGTTTGGGCATGTGTGTCCATCGACTAAAAGTTCAACAAACTTGCTCTATTATCTAGATGAAACCTACATACATTTGAATGTATGACATAATGCCGAAAAGTCTTTAGCTGTTTAACCAAATAAAGAAGTTCCTTCAGTGGGAAGACCTTTATAGTGATACAGTGGAAGCGTCGGATCATATAAATTGAATAATCCAAACTGGACTCAGGCCCAGATGTCTCCTGGAATGCAAATACATCGAAGTAATGCAGGTAAATTTCCTTTGAAGTGTCTTATCGATAGATCATTCTAAACATTCAAAATTTCTGTGCAGCTCTTCTCTGAGACCGGATCTTAGTTGTCAACTACAGTATAAAGAAAGATGGAGGTGGTTTATAGCTCTAACTTCTGACACTCAAAAAAACAGAAGCCAGCTCTGCTTTACTGGGGCTTTCAAAAATTTGAGAGGAAACCAGATCTTGCATGATTAGCCTTTAAAAGGTAGATGTGTCACAACATGCTCAAAGACCAGTAACACAGCACCTTGCAAAGACTGGGCGTGGCTACAGCACCATAACCTCTACTTTCTCATGGATCTGGCAGTTAGCACTCTTAAAAAGAAGACAAGCGTGGCTCTTGGCACATTGGCACTCTTAAAGACAGTCTGGCTCTTAACTCTGCCTCAAAAATGAGCGTAGCTCTAGCTGCCTGTACTCTGAGGCATCAAATACAAACTCTGCTGCCTGGCAGCCTCTCAAGTACGAGAAGGCTCTTGCTTTGGTGGCAATTCAAAGAAACCAAACAAGGGCCTCGGGCACAGCTGTGTCAGCCTACGGTGGTCTCTGTCATTACTTCTATCAGGCTTGGGTTGCCTTGCACAAGCCAGGCTCCCATAAACTCTAACTGCATTGATATCTGAGGGTGGGGAAAGGGGTTGCCTGATGAAAGGGGTCAATGGCTTAGTCAAACTAAAAATTATAAGGCGTCAATAATGTCGGGATAGAAAACAAATAAGCGATAGTAAAGTAGACAAAAAAGTGTATTTCATTAAAGCGCCTGTGACATCGAGAGCTGCAGTAATGGTGGCCAAGGCAGGCCCCATACAAAGAAAAGTACAAAATGAGACGGAAGAAGAGGAATTTGGGAGTCTGCTCGGTCCTTGGCATAACGACCTCCATAGGTTCATGTAGTTTCGCTTGGAAGGTGTTTGGTGGTTGTGGCCTCGACAGCTAAGCAGACGGAGGGCACTGGGGTTCTAAGAACTCAGGCTGTCGGTTAGTAAGTCGAGCACCTCCTCCCCAGGACCTGGATGGCCTCCACGGATATTTATGTTTAACATCTGACCTTTCGTACCCATAAATGAATCACCTCAAAGCATACGGTAATCTTCCTTCATGGCCTCTTTATCTTGCCACTTTAAGAATGGAGGAGGACACTAATCTTTTGGTTGCCATTGTAATTAAAAGAGAATGTCGAGCTCGACCTCGACAATGATCCAAACCTAAACTTCTTTTTGCTTTTTCTCTAAAGTAGTACAACTAAGGCTTCTTGGACCTAGCGGAGTCCTCCTGCCTTGCTGCCTTGAGCGTCGCATCTTTGCCTTTGGCCATGAAGTTAGCCCTATAACCTCGTGTTTGCTTCGTCTTTCCTTATCGTAAATCAAATTGTTCTCCCTGTCGGCCTTGGCCTCTGGCCCCCGAGTGGCACTATTTTGGACTTCACCACTCAAATTCTTTTAACAATTTCAAATTCAAACACTAAGTAGTAGATGGTAGAGGTTGTGATTGCGGATGAGCGTCAATCTTCGGCCATGTTTGAAGTCCTCTATCCATGTGGAAGCGAGGATGGAATCTTTCGTGAGCATCAGCCGACATAGAGAAGGTGGGGTAAGGTTGCGTATGCGTGTAGAGAACTACTTGTTGAAGAGGCTCCAATGGTAAATGATTTCCTAGGTGCCTTCTGGGCTAAGAGCCATTGTGTCCGTCGAAGGATGGACCCACTCCTTCGGGGGAACGTACTAGCTTAGCGGCCGGTCTGATGAACATCACTTGTTATATGTGAGGGCCGCCAGCAGAAACTCAGTCGAAACGATGGAGAGCGACCACCTGCTGAGCTCCCCTCTGGCTCCTTCAACCTTTGGGAGATCTGAGTTAGGATCCATTGTCACAGTAGTGCACAGAAGGCCTCTCTAGGCATCTGAGAGCACCTCAAGCGATTGGGCATCGAAGGCTCAATTAAAGTCCATGTTAATTAAATCAGACTCTTCAAACTTATATCATCTAGAGCCGAACAACTTTGGATCTTTAGTCGGATGCTTCGTGAGACGATCTCCCGGTGTGTGTAGCTTGCTTCACGCATCTCTCTAAAGGCACTAAAACAAGCCAGTTTCTCTAAACCTCCTCCTCCTGCGGTCGGGCTACTTCGCTCTGCGAATTCGTCCAGTCCCACAAAACCCCTCGATCCTAATCTGTGTGGCCTACTCGGTCTTCTTTTTTTCTTCTTGGCCAGCGAGAGACAAGCGGGTCTACCGGCCAGAAGGTAGATGATCTAGTTGGATAAGAGGGTTGGATGGCCTCTTATAAAAGAACCTCTTATGGCTGACTTTGAAAGTGCTTGATAACAGAGTGCTGGCCCTTAGCAGAGCGTTGGTACTGAATGGTGCTGTTTTGAATACTGTGTAATGTGGTTTTAAACACTTTTATGACTACTAATAAACTCATGCTGATTATTAATTAGTGCAAACTTGCCTCAAATCTATTTGTCGCTATTTTTAGTATTTTGTAGGTCAAATGCCTCATTATCTTCAATTCGATTCCAAACACGATGAACTCAAGGCTGAATTCGAATGTATGAAGTCGAACCGAGGAAATTTGGAGCAAAAATCTCGAAGAAAACTCGGTGCCGTCTTCATTAGTATGCTAATTATTCGAAATACTCAGGGAATTAGGGTCAAATTACAGCATTTATGTCTTTGGCCTAAAGGTCCAGAAGTCATCTCCACCGAGGTATTCTTCTATAGGTGATCCTTGAACTATTCTCCAAAAGATGTGTATTTAAAGAAATTTTAGAATTTATAATTGGTTGGTTGATAATTGATTAAATTGACTACTTTAAAGCAAAGAAATGATTGATACGAGGTTCATAGGTTTCTGCTCACTAATGATCGGGTGAAATTCCCACCTCTTAGTTCTAATCTCATCCCAAGAGCCATTGATGAACAGTCTTCGATGGAATTTTCTTTAATCGCTCTTTTAGAATGAAAAACTATGAGTCTTCTTGTTCTTGATTAATTCAGACTCTTAGTTGCATTGTAATCAAACACTGACATGTCTGAGGATCTCTCGTTCTGTTGTCGAAGATGCCTAACTGGGTTTTATAAATCTAGAACCTTAACATCCCGTACAATCCCATTGAGTGAGAATTGAGGTTATTGCATGATCGGGTTAGTTCCTGTTAGAACCGAGCATGCGGATTCAGAACTTCATTGAAATTATAAACGATCTGAATGACAGAAAAATAATAATAAAGGAACTTAGAAAATAGGCTTCAATTGCAAAGCCAAGGGCCAAAATACAAAATCTTGAAGAGGAAATAGGTTGTGTGATCTAATGAAAGGTTACATGAACCCGTCTTAAATCCTGCCCTTGAAAAGTGAAGTCATCTTTATTCTACTCTATAAAACCCAGCAAAAACTGTAGAGAAAGAACCTCTTTTATAGAAACCAAAACCTAGAATTCCAAGTACACCTTCTCACCTTTCCTTTGGCTTTTATACCCTTTTCATTGTCATATCGAGTTGATGGTAGGGCGATCGTCTCCTGCATTAGAGATAAGTAATCCCCCTTTCGGTTCGACCAAATACATATTAGTGCCGTCACCAGTTGAGTATTAATTTACCCGGTACGATTTGCTACTAGTGCTTTGTATGAAGTGCGTATCGGTTAAAGCCAATCTGAATGCAAGAAGCAGCCACTATTGATTTTCTACCCTTTCCCTAGAGCCTCAATTTGCTAGTTAAGGTAGTACTTAGAATGCACCCTTGCATCTACCTTGTTCTGACATCTTCTGACTCAGAAGCACACCACGGCGGTTTCTGTATCCTCGTGATCCATATTATTTACGAGTGAGAACCTTTTGTAACAATTAATACACGAGCAAGCTTTGTACAAGTCTGGAAACACGAAACAATCAAAAATTTATTGTATACAAAATGTGACAAGAATTATGACTGAGGTACTAAGTCAGTCATAATTATTGCTCTTTTGTATATTCAGCATGGGCTCAGTGAAATTTTGTGGGGTTACCAATTTGCAGCTTCTGAAACCGCAACCTCATGAACCTTGCTCCACTATGCCACCCCTTGTTTGCTTTTGACCAACCTTTTGTGGTTTTATACAGGTTGCCCTCATGTAATTTTGGTTCTTTAGCACACTTTTGTAATTTCCTTATCTGAGCACCTATATAAATCAGTCCACAGCATCTAATCAAATCAACTTTTCACTCCGTCAATCAATCGAGGAAATTTGTATGAAGCTTCCTCTCCTGTGGTAAATTTTCTCTTCTTCTCCTTCACTTTCTTGCATTTTCTTGGTATGAACATGATGATGACAAATCAAGAAGGATGCTCAACTCAAAACCCCTCATCCTTGAAGGGAAGGCCGGGTGTTGGTTTGGGAAAGTTGCATGTTCTCATCCTTTTCAAGTAAAAGCATTTAGGTGTGTGCTCCACCTTCTCACTTTAGTTCTAAAATCTCTTGGGGCATGCTCTCACTACTTGTGTGGCAGCTTTTGAGTTGAGTGGATGCCCATCCGCTAGATCGCATTACCCAGTTCGTTATCTCATGAATTCTGTAGGGTAGGTTTTGAGATATGTTCTCTTTGTTAGGGACATTTGCTCCAATCGATGCCATCTTTCAGGAAAACTTTTGGGGTTTGGGTTTAAGCTAAATGAAGATCCGGTTCGGAAATAACTATGTCCTGCTCCCCAGCGAGGAAAAGACCGGACATGTCGGTTAACCTGACCGACCGGTGGCGAGACTGGAATTCTCTCATGTAACTTTGTACTTGGTTATTTAGGTTTAATCATTCTATATTTTTCTGACTCTAAAATCCTTGAGAAAACACCATTTTCATGCCTTTGTAACTCTTCTCTCTGAGAAAACCCATCACAGTGTTGACCCTAGAGCCACTATCCTCCCGAGTAGCTTTACTTTCAGTGTGTCAAAATCCTAGGATATAAATTTGTTGATTCAGAACACTACTTAGTGAAATGAATCAAATGGCCGTTGCGAGGATGGTGCCTAGTGAGAAGAGAGGCTGTGAACTTGTGATTCATCTCATAATATTGAGTGAAATCTCATTTCTTTTGACTTTACCATTTTCCCGCTACGGAGTTCCTTCAGGGAAGTTTAAAATTTCATATTTGAGGAGTTTAGAAAATTTCACTATGCAAAGCTTGTTTTCCCTGTTTTGATTTAGCTAATATTAACCTTTTAGTAGTCTTGTTTGTTGGTTTCTTGCTTGTGTTCTGCTTGGCTTATGCGATGGGATGAAACCGCATCGTAGTGGAAAGGCTAAGTACCAGTGAGCAAATTTTGTGAAGTGCTGCGCACGTCGGATGGGGCCCGCTGAAGGCAGTGGGCGGCAGGGGTTCATGAGGCTGATTCTCTGGTCGATGAGGATCACGCCACACTTACAGAGTAATTACACCCTCATGCATTATCCCTATGAGGATGTGGTACAGTGGAGCTATATACAGTGCCTTTACTCGAACTTTTCATGGTATAGGCTTAATCATACACACACATTTAGGGATTTTGAGGAAGTTTGACTTTCAAGGAGTGTGTTTAATCAGACTTGCTGGTGAAAGCCTTCCCTTGTCCTCAGATAAAAGCCAAGTGAAAACCCAATTCACTTCAAAACAGGATCTGCTCGAGGCTTAGGTGAGTTACGTGGAGTATTTGTGAAGAAGTTCTTGAGTGCCATCAAGACCAAACAATCTGAAGGAAAATCTACACCTTTACTATTCATGACGGTGAGAGATTTTATCAGTCTTTGGAAAGGTATCTTGAAAGCCATCGGTGTGCCCTCACCATGACTTTGATACATGGATGCTGGTAGACCACTTCTACGATGGAATGTCCTTCCTTGAAACAACTCTTGGAGACCATGTGTGGGAGGGACTTCTGGCCATCAACTGACTGGACTTTATATACTCGTGGCTAAAACCTCCAAAGGGATGGGATGAAATGGGCCCAGGGAAATGAGAAACTCAAGCGCTCAACTAATAACGAGGAAACATTGTTCTTGACGGAGGATGTGGACCTGAGCCAAGTTGTCCCCTTTTGAGCAGAGGATGGAAGAGCAAGCGAAACGCTCTAGGAGAATCGCAGGCGTTAATTGAGGGCATCTGTCACACAACCAAGCCATGTTTCGGTGTCAATCTACCAGGTCATCAGGGAGGCATTGTCGATTTCCCCTCGATAGGGATTTGATGATTTAATTAATGTTAACTTGACTTAATGGGCCACCGATTATGATATGGCTGACACTTATAATCCCAGCTGGAAGGAACCACGACCTAACTGAGCTTTGAGACCTACAAGTATATCATTCCCCAAGAGCCACATCGGCCGGCAACTAAATATGGGTCCACCTCTCTCAGTAGTACCATGACCACCGGCCTCATCACACAGTGAGAAGAAAATTTACTCGTGAATTTAAGCAAGTGTGAGAATTTAAACAGAAGGCTTGAAAACTATCAATTAACCGAGATAGAGCGAAGAATAGAAAGATGGCTCATGGACCACAAAAAAGATTGGTGGAGCTGCAAGCACTAAATAAATTAGAACCATACAGTCAATCATCGATGGCTTTTTGAACAATCAACCAAACCGAAAGGGGAGATTCCCTCAGAGCCTTCACTTGATCGAGGAGTAGATGAACTCAAGCTTTCCCAGTAGGCACCGCGCAAAATGCATGAAGTCAAGCCATTTATCTTTTATAGGGAGTGGTAAAGAATTGAGTAATTAGGTTGCCCCGAGCACTGCGGGAAAAGCAGAGAACAAGAGAGGGCCTGGTGTATTCGTGAAAGTTGTGAAGGGAAAGCCGTACACCCTGTTCCTTGGAAGTGAAGTGAAAGAAGGCTCTAAGCGAAGGCATCACGGAAGTGTTGAGGCGGGTCAGGTGAACATCCCAGCGATGTAGTCCAAATAGGTTCCAACCTGTGCTAAATTTCTAAGGACATACCTGATCGAAAGGGTTGAGCAGATTAACAAGAAGGCCTTCACACGATTGAACAAGTTAGCTCATCATCTGATCTCCGCTCCTTGGTGAAATATAAAGATCCAGGGATCCCCGCCATCTCGGTCGACATTGGAGGGACTGTATAGACAAAACAGCACCTTTGGATGCAGGAATTGATGTCATCCCTCTTTGCCATACTCAATGTACAAGCGGTTAGGTTTAGAACTGAAGTCTGACATCCCATATCATAACGGTCGTCCGGTGAAATACCAAAGGATGGGTTGAGTGTCTTGGTGAAGGTGAATGAAGATTCACTTCTCAAATAGTTTATGGATTCACCAATCAGAAATAATATTTGAAGAGGCACTGCCAAGTCCCATCATGCTTGGGAACCATTTTTATTCCCACATCTAATATAGCAGCCCAGATCTAGGAAGGTGTGCGGTATAATGTAGCCGTATATATTATAAGGGCTTCATGAATTATTTAGTGCCATAATAGAATTTTGAAAGTTGTTTTAAAAATTTGAAATTATGGTTTTCAAAGAATTGTGGCATTTTTGCAATTAGGAAAGTGGAGAGTGGAATTCAATTATGAAATTTTAAAGGATAATAATAATAATAAGTACCATAATGGTTCGAGAAGCACAAATTCTATATCTCGGATGACAAGAAGCAGATTTGTGGATTAAATTCGTCTCATAATCTAGTGACAAATTTACGTTGAATTACAGGACAATCGAATATTTTACGATTTGGATGATAAGTAAAATCGGAGACGCCGGATGAGATTTTACAAAAATATCGGAAGTCGAGGAAAATAGTTTGAGTTAAAGTTCATTTAAAATAATTGAACTAATAAAAAATAAAACCAGGACATCCTGTGGATAGCGACAAGGCAATATAAGTTATGTATCAAATAATAGCCACTGTAATTAAGTCTTTTTCTCTAAAAATCTTGATTGAGGAGCAGTCAAGATAGATGGGAGAGAGAGAGCATGGAGGAGAGAGAGGTTTTTATTTTTGTTTTCTTCTGCTCTTGTTCTTTCTCTGAATTACGAGAAGTCGGATAGTAGATTTTCCTTCGGAGCGGGAAAGGCAAGAGTTGGTCTACGCTTGACAGGCTCTGTGTGTCACCAAAACTAAACATTTAAGTCTGCTAAGAGGTAGAAATTTTCCTATTTGTGTTATTTAGAGGCCTAAGTGGTATATAATGGCTTGAAATTTTTCTTAGAAGAGCCCAGTGAAGATTAGTAAACTTGATCCACAAAATTTTTAAAGCGAGTTTATGAATTTTTAAGAATTTTGGATTGTGTTCCGGAAAGTCAGAACTAGATTGAAACATTCCAGACGATTCAGGATTGAAATTTCAAGGATTGTAGTTAGACGGAGTCGGACGGAATTTTCGAGAAATATTTACAGTGCTTTTAGACTCTATGGAAAGTCCTTTGGAGTCAAAAGTTGCTCCATGAGATAGTTTTCTCAGGCATTTCTTAGGACATTTGAATAATTCATCATATTATGTCCCTTGAATGGGACTAATACGTAAAAGTTTTGTTAGAATGAAGTTAGATTTGATATGGTAAACTGAAAAGCCTGTGTATGTTTATGGTTAAAAGCGTTGAGGAGTGAGGGCATTCGTACCTATGGATTGTGTAGGCGTTGAGCATTAATGAATCTAGAGTGCTTGAAGATTTGAAAAATTAGTGAGAAAAATGTAATTTTCAATCGTTTTCTAAAACGAAAGTGTTTAAAATTCATTATAAGTTCTTTGAAAATATAAATTTCTCCAGCATTTTTACCTCACTTGTTATACTGGTATAAAAGTTTGATTTGATATTTAAAAGCAGTTTATTTGGTTTGCTTAAAACCCTAGATAAACACTGACTCAGTTTAAATCAGATGTATTTGGATTGTGCATGGCAAGGTGTAGGATATTATGACTAACTTCTCTTATAGTAATTACGTGATTAGAGTTAAATCTGAGTATATATTTATATGGTAAATTAAGCCCTCTCACTTTGTGCTGGGGTATATAGTTATATATTTGACTTAAATGCATAGATGAGGTGTTGGTTAGTTCATCTGGGCATTTCAGTTCAGTTCCATTCTTTCTTTACTAGAGATAAGTCGTGTTCTGGGACCATCTTGGCGAGGTAGTGTTAGAATTCTTAGATGCGGGGTTCGAGGATTAAGTAGCATGATCTGGGTATTTGATGGGCCGCGTTGGTTGGTGCTTGATTTCAGTATATACTTTGGATAATGCCAACCGCTCTTTAACTGGTGATTTAGCTGGCGAAAATAGTTCGACATTTGATGCGAAATAGTTTTGAAATAGATTTTTTCGACATGATAGTTTTATTGTTTTGAAATGATTTCGCCTTAAAACTTCAGTTTTCTCATAACCAATTCTAACCATTCTCTGCATATTTTCATATTGGGAGGCACATCAATGAACGAGCAATAATGTTTAGAACTTATAGTACTCTTGAACTGTTGGCTCATGAGTTTTCTGTTTTAAGTAATTTTTAAAGTGCAAATCTTGGCAAAAAAAACCTTTAAGTCCTCAGGTCTAAACATATATTATGATCTCTACCGACTAAAACCTTTAATCTAAAGTAGTAAAAGTTAAAATGTGACATTTTAATATATGTAAATATCTTTGTAAAATATGCATGCATGGTTTTGGCACGCGGTTGCGATGAAATTATGTTAGTTGATTCTTATCTTATATTGCGTAGACAACCCAGAAGTCCCTATAATTATAAATTAGATTTTGGAAATGTTGGGTGTATTTTTATATGTAATTTGTATTTTGGGGCTTGACCGCGTCGCGATCGTTATCACTGCCGGATTTTGAATTCTAATCTAAGTGTGATTTTGATAGAAAAGTGAAAATTTTTATAACGTTTTCGAGAAGCGGTTGGCCGGTTTTAGCGACTTACTTCATGGTAACTTTTGATCGGCGAAGGCTTGGTGCAGGAGGTTCTGTGGAGTTCTTGTGATTTCTGGCATCCGCTAGGAAAGTCTGTCAGTTGGTATGAAGGCCGGTTTTGGCGATAGTTACTTTGTTTTCATAGCGTTTTCCGCGGTATTTTCTATCAGTGTTTACCAATGATTTACCTGTACAACCTGTATTGTTTTGCTAAATCCTTTCATGCATCAAATATTGCTAAAATCTCCACGAAATCTGCACTAGAGTGCGTATATGCAGGGCAATTCGTAGAGGTCGATCTGAACTTCATAGCTGGAGACACCACCCGGGGAGAGATATATTGAGCACACTTTAGATCGGAAAATGGTTGATAGATCAAGACCATAAATCTATCGAGGGCGTAGACCCGGTGGCGGTACACTTGGCCCGATAGATGGGTTATCAGTTGTTCTGACTGTGTCACCTGCAGGGCCTCCGGAAGCGGAGGGGCATGATGGGGCGCGCTCTAAGGTAAGCGTGGACACAGGTCCTTCTTTGGTGCATAAATAAAGAACCACAGTTTCAGAAACAGCTGGTATACGACAAATGAAAGCAATGGCCGTTTTATGAAAAGTTTGAGGCCCTTTTTAAGGTGAAGGATCCATTTTGGATTTCTAACTTTCGGGCAGACAAAGAAGAGAGGTGTTCTAAGACTAGTCACCAGCACCGCCGCCTAGTAGAAAGAAAGGAAAGAAATGGATTCTTACTGTGAGGTTCGTGACGAGAGCACACTGTTAGGGATCCATACGACGCGCCAGCCCCGTGAGGTGGTAGATCTTCTCAGATCATCTTTTCCATTGTGCCCTACATGTCGAGGAGGCATCTCGAGAGCAGACAGTCGCAGCGATGTTTCAATCATGTAGGAAGGTCACTTTATTTGAGACTGCCCACGCTTAGTAGCCACAGGACTTCGAGGTACAGAGACTTACCCCAGCACGCCGGGTCCCGGGGCCGGGGCCGGTAGTGGTGGTTCAAAGAAAGGCAAGACAACACCGGTAGAGTCGCGGTAGGGTGCAGGATAGTAACTGACACAGATACGTAGCGGTACTCATACCGGGCTCTGCATTACAAATACACAAACAGAGGCGCATCCATCACTGGGACGCGGATTATCGTTATGATTTCAGTTTACGATCATGATGCATATGCATTGGTGGACCCAAGAGCCACTCATTCATTTATTTCAGTACCATTCACTAAGAGGCACCAGATAGAGTCCCAGCCCATAGATGGTCGTATGGTGGTTTCCGTACCCAATGGAGAGATACATGAAATCCGGAAGGATAGTTCCAGGCAAAGCTAGACAGTGATCCGTGAATAAGGATTTTCCAAAGACACTTTGATAGTGTTAGGTATCCATGATTTCATATAGTCTGGTATATGGACTGGTTATCCAAGCATAGAGCCACCTAGATTGCTGGTAAGAAAAGTAAAGTAAGATTGGTTCAAGCCGTAGGGAACCAGCGTGATATTCGTGGAATCAAGAGAGAGATCGCTCCTAGTCTCATTAATGGCATGACCGTCGAAAATGCTTCCTAGTGCTGTTAGGTTATTTGGCATTCAGGTGATGTGAGACAAGAGGGGGGACACGGCTAGAAGACATCCCCATAGTCAATGCGTTTCCAAATGTCTTTCCAGATGATATTTCAGGTTTACCCCTGGATAGAGCAATTGAGTTTGTTATTGAACCCCATCTCCGTGGACCGAGCCAATATCCATTCTCCATACATAATGGTGCCAAGAGAGTTGAAAGAATCGCGCACACCGAGGAATCGTTAAGCAAGTGGCTTCATCCGACCTAGTACCTCACCGTGGGAGTTTAGTTCTCTGCAGAAGAAGAAAGATAGAAGCTTTTACTGCAGTATATAGACTATAGACAACACCAATGCATACAATACGTTGTTCAACATCCGGGCTTCCTTGTATTGTAGACGAGCTATCAATTCAATCGCATAGATCCTCGTATATTCTAAGATCGACCTAAGGTCGCTACCATCACTGAGGGTCAGGGAGATCGATGTTTGTAAGATCAAGCCAGATCTAGATACAATACTACGAGTTCCTAGTGATGCTATCTCGAATTCGACTAATATTCCCACTGCTGCTCATGGATTTGATGAATGCTAGACTCATCCAGATGATAAGTTTGTGATCGTATTCATTGATACATTCTAGTAAAACATCAGCAGCCTGCAGGAACATGCAGCATCTCCGACGTATTGCAGATTCTTAGAGAGCCGCCGCTATACGCTAAGTTTAGTAAGTGCGCTTTTGCTTGGACAAAGTAGCTTGGTCATGTCATTTCTGCTAGAAGGTATTAGTGTGGATCCTCGAAGATCGGTTATAGTGAATCGAAGCCGCCACTAATGTTTCAAGTCCGCAGCTTCTGGATTGGCAGGTACAGAAATTTGTCGAGGGATTTTCAAGATAAGTAACCCTGCCGACTAATTCATTGAAAAGGATCGAAATTGAGCGGTCGATACACGCAAGATAATAGGAGTCGGTGTGGCGCAGATTAACGACAGCTCAGTATATTAGCACTACCGTCAGAAAGGCCCGCTATGTGGTGCACAAAGGATGCCCACAAGGTTTAGGGTGTGTTTTGATGCAGAATGGTAGAGTGATAGCCATATAAGCCCCGTCGCTAAAGAAGCACGAGCGTAACTACCCGACCCAGGCGATTTAGAACTGAAGAATATGGTTTTTGCTCTAAAGATCCGAGACATTATCTATACCTGTTCCCCGTTAGATATTCACCGATCATAGAGCCTGCACATATCTTTACCGTAGTAGCTTTTGCCAAGGCAACACGCAAGGTCGGAGTTGATTAAGGATTATGATCAGAACGACAGAGTACCATCTTAGGAAGGCCAATGGCGTCTGCTTCGAAACCGTGAGGGTTCCTATGTCTATCTCGTTGCACGTATATCTCCTATTGTTGATAGAGTTGAGATCTTGGGAGTTCAATTGGGTGTATCGATACAGTGGACACCGTTGGCATCTTTTTATGTTCGTCTTCTCGTGGATCGATCAAGAAGGTCAAGGTGTTTCGTAGATGATTGTTGAGGGGCAGATTGGTGGTGGTAGGAAACCAGAGTTCCGCACGAGACGATGGCGTACGCGAGAGGAGCCTGACGTACCCGAAATAGTGAACTAAAAGGGAAATCATGGAAGAGGCTCACTCTTCAAAGATATGCCATGCACCCGTAGCACCAAGATGTATCATACTCGAGGGAGCATTATTGGTGGAAGGGCATGAAAAGGAAATTGCGATTTCGATTCAGATGCCTAACCTCGGCCAATTGTGTAGTGGAGCACTGTAAGCTTACAGAAAGATACGCCTCTCCGATTCCCCGTATGGAAGTGGGATAAGATTACTATGGATTTTGTTACCGTGCTTCCGAGAACTCGGAGACAACACGATGCCATATGGGTGATAGTGGATAGACTAACAAAATCCGCACATTTTCTCCCAGTTAGCAATGATGACCCATTGGACAAGTTAGCCCAATTATATGTGGAGGAGATAGTTAGATTACATGGTGTTCCTATATCGATAAGTGTCTCGCATCGAGACCCCGATTCACATCCGTATTTTCGGGTCCAGACATAGGATGCCATGGGGACCTGATTGCACTTTGAGCACAGTTTTTCCATCCCCTGCAATCGACGGTCACCGAGAGAACTATCTGGGGGACGCTAGAGGATGCTGTGAGAGATGAGCAGAGTTTAAGGGAAGCCGGGATACGCACTATCTCCGATGGAGTTCGCCTCACAACAACGCTTTTATCAATCCAAAGATAGGCATGGCTCCATTTGAAGCATTGTACGGCCTATGTCGTGACTCCGCATGCTAGAGATGAAGTAGGAGAGAGGAGACTCATAGGCCCGTGAGTTAGTACAGACACCTTAGATAAGATCCAGATTATCCGCACGTACTCAAGATAGCGTGGGATGTGACATAAAAGTTGCGCGGACAAACGCCGTAGGGATCTACACTTTAAGGTGGGCGATAGGGTCTTCCTCAAAGTTTCTTGGAAAGATGTCCCCGATTTGAAGACGCTGAAAGCCAGGCCCATACATAGGCTATATGAGATTATCGCGCAGGGACCAATAGCATATAGATTAGACCTTCCTCCAGAGTTGTCTAAGGTTCATAATTTGTTTCATGTATCCATGCTCCGCAAATACATTCCAGATCCCTCCCATGTACTTAGAGATAAGCCAGTAGAACTAAAGGATAATTTGACCTATAAGGAGTAGCCAATGCAAATAGTAGATCGTAGAGAGCAGATTTTGCGGAATAAGGTCATTCCGTTGTCAAAGTTTTATGAGGGAATCATGGGATTAAAGAGGTTACATGGGAGTCAGAGGCTCAGATGCGTAGTCAATATCCTTAGTTGTTTTAAGATTAAGGTATCCTCTTTATGTTAGTTTTGTTCATTTCGAGGACGAAATGTTCTAAAGGAGGGAGGATTTGTAACGCCCCGTCCCGAGAGGGTGTACGGTATGTGTAACCGTATGTGCACCAAGGGCTTCCTTAATTATTTTAGTGCCATAATAGAATTTTTGAAAGTTGTTTTAAGCAGAGGAAAAAAGGGTAAGGCAAAAAGGCAAAAAGTGCGAAAGTAAGGTAAAAAAAGCTAAAGAATTGTGGTAATTTTGGTAATTATGAAAGTGAGGGGTGGAATTCCAATTATTGAATTTTAAAAGGATAATAATAATAATGGTATCTATAATGGCCCTCAGTGGCTCTAGAAAATTTCTAGATCTGGATGATGAAATGGATCGCACATTAAATTCGCCTTGCGAAATCTAGTGACCCAAAAATTTCATGGAATTCCGAGATGGTCGTAATATTTTACGATTTTCAATGATATCGTCGAGATCTCGCATGAGATTTTTACAAAATCTCTAAGTCGAAAAATAGTTTGAGTTAAAGTTCATTTAAAATAATTGAACTGATAAGAAATAAAAAATTTCGGGATAGAAACGGACCCGAATGAGGTAATATAAGTTATGTATCCAAATAATAATAATAATAATAATAAAAAGATTATAAAAAAAAACATAAAAGTCAAACGGTGGGAGAACGTGAGATGGACGGAGAGAGAGCGTGGAGGAGAGAGAGAGGTTTTTTATTTTTTATTTTCTTCTTGTTTATTTCTCAGATTCTGAGGAGAAATCGGATAGTAGATTTTCGTTGGAGGCTTGAGAAGAGCAAAGTTGGTCTGGCGACGAGATCTCTGGCGTAGGTACCAAAAAAGCTTAGCATTTGATCACACTTTAAGAGGTAAGAGATTTTCCTGTTTGTGATTATTTAGAACTAAATGCTATATAATAGCTTGAAATTTTCTTAGAGGCACGTGAAAGGTCGTAAACTTAGGTCCCAAGTACTGCTTGAGTTTATGAATTTTGAGGAATTTTAGGTTGTGTTGGATGATGGAGCTGAATTTCGGGGCCCATTTTCGGATAGTTCGATTGTAATTCGGGATTGTGGTCGGACAGGTCGGACATAATTTTCAGAAATATTTTAGTTGTTTTTAGACTATGGATAGTCCTTGAGTCAAAGTTTGCTAAAGCGATAGTTTTATGGGACATTTAATGTGTAGGGACATTTTGGTCAATTTCACATCATATCGATGTCCTTATCGAGATGGGACTAGCCCACGTAAAGTTTTGTTAGAATGAAGTTGGACCCGATATAGTCACTTTGAAAGCCTTGTGTATGTTTTATGGTTAAAACGTTGAACTGAGGGCATTTTCGTACTTTGTATGGATTGTGTATGTGATTTGAGCATCCGACGAGAATCTAGAGTGCTTGACAAGATTTGAAAGAAGTTAGTCGAGAAAAATGTGAGTCACTGAATCGTTTTAAAAGCGAAAGTGTTTAAATTACAAATTTGTAAGTGCTTTGAAAAAATATAAATTTATAAAGCATGTTTTACCTCGGAAGCTTGTTATACTTTCGGTGTAAAAGTTTGATTTCGTTATTTAAGAAACGGTTTGGCTTTGGTTTAGCAAAACCCCTAGATGACACAGCTCAGTTTCCGGTTAGATGTATTTCGGTTGTGCGTAAAGGTTATGAGATATTATGACTAACTATATTGCACAGTCGGCGGTGGGGGTTCGATCTAGTATATATTTATATAGTGAGTCGCCTTACATTCGGGGTATATAGTTAGTCGCGTGACTTTAGTACATGGCGCGATGAGGTGTTGGATTCAGAGGTTCCATTATGTTTATAGAGATCCCTTCGTGTTCAGGACCATCTTAATAGGGTAGTGTTAGAGTTCACTACAGATCTGGGGTCCAGATTAGTGACATCATGTCTAAATTATTCGAAATAGACCCCGATGGTTGGTACTTGATTTCCCGATTATATTTAGGATATTAACCACCATTGAAACAATTTTTAGCAGCAGAAATAGTTTTCAGAACAGTTTTGATGCGAAATAATTTTGAATAGTTTTGTGACGAAATAGTTTCAGCACAATTTTCAGAAATGGTTTTCATAGCAAAAACTCAGTTTTCTCATAAGCAGTTTTACAACCATTTTTGTACATATTTTCATATTGGGAGGCACATACAACAGAAAACAATATTTAGAACTTATAGTACTGGCCAGGCCGATTTGGCTCCGCAGTTTTGTTTTTAAAATAATTTTCAAGTGCAGTCTTGAAGCCAAAGACCTTTCGGGATCCTCAATCCTAGGCAGTGTTGTGATTATATATAAGATAAGGTGTAAAGTAAAAGTAGTAAAAGTTAAAATGTGACATTTTGTATATGTAAATATCTTTTGTAAAATATGCATGCATGGTTTTGAGAAAAACAGGTTGCGATGAAATTATGTTGGATTGATTCTTATCTTATATTTTGATGAGGACCAGAGGTCCTATGATTGTAGTTGGATTTTGGAAAATATTGGGAGTGTATTTTTTATATACAGGTGATTTTTGTATTTTGGGCTTGACCACCGTGCAGTCGTTATGCTGCCGGATTTTCGTTAAATCTAAAGGTGTGATTTTGATAGAAAAGTGAAAATTTTTATAACCCACGTTTTCCAAAGACGATTTTAGCAGTTTTAACGGCTTAACTTCATGGTAACTTGTCGATTGAACAGCTTGGTGGGAGGTTGCGTGGAGATTCTTGAAACGAATTTCACAATCACTGGAAGGTTGTAATCGATGTCCAGGCTGGGCGAGGTTATGCGACTCACCGCCGACAACACTGACATTGGAGCTCAACATTTTCACTTGAGAAACAAGGATAAGCCCGGTGAGGATGAGGACGAAAATCGGGGGAATAAATCTGCTGAGTGAAAGCACGGGTGTAGGAAAGCAGTGCTCATAAAGCATGGAAAATTAACCTGCAAAGAACGAGAAGCTGATTAATGGATCAGGCTTGCATCAGTCGTCCTTCTGCGTGCGTGTGCCAGAAGCTACACCGGAGACGGGAATGCTTAACACCAAGGAGCAGAAGCTGAACTCAACTGCAGCACACCTCACTACAAGCATGGAGGAGCTTCTCCTCCTTGACCCCCCATGAAACCTCTTAACGTAGCGAGTGGTTCTGCGAACTTGAAACGATCGAATTTTAATGAGATTTTGTTTTATTTTATTTCAATTTTTAAATTAGGATTTTCATTAATAGCCTTTAATTTCCAAATTTTGTAAATTTCCTTATTTTTCAAGCTTATCTTCTCATAATTTTTGGTCTTGTGTTGTGCGGGTGTTGGAGTGCGGGAAGCGAAAATTTTGCACGAATTTCCCGGGTTGTGAAAATTTTTCGTAGGGTGCGGAATTTATGGCTGCGAAATTTCGTGGGATCTTGAAAATTTGCGGCTGGGCAGTGTTCATCGATCTCCACTGTTGCTGCGGCTCTTCGTTTTCCTACATCCCTCCGTTTCACGCTCCCTCTGATTAAATTTTGCAATCTTTGAGCCATTTAATTAATGGTCACTAAATGCCATTAATGGTTCATGTCTTCCCACCTACCCCTCCTCCCCTATATAAACCCTTGTTTTCTTTCATTTTCATTTCATATTTCATCCTTCCATTTTCAAAGCCTCTATTCTCCTCTTAAGTTTGCTCTCCTTGGCAAGTGATGGCGAAGACAAGAGGGCTCATTCCTGCTCCGGCCTGGAGTGCGCGAGCCCTTCTCCCCTGGCGGGGACCTCCACTATAGGAGCCCGCGGCGCCGCCCATTTGGCTTTCGGCCTCCGGCGCCTCCCACATTCTTTGCCGGCCGGCCTTGGCCCGGCGTGCTGTAGCGCGCCCCCTCGGTATGCGGCCTTCCCTGCCCGAGGCTGGCATGCAGGGCGGCTGCTGAGTCTTGTCTTGGGGGCTCCTCCTCTGGCCCTGCTGGGGGAGATATCATACCCAAGTTGGCCCCATTCCACCTGCTCCTTCGCATCCCAGGCCAGCCCGAAGGGCAGCACTTGAGGGCCGGGACTTCGGGGCTAGGGGGTCGTCAGCTTGAGACCGGGCGCCCACCCTCACCACCTGTCAGGCATTGGGATCTCGGACCTATCCTGCATCCACCATCATCGGCGGCCTTACTTCCCTTGGCCCAATCCGGGGAATGTTGATTGTAGGGAGAGAGATTTCCATAAGGGAGGTTTACTACGATCTCAGGCATTTGCAGCGGACCGAACTCAGGGCTCCATGCTCCTCGTCTTAGAGATACCATCGGGTCGTTCATGGGCGCCACGTCAATTCTATTATCCTCGGGTAGTCATCAGGTTCTATCATCTGATGACATCTAGGCGTGAGGCAGCCCCATTTGCTCTGCGCTTTTCCATCGGCAGATAGGGATACGCCCGGGCCTCAGGCATCACGGTACTCTCCATGCGATGGTCCTCGCCAGCGCGACTGGCTATAGAGACGGTGGCCCCATCCCTCGACCAGGGAGATGGTCCGACTTCTCTCCATGGACGCTACTGGTGGGACGATATTATTCAGGCGGCACCTCCCACGTATGCTTTTGATAGACCACATTTTGAGGTCTAATATGTTTCCACTCCAGCATATCGTTCAGAAGAGAGAATGTATTTTGGAGGTTTTATATCGCATTTCAGAGGGCTACTGGTTCAGCCCGGCAAAGCTGATTATGATGTCCTTATTTCACTTCGAGGGGACGGGTGCATGCCGGAGTGCCCCGTCTTTGAGTTCATGCCTCTCTCCTATTTCCCACGACTCTTGTCGGGTGCTAGAACACTTGTCGGGTTCAGGCGAGCCTCGATTAGAGCATCGCCGCGGTTGTGAGGCCACCCTTACTGTCGATCGGTGGCGGGCTAGGCCTCGTGCCTTTCATCTTCCCCCTCCGAGATCAGACGAGGACGAGGTGGCTGATGATAGTCCACGGCGAGGGGACGTCCTGAGCACCTTTGGGGAGCCTCGACCTAACATAGTTCCTCCACCCGGTCCTTGGCTCCATCGACCACGGCTCCGGTGGCTCGACGCCGGTACCTCGGGCTCAGTGCCTCTACCCCTCCAGAGACTTCGGGTCCCATGCCCACTGCTCGGTCAGATATAGTTGGGCCGAGCACCTCCGCACAGCCCCGCAGTACATTACCCTCTCTACCAGGGACTTCCTGACTATCATGGAGGCGGTCCGCACATTCTCCGCCACCACAGCATCATTTGCAGCTTCTCGGGCCGCGCTTGTAGAGAGGATGACTCCCATCGAGGCTACCGTAGCACAGAGTCAGGCCATCTTCATGCAGCTCCAAAGCCACTTGGGCCTCTGCGTCTCGCATGCCTGGCAGGCCTCGGCTATCCTCCTCGAGCACGATCCATCTCCTCCACCATTAGCCCTGCCCAGTTCATGGATGTGTTGGCGGCTGCGTGATATCGACCACTCCGCAGTGACTCTCCCGGCTACCCGGGCGAGGATGGTCTTCTCTAGCCGCCGATTGAGGAGGTATCACTTCCTCCACTAACTTTCTCATTCTGTTGCCGGGACAGTTAGTGTTGGAAGTGATGTTCATACTTTTGACTTTAGTTTTGCTTGTAACACGTGCCCAACAAAGCCCATTTTTGTATATTTAGAGGCTTGTTGTTTACTTCTTTTTGCAAAAGTTGAAAATTTTGTAAATTCACCTTGATATATATAATACAAATCTATTTTCCTACACTTTTCCATTTCATTTTATCCCTATATTGTTGTGGTTTTGCCTTTCCTATAAATTGAAAAGTTGAAGCACTGTATGCTACCATCAAATGCTAGAATGGTTCCATTCTTGGTGAGTTAATAGGTCGATTAGAGACCACAGTAATTAGCCCTATCTTCCACCATTCTCTAGCCACACACACAGTGCACATCAGTTTTCATCATTAGGCTGAGAAGCTGTATACTCCTCTTACATTGCAAAACCAACCTTAGCCGTTGGCGAGGCCCATGTGGGTTAGAATTCCCCAGAAGAGGTGATGTGTCTTCCCGAAAAGAAAAGAAAGAGCGAAAGAAAAGAAAGAAAAGTGAATAGAAAAGCCGTGGCGCTTTGCCTTAAAACCCAAGCACGGTCCGAGGGGTATATAGCGAAAGCCTTTAAAGCATGGTGCCCTAAACCAACTGGTTGGGAGCCACCGACGTGAAGGCTCACTACACGCGGACGGGTGGAGTTTAGTGAGTCAGAGGTGCCGGATTCTCGAAATCATTCAAAGTCCTGGTGAAACTCAGAAGCCTGGTGGTCGAAAGATCCTTTAACTTTATGCCCCAAAACTTAGCTGGGTCGGGAGTCATCTGCGGATCCCCGCTACACCTGACTCGGTGAAGTCATAAGCCAAAGACGCACCCTACAATACAATAGAAGTGTGAAATAAGAGCCGAACTCGAATCTATTTAGGTCAGGTCACTGGCCTAAGGCACTGGGCGTGAGTTTGCCTGGGGGGAATAGCTTAAATGTACCTTATCGGGTACAAACCACCTAAAAACACTTAGATTTTGGTGGAATTTAAGGTTGATTTCTTGGAATGAACGCTGCTCTAAACTTGTCCCCGTATGGCACCTATCTCCCAAGTCGGTTTTATGCAATGTCCTAAGCTTTCATAATCGAAGGTATGCAAAGACTTTTATACACTTTGAACAGATGCGCCCTGTGTGTGTAAAAATAAATTTACATGATCTTCCTTCTTTATCATTGCTAAGGACTAGCAATGTTTGGTTTGGGAGGATTAGCACCAACAAGGCTATTTTGAGCCCTCGTATAATGCAGTTTTAAACACTTTTGCGTACTAATCGAATTTAATAACTCAATTGATATCAGTCCCATTGCTACTTATCACATTTTGTAGCTATTTTTAGTAGTTTTATGTGTCACGCCCTCATTATCTTCTTAACACCCGATTCAAACACGATGAACCCGAGCTGAATTCGAAGATGTATGATCGAACTAGAGGAAATTTGGAGCAAAAATATTGAAGAGATGGAGCTTAGTGGAAATTTTGTAGGGTTGCGAAAATTCAAGAATTCGCAAATTTCGCAGTCATGAAATTTCAACTCGCGAACACCGCCACCCGTACTTCGATCGCTGACCGCCAGGGGTTTTATACAAGTTTGCCCTCATGTAATTTTGGTTCTTTAGCACACTTTTGTAATTTCCTTATGCTGAGCACCTGTATAAGCTCAGTCCTACTTGTAATCAAATCAACTTTTCACTCCATCAATCAATCAAGGAAATTTAGCATGAAGCTTCCTCTCCCTCCATTGCCGTGATTTTCTTCTTCTCCCTTCACTTTCTTGTATTTTTGCAGCCAAACACCCTCGATGATGACAAATCATGGGATGCTCGCTTAAAAACCCCCATCCTTGAAGGGGAAGGCCACTTAAAAGTTGGTTTTAAGTGAAGTCAGTGATGCTCATGCTTTTCAAGTAAGCATTTAAGGGTATTTGGGCTCCTACTTCTCACTTTAGGTTAAAATCTCTTAGGCATGCTCTCACTAACGTGTATTTGTCAAGCTTTTTGGGTTAAGTGGATACTTATCACTAGATCCACTGATGCCCAGTTAGTTCCCTATTAGTTACTGTAGGTGTGCTTTCGATATGTTCTCACTGTTAGGGACATTTATGCTCAATCAAATGCCATCTTTCAAGAGGAAAACTTTTAGGGTTTAGGTTTTAAAGCTAAATGAAGATCCGGTTCGGGAAATAACTATATGTCATGCTCCCCAAAGCGAGGAAAAAGACCCGAGGACATGTCGGTTAACTTAGAACCCTAAGCCCAGTGGCCCGAGACTTTAAGGAATTCTCTCTTAACTTTGTACTTCAGTTATTTCAGTTTTTAATCATTCACACACACTGTTTTTCACAAACCCTAAAAATCCAACGAGAAAACACCATTTTCAATGCACTGCAACTCTTCTCTCACGAAGAAAACCTATCCTCGTGTTCAATTTAGAGCTCACTATACCAAGAAAAGAGTTTTGCTACTCAGTAGTAGGAATCCTAGGATATAAATTTTGTTGATTCCGAACACCTACTTGGTCGAAACAAATCAACGACCTTGTTGGGCAAAGGACGGGGATGAACAAACACTATGTAGGGGAAAGGACTAGTACCCAACTCTTGCAGATTCTTCACATACAGAAGGAGCTCGTGGTGGTGCTCCTCTCTATGATCTCAAGTAGCCGGTAGATGCGGTCTAGCCTCGCCTTCTCCACCTAGTTGACCAGGGTGGCCTCGCTTGCGCCTATCTACAAATCATCAAGAAGATAGGTATGTTAATACAACTACAACCTAGTGAAATATGAGACATACCAAAACAGGAAAGGAGACAAACCTAGGAACGAAAGGGATTGGTTTAGATCAAAAGGAAGCCTTGGAGAGTCAGGTCCCATACGACTCTGGTCCTTAATCAGATTTGACTCTTCACCTGCCTCAGGGGAGCTAGTGGAGCCCGGTTACAAATTGCAAACCGGGACTATACGACATGGACAGGTCCTAATCCCAAGCTTCAAAGTATAAATGAAATGGATCTCCACCAATGAGATATCCAGCTGGTAGAGAGAGTTCAACACACTGCAACCCATAAAAATCCGAAAAACATTCGGATGTATGAGTGCATGAGGTGCCTAGGTGAAATGAAGGAGTTACTTCACCAATGATGGAACAGGGAGGCGAAGCCTAGCTGTAAACTGCTCCCGTCATTTGGCTGATGATGTTTTGCTTCCACTAATGTGTGAATGGTCAAGGTTAATTTATCCTTACAACAACAAAAAAATTGATCAGGAAGCGAGACAAGCAATGAGTTGTGGGAGGGGGCATGGAAATGATTGTTTTTTTTATTTATATGACCTTTTCATTTTGAAATTATATGTAAGAATTGTTTAGAAGTTGCATAACAACATGAAGAAATGCTACAAAGGGGAACATTCCTCCTTCAAAATTTAAGATAGGTCAATAAATATAAATCCCAATCTTGGACTTGTTGGGTCATATGGTGGACCATAATGTTGTGTTTATTTGCAAGAGACTGCCTAATGGCTTTTGTGGTCCACTATGCATTACATTTAAGAAATGAATTCATTTGTCATCTTCCTTAATCCGTTTTGTTATGCACACGGTATAGACAATCATAAGAATGATAGAACAAATTGTGGTGGTGATTTCGTTAGAAATCTTTGGTATATTTCAATTGATTGAACATCCTTAAAAAATCAAGTTAGAAACAAGAACTGAGATCAATTGTATTCATAAAATTAAGGGCTCTTTTCTGCATCATACAAGACTACTAGGATTAAACTCTAGATACCAACATTAGTGTATATCGGTTCACAATATATGATACAACTTTTACTAGTTCACTGTACCATCGATCCCGATATTTGAAATTGTCAAACCATTGACAGAACGACCTCAGACATTTCTTTCATCCCATTCAGTGAATCTTCTAATGGAAAAGGCAGGTTGTTCAGGCTGGCAGAGGAGGGCTACGCCGCTTTCAACATAACAAAACCCGATGACATGGTCGGGTCTGCCAAATGCATCTTCGAACGATATTTATCCAATGCTCGCAAGATCACAAAAACTCATACGGGCAGCATGATTAAGCCAATAATGGATCCAACAACTCCAACCCCTTTCCTTCATCCCATAGTTGCCATGCCTACAGCATTATTCAGTTGGGTCAGGTTAAAGCAAAGTTGAAAACAGCAGTACTATCTGGAGAAGTACAACTTATTGAAGAAATGGATAGATCAATCAACTTATAATATGTCCTAATTAGTTCTGCCAATGTCAAGCACCAGCATATTTTAAATTAAATGTTGCTGGCTATGCCTTGCAATGACTATAAATCCCAATCTGGGCCTTGTTGGGTCATATGGTGGGGACTACATGTCAGGTTTATCCGCACACTATCCGGGAGGGTACGGGGGCATGGCCGAGGGGGACATGGAAACGATCAGGTTTTATTTATACGGCCTTTTCATTTGAAATTATATGCAGAATCTGTTAGAGTCAGAAATTTCTTAGCATCTTCCAAATTCCAGGTGAAGCTCCTATGCTACAAGGCCATTCCGTATGGCTGATAGCTTACAAAAGGAAAGGAATTATAAGGAAATCATAGCATAAGACTCACGATCAAGCGTTTGAAGACAAACCATACCAGCTCAACTATCTCATTGAAATCATGGTTGCGAAGGTACATTCCATCTTTAGCCATGAGCTGGTAGGACTTTTTATCCAAATAGCTAGGGAAGGAGATGGAGTACTCTTCAGAAAGCGTCACCACCGGTATGCGAAGGTTGGTGGGGTAGAGGTCGCACATATTAGCGACATAAGTGTCCCTCTAGTTGAAAGGGTTCCAGCGGTTGATAATCGACAGGGCATTAGACTGTGGGAATGACGTACGCTAAAGACTCCGATCCCACTTCATCTGACAATCCGGTGAGTTCAAGATCAGCCTGGAAGGGCCCTCGTCTCGTAAGGCCACATTGCAAAACCTAGCCGAGAACAATCCGCCCAACACCGCCCCGAGGGAGCCTCCTCACAACTATACGCATTACAGGCCTCGTTCAAACCCCATCCTCCAGCGATGCACAAGCCTCTCGTGAAGCATCTTAGGAGGCAGCCTCTGATGCCTACAGGGCCTCAGAGGCTCACTCTGGGGAGTCCATAGCAATCACTTTCGGGATCCTTTAAGCCTCTTCATCTAGGCCTGCACTCGCTTGGGAGATTTCCACAACATTTCGTGAGTCAGTGTAGTTTCCCATGAGCATCACAAGTCATTGCAGATTCGCACGAAAAATCTAGCAACGAGGTTAGACATATCGTCCTCCATATCCTCATCTGAATCACTAGCGTTTGGATCCACCTAATCCACAATGTCCTCTAACCCCGCACTGGAAGCTATGATCTTGCCCTTCTTCTTCTTCTTCTTCACCGCCTGGGGAGAAGGCCGAGAATCTTGTTCATCCAAAGGTGATCGGGCCCGGTTAGCAAAGGTAGCCGAGATTTCTGAAAGGCCTCACTGAGAGGGTTTCCGAGCATCCCTCTTGCGAAGAGCTACCCGGATCACTTTAGGAGGCCCGAGAGCAAAGTGTCTCCAACAAGCCTCTACTAGCAACTAAGTGTATGACGGAACTATGGAAGGGGCCGGTGCCTAAGACTTGCAAAGTTCTTCACAATAAGAGGAGCCTGTGGTCGTGCTCACCCCTCAACGATCTCTGTCATTTGATGCACCCAGACACCTTCCACCAACTAACCGCTGGCCACACCTACGCCTACTTACAAAAATTTCAGAAAGAAGAACATGTCAAAACACGCAAAATTCTAGAAATGAGGGGCATGTAAAAAACACAGACGACCTAGGGGGGTACAAGTCCCACCAAGCTGAAACAAGCTTGGGAACGAGAGAGACTAGTTCAGGGTAAAAGGAAGCCTCGAGAGCCTTTACGCCCTTACACTACGCACCTTAACTGTACCAACCCCTTTCGCTTAGTCTTAGGGGAGTCCGGGAGCCTGGTTATAAATTATAACTAGGGGCTATGGACCGACATAGGTAGGCGGCCCCCAATCCCAAGCTTCAAGGTGTAAATAAAACAAATCTCTACTAGTGAAATATCCAATTGGTAGAGAAAATTTAGCACATTGCAACCCATAAGAATCCGAAAGACATTCGAGTGTACGAAAGTGTGGGGAGGCACTGAGCTAAGTATAGAATTGCTTCACCAAAGGAATAAGGATGCAAGCCTGAAAATCAGCTCATAAAATAAACCAGATTATCTACCACTCCCATTGTCAAGGTAGCTGCGCCGTCAAACATCCCCAATTTGATGGCAGTAGAGACTTGTCTGAAGGAGCTCAAGTCCTCTAAAGACATAGCACTGACTAGGCTTCTTGTCGTGGGTGTCTCCCGAGGGGCCTCCCTCTTATGCCCAGCCTGATTAGTGGAAACCTCTTCGTGACCTCTCACCACACTACAAGAAAACAAATAGATAAAGGGGATCAACCAAAAGATAAAAAAATCCCCTTGTGAAAGTCTAAACTAAACCTAAGAACACCACCAGTGAACGATGTTTGCACCCTCAAGAAGAAATGAGAACTTTCTAACCTAAAAATACTAATAATAGAGAGACAAAAAAACAAAAGGCGGGCAATACAAACGGCTCGAGGAAAACTCACCGAAAATTGAAAGTAGAAGCCGAGGGACCCCAATGATTCACTTGAAAGAAAAGTTCGTAGAAGCTACAATGTGTGAGAAAAATGAAATCGCAATGTGCAAAAGGCTTTGTGAAATAGTAAAAGCATTACTCGTGAGCCCAACCCCTATATATAGGATCCATGCGCCAGGTACAAACATGCTTCACCTTTCGCATTCGATGCAATTTTATTAATTTTCCTAGTCCTTTTCAATCTGCACAATCTAAGTTTAAAACATGCATTTCCTCAACTAAAAAAGCATGAAATTCTAGTTAGGGAAAATGAGGGCATTGTGGGTGCTATGGTCTTTAGACCCACTACTCAATGGGCTTAAGGCCCACTTGTCCCATATTGTTAAACTGCCCAAGCCCACTTATCATATTGAAACCAAGGGGCGCCACAGAGACGAGAGAATCCTAAAGAGAGCTAGGATTTCTTCCCATGGACTAGCTCTTGGGCAGCCTGTCTAGAATTGTAAGTCCCCCAGCCAACCATCCTACCACGTATGGGAAGTTTGTTATGGAAAAGGATACAAAGGCAGAAAATATGCAAAGGATATTTATCAGTGGATTTCCCAGTTTCCAAATCCATTATTTCTCGAAAGGATTAATACTTGATAAGGAAGAATTAATCCTTTATAAAGAAGAATTAATCCTTGATATGGAAGAAGATATTTTATTTCCAAGATGAATAGATTTTCTTTCATAAAATCAAGGGGAGATTTGTGAACCACTTTCTATAAATTAGGAAGATCCCCCACGATGGGAAGGTAAGCAATTCCAACTACGTGGAACCTCCTGCTTCTTCTGTATTTTGTCGACTTACTCATATCGGGAGGCGCTTAACCCACCGTCACGACGCTCTCAGAGGTTCATATTACACTGCTAATGCCAAGAGGTTCAAATGATCGAGGTGACAACAACATTTAATAAATAACATGACAAAGACAGTTGGATTCAAAATTTTGTAATGTCATAATCACGGATTCACAACTGAGTACTTTAAAAGGTTGTTTAAAGAAATAAAAGTCGAATGAAGCCTACAACAATGTAAACGTGTTTACCCCATCTTCTATACACCAGATAAATGTGTTTACTCAATTACCACCGGAGTCGCAATGACCAGAGGATCCAATCGAGAAGAAACTAATAAAATACCACCGCTGATACCTCATCGCTTGAACCTCGGGGCCCTTTGATCACTGAACCCTGTGCATTAAGTATGAATGTAAACCCACAGAAAAGGACGACTGAAACGATAGCCGACTCGCCTCCGATGATTAAGTCAGAAAAAATATGGAGAAAAAGAAAAAGAAAGTATGTGCAGTTATAATTTCTTACCCTCTTATCTTGGGGGATCTTCTCAAATTATAGGTGGTTCACGAATCTCCCCTTGATTTTAGGAAAGAAAACCTCTTAATCTTGGGGATAAAATCTCTTCTTCCATATCAAGGATTAATCCTTTCGGGAAATAATGAATTTGGACACTAGGAAATCTACTGATAAATATCCTTTGTGTATTTTCCGCCTTTGTATCCTTTTCTATAACGAACTTCCCATACGTGGAAGGATGGCCGACTGGTAAAACCCTAGATGGGTTGCCCTGGTCGGGCTCGACATGACACTCTAGCTCTCCCAAACCGGCTTTCGATTCCCCCATCCGAAAGATCACCTAGTTTTTAATATGGTAGTGGGCGAGGCCTCTTTGCATCGTGGCAAGGTAGCTCGGGGTCAAATGGTCCCCGTCCATCGAAGGAGTCTAGAGACCATGGTACTCAAAATTCCCCCCTTTTTCCTAGCTAGAATTCTCGTGCTGCAGTCAGGAAAATACGATGCTTTAAAAACCCCAGTGTGGAAGGATTGGAAAAATTAATGAGCACAATTGAAATTTCCTGGAAGGAGAAGAGGTTCGGGTCACAAAGGATGTCGGGTAGCGTATTATTTCCTTAATATGTTTACGACACATGATGTTCTAACTTCACATTTAATGTGCCTATTGATGTTTCACCCCTATATATAGGGGTTAGGCTCCGAATGCTGCCTCTTTCACTACTCATAAAGTCTTTCATCTGTTGAAATTTCTTTTCTCCCGTGCTTATGCTAACCGTTGCTTCAAAGCAATCATCAGAGCCCCCTCGACATCTTTCAATTTTTTGGTGAGTTTTTTCAAACTGTGTTTGCATCATCATCGTGTTTTTCAGGTTCCATTTCCGAGTATTTTCGTTTAGAAACCTTTCGTTTTCGAGGGTGAGTCCATCGCTTATCGGGTAGGTTCTTAGGTTTGCTATCGTGGGTTTATCCTACTTTAAGGTTATTGGTGGGTCCAAGGTTTTGACGCTTTCACTACTTTAAGGTCCTCAAGTTTATCCTTTTTTTTTTTTTTGCTTATAGTATGGCGAGAGGTCAGGAAGAGACTTCTACTAGTTGGGCTGGGCGTGAGAGGAGGGCCACCCCAAGAATTGCCACCGCAAAATGCTGCTGCTTAAGTGGCCCATAGAGGAGCCGAGGATCCTTCTTTTATTAAGTCCCTCAAGGATGATTAGTCTAAAGTTGTTAGACGGAGCGGTTATCTCAATAGTAGGAGGGGTAGATAATGTCGTCTACTTCTCCTGCGAGTAGTTTGCTGCTGGAATTTGCTTCCCTATCTCGTTGTTGGTGAAACAATTCCTATACTTCACCCGGGCACCTCCTACCTCCTATGCTCATACATCCGAACGTCTTTCGGATCTTGATGGGTTACAATGTGCTAAACTTCCTCTACTAGTTGGATATTTCACTAGTAGAGGTTTGATTTATTTACACTTTGATGCTTAAGATCGGGGGTCAGCTATCTATGTTAGCCTATAGCCCCGAGACCGCACTCTTGTAACTAGGCTCCCGACCCCAAGACCGGGCTTAAAGGGGTTGTTTTAGTGAAGGGCTGGCAAGGACGCCAGTTTGTCTCATCTAAACCCAGTCCTCGCTTTCTAGGTTTGTCTCCATCTGAATGAGGCTTGTTCTTATCTAGACTACATCATCAATGTAAATAACTCAGAATACAAACATCGGTTAGTTAATAACGAGAATAGTTCTAGAGCATATCACGATCAATAAGATTACTAGAGGTAGAGCATAATCACAAGCTCCTTGCTGGGTGAAGAGCTTATCGAGTCAGCGCACCTTTGTTAAATAGTCCCCGTCATCCCTCGCTCGCTGCTAGAAGAGCTCATCAAGGGGGAACATTTTGTCTTTATCAACCTTCAGAAGTCGATCCCGGGCAGCTCCTCACAAGTGGGGTTCGTTGAAGAGCCTTAGGACAAGATTGCAGAAGGAGCCTTAGTTAGCTTTGTCTGGTCAGATCAATCACCTTTAGCCATACAGGACCCAGAGCTTCCCCCTAGTCTGCCAAGAAGAAGAGGAAGACAAAGACTACCTGGGCAACGAAAAATAAGAAGAAGGGCAAGATCATAGATGTCGACGTAGGGTTGGGAGGGGTCCAGATTGGGGATTCAAACGCTAGTGACTCCAAATAAAAGACGGAGAAGATATGTCTAGCCTTGTCACTGCCTCGCGACACCTGATGAGCAAGCTAGCGCCTGTGGGAAGACTACTACTCCCGACTGGCACACACACCAAAAGTGCTATTTTACACTTCATTAATACAGGTTTTGAGACCCTTTGTGTACTAATCAACCTAATTAACCTAATTGGCATGTTAAGGACCCAGTGTGCTTAATAATCAAATTTATAAGTAAGCCTGTTGTTTTTGAAAGTGCTTTTATACTCAGAGATAGGATTCACCAACCTATGGAGAATCCAAGTTCAACTCCATACCGCAAATCAAAACCGTGCTAGAAAGCAGGCGTAAAGCAAAGCAGAGAAATGGAGCAAGTCACAAATTTCATGAACTGCAAATCGCTTCTTCCTACGCCCACCGCTCGTTTCACGACCGCTGACTGCTCATCCTTCTTTACCTCCGAATTTCTTTCGTCACTTTTTTATTTTCTCTCCCGCTTGGTCTCCCCGTAATAGCTTTTGCTTTTGGTTTTGGTATTGTATTAGGGGTCAAGTATAAAAGCCCCTAAATTAAACACTGTAAGGCATCTTCTTCATTAAAAAAACTTTTTGGGTGGGAAGCTTTCAGCTCTTCCCTCTCTTTTTCTTTTTCTCTCATTTTCCCGCACTTTCTCTCCCTTCACTAGTTTTCAAACACCTCCGAGGATGACAATAATCCTGAGGACGAGAGGCTAACCTCTTTCTCCTTGGAAGGAGGCCACGCGAGGACCCTGGGAGGCAAGATGAGGGTTCCATGTTTTTCACGCAAGTATCCACTGTCATTAGTGTAACACCCCATGTAGACCCTCAATTTTTCCCCTCAACACTCGTGATTTATCCTATAGAAATACACTTCCACCTATCGCTCTCATATAACACCATTGCCCTTTTTGTGTTTAATACCAGATCTCAGCCTCTGTGGGCTTCAGATGTGGGTCCGTTGAGTATGCAGTCTCACTTTAGAGTGTCATCATGGCTTATTTTTTAAGCATGGCATCGTGCTATAGGAAGCAATCGGGGCTCCCCGAGGTTTTTTAGCCTAATCAAAGTTTATTAAAGTATGTCAAATTCGGGAGCACTTTGAGCTTGTTTCGATCATATCTCCCTTATCCGAACCTTTAATTGCTCACTGCTTGTTTTATGGATTCTTATTTGCCAAGGAGGTTTTTGTTAAAATTTCATAATTTTTTCAACCGCTTGACTAATCAGTTTGACTGGTTCATCGTGTGGCAATAAGTATACAAATACTATTTTTTCGTGTGATTTTGGGGTGAGTAATTTCTGCTTTAATTAAGTATTCCCCATCCCATAAGGAATAAAAATCGCTTTTTTTGTTGGTTCTAATTCTTCTCGTGAAACATTATATCAAAGCTCATAATTTTCCCTAACCGGATGGATCAGTTGGCAGCTGGTTCAACATAGTCGGCCATCAGGGGAGCTACCGTTGCGGATTTTGCAGAGCACAAATCGAGATGGTCGGGCCCATAAGCTCAAGCTGCACTACGGGCAGTATCAGGGGTCCATTTTAGCCCTGGATTGTTGAGAGATGCAGCCCACCATGAATCCATGTGGATACTCAGGAGAAGCAAGTTTAAATCTTAAGAGATTCAAATTTTTGGGTATGGGAAATATGAGAGGAGTTAACTGAAGCTGCTTCGAGACTCCATCAGCCCTTTCCAAAGCTGAAGGTGGAACAATCTTGTTCGTATAAGCCAGGTGAGAATCAGACATTCCGAAATATACCCTAGCAGCCACTCGTTTAGTGGTATATTAAAAGTTAAATATGAATTTTCTGAAAATAAAACGAGGGATTCTAAAGTTACAAGATACAAGGCGATCTTTGTAATTTATTAAAAAGGATAAGGAAAGTCATAAAAGAGGAAAGATGAGGGGTTAAACTAGAATATGCATAAGTTATTTTCAAAAAGGAAGAATTTAAATCAAGATGCAATTATGGAAACTTAAAGCAAAAATGTCGATTTTTTTTTATAATAAACAAGGCCTTAGCAAACATGGGTTTTAAAAGACCAAAGTTGGTCTCATTTGGGGGAGAAGAAAAAAACGTGAAAGAGGAAGAGGAAGAGAGGAAGAAGAGAAGAGGAGGAGCTCAAGCAAAAAGGTATGGAACTACTAACCTTGAGTATGGATGCTTGGATTTTGGTATGGAACTTTGGATTTTGTATGGATTACATGGAATTGTAAGCTTTATATGCTTAAATGCTTGTCTCCAAACCTAGGGTTTTGATTGATTTTGCATCTTAACCTTGATTCTTTGAAAATAGGGTTGATAAAACCTCATATGGTACAAGATAAACAAAGAATCCTCTTTAGGATGGATTCATGGTTAATTGAGTCTTTGGAGTTAGGTTTAGAATAAACCCCACCAACATCATGTTTGGTTTATGTAAGGGTCTTAACCTACATTAGAAGGGGAGTTTTGGAATAAATCCATGATGGATTTTTGAAGAAAGATATGAAATTGAAAGAGAAAATTGAATAGAAAAGAGGATTCCAAGATGAATTTGGAATTGTTTTTGATGTGTGTTTGAAGTGTAGGAAGCATCATCAAAGTATTATGAAAATGTGAGAAAACACACATTCGGGCACTTTTCGGGACTTCTACGGTACAAGTTGAACTTCTACCGGTAGAACTGGTTCCGTCATTTTATTGAGTTCTACCGGTAGAACTTAGGTTCCACTTGTATAATTCATACTCTGTTCCCAAGCTAATTACTGTATTTTTAGCCATAACTTGCCTATTTCTTATCCGATTTGAGTGATTCAAGTGGCTACATAAACTAGACTTCATGTAGGAACAAAACTCAAATAATAGTATCACAAAAATTCCTATGATCCAAGTTGCCTAAAATTCATCATTAAAGTGGGGCCATGTGCAAGCCAAATTTGGTTCCAGCTTGAACATAGATAGTCCGGGTTGTTTTGACGAATTTGAGAGTTTCTGTTCGAATCGGGGGTGATTCCAATTGGAATAGAACCCTTAGCACTTTATATTTAAAATGGGTACAAAGACCTTTGTCAAATATATAGTTAGAATCTTGAAAAATTTGGTAATAATTTAACTGTTTCTAGTGTAACTGCAAGAATGATCATTAGTTTGGCATGAAAATGCCATAACTTCTTTATTTTTGATGATCCGATTGGATTGATTCCAAATCCTAAGTAAAGTAGATTCATAGAGGAATAAGAATATATGAATGAGGTGTGATTTCATAGACCTCATACTTCACAAGAAGATGGAATGCCATATGTAATAGGCATGAAACAAGGAAAATGTAGAAAATGAAGATGTGATAGAGCGTGTTCATGAAACATGAAAAATGATTATGGAAAATGAAAATGAAAAAACGAATTGAAACATGAATGTGAACATGAAAGGCAATATGTAATGAACACGTAATGTGGTTAAGGATATACGATTATTATCACACATAACCAGAAATGATAAATAAATGATAGGAATATATGAATGAATATATGATTGAGTATTTGTGAACGAGTATACATGATATATACTTAAATGAATTTTAAGGAATGAGTATATGTGAATGAATATAGGAATGAGCATGAATGTGTATATGAATGAGTATATAAAATGAATACGTGAATGAGTATTTGTAGAATGAATTTATGAATGAGGAATACGTGAATGAGTATTTGTGAATGAATTTCTATGAATGAGTATACGTGAATAAGTATACGAAATGAATTATGAATGAGTATACGGAATGAGTATACATGAATGAATATGTGAATGAGTGTTTGAATGAGTATATGAATGAATATGTGAATGAGTGTATGAATGAGCATAAGTAGAGTATATATAAATGATCACATGAATGGAGAGGTGATTGAGTATACTTTGCGATAATACGAGAGGAATATGAAATCGAAATGTGATATTCAAAACCTGAATTAACGGAATAAAATAAAGACGGATTCATTAAACTAACTCGTAAATGTGAATTGAATGATATGAAGAACGAATCGCCGACGATGCACCAAACGCATCCGCCACGGCACCAATTATCCACGTCCCACTGGGCGTGGATGTACCCACCTGCATCCGCTGGGCGACGGGCGCATGGCATTGAAGAAACGCCCCACTTCAAGGATTCACCAACCGATCCGCTGCGATGGGAGACCGAATAATTGATACCACGTGGCTCCGGGATGCACTAAACGACATCCGGCTACGACGGGAGAACCAATAATTGATACCACGCGGTTCGGGATGGCCAACGGCATCCCATGACGGAGAACCGGTCGCGATACTATCGCCACGGATGCACCCAAACGGCATCCGACATGATGGGAGAACCGGTCAGCGATACCATCGCCGGATGCACTAAACGGCATCCGCTGGCGATGGGGAGAACCACAAGTGATACCACGGTCGCGGATGCAATCTCAAACGGCATCTGCCATGATGGGAGATAGAATTGTTAAAAGTATAAGCATATTACCGAATGTTAATAAGGGTGGGATTCATCAAACTAACTTTAAATCGTGAAATGAATAGTTAAGGTGAAAGAAATAACATTGACAAGTAAAATTATGATTGTTATGAATATGCTTAAATCTCATGAATTGATCATGGAAATGATTTGTTGCCTTGAGAATGCATGATATGAGATCAGAATGATTTGTATATCAAAGCTTCGCAAAAAAATGATTAGCATGAGTATAGGTGAATAAAGGCATTATGGGTAAAAATGCATGTATTAAGTGTGAATGTTAATGTGTTTTGAATTTTTAAATGGTCATGGGATTGCCCGAAGGGAAGTGTTTTTGCTTAATTAAGAGGTCAAAAATAGAATAACATAAACAACATGTTTTGGAAAGATAATTGAAAATGTCGGAGTAAACCAGCCTCGCTCGAATCACTTTCGTCGAGCCTGATTCGGCCGACACTTTGAAACGAAAATTTAATAAGACAAAATAAATGTTTTGATTGAAAACGTCGGAGTAAACCGAGCTCCAGCTTCGATCCGCCAACCGGGTCAAGTAGGGGATTCGGGTCGCGACACCTTTGAAAATAAAAATTAAATATAACGAAACAAAATGTTTTTAACGGGCATCCCAGATCATGAAACGTAATTTCTAACGGGAGTTGATTAATGGCTTCGGCCGTGATAATGGTAAGAGTCTAATATGTATGGGTATTAGTTTGATTCGACCCGTAGTTATTTTTAATATAATCTGACATGGTTCGATTTGCTATCAGATATGAATATGTTGTTTGAATACATAGGATATGATATGCCACATGGTAGATATGAGTTACAACTGTGAAAGACTTTGACACAGGAAGTAATATGAATTGGGTGATGATGATAGGAATTTGAACAATAAAATCTACACGATAATATGATATGAATTAGAAGTCACATAAGAATAGACTTCGTTATATGGCGGGCAATAGCAAATGTAAAAAGATAGACGTGCAATATTGTTATTGGTCGTTATCGTCTATATGTCTCTACTCAAGCTGCAAAGCTTAGCACTAAATGTTCAATCCGCGAGGTACCGGGTTAGAGAGATTAAGAGGACAGGACATTTCCACACCACCGATCTGCCATCTCGTAGATGTGTGCTCACCAAAGATCGTTCGCGATCTTTGATGTTGTGCATTAGATATGGATATGTAAGTGTATTTCAGATAGAATGGGACTTTAGTATATGTGTATAATTCTTAATATATACCACTCCTGGGTGGTAGTTCATTTGTAAATGTAAATGATTGTTGGTTATTACAAAATTGTTTATATACCATGATATAAGTTCAGCTCAAAAAAATAAAATAAAATAGCTGAGTCCCGAGAGGTTTCACACTAATCAAACCATCGATTCGGGCTTAACTTGCCTGACCGATCGGGCGTGACAAGTTTAGGTGGTACGTAGCCTAGGTTTAGCAAGCTTCGAAAAGCCTATGTTAAAGTAATTCTAGATATAGTATAAATAGGAAAGATAGAAAGACATATGTATAGAAAAGTGCTGGCCCCGATGTGGATGTCCCTGTAATTGCATGTGATGGATTGTCTTCCTAATCCAAATACAGTTATTGAAAGTGTTAACCCCAAAGAATCAAGTAAATACTACGAATCCGTAGGAATCATTTAGAAGTGAGAGTCACGCTCCAGCCGAGCTAAATGAAAAGAAAGTATAAGAAAGGTCATATGTAAAATATATTAAAAGAAAGGACTTGACATAGAACAGACAAAGTGCATAGTATGAATTTCGAGGATCAAATTTTATAAGGAGGGAGACCAGAATATACGAAATATACCCTAGCGCTTTCTGACTTGTTTAGTGGTATATTAAAAGTTAAATATGAATTTTCGGAAAATAAAATAGGACCTTAAAGTTTACAAGATACAAGGGCAATCTTGTAATTTATTAAAAAGGATATGAAAGAAATAAAAGAGGAAAGATGAGGGGTTAAACTAGAATATGCATAAGTTGATTTTCAAAAAGGGAAGAATTTGGGGACCAAGATGCAATTATGGAAACTTAAAGCAAAAATGGATTTTTTTTGAGGGCCAAACAAGGCCTTAGCAAACATGGGTTTTAAAAGACCAAAGTTGGTCTCATTTGGGGGAGAAGAAAAAAACGTGAAAGAGGAAGAGGAAGAGAGGAAGAAGAGAAGAGGAGGAGCTCAAGCAAAAAGGTATGGAAACTACCAACCTCGAAAGTATGGATGCTCGGATTCTCGGTATGGAACTTTGATTTCGTATGGATTACATGGAATTGTAAGCTTTATATGCTTAAATGCTTACCCCAACCTAGGGTTTTGATTGATTTGCATCTAACCTTGGATTCTTGAAAATAGGGGTTGATAAAACCCCATATGGTACAAGATAAACAAAGAATCCTCTCCTTTAGGATGGATTCAGTTGGTTAATCGAGAGTTCTTGGAGTTAGGCTTGTAAATAAACCCTAACTAAACATCATGTTTGGTTTATATGGGCCTTAACCCATATTAGAAGTTGTTTTGGAATAAAAATCCATGATGATTTTGAAGAAAGATATGAAATTGAAAAGAGAAATTGAATAGAAAAGAGATTCCAAGATGAATTTGGAATTGTTTTGATGTGTGTTTGAAGTGTAGAAGTGATTGGGGATCAAAGTACATGAAAAATGTGAGAAAACACACATTCTGGGCACTTTTCGGGGACTTCTACCGGTACAAGTTGAACTTCTACCGGTAGAACTCTCTGTCTATCGACTTTTATTAGGTTCTACCTAAGTATAACTTGTGTTCTACTCTACATAACCGCTACCTGCTCCCAGCCAATCAGTTTTGGTATTTTAGCCATAACTTGCTCATTTCTTATCCGATTTGAGGATTCAAGTGGCTACATAAACTAGACTTCAAGGGAACAAAACTCAAATAATAGGCATCAGCCAAAATTCTGATCCTAAGTTGCCTAAAATTCACTAGTGGGGCCATGTGCAAGCCAAATTCTGGTTCCAGCTTTGAAACATAGAGTAGTCCTGGTTGTTTTGACAAGAATTTGAGTTTCTAAGGTTCAATTGGGTGATTCCAATTGGAATAGAACCCTTAGCACCTTATATTTAAATGGGTACAAAGACCTTTTGTCAAATATATAGTTAGAATCCCGGAAAAATTAGTAATACGAACTGTTTCTAGTGTAATCCGGGTGAACAGACTAGTTTGGCATGAAATGCTATAACTTTATTTTTGATGATCTGATCGATTGATTCCAAATCCAAGTAAAGTAGATTCATAGAGAATAAGAATATATGAATGAGGTAGTGATTTCATAGACCTCATACTACAAGAAGATGGAATGCCATATGTATAGCATGGAACAAGGAAAATGTAGAAATGAAGATGTATAAGATGTGTTCATGAAACATGAAATGATTATGGAAAATGAAAAATGAAAACGAATTGAAACATGAATGTGAACATGAAAGGCAATATGTAATGAACACGTAATGTGGTTAAGTGATATACGATTATTATCACACATACAACTAAACATAATAAAATATAGAATATATGAATGAATATAGCATTTGAGTATTTGTGAATGAGTATACATGAATGAGTATACTTAAAATGAATTTATGAATGAGTATATGTGAATGAATATGTGAATGAGCATGAATGTATATGAATGAGTATATAAAATGAATACGTAATATATTGTGAATGAATTTATGAATGCAGAATACGTGAATGAGTATTTGTGAATGAATTTATGAATGATACATGCTGGAATAAGTATACGTAAATGAATTTATGAATGAGTATACATGAATGAGTATACATGAATGAATATGTGAATGAGTGTTTCGAATGAGAGTACATGAACAACAGAATGAGTGTATGAATGAGCATAAGAAGAGTATATATAAATGATCACATGAATGAGTATAGATTGAGTATATCTTTGAAAAGATAATACGAGTGAATATGAAATCGAAATGTGATATCTGGAAACTGGAATGAACGTGGAACAAAAATAAAGACGGATTCATTAAACTAATCACGCCGTGAAATGTGAATTGAATGATATGAAGAATGGAATCGCCCGACCTGACGCACTGTTTACATCCGTCACGGCGCACTCAAATTATCCACGTCCCACTTGGCGGGATGCACCACTCGGCATCCCGCTTCGCGACGGCGTACGGCATTGAAGAAATGTCCTACCAAGGGATTCACCAACCGGATCCGCTGCGACGGAGACCAATAATTGATACCACGCGGCTCCGATGCACCTAAACGCAGATCCGGCATGATGGGAGAACCGGAATAAGGGATAACACGGCCTGATGCAATTCGCTAAACGGCATCCGGCTATGATGGGAGAAACCCAATGGGAGAACCGAATAAGTGATAACACGCGGCTCCGATGCACTAAACGGCATCCGTCATGATGGAGAACCGGTCAAGGATACCACGGTCGTGGATGCACCAAACGCAAGATCTCGCCATGATGGGAGATAGAATTGTTAAAAGTATAAGCATATTATCATCGTTAATAAGGGTGTGATTCATCAACTAATCCTTAAATCGTGAAATGAATAGTTACGTGAACAATAACATCGGCGCGTAAATGAGATTGTTGCGAATGATGCTTAAACTTCAGCGAATTGATCAGGAAATGATTTGTTCGCCCTTGAGAATGCATGATATGAGATTGTAAATGATTTGTATATTGAAAGCTTGCAAAAATGATTAGCATGAGTATAGGTGGAAATAAAGGCATTATTGGTAAATGCATGTATTAAGTGGAATGCCATGTTTCTTAATTTGTAATGGTCAGTGGATCGGGTCAAGGGAAGTGTTTTTGCTTAATTAAGAGGTCAAAAATAGAATAACATAAACAACATGTTTTGGAAAGATAATTGAAAATGCTCTGAGTAAACCTGCCCGGCTCTGATCCGCCTTCGGCCGAGCCTGGGATTCGGCCGACACTTTGAAAACGAAAATTTAATAAGACAAATAAATGTTTTCGATTGAAAACGCCTGGAGTAAAACCGAGCTCCAGCTGATCCGCCAACCGGTCAAGTGTGGGATCCGTCGCGACACCTTGAAAATAAAAATTTAATATAACGAAACAAATGTTTTTAATCTGCATCCGTATCATGAAACGGAATTTCTAACGGGAATTGATTAATGGCTTTTACGTGATAATGGTAAGAGTCTAATATGTACGGGTATTAGTTTGATTTGACCTCGTGAGTTATTTAATATGACTTGATATGGTTCGACGCATATCAGATATGAATATGTTGTTTGAATATGATAGGATATGATATGCCATACATGTAGTAGATATGAGTTACAACTAAAAGACTTGACACAGGAAGTAATACGAACAAGATGATGATAGGAATTTACTTAATAAAATCTACATGTATAATATGATATGAATTAGAAGTCACATAAGAATAGACTTCGTTATATGCATAATAGCAAATGTAAAAGATAGTGACGGCAATATTGTTATCGTTACTGTCTATATGTTCCCACTGCCGCAGTTTAGCACACGTGTTCAATCCGTAGGTACCCAAGAGGAGATTAAGAGGACGTGACATTTCACACTACCGTATCGGGCCATCTCGTAGACAGCTCACTAAAGACTGCTCCAAGACTCGATGTTGTATTAGATATGATATGTAAGTGTATTTGTATAGAATGGGACTTAGTATATGTGTATAATTTAATATATAATTAATTCTGGTAGTTCATTTGTAAAATGTAAATGATCGGGCTGGGTTATTACAAAAAATTATTGTATACCACGATATAAGTTCCAAATTCTCCGAAAAAAAAAAAAAAATAAGGAGTCCCAGTATATGGTTTCGCACTCGTTCGCTCTGATTCGCCTAATCGGGTCGGACCGGACTGGGGCGTGACAAGATCCAAGATAAAAGGGGAGAAAGATCAAAAGTGGAAGCGGGACTGAAGGGACATTTTCTCTCGGGGGGCTCAAACGCACGTCACGATCTCTACTTGGATGCTTAGCTTGGTTTCTTTTTCTGCGCTTTGTGAAGAGGTAAGATATATACCCTGGCTCCACTCTCTATTCTTTAATAGACATTCTGATCAAATTTAGGTTTCTCTCAACCATTTGAGCCGGTTTTCACGCCATACGTGAAAGCTTGCTCAACAATGCTGGGCAATGGTAGTTTGGTTTATTTTGGTTGGTTCTCACTCATCCGAGCTGAGAATCGATCACCGCTATTTTGTTAGATTCCTGACTCTTTTTAGGAAGTTTCTGAGAAATTTCGAGAGCCTCTCTCTCAATGGTATGTACTGGTTGGGAAACCAGATTAGTCGGCTCATTAGGTTAGGGTTTGCAGGAATGGCAGTTTGGGGAGTTTGGTTTGTTTTGCTTGGTTCTCACTATCCGAAGCTGAGAATGAATCACGCTTTTTATCTTGTTAGATTCATGACTCTTTTAGGAGTTTAGACAATTTTGAGAGCCTCTCTCATCACGGTATGGACTGGTTGGGAAACCAGATCAATCGGTTCATTAGGTTAGGTTTGCAGGAATGGCAGTTTGGGGAGTTTGTTTGTTTTGCTGGTTCTCACTCATCCGAGCTTTCGAGAATCAATCACCGTTTATCTTGTTAGATTCCTGACTCTTTTATAAAGTTTGTGAAAAATTTTGAGAGCCTCTCTCAACGAGATGGACTGGTTTGAAAACCAGATCATTCGGTTCATTTAGGTTAGGTTTGCAGGAAAGGCAGTTTGCATAGTCTGGATGGTTTTGGTTGGTTCTCACTCATCCAAACTGAGAATCGATCACCGTTTATCTTGTTAGACTCGACTTTTTGTGCTTGTGACAAATTTTGAGAGCCTCTCTCAACGAGATGGACTGGTTTGAAAACCAAATCAGTCGGTTCATTTAGGTTAGGTTTGCAGGAACGGCAGTTCGGGTAGTTTGCTTTGTTTTGGTTGGTTCTCACTCATCCGAGCTGAGAATGGATCACCGTTTATTTTGTTAGATTCCTGACTCTTTTAGGAAGTTTCTGAGAAATTCTTGAGAGCCTTCTCTCTAATGGTATGTACTGGTTAAATCAGATTAGTCGGTTCATTAGGTTAGGTTTGCAGGAATGGCAGTTTGGGGAGTCTGGGTTTGTTTTGGTTGGTTCTCACTATCCGAGCTGAGAGAATGAATCACGCTATCTTGTTAGATTCATGACTCTTTTAGGGAGTTTGTGACAAATTTTGAGAGCCTCTCTCAATGGTATGGACTGGTTGGGAAACCAGATTAATCGGTTCATTAGGTTAGGTTTGCAGGAATGGCAGTTTGGGGAGTTTGGTTTGTTTTGGTTGGTTCTCACTCATCCGAGCTGAGAATCAATCACCGTTTATCTTGTTAGATTCCTGACTCTTTTATAAAGTTTGTGAAAAATTTTGAGAGCCTCTCTCAACGAGATGGACTGGTTTGAAAACCAGATCATTCGGTTCATTTAGGTTAGGTTTGCAGGAAAGGCAGTTTGCATAGTCTGGATGGTTTTGGTTGGTTCTCACTCATCCAAACTGAGAATCGATCACCGTTTATCTTGTTAGATTCCTGACTCTTTTAGGAAGTTTGTGACAAATTTTGAGAGCCTCTCTCAACGAGATGGACTGGTTTGAAAACCAAATCAGTCGGTTCATTTAGGTTAGGTTTGCAGGAACGGCAGTTCGGGTAGTTTGCTTTGTTTTGGTTGGTTCTCACTCATCCGAGCTGAGAATGGATCACCGTTGTTTTTTTAGATTCCTAACTATTTTAGGAGGGTTCTGAAAAATTTTGAGAGCCTCTCGCAACCGGCTGAATTGGTTGGGAAACCAGATTAGCTGGTTCACTGAATTCAGTCCGCTGAAACAGTAGTTCGGGTCTTGGCGTCGTTTTGTGCCTGGCTCTCAGTCATTCGGAGTTGGTTTTCTACTTTGTTTGTTTTTTGTTTTTCTGACTCTTTGAGGAATGTTCTGACAAATTTTGAGAGCCTCTCTCAACTGGCTGAACTGGTTGGGAAACCAGATTAGCCGGTTCACTGAATTCAGTTTGCTGAAACAGCAGTTTGGGTCTTTGGCGCCGTTTGTGTCGGTTCTCAGTCATTCGGAGTTGGTTTTTTATACTTGGTTTGTTTTGGATTTATTACTCCTGAGGAAGGGTCTGACAAATTTTTAGAGTTTCTATCAACCGTCTGAACTGGCTGAGAAACCAGATTAGCCGTTCATTGAATTCAGTTTCCTGGAATGGTAGTTTGGGTAGTTTGCTTCGTTTGTGTTGGTTCTTGGTCATTCGGAGTCGGAATTGTACTCCGTTTATCTTTTTGAATTTCTGACTTTCTAAGGAAGGTTATGAAAGTTATTGAAATCTTTTCTCAACCATCTGGACTGGTTGGGAAACCGAACCAGCCGGTTCATAGGGTTAGGTTTTCCGGAACGGCAGTTTAGGTACTTTGCTTTGTTTGTATTGGTTTTTGGTCATTCGGAGTTGGAATTGCACTCCGTCTATTTTATTAGATTCCTGAGTCTGTGAAGGATGTTTTGACAAAGTTTCAAAATTTTTCTCAATCGTTTGGATTTGTTGAAAACCGATTCAACCTATTGTGAAAGATAAATTAGCGGCAGCCCCTATTTTAGCATGTTTCAAATTCCGACCTATCATGGCGTGCTCTTAGTTGCCCTAAGGAACCTGTAGGCTGACTTTAGGGTCTGAGTTCAGTTTCGGTTTGAATAAAGTGGGGTAGTGGGCAATGGGACGGTAAGTATGGTTTGTTATCGGGATTTTAAAGGAATAAAAGCAAAGTAAGCAAACCACTTACCTCTTTTTAGCCATGCTTCCTTTCTTTTGGTATGAGATCCAATATTTGGTTTTTAAAATGCATGATGGCTGATGTATTATTTGGTCCACCTATTCCCGTCGTGCATGGCTAGGGACCCTGCACATGCTTAGGCGTTGGTATTTGTATTCATGCGCATTATGGTGTCTTTCGATTTCGAGCATTTGTGATGCATTTTGAGCCTTTGACTCGACTCCTCTTTATGCGCCACACAGGACCACAGTATGTATGCTTTTAATGTTGGGTGTAATGAATTTCTACATGGATGCTTTGTGTTTAAAAGTGTCATGCATGCTCAGCTATGTTTGTCATTAACCTTTGATGTAGTGTGTGGCCAGGACCACAGTACACGCTATTTCCGCCTCTTTTACTGAGTGTTTTTAAGCATGCTAGATACCAATTAGGGTCGGTCTGATCTAAGTTGTATGCCTAGCCTAGGAGATTATTTGATCTGTGACTCCATATGCTCCTACATACCCAATTCACTAGCAGACCGAAGTTCCGGCCTAGAGGGGCGCCACTCATACGAGGTACCTTCCGATGCAGTAACCCAATTTCTAATCTGCAAATCTAGTTTTCGCAGACCGCTTCCATACCGGAGTCATTGGGGCGCTCTACTTGGTTTTCCCCCTTTATAAAATAACAACAAAAAAAGTAAGTGGCGCATCTAAAGAAAAAAACTGTCCTTCCTTGAGGACGGATTTTCCAAAACTCGAAAATCAACCCACATTTTCCTTCATTTAAAAGCTTAGTCGCGCCACCAGGACTGCAAAGGTCCACAAATTGGCGACGACTGGGAACGAACCCACCCCGGTTTCATAAGAGGACTGCTTGAACTTGAGCCGGTATATTGGAGCATGGTATTCATTGACCAATAGACTCTTAGGCTACATAGATAATTGATGATCATACACTTGATTGGTATTTTGCCTACATTTGTGATTTGTTTACGCCAGGTGTTCACCTTTCGGATTATAGCATGCTTTCTCATTATCGACTCCATATCTAGATATACATTTGGGATTAGCTGAGGATCGAATGTGTGTAGATTTTATGATAGGCTTGCTCTTTGTGCATGATTGTTTGTCGCATGACTGCTCCCTTCCCCGCATGACCAAGCCACAGGCTCAGGGGGCACCTGGCCAGATCCCCTGTTTCGAATCATTACTCGGGCCGATTATTCTCATTGATCGCTTATGTTGTTCGTGAGTCATTCCCAACCTGCCTACTCTCGAATAAGCTAGGGGTTTGGAATAAGGTCTAGCATAAGGCTATATCGATACGGGAGCACTAGTGGAGATGACTGATGTCCGAGCAATGAAGACCTCAGATAGCCCCGAGCCAGATTTATGGATACATGTGTGGCTGTGTCACTTTGATTATTGATTAGGATCTTGGTTGTGTATCTCTTTGTGGGTACAAATATATAGCCTTAGACTTGCCTCTTCCCTTTAGCTTCGGAGCCATCTTACTCCTAAGGTAATAAATATGTCAAAATCTCGCCTTCGCATGTGGAGCCACATGTCGATTAGATGTTAACATCACATGTCAGCCTTCCATTCCCTGCAGGATTTCATCAGGATCAGACACCGGATTGATTCTGGACGATAGTCACTGGACCGACATGCCCTTTACTTCTTCCAGATTATTGATTAAGAGCTTAATTCGGTTCCCGAGCCTGATCTGATCGAGGTAGACTTCATAGAGATTCAGATCCACACAACCGGGCTGAAATGAGACACTAAATCATAGAGATATGGACTCTCAAGACACTACCAAGCCGCACTGGCTAATGAGATTACGATACCATGGCATCTCTTCGATGCTATATTAGGACTGACAAAGGATTGATGGGCACGTGCCCAACCATTGCCAATTTCGGGGAGCACCTCGCATGACTCTCCCCACTTCCACCACCACCACCATCATCCTGACCTACAAGATAAACAGATTCACATGGCCTAATTCTACCCCCACCATTATTATCTGGACTCACTATACAAGAAGATTCATAGCTTCCACCTCCACCACCACCATCGGTTCAATCAGCCCCAGGTTTGGAGCTTTGTCTCTACATGGTCGACCAGACCATACCATTCTATCGTGGACCCCCGAGACCAATTATCATGATACCAGCTCTATAGATAGGATTTCGAAAGCAGAGGGATCGTGGCCCGCATGTTTTTGATGGAGTTATAGGTTGGGACTAGATATGATGACCTTCAGCTGGCAGCCTCTACACAGTTTCGCGATGCCTGGACATCGAGAGACACTGGATGTGGTGCCCCGTATTCACTTCGTGTTATACAACAATAAGTATGTGCGCACAGATTGGATGAGTCACGATGGATTATGTTTTTCTCCGTCGAGTGGTACAAACGTTTGGTTTGCATCATCGACCCTTCGAGACGAGGACATGGGCCGACTGGGGACAAAGAGTTTACGACAATATTCTTTTACATCAGTGGACGATCCCGAAGAGAGTCGAGGCCCTTCGTGCAGGCTACCTGATGAGTCGCATTTCATTTATCTCCCGACGGAGTAGAGAAGATAGCATGACATGAGCAGACCGTGAGCGTGATCGCATCGCCATGATTATAGCGATCACTCTTGCATATTCGATTTCGCGTGACGTATTCGACGATCGGTCGATTTCACGGCATTTATGGTGATACCTGCGATCGCGATACTCACCGATGTGGCAGCTGAGAGGTTCGGATTGATACGATTTACGCCTAGCGGATTGACGGCGGCGTTCTCGACTCGTCACGCGATCTTCGCGGATAAAGGTAAACGCACTCGGCACGCCAAGCATTTCGCACACATGGTCGCCATGCCGCGCGATTTTATAATGACGCACGCGCACGCCGATCATTGCGGTTTAGCGCTGGCATCGGCGCCGGTGCGTCGTGATTGCCAGCGTCATTATTCGATCGCCGTCGTCACACACCACCCCACCCCCGATTCAAAGGCGATCTTCACCGGCGCTTATCATCAAAAATGGTCATGATATTGCATAATTGTGCCGTGTGACACACGTTATTCAGAACTTGATTGATTCAAGGCTCGTCGATGACGCCCGGCCGTGACTACGCACTGCTACTCCACTCATGACACTAGAGTCGCACTCCACCCCTGGGTACATTTGATCGAGCATTCAGGAGATGAGATATTCATGATGGATGGGATGGAGAGGCTCAACCACCGGGCCTTGTATGCAAACTCATTTTGGGGCAGATACACCTGCGTCGCAGGTCTCGTGTCCATTTGTATTGATTCCATGATGTTCCCGACGTACAAAGCAAGATCGGGCCGATATACTGGCAGCGATGTTCCTCCCATGACACCTTCATTCCTCGTCTCCTGAGGAGTACAGGGGCCGCACATGAGATGTTCAGATTGTTGCTGCTGAGGCGGCAGCTCAAATTTCCACCGTTGATGCACCTTTGGCCGGTACTGATGCCAGAGATGAGATTCAGAGGAAGATGATGAAATTTTACGCCATTACACCACTCAGCCCGTATCACCTGATTTATCGTCTCATCCAAAGACACATATAGAGATGCGTTGATCGTGTGGCTCTTAGTCGATTGGAGTTGACAATTACTACCACTCCCCTGCGGACCCGATCCACTTTCTAACAAATGAATGTGTGGCTACATGCATAACATTTTTTGACAATGATTTACCACCCGAGGGATTGAATCATGTTCGTCCCTTATACATTGATGTTGCTTATTCAGTTTCTAAGGGTGCCATCGCCTGGCTGATAACTGGCTTCTCCGCCTAAACGTCATTCAATTGTTACTCGCTATTGCTTTAGGATTTTCGCCATCCGATTTTAAATATCCACACGTATCGCCAAAGCTTATGATGGGACTCGTGAGGACGCTTGGGTACACTCAAAGACATGTCATAGATCGGTCCCACATATACTCCATACTCTTTTCTGTGTTTTTTGAGGATCCAATCATCCTTAACCTACTTCGTCGCCCTCGATTCTACGAGGCGGTGCTATACCATCTTCTCCCATCGAAGGTGAAGTTCTATACATGAGGGGCGCATTATCACGATACCCGATAGAGATGTTATTACTTCCTTCCGAATCCAAGCATACAGACGCCCACAGCTGAGGATGACCTACATTTGACTGCTTACATTCGATGAAGTTCAGGTCATGAAGGCCTAGAGGATGACCGCAGGATACGTGTACCCATGTCATTCGATCTCAAGATAGAAAATTTTTTGGTGCTTAGCATGATGAGAGGCATGTCTTATATGCCTGGTTTGGGATTAGGTCACCGCCAGCAGGGGCCGCGCGAGTTTACTATTACAGTTGATCATGACATATCTTATGGGTTGGGTTACATCCCAATCCACACGATGCGACACATGGCACGACCACAGAGAGAGAGATGAGAGCCTCGCATGTCCGAGTTCCATCTCGACATCCCCCGCCCATACACTCTCGGGCCTGGCTGACCATTTTACCGCAGGATCGCAGCACGCACCCCACACAGGGGGAGTTGACCATGTTTCAAATATGGCTGAGATTCAGGGCATTCAGCATGCCCTAGGACAGATTTGTTTGAATTCTGAGACCACCAAGCCACTCCAGGCCGTGACAGTTGCACCCCCATCACCGGATAGAGCCAGTGTGTTTTCCATGTGCTTTCCTGAAGAGATCACTGACTATGATCTACCTATGGATTTGGGGGATGAAACTGATGGAGTGACTCTTCCTGATACCTACATGGACGAGATGGACAAGGATCTGACCGGCCGTTTCTCGATACGCCGTGTCCATTCCGCTGGCATGTCGGGAGTTTCTATGATTGATTCGATGCCGTGACACTTTAATGACGCTTAATCGACACAATGGACATGATCTAAGATCGGTCGAGATTCCTCGATGTTTTCTCACCCGGCCCTCATTCTACTTTGATGTGTTTGGAATTTCTATGCTTGAGTTTGATGATGATGGGCTTGAGCCGCTTAATGATATTATCATGATATCAAGCTGAGGGAGCGTCCTGACTTCGTGGACCCACCTCTTTCTTTGATACTAATGTCCCGTTTGTCACCCGCTTGATGACGCTTTCCGATGTTAATAATGACACGAGTAGATTTTCGAGTATTCGTCAGGTCACAAAGATTTTCCTTCGATTACACCACCACCATGAAGACATGTATAAGATGTTAATGATATGGGAGACATGTATGACCCACTCGGGTGGTCATCAGTCTAATTATGATACAGAGGACGTGAAAGTTACACTCGCTTCTAATGTACCAGAATGATAAATTTTAAAATGACACCAAAGAGATTGGGATCGCCTTCTATCTCCCATGAGAGTGAGTAATTGACTGATATGCTCGTCATACTGATGTATTTGCATGGTCTTATGAGGACATGCCGTGCCTCACCCCACTATAGCCAGCATCACCTCTATTTTGCCACAAGCAGCGCTTAAGCAGAAATCGAGGAGGCTACACCCACACTGAGTCTCAGCATAAGAAATTACAACTTCGTGGTTGGCTTCTTGTCATAAGGAGTATCCCGAAAGGGTCAAGCACGTCGTTCCCTGCTCCTAAAAAGGATGGCAAGGGCAGCAGGAGTTTGTGTTGACTCGAGATTTGAATAAGGCCAGCCCTATGATGATTTTCTCCTCCACACATCGATATGTTAGTTGATAAGATCGCGTAACTTATGTCCTTCATGACGGGTTTTCCGTTATAATCGCATTTTGATGGCTCCGCAGGATGTGGAGGAAGACTCCTCTTCATCACCTGAACGGGGTACTCCATCGCACGGTTATGCCATTCGGGGTTGAAAAATGCAGGGCCACCCATCGAGAGCCGCTAATACTCTATTCCATGATATGATGCATAAAGATGTCGAGGTATACGTGGATGACATGATAGTGAAATCCCAAGTAAAAGGCATCACTTAGCAAATTTCTTCCGCAGGATTCTTTGAGAGAGGATCAAACAATTCGGGACAGATCAATCCCAAGAAGTGCACCTGCACCCCTCGGGAAATCATGCAAATACATTGTTGCTGAGCGCAGATGTGGCCGATCCAGAAAAGACCAAGGCCATACTTGACATTCCCGCTTCAAGGACTAAGAAAGAGATCAGAGGCTTTAAAGTGCACTACAATACACCGGCCGTTTATCATAAGACTACTGCATATGCGAGCCTATCTTCGCCTTTCTCTCGAGGGAAGAACCAAATTCTTACCGCTTGGAATGATGATTGCCACAGGCTGAGAAGATTAAGGAGTGTTTACTTTCTCTCAATTTTATACTCTCCCACACCGGCGCCCTCGCTTTCTATATTTGTCACGGATATAGTTTGGGATGCATGTTACAATGACATGATTCAGAAAGGAGCTAGCCATTTATTATCTAAGTAAGAGGATGTCAGAATACGAGTGCAAATACCTATGATTGAGCGCCTTTGTTTAGCGTTGTTCAGCTACCAGAGGCTTAGGCACTAGTGACAGAGTATTCCATACTTTTTGGTCTCACGATTTGATCCCGCCAGGTATCTGCTCGACAGTCTGCTTTTAACCGGTAGACTCATGAGATGGCTGGTTCTATTGACAAGAGTTTGATATTCAAAAGATGTGACAGACAAAAATTCCGTAAAGGAAGCATTATTGCGCATCATCTGGGCTTCTTCACAAGATCCATGATGATCGACGACGATGATTTCCGATGAGCAATTTGTTCCACGACCAAAGATTATAGGACGGCAGCCAGACTCGATGGTGCCGCTTAATCGCCTCTGGGCTTGGTATCGTATCTTATTGATATCACCACAAGATCACATTCTGCATCAGTACTGATTAGTATTTTCTAATCATCAACGGCTGACAAATAATATAGTTGAGTATGAGGTCAGATTATGCCTGTAGACTCCATACTGGGATCTCAGACAGATGTACTGAGATCCAGCCGGGATTCCAATTTAGCTAATGTAGCAGTAATTCCAAGGTATCCTGAGAGGACTCGAGATGAGAAGTCAGCTTCCTACCATGCTTTACTTAAACCTACCGGGTTGCTAGATTTGATGAGTTAAGATATATACATCTCGCCCAGCAGAGGAATCAAGCCACGATGCATTAGCCACCTACTTTCTCAGGGTCGAGATTCCAGGAGTGACTATGCCAATTACCGATGATCAGACCTCAGTTCCACCCGCCATCGTTGTTTGATCGAGATATTGAGAATCGTGATGAGCTACTCATGGTATCATGATATTTATCACATGTATGTTTAATCTAAATGTACCCACACCTAAGATAAGAGCATCGACATTCGCCGCACAGATTTGTTATTTCTGCTGATGCCCTTTATGCGAGATCACCCACGGCCTCGTTATTATTGGCGTCCGACCGCGCCCGCAAATCCTATACAGAGAGGTCTGTTTTAGTCCGTGGCCCACATGGGGGCCACATGCTACCGCCAAGCAAGATCAAGGAGGATCGGGTTACTTTGGTCGACTATGGAGACAGATTGTCACAAGAAGGGCGTAGATGTCTCGAAAGTGTCAAATGCACTGAGATTTCACATATCGCCACCGAGTTGTACACTTACATCCCCGTCGCTTTTCGATGGGGTATTGATATTATCGGGAAGATCTCACCCAAGCTCCTAAAGGACGTGAGTACATCCCGGTGGCTATTGGATTATTTCATCACAGGAAGCTACTTACGCCGGATCGACAATGCCGCCAGAGAGTGGCCAAATTCATCGACGCATTATCTGCTCTGATACTGGGTCCTCATGAGTTGATCTCAGATGAGGGAGCGCATTTTGCAGGCGACGATATCGGTTTAAGAGTACGGATTCAAAGATCATCGATCATCCGCATATTGCACTACTGCACTAACGGGCAAGCCGAGGCCGCAAATAAGAATATCAAGAGGATTTCAGAAAGATGGTTGAGACTCTGTGGATTGGTCAAAGAAGCTCCCTTCAGCGTTGTGGGCTTATCGCATATTAATCTTTTCTTCGCGGGCCTCAACCGGGCTACACCTTACTCTCGTATATGGGTAATGGAGGCGTACGCTCGTTGGAACAAATAGATCCTTAAGAGTAGCATTGTGAGCATCGATATCTGAGATCGAGTGGGTTCATCTCCAAGAGATCAGCCCAACCGATGAGAGGAGATCGGAGGGCGCTAGATCATGTTCAGCCTATCGTAGGAAAATGACTCTTGATTTAGAAAAGGTCGCCCAGGGAATTTTCAAAAGGCGACCTAGTCTCAAGGTCCTCTCGGGATTGATCAACGACCCTAGAGGTAAGTTTCTAACCAAATCGAGCGGGCCTTATGTCATCCAAGATCTGACTCAAGAGGGAGCAGCTCGGCTGGGATGTGACTGCATCGGAAATCGCCATAGAGCCGCCAATGTGGATCACCGAAGAGGTATTTACGCTTGAGATCACATGCATAGAGGATGGTGGCCATCACTTCGAGTAGCCATTCCCTATTACACACCCATACATTTGATATATCCTATCATAGCCCTTGAGCCTCACGCGGTTTATTATGGCTCTATTCTTTCATTCAAATTCTCAGATACTTTTTCTTTCGACTCGGGTTAGGGCTACCCCCGTACGCTTTTCACATTTATTATTTGGATATGAGCATTATGAGCGATGACATTCTTTGTTTGTTCTTTCTCGCATCATTGCTTGTTTCCTTTCTTCTCCATTTTGCATCTTCATACCATCTATCTTTGAGTCTAGTTTCTATCATCTCTATTTGTTTCACTTTTATCTCCTTTTGTATGATGATGACATGCTCTACGTCAGGCTACGGTCGGGTTTGTCAGCGCCATTCGCCTATGGGGTTTGATCGGGATTCTTAGGTTGAGGGACCATTTGGGCTTAGAGGTTTGAGGTTCTTTCGGTTGGATTGTGTTAGTATGACATTCGACCTACTTTGAAGGTTCGTAAAAAAAAAAAAAAAAAACAAAAAAAAAAAAAAAAAAAAAAAAAAAAGCAAAAAAAAAAAAAAAAAAAAGTGTGTTGTTTATTATTAGATTTACTCATTTAGGTTTGAGAGATTTATTATTCCTCGAGGTTGAGTGAAAGCATTGATCTTCTCCATGGATTTGGGTAACACATTGGGTATGAGGTTTGGGTTGCTTCACGCTGGGTCCACTGGATCATTACTGCATCACTTGCTCCAAATCTTATAGTGACTTGCTTTGACTTGGCGTTCTTGGGGCGGTTGTTCGTCGTGTCACACATTGCCACATTGTATCCCAGCTTGTTTCTTCCTTTTTTTCTTTATCCATTCATCGGTTCTTATCACTTTCGGTCTTCATCTACTCTTATCGATCATCGTCTCACTTCTTAGCGGCGTGTCCTTTGGTGCGCTTCACTTGTCATTCGGATGTTGTTGGAGTCACCTTGCTCACATGATCCTTTGATATTTGATATTCTTGCGTACAGGGTTTGGCCATTGTTATTGGGTATTTGGGCCTTTGTTTCCCATCATGTCATTCACCTTTCATCCCCTGGCCTACATTACGGTCCGAGTCGTAAGACCACCCTGAGACCATGAGATCTCGTGTTTGCTTCGAAGCATTTTATATGGACAGGTTCTATCTACTGATTGAGTACGGGATGTCGACAGGTCTCTGTTCTTAGGAAGTATCGAGGGTCACATATTGCTTCTCCATTTAGTTTGCTTGCCTCAGGTCCATGATCAGATATAGATGATGTGAGTCGGGACCATGGATAGCCCATTAGCTTGATGCTTTGACGTTCATTTTTTTTTTTTTTTTTTTTTTTTTTCTTGGGGCATACCCTGTCAGCTCATGTTGGCTTTGGCTCGTCTGGCATGTACAACGCGCCCATTTCGCCTAGAGATGTTTGGCATCAAGGGTTTGGGTATGCTCTACATGCGTAGGGTTTCTTCATACGTGATTAGCTTCTGGGGCTGGGGTCGGATTCTGGATATTTGTCAACTCGATAGGGGTGCACCTTTGGCACACCCCATATGTTGTCTTGTTGCTTGTTAGGACAATTGGGTCTTCGAGAATTTATTTTAGAAGTTTTTATCGAGGCACTTGCATCGGATGTGTGCTGCTTGGGGCATACCCTATATCAGTTTTGTAGATATTGGATGTTATGGAATGAAATGGATGATTTTTTTTTTTCACGAATGAGTGATTGTGAGTGTTTTGACTCGACTTTGGCCCAGCGTGCGGTTATGAGATTTTGACATGGCATTGATACTAGATCGAGGCATAACCCCTTTCTTTCACCCTTGGTCACATTTGTGAGATTGTCCTCTGAGGGGCATACCCTTTATTTCGTCTTGTTATTAAGTTCTTGGTTTCTCGCTTATCGTTTGTGGCGCTACGACGTCGCCTTAGGGGCGTACTCTTTTAATCGTCGAGGTCGGTATCTGTTGTTATCTAAGTTTTCCATTTATGCTCTAGGTTTCGGTTTAGGTAATCCCCATTCGATTTAGTTCGTCTGAGCCTTAGTTTTGGCATCCCCTATTCCGGTACTCTTGGATCCCACATTTGGTACTGCTTCCGGGATCCCACATTTCGGTACTAAGCTTGGATCCTACCTTTTCCGGTACTCACGGATTTTTACCTTCGCCGATATAACGCTCCGGATCCTACCTTTCGGTACTCACCGGATGTTACGCTGCGGTACCACGGATCCCGCATTTCCGGTACTCGCTGGATCCTACCTTTACGGTACTGCCAGTCCTGTTATGGTACTCGCCCGGATCCACATTTGGTACTCGCCCGGATCTACCCTTTAGGTACTCACCGGATGTTACGCTCACAGTACTCGCCGGATCCATTTATTTTCATGAATCCACATTTTATTTTCGCCAGATCCCACATTTCCAGTACTCGTTTGGATCTTACCTTTTCCGGTACTCACCAGGATGTTACCTTCCCGGTACTCGCGGATCCACATTTGCAGTACTGCTTCGGATCCATTTCGGTACTACGCGGATCCTACATTTCCGGTACCATTTCGGATCCTACCTTTTTCGGTACTCATCCGGATGTTACCTTCCCGGTACTCGCCTGGATCCCATTTTGCTCGCCCGGATCCTACCTTCCGGTACTCACCGGATGTTACCTTCACAGTACTTCGCGGATCCACATTTACGGTACTGGCAGTCCACATTTAGTACTGGCGGATCCCACATTTCCGGTACTCGCCTGGATCCTACCTTTTCGGGTACTCACCCGGATTTTACCTTCCGGTACTGCCACGGATCCACATTTACGGTACTCGCCCGGATCACATTTCCGGTACTGCTTGGATCCTACATTTCCGGTACCGGCTCGGATCCTGCAGCACTCGGTACTCATCGGATGTTACGCTCCCGATTTTCGCTGGATCCCACATTTTCGGTACTCGCCCGGATTCCACATTTTCGGTACTCGCCCGGATCCCACATTTCGATTTTCGCTGGATCCTACCTTTAGGTACTCACCGGATGTTACCTTCGTGCTGCTTGGGGATCCCATTTGCGGTACTCGCCCGGATCCCCCATTTACGGTACTCGCCCGGATCCACATTTACGGTACTCGCGGATCCACATTTCGGTACTCACTTGGATCCTACCTTTTCCGGTACTCACCTGGATGTTACCTTCCCGGTACTCGCCCAGATCCCATTACGGTATAAGCCCGGATCCCATTTAAGTACTGCCGGATCCCCATTTAGGTACTCGCTTGGATCCCTCTGGCTTTTTCGGTACTCGCGGATTTACCTTCGATACTATCCCGGATCCTACCTTTTCCGGCATCGCCCCCGGATTTCATTATCTTTTCTGGTATTGTGCGGATGCTCATCTTCCACGAGCATTGTGCTGGATTTTCTTTAAGTCCTTCAATCGGATGACTCGTTACGATTAATCTTAGGGTACTAAGTAAGGGGACAAAATTGTTGGTCATCTTGGTTCTTCACTAAAATTCATTTCACTCTTGCATCGCTTGCACTTCGCACCAATTCACTCGTTCATTCACTCTACTGAAGAGGGGCATATTTGTAGACCCTCAATTTTGCCCCCTATTTACTTGCATTTATCTATGGGTGTCACGCTCACCATCGTTTCTCCTCTGCTATAACACTTAATTAGGGCCCTTTTAGGTTTAGTCTGTCTCTGAGCCTCGGGTGGGCTTGTATGTGGTCCGTTGAGTGCGTATGTAGTTCACTTTAGAGTGTCATCATGGCTTATTTTTTTTAGTTATTGGCATCGTGCTATAGGAAGCAAGTGGGGCCCCCTCGAGGGTTTAGCTCAATCAAGTTTATTAGAGTATGTCAAATTGAGCACTTGAGCTTGTTTTGATCATATCCCTTGTCGAACTCAGAATTGTTCACTGTTTGTTTTGTTGGATTCCTTATTTTCCAAGGAAGGTTTTGTTAAAATTTCATAATTTTTGTCAACCGTTTGACTAATCGGTTTGACTGGTTCATCAGGGCAATACGTATACAACACTGTTTTTTTGGGTGATTTTGGTGAGCACTCCTCCTTGTTTCGATCATATCTCCCTCATCCGGACTTGGAATGGTGCACCGTTTTTTTTGTTGGTCTCCTTATTCTTCAGGAAACATTATATCAAAGTTTCATAATTTTCCTCAACCGGATGGACTGGTTGGAAGCTGGTTCAACCGGTTAGTCGGGCTAGCTTGTGTGGAGCGCTGCTTTTTGTGATTTTGGAACCCAAATCGTATATGGGTCGGGCCCATAAGCTCAAGCTCGACCATGGGAAGTATTGTGGGTCCATTTTGGGCCTTGGATTAAGTTACATGCAGCCCACCATGAATCCATGTGGATACTTGGTGGTGAAGCAAGCTGAAATCTTAAATTCAGCTTGCATGGGAAACATGGGAGAGGAGTTAATGGGAAGCTGTTTCAGTGACTGATTGGGGCCCTTTCCAAAGCTTGAAGGTGGAAAACACCAGGTAGGTTCAGATGCTGAGGTGAGAATCAGTATAAAAGGGGAGAAAGATCAAAGTGGAAGGAGATCTTGGAAGGACATTTTCGGGCTCAAGCGCCGCGTTTCTTGATTCGACTTGGATGCTTAGCTTGGTTTCTTTTCGCTTTGTGGAAGAGGTAGATATATACCTAGCTCCACTTTATTCTTTAATAGACATTCTGATCAAATTTGAGGTTTCTCCTCAGCCATTTTGAGCGGTTTCAACCTCTTTGTGAAAGCCGGTTCAACAACTCTGCTAGGCAGTTTGGGTAGTTTGGTTTATTTTGGTTGGTTCTCATATCCGAGCTGAGAATCGATCACGTTTATTTTGTTAGATTCCTGACTCTTTTAGGAAGTTTCTGAGAAATTTAATTCTCAATGGTATGGACTGGTTGGAAGCCAGTTAGTCGGTTCATTAGGTTAGGTTTGCAGGAATGGCAGTTTGAGGAGTTTGGATTGTTTTGGTTGGTTTCTCACTCGGCCGAGCTGAGAATCAATCACCGTTATCTTGTTAGATTCCTGACTCTTTTAGAGTTTGTGACAAATTTTGAGCCTCAACGAGATGGACTGGTTTGAAAACCAAATCAGTCGGTTCATTTAGGTTAGGTTTGCAGGAACGGCAGTTCGGGTAGTTTGCTTTGTTTTGGTTGGTTCTCACTCATCCGAGCTGAGAATGGATCACCGTTGTTTTTTTAGATTCCTAACTATTTTAGGAGGGTTCTTAAAAATTTTGAGAGCCTCTCGCAACCGGCTGAATTGGTTGGGAAACCAGATTAGCTGGTTCACTGAATTCAGTTCGCTGAAACAGTAGTTCGGGTCTTTGGCGTCGTTTGTGTCGGTTCTTAGTCATTCGGAGTTGGTTTTCTTCTTGGTTTGTTTTGTTTTCTGACTCCTTGAGGAAGGTTTTGAAAAATTTTGAGCCTCTCTCAACTGGCTGAACTGGTTGAAACCAGATTAGCGGTTCACTAATTCAGTTCGCTGAAACAGTATTTCGGGTCTTTAGACTGTTTGTGTCGGTTCTCAGTCATTCGGAGTTAGTTTTCTACTTGGTTTGTTTTGGATTTGGCCTGCGAGGAAGGATCTGACAAATTTTAGAGCCTCTATCAACCGTCTGAACTGGTTGAGAACCAGATTACCCGGTTCATTGAATTCAGTTTCCTGGAATGGTAGTTTGGTGGTTAACCGTTTGTGTTGGTTCTTGGTCATTGAATTGAATTGTACTCGTTTATCTTTTGAATTCCTGACTTTCTAAGGAAGGTTCTGAAGAGATTGTGAAATCTTTTCTCAACCATCTGGACTGGTTGAAACGAACCAGCCGGTTCATTAGGTTAGGTTTTCCGTAGCGACAGTTTAGGTACTTTGCTGTTTGTATTGGTTTTGGTCATTCGGGTTAGGTGCACTCGTCTATTTTATTAGATTCCTAGTCTGTGAAGGATGTTTGACAAAGTTTCAAAATTTTTTTCTCAATCGTTTGGATTTGTTGAAAAACCGATTCAACCGGTTGTGCAAGGCGACTAATGGGCAGCCCTATTTTTAGCATGTTTCGGTCAAGATCTATCATGGCGTGCTCTTAGTTGCCCTAAGGAACCTGTAGGCTGACTTTAGGGTCTGAGTTCAGTTTCGGTTTGAATAAAGTGGGGTAGTGGGCAATGTGGGATTTGTAAGTATGGTTTGGTTATTGGGATTTTAAAGGGAATGTGTGCTAAAGTAAGCAAACCACTTACCTCTTTAGCCATGCTTCCTTTCTTTTGGTATGGGATCAATATTTGGTTTCATCATGATGTATGATGTATTATTTGCCCTACCTATTCTGCTGTGCATGGCTAGGACCTGGGTACATGCTTAGGCGTTAGTATTTGTATTCATATCGCGCATGGTGTTTGGATTTTGACATTTGTGATGCATTTGAGCCTTTGGTGACCTCTATGCGTGCTTTGGCTAGGACCACAGGTATGTGCTTTAATGTTGGGTAATGAATTTCACATGGATGCTTTGTGTTTGGGTGTCATGCATGCTCGCTATGTTTGTTGGCTAACCTTTGATGTAGTGTGTGGCAGGGACCACGGGTACCGCGCTATTGCCCTTTGGTTGAGTGTTTTAAACATGCTAGATACCAATTAGGTTGGTCGATCTAAGTTGTATGTTTAGCCTAGGTGTTTGATCCTGTGACCCATATGCTCCTACATACCCAATTCGCTGTAGAGACCGAGGTTAGGACTCAGAGAGTGCTACCTCATATGGTACCTTCGAATCGTGTCGACCCAGGACCCGAAATCTAGTTTCGCGAGACCGCTTTTTCCATCTTGCGGAGTCATTGGGGTTTTTGTTCTTACTTGGTTTCCTTTATAAAATAACAACAAAAGTGGTCAAGCGACTCGAAGAAAAGCGGCTCCTCCTCGGACGGATTTTCTTCGAAAATCAACCCACATTTTCCTTTCATTTAAAAGCGAGTCGCGCCAGCCCATGGATCGGGTAGTGGTCCACACCCCAAAATATATCCTAGCAGTTTTCAGACATGTTTAGGGTTTAATAAAAGTTAAATATGAATTTTTCGAAATAAAGCAGCAGGAAATTAATATGAGAGTAAAAGAGTAAATATGTAATTTACCACTTGAGGACCTAGTGGTCATAAAAGAGGAAAGACTAGGGGTTAAATTAGAAATATTCCTAACGGTTGTAAAAAAGAGGTGAAGGACTAAAGTGAAATAAATGAAAACTTAGCAAAAATGGGTTTTTAGGAATAAACATGGCCTAAAGAGAGCTTAGTTTAAGACAAATTTGGTCTCATTTTGGGGGAGAGCAAACCGTAGAGAAGAAAAGTGAAGGGGAGAAGAAGAAGAAGAGGAAGAGGAAGAGAAGAAGAAGAGAAGAGAAGAAGAAAGGAAAAGAAAAAAGGTATGGAACTATGACTATGAGTATGGAACTTTGTATAGTTTTATATGGATACATGTTTGTGGGTTGTGGGTTGTGTAAGAAACCTAACCCTAGAATGAATTCTTGTATGGATTCTAACATTAAGTATGGAAATTATGAGATTTTATATGGGAATATGTGTATTTGGACCATGGTAGGATTTCTATGGTTTTTCAAACTATGGGTTTTGTTAGATTTCATCATAACCCTAAAATTATTGAAGTTAAGGTTGGTAAAACCTAAATGGTACAAGAAGAATGTGGAATCCTCTCCCTTTGAGGTTGGATTCTGGTTTAAGTTCAAGTAATGAGTTGGGGTTAGAACAAACCCTAACAAATCCTTGTGTTTGGTTTATGTATGGGTTATTACCCATATTAGAGTTGCTTTGAGAGTAATTCATGAAAGGTTTTTGAATAAAGATATGTATTGAAAGATGATTTGAGTATAATTGAGGTTACAAGATGAATACGGAGTAGTTTTGAAGTGTATATTGATTATTGAGTTGATTTGGGTAGCAAAATATGGAAAAATGGGAGAAAAACCACCATTCTAGGGAAATTTCAAGGGGTGGTACCGGTACCAAGAATAGTGCCGGTACCGGTGCGTTCTGTCATGGTACCGATCCGTCGCGTGCAATGCTCTGTTTGGGCCCGGAGTGTTCATATTTTGGCCATAACTTGGTCATTTATGATCCGATTTTAATGATTCAAGTTGCTAATTATACTATACTTCAAGGAGAACCAAACATCCCGAAATAGGTACCTTCAAATTCGGATTCTAAGTGGCCTAGAAATTCACTCAAAGTGGGGCTATGTTCAAGCCAATTTAAGTTTGGGTTTGATCATAGAAATGTCCAGGGTTGTTTTAGGACATAACTTGAGTTTCGGTGCTCGATTTGGGTGATTCCAGTTGGAAGAACCCTTAGCACCTTAACTAAAGGGTACAAAACAGTGTCCAAATGTGAAATTAAGATCCCGAAAATGACAAAGACGGTGGCTGCTCTTTGTTCTTTGGAGGTCTTTGAAGTTGTAATTTTGTCACGGCTTGCAACATAACTACTTCGTTAGGACTTCATTATGGAGTATTTTGGACTTTATGCGACTCATTGAGTCCTAGAATCTAACCATATTCTATTTAATGGCATTTGGTGCTATATCTTGTCTGAAAATTGAATTGTTGTACCAAGTGTACTTAATCGGCTTGAATTTAAAGTTAGTGGAATACATGCTAAGAACGGATGTAGATATAGACAAGAAATGCAATATGTATAGATGTGTTCATGAAACATGAATATGATATGAAAAGCAGCAAGTGAAACATGAACATGGTGCATGAAAGTCAATATGTCATGAACACATAATGTAGTTAAGTTATATATGATTATTATCACATATAACCAGAAAAAGATAACAAATTATAGGAAATACATGAATGAACAAGTGGTAGCCAATTAAGAAGGCTATGAATAGATAAAGACCTGGTAGATCTACATAAATTATATGAAGACAGAATGTGATTATATTGGTTATGAGTTCTATTTGTAAGAAATATATATATATATATATATATATATATATATATATATATATATATATATATATATATATATATAACTATATACTCATCGATTTGCATTATTGTTGTCGAAATGTTTGTCAAATATATGCATGTGTGCGTGTATTTGAACTATAGAATAAGTGCGCATAAAGTAAATTGATTTGAAATGTATTATTGAATGACCAACATGATGGGATTCACCAACTGAATTCGTCATGAAGGAAATCGTAAATATTGAATGTGAAATCACATTGCTATTGAATGACAAACAGGACAGGATTCACCAACTGAATCTTTCGTGAATGTCGACTTCTATAGCCATATGTGAGATGGTAAATATTGAATGTGAAATCACATTGCTACTAAATGACAAACGGAGACTGATTCACCAAGCCCGAATTTGTCGTGAATGTAAACTTCTATAACCATATGTGAGATAGGTAATATTGAATGAAATCACATTGCTCTTGAATGACAAAGAGGACGGGGATTCCTGGTAGTCTGTCGTGAATGTTGACTTCTATAGTCACATGTGAAATTGCAATATTGAATGCCAGATCACATCGCTAGTCAATGATAAATGCGATGTGATTCACTAATCGAATCATTAAGTGAAACGACTTCTAAGTAGGCCATATGTAGATCGCATTATTGAATGCAGACTGCATTGCTAATGGGACGACAAATGGTATATGATTCACCAACTAACTGGCCGTGAATGTTGACTCTATAGCCATATGAAATCACAAACTCAAAGCCAAATGATATAAAAAATGTATTTGTATATGTCATTTTATACATTATGCAAGAACAGATCAAGAAGGTGATTATTCGTAAAATGCATCTATACAACAAATGTTAATGGGCTTGTTCAAATGAAGTGATTCCAGAATTAAAAAGTTCAAAATGAACAAATACAAACAAAATGTTTTGAGAAGATAATTGAAAATGCTCGAGTGAATCGTTCGGGCCATTGGATCTCGCCAACCGCTCTAGTCGGATTCGGTCGCGACACTTTGAAAACAAAAATTTAATAAAACCAAAATAAAATGTTTTATAAGATAATGAAAATGTCGGAGTGAACCGGTTCCGAACACTTGATTCGCCAATCAACAGCCGGGATTCGGTCACAGAAGCACTTTGGAAAACTAAAATTTAAATAAAACGATAACTAAAAACTGGGCGCCCCGATCATAAAATGCACCTTCTGCTAAAGGGATTTGATTAATGGCTTTTCGGCCGTGATAATTTAGATATGGAACTCGAAAAGGATAAAACTCATGTGTATAGGATATGCGAGTCAGGTCATACAATAATAGCTCTCAAGAGTATGCATAAGGAAAAGTAAATGTAAAAACATTGTGACGGCGATTATCATATTGGTCGCTAATGTTTATAGCAGCCTCCATTATATTAAAGCTTAGTCGTGTCTAACTGTGTAGATCAAGAGGGAGATAAAAAGGATGTGACATTCCACACCGCACAAAGATGGCCATCTCGCAGGAGAGCCTCATCAAAGATTGTTTCCCCGTGATCTATGATGTCGATTAGATATGTACATGCATATGTCATGACCTCATTCCCAGCCCGACCGATCGTGGATCCAAACCGGGTCTCATGCAGACTGGATTATCGTGGACTTTACCTGCTTTTTTTTTTAACCGAATCAAAATATCGTATACAAAATAAAACTATCACCATAGTGGTGTTTACAATATCATATACATACAGTCTTAAGTCCCATTTACTTATACATATACAAAAACAACTTTACATTTCACCATATATTCGTGAGCTTTAGAACTCTATTGGTGGATGAACTCCTTACTAGTTTGTCGTCAAATGTTTAAGTGGATGATTGCGGATCGCCCTCTTGTACCTACACGGATTAGAACCCGTGCTAAGCTTAAGCCAGGGACATATATTTTATAATTACACTGCACATGCATTTATATACTCGAATCATAATAAACAGGCAAATGTGCACAGACATCACAGATCTCATGAATTCATTTAACACATTCCCCTACATAATTATCCTTGTAACAAACTTATGCTTGTTCAGATCTCTCGTATACGGTACTGAACTTATACTTATAACAAACATATACTTACTCAAATCTTACACTTATAGCAGACGTATTCTTATTCCCAAACTCCCGTAGGACACATATTTATACTTATCTCCCGTAGGACACATACTTATATAGATTTCCTCATATGCGGTATTGAACTTATACATATATTTATACTTGTCTCCCGTAGGACACATACTTATGCTTATCTCCCGTAGGACACATACTTATTAAGATTCCTCGTATATGATACTGAACTTATACATATACTTAGACGGAGGTACCTATCCACATACTCATATCTTATACTTGTATTAGATCTTCCGTAGGAGTTACAGAGCTTAGACCTTTATTAAGGTACCCGTAGGTACTACTGCATCCTATACTTCTGTACTCGCATCTTATACTTGTACTAATGTACATATCCTTGTTTTATGGATCTTATACTTGTATTAGCTTAAGCTTATTCTTGTATTTCTCGATCTTATTCTGTAGTTTCGATTCCTATAATTTGCATTACTTGAGCATATACTTGTATTTCTGATCTTATACTTGTATTACGGAGCAAATACTTTTCTTACAGATCTTATACTTGTATTACGGAGCTTAAACTTGGATTTCAGATTTTATACTTGTATTACAGAGCTTATACTTGTACTACGGATCTTATACTTGTATTACTTGAGCTAAGTAATTTGTATTTCGATTTTATACTTGTATTACGTGAGTTTATATCATAGACATTTGACCTGTACTTGTACGGTATGATACCTATGTGTTCACAATTCTCATTCATGTATTCTTATTCCTCTATGAATCTAACGTACTTAGAAATTGAATCTGCTTCAATTGAATCATCCGAATCAAGTTAGCATTTTCATGCCAAATCTAGTCATTATTTCTCCTAGTAATATATTGGGGACAGTTTGAAATACCCATTTTTCAGGGGTCTTAACTTCATACCTGACACTGGTTCTTTGTATTCCTTTGAAGCTAAGGTGCTAAGGGTTCTTCTCCAACTGGAATCACCCAAATCAGAGCACCGAAACTCAAGTTATGTCCTAAACAACCGAGACTACTCTATGTTCAAAAAAATGTAACTTAAAATTGGCTCGAATATACCTACTCCTCGAGTGAATTTTCAAGCCACGTAGAGTCATAATTTGAAGGTTCCTATTTCAGGGTGTTTTATTGTCCTTGAATTCTAGTTTAACTAGAAACTTGAATCACTCAAATCAGATAAGAAATGACCAAGGTATGGTCAAAATACAAACACCGGTCCAAATGTAACTGGTATCGTACCTGCATCGTACCACTGACGTATCACTTATGGTACCCCACTTTGAGTGAATTCTCAGCCACCAGAAATAAGTAATTCTTAGCTGCAATTCTATTTCAGGATGTTTTATTTTCATTGAAGTCTATTTTAACCAGCCATTTGAATCACTCAAATCGGATAAGAAATGAGCAAGGTATGGCCATAAAATACTTCACACGGTCCAAAACAGAGTAATTAGGTAATTCTGTGACTTACTGGATGTAATCATGCTGGTACCCCTGCATTCACTCTATTTGGTACTGTACACCCTTCTCGAAAAATTGTCCAAAAGGTGTCTTTTCTCCCATTTTCCATATGTTTCTACCCCAAATCAACTCACTCAATATACACTTCAAAACCACTCCATATTCATCTTCAGAAATTCAATTTACTCAAATCATCTTTCAATACATATCTTTCTTCAAAAAACCTTTCATGAATTACTCCTAAACAACTCTAATATGGGTCATAACCCATACACAAACTAAACATTAAATATTTATTTAGGGTTTGTTCTAACCCTTAACTCCATTTCTTGAACTTAAACCATGAATCCAACCTCAAAGTGAGGATTCCATGTTTTTCTTGTACCATTTAGGGTTTTACCAACCTTACTCTCAAAAATTTTAGGGTTGGGGATGAAATCCTATCAAAACCCTAGGATTGCAAACTATAAATCCCTGCAACATGGTCCAAATACACATAATCCTAGTACAAACCCATGATTCCATACAAAAAATCCAATCCATATTTAGAATCCATATACTAAAAATCATAGAATCCATACCTTTGGCCTCCTTTCTTCCTCTTCTTCTTCTTCTCTTTCCCTCTTCTCTTCTATTCTGACGCTTTTGGTCTCTCAAAATGAGAGACCAATCTGCTCTTATCCGATTTTTACTTAAGGCCATGTCATTTATTTTCCCATTTTGGCTATTTAGGCCCTTCCATTCTTTTCTATTTGCATCACATTCATCCTATATTCCACTTAGTCTATCAACTTTTAACTTTATGACCATCGGATTCTTCTTTTACACTTTGACCTTTACCCTTTCTCTCTCCCTCTCGTACTAATTCGACTTATCGCTTCTCATTAGTCACTTAATTTTAATAAGACAAACTTAACCCTATATTATATTCCTAAACATGCCAAAACTACTGTGTATATTTCGGTGTTACAAAGATAAGTATTTGTATATAAGTAAATGAGACTTGCATATGTGTATAGATTTTGATGGACAATTAATTCTATGTAGTTTTTGGTGTATGCAAATGATTTTTGTTATTACAGAATTGTCTCAGATACCTACGGTGTACAAGTTCAAATTTTCTGAGAAAAAAAAAAAAAAATGTAAAGAGTCCTAAGATATGCATCTCGCCTCCCGACTCTTTGATTCGCCAATCTGGTCGGACCGGAATCTGGGTGCACAATAGGGTTTTCCTTTTAACTTTATGTTTTGATCCCTCAAACACCTGACGTCGTGGTTATTACATGTAAGCTGGGGCCTAATTGATGCTTTACTGCCTGTTTAGTTAATACTATGATCCATTGTAAGGTGAGTTGATTTCAGCGCCCAAAGTGCCATTTGAGCCCTATTTATTGAGTAGGGTTTTGGCACTTTTGTGTACCAATCAATCAATTAACTCGATTTGCACATTAAGGTCCTCGGGCTGATTTCACTGAATGTGATTCTCGTGGCTAATTTTGTAGTTTTGGTAAGCTTATACAATGCCAAATTTTTCGAGTCATCCAAGCACGTAGAATTCGAGTCGAATCTCAAGATTGCGTATCAGAAACTAGAAGGAAAAGAGCAGAAAAGCTAGAAAATCAAGGCAAAATTGTAGAGAAGATGCCGGAAAATTTTGACCGTGCAAAATGCTATGAATTTTCTGTTTTTTTCGCTTAGTTCGACTCCCGCTTGACTCCTTTGTGAATTTTCCCATTTTTTCCTTCATGTATTATGATATTGAGTGGTATTTTGTATTTTTTGCTTATTTGAGCACTATATAAGCTCAAATGAAATCTTGTAGATGGATTCGACTTTTCATTATGCTGTAAATATAATGAGCTATCAAGGGAGCCTTTACTATTATCTTTCTCTATTTTCATTTTCTTTCCACTTTCGCTGGATTACAAACACTTTGGATATTAAATCCCAAGGGGATGGTTGGCTAAACCTCCTTTATCCTTGAAGATGAGGGCTACGGGGGAGTGTTTTTGAGGTAAAATGATGGTTCTCTATTTTTAACGCAATCATTTATTTCCATTAATGTTTCTATCTCTCATTCTAGGTTTAAATTCCTTTGATCTACCTTGATTGGCCAGTATTTGCAATCTTTAGGGTTCAAAGGGATGCTTGGCCATAGATCCAATGAGATTCTAGCTGCCATCTATTTTTCACCGTGTAGGTAGATCAAGGGGAGATATGTTTTCACCGGTTTGGGAGCATTAATCAGGCTCTGCTTCCACTCTTCCAAGGAATGGAGAGTGAAAATCCACTCACTTATCCGGGAATTCTATGGGAAGTTTGCAATACTTCAAAGAGGAGATTCAAATGTGAGAATCCGATGAGATTGAGTTCCTTGGTTCTAATTCAAGGACAAGGCAAAATCGTCTAAACTCCCTCTCTAGGTGTAGAACTATTAGGAATCAGGGAGATACAGTTTAATTTTTGGAAAGAAATTCTCAAAGACCCATAAAAACCAATAATTTGAAGAGACAGATTTGCTGACTTGCCGCCCAAGAAATGAAATTTACTTAGTGATGGAAAGGTACTCTGCAGAGACTATCACCGCCTATCCTCACTATGGCTTTGATACTTAGATGTCATGTTATGACCTACTATAATGAAATGTCCCCTGCTATGAAGCAATTGTTGGAAACTATGTGTGGAGGGACTTCAAGGGAGCAAAATATCAGAGGAAGCCATGACTTTGAATTACGTGGCGGAGACTTCAAAAGCTTGGGATGAACCCAACCCTAGGGAAGCAGAAAGGGTGAGGGCTTGCACACTCAAAACGAGGTACGTACTCACTCCTCAGAGACATGGAGATGAAGGCAAGCTATCCACCTCGCTAGAGTGTCGGAGGGTTTTTGAAATGCGAAATCAATACTTAGGTGCGTAAAGTGGGTTTAGGCACCTATGCTCTAACCAACCTTGTTTATTTTCCAAATTCACCGATCACCAAGGAGAGCATCGCTCTAACTCCTCCTTCGCTGAGGGATGATTCGATAAATGAAAGATGCCAATGTTGTGGGCCAATACAGACCACCAACCAATGCCTCATGCAACAACGCATATAACTCTAACTGGGGAAACCATCCTAACCTCTACTAGAAGCCAAATCCTCCAACATACGCCTCCCGGGCCAGATACAGCAAATAACAAATGGGGTGACGTGGTCCTCATTCCTCAATTCACACCACTCACTCATCCTCATCTCTAGTCGAGTGCCATTCTAAATCCGAGCAAGGTGGCAGGGAATTTTGTAGAGGAGCGTAAGGGCCATTAATGTGCAAAATTGAATCACAGAATTGATAATGTGGAAAGCTCTGAACAAAAGAATAAAGTGACTAAAAATGATCTTAATCATAAAATGTATAACCCGCAGAATACTCCATCACAAGGCTCACTAACCAAAGAAAGAAAGTGCGTGGAACAAGGGAATTTCTTCCTGCATTAATAATGCACCCCAACTTCTAGGGGAGTGGCTGAATTGAGCTTTTCTACTAAACTCCGCTCTAGGATGGATGAAGTAGCACGTTATCACACCGAAGTGGTAAGAAGGTCGATCACCAGCCATTATACTGGCTGGCACTGCAAGAAAGGAAGGGAGCTGTAACATATAATTATAAAAGAAGATTCAATGAAGAAGAGCATGCCTCCTTAATTTCCTCAAGCATTAAAAGGTAAGAAAAAGGCCTCTAATCAGACTGAAATTTTAGAGGTGCTAAGGAAAGTGAAGGTCAATATCCCATCGCTAAAATATGATTAAACAGTTCCAACTTATGCCAAAATTTTAAAGGACTCATGACAATGAAGAGAGGATTGAATGTCGATAAGAAGGCCTTCTTGATAGAAAGTCTGGGATACTATTCAAAGCAAGACTCTGGGTGAAATACAAGGATCCGTGATCCCCTCTACCATTTCAATGAGCACTGAGGAACCTGCGGTGGAGGCGGCACTCCGCTGGATTTGAGGGCCAGTGTCAACCTGCTACCATACTCAGTGTACAAGCAGCTGGGTTTAAGGGAATTAAAGCTTACCACCATTACCTTTATCTTCGTCGATAGATCTCGTAACATACGCAGCGCATAGTTGAAGATGTTTTGGGTGAAGGTGGGATAAATTTTACTATCCCCAGACTTTGTCGTCTGACATAAAGTCGGTGCGTAAGGTACTAATCATGTACCTATTTATACTGGAGGCCATTTTTTGGCCACATCAAATGCCATTATCAATTGCCGTAATGGAGTCATGCAACTCACATTTGGCAACATGACATTGGAGCTCAACATCTTCCATCTAAGCAAAGAAACACAAATCAATGGAAAGAGCAAGAGCCGTATGAAGTCCCCGCCCGATTAGCCTAGTGCAGAAAACATGCTGGGCTTAAGTAAATCGTAGGAGGAATTGATGAAGAACAATGAAGTGTTTGATGAAGAATCCTCGCGGCCTCAAATTACTCCTCCAATACCATCGATTCCCCCAAAGACTACCGTATGCGTATCATTTAAAAAAGTGCGTGTTTAAAATTTGCTAAGGCAAACACTCATGTTATATGACGAGGATCTTGATCTCGCTATGAACCTAAAGGGTTATTTAAATAGGAGTGGTTTCATAGTACATAGAAGCTTACCCAATTTTTTTGCTAGACTTTATTCGCTTTACTTTTGTAAGTTTGAATTTGTAGTTTTACATAATTTTCTTAATTTTAGATTTGCTTTCTTTGTAAATTTTCCCTTTTCAATTGCACATTCCTTGCTAATTTCGTATTTTGGTCAAGGTGGAGTAGTAGAAATCCTCCACCCCTCTCATCTCTTCCTCCCTAATCCAAGCATGGCTGTGGACTCGTGGAGGGGCACAATTTTAGGGGCTTCCTCAGTGCGCCCCTTCCTCTCCACCCCTTGCCAGCCGGTGCGCAGCACTCTCACAGAACTCTGCATCTCATGCTCTGCTCGCCGTCCAGCCCCATGTATGATAAGCTGGGTTACCTACTTCGCCATCTCCTACTCATCCGTGACCATCCCGGAGGGGCCCACCACTAACCAAGGCCTAGACTTCTGACCCGAGCGAGTCATCTAGTTCGAGGGCACAGGAGCCCCATTCTCAAATTGCTCAGTGGTCCAACTAATGACGTGTAATGATCCGTCCCCGTAATCCCTAAAAATACCCTAGAATTTTTTTTTATAATTTTATTATATATCCCGAGTATAAATTGAGCTAACTAGGGTTCTGGGAATTGCTAAATGAATATTGAAATAAAATGGATTATAAGGAAGGTGAGCCAAACGAAATATTATATGCTAAATGAGAATTGACGGACTTAAAATTTACCTAAGTAAAAGGAAAATTTGAAATTTGTAAATGAGGACCTAAGGGTCAATTGTAAATAAGTTTATATGTCTATGTAAATATGGGAGTTGAAGGCAAATAAATGAAATATGGCTATAAAGCAAATAAGAGAAACTTAAGTCAAAAAGAATGCTTTTTTTTTTTTTTTTTGTGGCCAGACAAGGCCTTATGAAAATAAGTGAATTAAGACCAAAAAAAAAATGAGAAAATGAGAGTAGGTGTGGAAGGCCAAACATGGCCTTACACTTAAATGAGGATAAAGCACTGTAAAATGTGGTCTCTGGGAGCCATCCTCGAGCAATTCCGCTTTTTGAGAGAAGGAGGAGAAAGGAGAAGAGGCTAGGCTTGGAACAAGTTCTAGGTGGGGTTTTTTTCCTAATTTTGCCCTTTGATCAAGCAACTTAGAAGTGGATATTTGAAGAGGCTAAGGTAAGAAAACAAAACCATAGCTTCATCTTTTATGATTTTGATGTTAGGGAAAACCCCAAATGTGGATAAAAAGAGTTTTGTTTTGGTTGTAAATGAGTTTTGGGGCTGTGTTAGGTTGAGTTTTGAAGAGTATTGTTGGTTGGATTGGTTTTGTGTAATGTTTGTAAAAGGGAAATGTTGGGTTTGCAAAGGAAATGTTGTCAAAATTTTATCAAGACCCCTGTTCTTGTTTTTGCTATAGATTAAGTTATAATCATCCAAATGAAGTGATTCCAATTGGTAAAGAACCATAAAATATAGTTCTACAAATTTATAGAAGGGACAAAGAGAAAATTGTAGCTCTAAGGCTCCTAACATGGCTTAAAAGTGGAGCTCTTAGCCTACGGATTATGATATGTTTGGGTATTGTTATAAGAGCCACATGTTGAGTTTCATTAACTAAATTGAGTGGATTCAAAATTATGGGTAAAATATACTTCTAGGGAAATAATTAATTTAAGGAAGTGTATGCAAATGTAAATCCCCAAAGTGCCTTAAATTTGTCAAAGTGGAGCTATGTGTAAGAATACCTGATTCTCATGGTAAATTGGAGTACTGATGTAAAAATAAAGCCAATTTGAGTTTTGGTGATCCAAATTGGATGATTCCAATTGGAAAAGAAACCTTAGAACCATAGCTTCACATGAGTAGGAGGAACCATTATCAATTTATGGATTTAAGACCCTTGAAATTAGGAATAACAGTAGGTAACCAAGTGAGTTGCTATATCGACTCGCCAGGTATTAAAATACCGTGAATTCCGAGTTTGGGGTGGATCCAAAATGAGATGATTCCACCTACTAAAAATAGACTCACGTAGAAAAATGATCTGAAGGAAGCATGAGCAAATTATGGCTCATGGGGTATCGGTAGATATATACCTCGACCAAAACTCCTAGAATAACCTAATACTAATATGTGATTGCCATTGTATTTAATAAAATGATTTATGAGGAAAGCCTCTCGCATTGAAGCTTCAGATTCGAAGATCGAAATCAAAGTGATGATTTTGGTTTGTTCTATCTTTCTCCTATTCTCGCTTTCAAGATTTGAACTATTTGTTCTAAAATGCATAAGAAAAGTATATTGAATTGTTTTAATTGATTTGAAGAAATTGATCAGGAAATGTCATAAAATGAAAAATGCATGAGTATTGGAAATGAACAATTATACAAAGGCATAAGTATTGTACTGTATGTTGCTATGTAATATTTGAACGCTCTTAATTGAATGTCAAATGTTAACCATTTAGTTCAGATGAAGGATAGATTGGTATACTCAATAGGTCAAATTAGCAAAGATTGCGAACAATTGTATTGGCGTGGGTCACTCCGATCCGTAGCTCCAAATGGATAGCATCTAGAGGTTCACAAATGGATTTTAACTGGCCAAGAGTCTAACGGATCAGATCGTGTTAGTGTAAAATATTTTATACCGGTCTCAAGAAATTTAGCAGTGGACGGCCGATGATTCCATACTCCTATATACCAAAAAACATAGTTAAATTCATAAGGGGCAGAACCGAGTTGACGAGATTGGTCGACATATTGATATTGAAAAGTATGATTGCAAATTGAAATGAAAAGAGCATTGTGAAATTCATGATTTGCTATAAATGACGAGTAATATATGAAAGTGTATATTTGTGGGATGATCAATGAACCATAAACATCAGAGCATGAAATAAGTATATATATTATATTGACATTGATCATCCAAAATGATTTGAAAGTTTTGTTTAGCACATGCTTTGACTTAAACTGAAACATAAGAATGGAATTGTATAGAATCACTAAGCATGAAAAATGTTTACGATTGTTTTATCAATGCGTGAGGTACCGAGTGTGATTGATAAGGGTGATCGGGAAGCACCTAAGGTCGAGGGAGCTAGAGTCATAAAGAAAGAATTATGGAGTGTGCTCCACATATATCTACCAATTTCTTTGAATATTTTGATATTTTGTGAAAAATAATTCTTGAACTTTGAAATATCCATTTTGTAAACCATTTCGAAAAGGCTTGGAACGCCTTCATTGTAAATGTATTTTGTTAAATGTTATGGGCCTATTGAATTTGTAAATGTTTATGGGCTTGCCCAAAAATGAAACCGCTTCTGTAAAGATTTGAGAATGAAAATGCTTGCATAAATGAAATGTATTAGATAAATGGCTTCTACCGCCATTCCTGATTCGGGCCGACCGCCTAACCGGCTCTGACCGGCCTCGGGGGTCGCTACATGTCCCCTACTTCTATTATCTGGCGCCCCTTCTTCCATCGCCCCACTCACGTGCAATTCAGATTGGTGCATTTTCATGGAAGGCACTACTGGTGATACATTATGATTTTCTAGCCTTTGTTGCCAATCCCGAGCTCGATATCTTCTGGCGAGGCTTTCTTGTAAGCAGCACTGAGTTTCCTTACGACCCCACGCCGGCTCTTCCACTTCGTGGTGGTCATCGAGTTCTACCTACCATGACATCCAAGAGAGTACCTTATCCATCGTTATCCACTCCCTCGACATTTGGGCCTCGTGAGGGACACTCTGCCACTCTAGATATTACAACCGCATTCCATCTTTCCCCACTGGCCCCAGCCACACTACCGACTACAGCTCTGTGGCCCCACCCCTCGCCTCAAGAGATGGTTCGCACATTATCCAGAGACGAATGTGCTGGGATCTTATACTTTCCTGAGACAAATTCTTCCCCTCGAGTATACCTTACCCGACTATATATACTACTGCCCAACCTTTTCCTACCCAACATAAAGTGTAAATGGAAAGGAGTCATTCCGAAGCCTATAACACATATCCGGCTGCTCAAATTTCGCTGCTTTCTCATACATCCGTCTAATTTTTGAGACAAGGTCCACCACAGGAACTTGACCCGGGCTGAATCATTACCTCTCCTATTTCGGAGGCTACAATGCCAAGTGTTAGAGCATATGGGTTTTCTTGCTAAGCCTCGATTAGCGCGCCGCCAACATTGCGAGGCCATTCTTACTTATCAAAGGTGGCAGCTCTACCCTGTGCCTCAAAAAACCTCCCACCCTGACATCCAGGATATATCAGCTTAATCCATCCCCAGAGGGGATACAGGAGCCTGACAAACCATCCTAGCTCCAAAGAGTCATTGCTCCATTACCTAATGTCAAGCAAGATCCTCCGCACCTCCAATGCCTCCGGTACCTCCTACAACGTTACTGGAATCTAAGACATCAGTTGTCCCATTACAACATATCCACTTGATTTTCTCACTATTATGGATGCAATCCGTGACCTTCTAGCCACATCACATCTTTTACGGCCGCCACAATGTACTTCAACTCCGAGAGGATGATTGCACGCGATTGCAGGCCGCCGTCGCCACTCATCCTCACGCGACGTAACCACGCCCATCCCCATGCAGATCTCAGAGTCACTCAGTCGCCCCATCTCTCCATCAAGATCGCCAGCCTCTTCAAATCATCCTCCGAAGAGCAAAGAAAGTAGATTCTTTCCAAACATCAACAAAATTCCTCAACTTGCCCATGCAGAGGATGACATACCACCAACTACTCACCATTGAGGGAGGGTAGCACTCCTCCCTATAACTTTCCAATCTCGGAGCCCTATCGGTGACAATGAGATATTTCACGGGAGTGGAGAGTTAAAGGCATTTCATTTCTTTACATTTACGTTTTGTCATATTTTACAAGTTTTGTGAAGTACTAATGACTTGTCATTAGTTTCCTCTTTGTGTAATTTGTTTGTTTTGGTTGTGAATTTGTAGTTTCTTCTCAGAAGTCGAAAATATGGCCATATATCTTTTATATGCACTATACAACTCACACTTGCATTTGCAAATTACAATCTTTTGTGCTCTTCAATCAGAGTTTGATAAATTGAAACATTGTCCAATGCCGTTGATTTTAGATTGGTTCCATGCTTAATTAAGTGGATGACGCTTAAATTCTTAGTGCTTTCTAAACCTTTTTCTTCTAATCTAGCTAACTGCCACACTTCGCACATATGTTTCAATGAAGAAGCCAAACCCTAATTTCCTAAACTTTGGAAAAACCTATCCTAGTTTCGTTGACAACCTTTAAGAGGTTAAGGACCCCAATGAAAAGAAGGCCAATGAGTCTTCCAAAATAAAAAGAAAAGAGAAAAAGAAAAAGAAAAAGGAAAAGAAAATAAAAAGAAAAAGAAGAAAATCGATTTGCTATACCTTGAAACCCGAGCACGGTCCGAGGGTATACGGCGAAAGTCTTTAAAGCCTGGTGCCCTAAGCCAACCGGGGGTCGGGAGCCACCGACTCTACCCGCTTCGCCACGTGGGTGAAACGGGGTGGTGCTGAGTGGGAGCTGTAGGCAGCCGGGTCCCGGGTCATTCAAAGTCCGGTGAAACCCGAAGAGCTCAGGGTTGAAAATCCTACGACTGATGCCCTAAGCCTTAATTAGCTGGGAGGAGTCATTGGTGGAGTCCCCTCGTTGCATGGACTTCGTGAAGTCGATTCCTCAGCATTGCACCCTAAAACACAAAAAGAATTATGGAATAGGAGCAGGTCCTGATCTATTTAGGTCAGTTAGTGTACTAGGTCAGCAAAGATACTGGGTCGTAGAAGTATGGGCCATGTTTATTGTTGAAAACTAATCATATAAACACTTAGATTTTGGTGGAAATTCTAGGTTGATTCTATAAAGAAGGAAATTCTTTTGATGCTTAATTTTGTATGGCATTCACTCTCTCGTGATGGTTATTGGGTAGGGTTTTAGTGATTCTCTACTGAGGGGCTAGGTATTATCCTTATCCATACTTTTTGAAACACCATTTTCAGAGCACATAATTTTGTTATTATTTCTGTCATTTCTTCTTTCTTTCTTCATTGCTAAGGGACTAGCAATGTGTCTGGGCTGGGGAGTGATTAGGTGCCTAAAAAAGTGTTATTTTAAGCCCCATTATCAGAGGTTCTGAGCACTTTTTGTGTACTAATCAATCGAATTAACCCGATTTTCATTAAGGTCTCGCTTATCCTATTTGATCGTGATTTTTGTGGCTAATTTTGTGTTTTTGGTAAGCTATTAATAAGCACCTGGCTGAGTCATCCAAGCATGTAGAATTCGAGTTCGAGTTCAAGCAAAGCATTGCGCATCGAAACTGTAATTTATAGAAGAGTTAAAAAAGCTGAAAATCGAGTGTACCTTCGCAGTATATAATAAAATGCTTATGATTTTTTTTTTTTTTTTTGCTCCATTGACCTCCCGTTTGACTTCCTTTTTGTGATTTTTCCATTTTTTCCCTTCATGTATTATGGGTATTGAGGGTATTTTTGTATTTTTGCTTATTTGAGCATTATATAAGCTCAAATGAAATCTTGTAGATGGATCTTGACTTTTTCATTACAGGCCGGAAATATACAGCACTGAGCTGAGTTCTCTCATTATCTTTCTTTCTCTCATTTTCTCCTTTCTTCCACTTTCTACTGTCAAATACCTCGAGGATGACAACTGGTGATAAGGCTAACCCTCCTTTGTCCTTAAAGAGGGGCTACAAGGGAGTGTTTTTTTGAGGTAAATGATGGTTCTCTATTTTAACACAAGCATTTATTTCATTAATGTTTTATCTCTCATTCTAGTTTATCGGGTAATCTTTAGTGGTTCAAAGGATGCTTATTGCTAGATCCATCGAGATTCAGCTTGAAGGCATTTATTTGGTTGCCCGTAGGGTGGGATTAAGGAGATATGTTTTCATTGTCGGGGAGCATTAATGTCCAATAAATGATATATTTTAAAAGGAAAATTATTAGGTTTCAGTTTTTATAGCCAAATGAAGATCCGGTTCGGGAAATGACTATAGGTCATCCTCCCCAACGTGAGGAAAATGACCCGAGAACCTCTCATTTACCTTAGGACCTCAACCCCAGTAGCTCGATGCTTCTAGGATTTCTTTTTCATATTTTTAATTCAGTTTATTTTCAGCCTGCATACCATTCACCTCCACTATTTTTACAACATCTCTAATCCAAAGTGAAATTCACCTTTTTGAACCAACTGCAAATTATTTACATGAAAAAACCCATCCCTGTGTTTGACCCTAGAGCCGCTATACTACAGTAGCTATGCTACGGTAGTAGGAGGAATTTAGGTTTATAAGTTTTGTTGATTCCGACACACCTACCTGCGATATGAATCATGAGTCAA